>CM033449.1:87203950-87828950 GCA_019425775.1 Rafetus swinhoei | reverse complement strand
TATATAGAAAATATAAAGCTCTGGCATATACACTTAGGCTGCGTCTAGACTGGCATGATTTTGCGCAAATACTTTTAACGGAAAAGTTTTTCCGTTAAAAGTATTTATGCTGCCTAGATTGGCACAGATGCTTTTGCGCAAAAGCATCCGTGGCCAGTCTAGACGCGATTTTGCGCAAGAAAGCCCCAATCGCCATTTTAGCCATCGGGGCTTTTTTGCGCAAAACAATTCTGGGTTGTCTACACTGGCCCTCTTGCGCAAAAGCATTTGCGCAAGAGGGCTTTTGCCCGAGCGGTAGCATCATTGTATTTGCGCAAGAAGCACTGATTTTGTACATTACAAAGTCAGTGCTCTTGCGCAAATTCAAGCGGCCAGTGTAGACAGCTGGCAAGTTTTTGGCGCAAAAGCAAATGCTTTTGCGCAAAAACCTGCCAGTCTAGACGCAGCCTTAGATTTTGAGAATAAGCCTTTAATGCAGCACTAACGCTAACCTGAGCTGGAAAACCCCTAGGAAAGCTGGAAGTTCTAATTTTTTCTATCTTCAATCTTTAGCACACAGCTTAGTCTACATATAGACTTTAAACAACATTTTAACTGAGGATCTACAGAAATATGCCTAATATCTTTTAAACTGTTGACAACCATAATTCCTTATTGGATTCAGTTGAGTTACTGGCATTTCATTCCTGTCTGATCTGGTTTTTTTTTTTTTTTTAATACTTATCACCTAATTCAAATTCTTGTCAAATCGGATTCCTATAGCACTATTAACTTTGTTACAACTTGTTTTCCTACAGTGCATTTTATATTTGCTGTTTTAATCATGAAAAAGTCAGTTATGTGTACTGTGTCAAATTGCACCATACCACCATTCTGTGACGAGCACTTTTTAGACTGTAGTGAGAACTGATTTACTATCCCACTTCTTTAAAAGTCACACTAAGGGCACATCTACACAGCAGGACAAAAGTTGAATTAGGATACGTAACTTCAACTACATCAATTGCGTAGCTGAAGTCAAAGTAGCTTAATTAGGCCTTAGGCGCTGTCTACACAGCAGGAAGTTGAAAGAACACTCTTCCTTCGACTTCCCTTACGTCTCACGAAATGGAGAGTTACAGGAGTCAGAGTAAGAAGTCCTCCATCTTGACATTATTTTGAAATAATAGCTTGCTGTGTAGACGAGCATTTTGTTACTTTGAATAACATCAGTTATTCTGAAATAACACTGCTGTGTAGACATACCCTAAGGGTCCTCATTTCACATATTCCCTGCATGTCCCTTCCCACCACAAAAATGAATGATTCTTGCTAAAGAAACCAGTATGATGCCTAAACATTAATGTTCACGTCTGAGTTTTCCAACAGAAAGATACATTCTTTTCGATTTTTTATTAATAGCTTCTACTATTTGGCACAGCTGCTTACAGAATCTCTTTTCTAAGTCATATTTTGCAATGTACTGATGAATGCAATATGCATTCTTATAAGTAAGCACTAAGCATCATATGTACAAAATATTTGTATTGTCTTCATTGTGGAAAAATAAAGAACAGGAGGCAGGAATAAGTCAATTACAGAAATGTTGAAAGGCACAAGTAGGTAAAGGTCAGAATTTATCCTTTGTTCCAGGTTCAGTTACTATTTCCAATACTGTTTTTAAAGCTTTCACTGAGTTTAAGGATAGACATTCAGACAAAATGAAGTATTGACAGTTTTCCCTCAACTATTTTCATACGTGTATGGGTGGTGATGTCCTCAGATCTCTCCCTGTATAATATTTCTAAATTTACAGAAAATAAATAACTTCCAACTATATAACCTATATTTCTACAGAATCAATCAGGTGCATTAGCTGCATTACCGTGCTGCATCTTACCTATGACACAGTGCATATTAGATTAATGTATTTAAAAGTAGTTTTTGTTTCTCAATTTAAATCCTTTCTCTGTTTATGTTGGCAACTTTACCGTACATTTCTTACCATGGAAAAAGCACTAAAATAAATCTTAAAACTATATTCAATGAAAATAAAAATAACATCCTTGATGTGAGAAACAGTTTTTTTGCATATACAGCTGCACACACATAAAATAACCTTATCTTGAGAGGTCATAAAATTACTACAGAAAAAACCTATCACCAGTGAAAATGCACCAGTCCACAATGAAAATGGAACTAAATCAGTATAAATATTATGGCATAGGAACATTCTGGCCTCCAATAAACACTGAGGTTCTCTGTTTCAAATTTATTTTTACAGCGTAATCTGGATTGCTAGGTAAATTTGGATGCAAGCAAGCCAACAGATTTTTATAGGACTAAATGTAAACGGGTTCTTGCAGGATTGGCAAATAGTGTCCTGGCAAGTAGTAATTCTGGAAAAAATTTAGAGGTCATGATAGATAATCAGATGAGCCTGGGTTCCCCGTGCAATGATGTTACCAAAATGGCTAATGCAATCCCTTGATGCATATACAGTGGAATGTTAAGTAGAAGTAGAGAGAAGATTTTACATCTGTATTTGGCACTGCCTCTTCTGGAGTACTGTGTCCAGTTCTAGTGTCTTGGCCATTCACGAGGGATGTTGATACATTGGAGAGGGTTCAGAGAAGAGTCACAACAATTAAAGGATTAGAAAACATGCTTCGGAGTGGTTGACTCAAGCTCAATCGTATTAGCTTAACCTTCTCTTTGTTAAGGGGTGACTTGATTACAGCTTGTAAGAACTTTTATAGGGAACAAATATTAAATAATTGGCTCTTCAGTCTAGCAGAGAAAGGCATAACACAGGGATGGGCAACAATTTTTGATTGGGGGCCACTACAAGATTTTGGAAAGTGGTTGAGGGATGCACTCTTCCATGATATTAATGGAGGAGACGCGAGGTCTGGGATGGAGGTCGGGTGTAGGGGGGAGGTTGGGGTAAGGGACTGGGGTGCAGGAGGGAAACTGGAATCTGGGAGGGAGTTGGGATGAAGCAGGCAGTTGTGACCTAGGACAGGGGACTGGAGTGCAGGGGTTTGGGATGTGACCTGAATAACTGAGCAGAGGAGAGGGGGCGTGGTTCTTCTTGGCTGCCTGTTACTCCAACAAGCAGCTTGCATTGGCTGATTTCTGCCAGAAACTGGCCAATGGGATTGTGCTGGGGGCAGGGCAGCTCCTAAAACTCCCTCCGTCTCCTCCCGTTTTAAAACAGAAACGAAGCCCTGCAGCCGCGTTTCTGCATGGCGTGCGGGACTGTGGGGAATGCTGGGGAGCCTGCCCGGGGCTCCCTGCTGCCTCCACAGTCTGGATCTGGTGGTTTGGTAGGCCGAATCTGACCCACAGGTGTATTTTGCCCAGGCCTGGTATTACATGATCCAATGCCTGGAAGTTGAAGCTAGACACGTTCAGACTGGAAACAAGGCATACATTTTTAAAAAGTGTAACCATTGGAACAAGGGTCTGAGTGAGTTCTCCATAACTGACATTTTTTTAAATCAAGATTGGAAGTTTATATATTGGTCCAAGTCTCCTTTAATTTCAAGTTGAATGCAAGAAACCTGTTAGAGGACACAAACATATAGAAAATTCAAACAATTTACAGATCTTGAAGTGTAAACAGTTGTTAAGCTATAAGTTGCTCTTAAGTGAAGTATGTGTTATGAAAAGGAAGTGGCTAGTCTACTATTACAATAGAGATTATGAAGCCTAGCCTCCTATGTCCTTCGGGCATTGGCAACAATTTACCAAGGGTCATGGTGAATTCTCCATCTCTGACCATTTTTAAATGAAAATTGAATGTTTTCCAAAAGATATGCCCTGGAAGTTATTTTTGAGAGGGTCTACGGCCTGTGGTATATAGGAGGTCACATTGGATGCAGGGCCATCCCTTGGGAGTGCAGGGTCTGAGATAACCCGCCCCCCTGCAGACCTTATCCTGCTTCTGCTGCCCCACACCAGGCCTATGCATAGGATGGTTGAGGAGTCCGCTGCAGGGACCCACAAAGTGCGGGGTTTGGGCAGCCATCCTGAACTGTCCTTTGGACAGGACAGCTCTGACTAGATGAAATGGGAGCAGGCAGCGTGGGCTACAGAAAAGACCAAGTGTGGACACTGAGAGCTGAGAGTGGCTGTACCTGCATATGCACAGGTAAGCAAAGCTGGTGGCCTCTGACGGAGAATTTTAATCCGAGGGTTCGGATGGGGGCCTAAAACCCGTACCAAATCAATTCCAGACACCCTTCTTAAGCAACCAGCTTTATTCAGGAATGCATTCCAGGGCAAAAATCTCCAGGATACTCTCAGGAAAAGTTTTCACAACTTCTCAAACAAAAGGCAATGTCTTTTGTACTATCTTACATGGTAATCACCCCTTTCCCACTGACCACTTACAGTTGCATGCATACACAGGTCATGCCCTTGCACCAAATCTCCTCCAATCATTACCACACAGGTCATGGCCCTTACACCAAATTCCCTCCAATCATTACCTACCCCCTCCCATTCCCTTCTCAGGCCTTACAACAGGTTCAAACCAGTAAAACAGGTTTATACCAGTTTCACCTATCCCCTCCTGGTTGTACCTGTGTCCAAGCACGTACCTCTTTACAAAGACCAGGCTTAACATCCAGGTCACACAGAGGTCATACTGACAACAAATTAATTTTATCCTTCACCTGTCAGCAACTAACCCTAGTGAACCATGTCCCGTCCATGGGCAGATTATTGCTCCCTCTGGCTCTAACTGTTGACAAGCCAGTGGGTAAGGCCTGGGCTTCACTAGAAGCTGCTGGATAGTAAGCTCATTGCACAATCTCAAACCTGACAGTTGCTGTATCAATGGGACCATGAGCATAGCACAGGGCTACTCAACACGCGGCTCACGGGTGGGATCCTTTGAACACGGCCTCCACTGGGAACACGCTCCACAACGGTGAGGCGTTTCCCAGGCGGGGTGAGCACTGAAAGACGCAAGCAGATGGGCTGGCTAGTACAGATGGGTACAGGGTGTCAGCATTTCTAGTCCCCGGGAGGAGGTGCCAGGAGTACTGGAGCATTGTGGGAAGTGCTGGCTGCTTAGCCTTGTGGGTAGAGCCTGAGAAGTGCTGACTGGCTCACATTGGCCACGTTTGGCTCCGGCACCGTGGCTTAAGGCTTAATCTTTGTATTCATGCCTGTCAGTATGAAAGACGCTATTTGCATGTACGTGAACCACACTTAAGTTGCAGCCCTCAGCATGTTCTGTGAGTATCACTGTGGTCCTCGGGGCTTCCAAAATTGAGTAGCCCTGTCATAGCAGCTACCTAAAATTCAGCAGGAAAAAGAGTTCTGCAATAGTAGAGAATGAAAACCATCTGAATAGCTTCACCAGGCACAGTTGGGTGCCTCTAATCTAAGGTGTGCATTTGGGGAGTGAGGAGAATACAGAGATCTGCTGGACAAGAGGGCCAATGTTCCCTCTTAATTTTTTCCATTTGTGTGCAGAATAAATTTTGTTATGTGCATTGAGGCATGTGTGGCTGTGCACCACCAGTAGCAGCACATGCAGTAGGCTGCTGCCAACTGTGGGTGCCCTGCTAATCAGCTGGGTGGCATTTAAGTCTCCTTGGTGGCCACTTAAGTGCACTGTATACAGGAAACACTGGTCTGGCTGGATCTGAGAAATTGGAACTGGAAGCACAGACCACAAATGAGGAGGAGAAGTTGCAGGCTGTGGTGCTGTAAAGGAGAGCAATAATAATGGACTGGTGATCTAGAGAAGTGAGAGGCTGTAACCAAGTCAAGGTAACTTTGTATAAGAACTTCACAGCTTGAGTGTGTGAAACTATGGGAAGAGCAGGTAGAGCATGGGGTGAATGGGGGGGGCGGGTGCATGTAACTTGGTGCTCTGGCTCCTTTAGGAAGGAAAAGGGGTTGTAGCCAGGCCCAACGACAGGGGTAGCAAAGGGTGTAATTGCCCCGCGGCCAGGTGATTCAAAGGGGCCAGGGTTCCCAACTGTGACCTCTACTACTGCAGCAGTGGCAGCAGCCAGAGCCCTGGGCATTAAGTGGCTACCAGCGGGCCACACTGCACTCAGGCAGCATTAAGGACGGGGGGGGGAGAGGGAGACTGCTGCATTCCAAGCAGTGCTGAGAGTTGCATGGGGGCTGGCACAGTGCACTCTGGTTGGTGCTCAGAGCTGACTGGCTCGCCCCTTTTGCCTGAAGCCTGCCTCTGCTGGGAGCATGGAGCCAGCTCCCCCCATGCTTTGCCTAGGGTCCATACAGGCTGTCAGTATCCGGCATCCCTCGTTGTGGCCAGTTCACGGTGTTCCATTATTTGGTCCCTTAAAGAAACAGATGTTTAAGGGAGCAGCAGACAAGCTGGTGAGTGGGCCAGGTGGTAATCTGATTGCTCCCTCCTGAGCAGGGTAGAATGCCAGCTGTGAGGTGACTCTGGGAAGTAAGGGTAGCTAGCTTGGAAAGGTGAATGGGTAAGAAGGAGGGTGGGGGGGCTCAAAGTGCAGATGAGGAGAGAGGCTATGTGAAGCTGGCCTGGAACATGGCTACTTGTAGGCTGGGGAAGCCGGCCTTAACCACTGCACAGCCTCATAGAGGGAGGGGATGTAGAGTTTCTTAACCAGCTCAAAGGATTTGGGCCTGAGGTAATCATGGGAAGCTGTGTATTTATCAATACCTGACACATTGAACCCCAGGAAGAGGAAATGTTATGTTAAGTAATTCGAGCTGTGACCAAGTTATTTTGGAAAAGCAAGAGGGAACTGAGCGTGATGTATTCAGTGCCATTCTGTGTGATGAGGGGGTGTGAGCTAGAGACAACACCTGGCCACACAGCGTCAGTGTAAGATGGAGATGAAAAGACTGCAGCAGCAATGGCCAGGAGGGTTGGTAGGTTAGGACTGAAATGCCTCCCCTACTAGTGGTCTGCAAATATATATAGGGAATATCCCTTTGCCCCGTGCTTTCAACCTGCAGGTGCTGTTCCTCAGTTTGGAGGCAAAGCAGACAATGGTGTTGAGAGCCTGGTGTTTCTTGGAGCTGTAGTGATTGGCAGATTGGCACACATTTACTCTTCCCTCCTGCCCCCCAACAAACTGTTTAGATAATACTGTTTAGAAGTGTAGGAGTCAGAGACTAGTTCAATCTCCTGTCAGCAGGGGCATTTGGGGCTTCCTGATGGGCCAACAGGAGAACTGTGAAAAACTTAAAAAACAGCAAATAGTCTAGTAGCACCTTAAAGACTAACAAAACATGTAGATGGTATCATGAGCTTTTGTGGGCACAACCCACTTCTTCAGATGACAGGAGTACAAACTAATGGTTCTTATCAGCCTCTTGTAACTATGTAGTCTTTAAGGTGCTACTAGACTATTTGTTGTTTAAGTTTTTTCCTGTTTCAGAATAACTCGGCTATCCCTCTGAAGCTTATCTATTCACTGTCTCTTTTTTTCTTCCTCCCCTCCATTTTTTTTCCTTCTCTCCCCCTCCCTCCTTTCCTTATTTATTCTTGAATCTGGACTTCCAACACTCCTGACATCTGAAGAAGTGGGTTGTGAAGAGATATAAGCTCTGTACAGGCCAAATATGGCCTGCTTTTGAATCAGAATGTAATTGATGAGTATGTGACATTTCAGGCAAATCACTTTTGGTGTAATCTACATTGCTTTGTTTCCACTGCATCCTCAAATCCTGCTATTAATAGATGGCGCTGTATGTGGGGTTAGAAGGAAGTGGAGCAGTGACAATTGTATAGTCATTCTGCTGATGTAGGGCTGGATGGTTCAAAGTTCCCTTAGTGAATACTTAATGCATTCAATTTCCTGTTCCTTTTCAAAAAGGAACCGTGTGCTCTGGTAATAAGAACATGTAAACTACAAGAGGAATGCTAGCTAAGAATGCACACCTTCTCAGCAGGTGCTGGCCACTTGCATGGTGATGTGAAGGCCAACTGGAAATCTTGTTCTGCTGCTGTTTGAAGGGAAGATGGGGATGGAGAGAACAAAATTAATTCTTATGCTCTTTAATCCATGTTGCACACTAGCCTACTTCAGGGAAGCATTTACGAAAATAGAGATGGAAAAATTGAACGAAAGAGTTCTTAGTAGGGATGTTAAAATGTGCTTATTTAGGTAAACGCGTAACTGCTGAAAATGTCAGCAGTTACACATTTACATGTGGTGGGGAGGTAGGTACCTGAGGAGCTGCCTCCCCCACTCCTGTCCTGCTGCCTCTGCCTCCCCATCAGTATGAGCTCCTCACTACCCCTGCACTGCTGTCTTAGTATCAGAGGCAACAGCATCGAAGGGGGGCAGGTGGCTCCATGGAGCCGGTACCCACAGGGATCCATCTTAAAAGCTGGCTCCCTGCTCACACCAGCTTCTGATGGCCACCTCCCGCCAGTGCTGTAGCTGCCTCTGATACAGAGGCAGCAGTGTAGGGGTGTGTGTGTGAGGGCTGCCTGCGTGTAACCATGTACATACACATTTACACTTTCACATCCCTAGTTCTTAGCTCTTAACTTCGAATTTACCTCTAAATGGGTAGTTCTGCAGAAGAAACATGGCAGCATGGAATGTTGAGAGGTAGTGAATATATTAGATTAAAATCTCCCTCAGTAAAATGGTTGTCTTATTTCTAGTTATTTTCTATGTCTTGATTGACTTAGTAAGTTTCCCAATTTGTAGGTCTCAGAGTTGCTGTGTTAAGTGGGTTCTCTTTTCAAACATGTGAATCTACCCTGTGTTTTACTTCAGTGACTCACTCCACATTCAGTTGCACAAGTTGACTAAATCTAGGCCTAGCCCCCAGTGAGAGATCTTCACTAACTTGGATTTAATTTTGGATTCTTTATTTTTTGCATCGCCAGCACCTTGATTATTGAGGGTTTCTCAGAAAGGGTACCCCCCAACATGCTACAAAATTCCACAAACCACTGTGGGATAGCAACTGTTTTTCTGCATCTAAGAGCCATGGCTAGCGTTGGAGGATATGAAGCAGGGCTCTTGCTCAGGCCCCACGAAGCTAAGTTGTTCAAGCTTCAGCTGCAGCGCTGGGTGGTGGGAATTGGGACTTGGCTTCAGCCCCATGCCCTGGAGTTTTACTTTCTGCCTGGGCCCTACCAAGTCTGTTGCTGGCCCAGTGGTCCTACTTGGTAACCCCTGACACCTGCCCACAACCCTCCGTTGAGAATCACTGCTCTAAAATTTTGTAAATATTGATTCTGCAGTAATAACATGAATCTCCAGAAGAGAGCACTATTGCCATTGCTGTCTCTTAACTAAATGGGTAATCTCTAGCATGGGAAGTCACATTCTTTAACTATTCTGTATTGCTTTTCTGAGAGACTATATTTCTAAAGTTCATAATACTAGGAGATGGAACACTAGGCTGGGTCTTGGATTGAAGTTGGCTAGCCTGTCCCAATCCATGCCTATCTGAGACTCTTTTAAGCAGAGTCTGAAACAAATAACTGAACATAAAACATCAGGGTCTGTGCTAATTGTTATAGCAATATTGGCATATAAAATAAGGCAGCAGCACTGGCTCCTTTGTTGTGGATACTCCATGGCCAATTGAAGGACTTTTTATTTAGAAGCTGATTGACAGCCTGCAGTATGAATGGCTAGTGGTATGGGTTCTTGAAATAATTAGATAAGGTGAAATGTTGATTGATGACAGAGAAGTTTTTAATCCTAATTTTGATCTTAGTTCTTGAGGTTAAAACTAAAAAAAACAGAACCTCTGGCTGTAGTTCATTAACATTCACTATATTAAAATGGCAATACAAGAATGGCAACATCTTTAAGACTAGATTTGCTGTGTGTATGTTGCCTGACTGGTATCTGCTGACTTTCCTGACATATATTACTTCTGCTAATTCTGCAGATCCCAAACAGCTGTGTTGAGTTAATGTCATCTTACTGAAGTTAGAATCTTTATTTCATACGATGGAGCATGAGCCAGGAAGAGCAAACTTGCCTTTGAGATCGCAAACTGTGACTTTTACAAGGCTGCCAGTTAAAAATAACACTCTTGTTACTCAAACTGAGCATATTAAATGAGTCTGCGAGCAACTTAAAAATGAGCCCTGTTGTGCCATTTTTAGAATATTTTTTCAGTGCATTACTGTCTTTCAAATCCATGTCTCAGACAGAACACTTTGTATCCTGCTACCCAGAAGTCAAATTGGGCTGGATACCAGCAGCTCAGTGAACTATCTGTCTGCTTGTCTGTCTGTCTCTCTCTCTCTAATTTTCCTGTGGGATGACAGAGTGATGTCATCACATCATCTGTGTCCTCATGCTGCCACCCGTCTTTGCCTCCATCCTCAGTCGCTTGCTGTGGCCAGCCTTGTCACCATCCCCTTTTGGCATGGGTTGTTCCAGCTCTAGCTCCCACTTTACGCCCCAGGGGCTGAGCTGGGTCCCCACCATCATCCGAGCCCAACTCCCCCACCAGGCCATCCCACATCCCCTCCGCCATCTGAGCCCAGCCTCTGCCCAGCCCCCTCAGCCCTTCTGCTGAGACCCTGCACCCCCAGCCCCCTCTCCCCTGGCCAGACACTTCCATGGCCAGACACCTACTCCCAGAGAGAGGAGGGTTGGTGTGCATAGCTTTCATGCTCTCTGGCTGCAAAAGCCGCCAGAGAGAGGGGGGTTGGTGAGCAGGGGGCACAGCCCCCTAGTATTTAAAAAAAATAATATAGCCTTTAAGATAACAAAATAATTTTCACAATGTGAACGGTGTAAAGAGATCCCTCAAAGGTGAGGAGAGTTTGAAACAATAGTACTGAGAGAGACGTGACTTACATTAGTCCTTCTTGGTTGAGCATGAAATCTGAAGCCTACTTATAAAGGCATCATCCTGGACATAATTAGCTAGTTCATTGCTGGTAAGGGATGCAAGGAGAGAGAGTAACGAGTATATAGTGAAGATCTGCACAATCTTATTTTGAGGCATCGACTGGGTGGGGTTTGGTTTGAGGGTGGTACTTGGGAGCTCTAAAAGTTCATTTAAAAAAAAAACCAAGAAAGAAAACATTCCCAGCTAAATTTGATGTATTGCTTTAGGGAAGTCATCAACCAGAATGTTTAATTCAGACTTAAGCATGCACATTAACTGCCAAGTTAAACCGTTCAACAATATCTCCAAGCTAGTGACTGAGTTCCTTAAAGCCAAACCTTTAATATTTACATTAAAACTTGTATATAAAAATAATTCAATTCTGACTCGGCAAGAACATTTTTCTTGGAGAGAGGAATCACACATTTATCCTCCCCTCCCCCCCAGTACAAACAGCCCCTGTGTTTCTAGGGGACCAGTTATAGGTGTTGAGAAAATAGCTGTTTATTCATTGGTGGTTGGTAAATTTTAATACAGATTCAGTTGTGTGTCACACCTGCCCATTGAGTCCCAAAATCTATCCTGTGGTAACAAAGCAGGGTTAAATCCTGGCCCAGATGAAGTCAGTGAGACTCTTGCTATTGACTTCTGGAGCCAGGATTTCATTTATTAGTGTGTTTGTATAAGCTTATATACTGAATATTAATATTAGCATGTGTTTGTGTTAAGAAAAAATATGGGTACAAATGAATCCTGACTGTAACTCCACTGATACCAGTGGAATTGCTCTACTGATGTGTTTGGCCAGTCATATTTCTGAGGAGTTGGTCCATTAAAAAAATTAGTAATGTACAGCTATATACTGGAGCTTATAATTTTCATGTCTACTTGATATCTGATCTGACACAGCCATTACTAGAGCTATGTAAATGTCTAGAAAGAAATTGGTTGCAGCTCTTTTGGGAGACCAATTTATGAACTAAAGCAAGAGGCTAGAGCCAGCACTGCTGTGATTTGTTTCCATTCTGATGCTGACTTCCTAGGTGGCCTTGGGCAAGTCACTTTGTTTCTGTGTGCCTCATTGTCCTAATTGTGAAATGAATGGAACACTTCATACCTCATAACATGGCCACAATGGTGTTAGTTGTAAAGCATCTGAGCTTCCCCATGGGAAGGGTGCTTTAGAATATTAATTCTATGTATTAAAAAAAATCTCCTCCTTTACCAGTGCAACATTCAAAAACATTAGTTATGAAATCTTCTAAATGTCTTTAATTCAATAAACTTTTATGGGGGGAAACAAAGGAAAATACCAATTTTCAGTAAAGGTAAGATAAGAACACAAACATAGATGGACAGTATTTCTTACAGTTTTAGCTGGTGTTAGTCAGCTCCCACTAAGCCTGGTATTTTCCCATTGCATGACTTTCTGTGTTAACTGGCATTATCTTTGCAATAGCAAATGGGTTTCACATTAGCACTGTTTTTGTAACAGATTGAAGAGGCAATAATCAATTTTCACAGCTAGCAGAGATCCCAGGCAGTGTGATATAGGAACCTTTGTGGATATCTAGTAATTTTGCCTTTGATAATCTTCTAATCATGTGGCTTCTGGTCCTGGGTTAGTGAGAATGAATACAATCTTTTGTAAAGCAATTGTTTGGATTTGCATGGTGTAAATGAGGAGGACTGATTAAAACAATTGTAAACGTGCACACTTTACCCCACATCTTTGTTTCCTTGCTACATTGTAATGCATGCACCTTAGTGACAGATACAATTTTGGCCTGCAGTTCATTTCATGCTTTGTAAAATAATGCAAAGTTTTCATAATAGGAGATAATAAGCCCTTAAAAACCTAATACATGGTGGCTGTGTCTACACTGGGCCACTTATTCCGGAAAATCAGCTGCTTTTCCGGAATAAGTTGCGAGCTGTCTACACTGGCCCCTTGAATTTCCGGAAAAGCACTGACGATCTACTGTAAGAAATCAGCTGCTTTTCGGAAAAACTATTCTGCTCCGCTCGGCAAAGTCCTTTTTCCGGAAAACTGTTCGGAAAAGGGCCAGTGTAGACAGCACAGTAGTCTTTTCCGCATAAAAAGCCCGATCGCAAAAATGACGATCGGGCTTTTTCTCGAAAGCGCGTCTATTAACGCGGATGCTTTCGGAAAAAGGGCTTTTCGGAAAAGCATCCTGCCAATGTAGACGCTCTTTCTCCGGAAATACTTATAACGGAAAACTGTTCTGTTTTAAGCATTTCCGGAAAATCATGCCAGTGTAGACGTAGCCGGTGTGTTTAAAATAGTAGTGTCCCTTATTTTGGAACAGCTTTTACCAGCTGCTCTTAATTCAGGTGAACACAGACAAGACTGAGGTGACAGTGGTAAGAAAAGGGGAGGAAATGTATTTTACATAATATTCCCCACACTTAAATGTACGCCCTCTGATTAGGTCAGCCTACAGCACCAAAGTACTATTGATGCCAAATAGCCAGGCAGCAAAAAAGGTACTCACTTCCAGCTGCTACTGGCTGGAAGATTGGATAAGATTCAATCTCTCTTTGATCTGGTTACATTGATACATCCACTCTGGACTCCAGGCTTTAGTATTTCAACTAATAGGAATGAAGCAACACATCCTCAAAAAACTCCAACTGCTATAAAAAATATAATAGCCCATTTGCTTAGCAATACAGGTCACTGAGCACATTCTGATGCACCATCCTCTGCACTGGCTCCTCTTTAAATACATCATCTCTGTGCTGATATTCAAAGCCTCTTCCAGAACTAGCCCAAACTATTCAAGAGATTGCCTCTAACCCAATGACCCTGACTTCCCATTGCACCTGTGTTCCACTGCAACTATAGAACTCACAAGCAATAGCAGTCAAGCGAGTGCAGGAAACAGAATTTTTGTGGGAGCTGAGCCTAGGCTGTAAAACTCACTGTCAGAAGAAATAGTGATCACAGGGATCACAGCATTCAGAACTAAATGCAAAACTCCTCTCTTCTATCTGCCATAACTTCTTCAGTTCCTCCACTGGTTCCCTGCCTTCTCCCAGTTATCTAGCCAAGTAACTTGCTCCTACCTGGTAAAAGGGAGGACATGGGGAGAGAGAGCAATATTATTTTTTATTTAAAATCTTACAAGGCATGGGAAGTGCCAGATAAGAGTTTAACTAGACAAACCACCTGCGGAGCTTATTCGTTCCACAATCATGCATGAGTATTCAAGTGACATGTAATGTGTGACCAAAACTTTATACTACATGTTTTATGTTCATTTTTAATTCAGTCAGTGTTTATGGCATGATTAACACAGATATTGAAAGTTTGTGCATGTTATGTTTGACTAATGTTGGTTTACATAATTTTTTTTAAAAGAACATATGAATATTGTGATCTCTGTTCTTTCGTCCTTTATAAGTTCCACACATCAGGGACCATGTCCTACTTCATGTACAGTGGTGATCACATAATAGTTTTAAGAAGACTTCTGTTCTTTGTGCATAGAATTCATTGTACTTGCAAAACAAGCATAAATTCAGTATTTTAGCTATAAAAGAATATATTTGTGACCCAGCAGCAGATGTTGAAGCATTAACAAGCTATGGCTTTTAAAAATCTAAATCATTGTAAGAACATTTTTAGAAACAGAAAAAAAATACTCAGTCCAACATGCAGCCTTATATTAATGTGAGTCCCATCCTGCATCGTTCACCGCAGTTCTCTGTCCCATCCATTTTCCAAATTAGCCAGAGGAGCCTGTTGAATTCATTTGAAATCTTGAGTTCAGTCATCTTTGCCCAATAACTTTTGGGCAGATTAGGAAGAGCTGCCAATGGGAGCGGTTTATGGTCAAGCACCATCCTAACGTTCCCACCCTAAAATAAGGTAGGAAGCCTCATGCATCATGAAATGTAGTTAATTCTTAATGATCATCTAAACAAAATTGCTAGGCTATTTTTGCATTTTGATGTTTTGAAATGTCTATATACTGTTTATTGGTATTAGATACAAAATTGCATGATTTCTCTGATTAAGTGTTGATCAATACTGTGAAAGCAGCTTGGAAATAAGTGACTGGTGGGGTCTGTTCTTATTGACTAGAAATAAGATGCTGCTTTCTTGTGGACTACAGAACAATTTGCTTTAGAATCTTCATAGGAAACAATTAATTTTTGGGGGTCAAAGTAGTATTGCATGAGAGGGTAAAATAGCCAGCTGTAAAAGAGGGGTGCAAAACCCTACCATGTAGTCAGTGCACTCAGGAGATGGACATAGCCTTACATACAGGCTGAACCTCTCTACTTGGGGCACCCTCGGAACCTGACTGGTGCCAAACCAGAGAATTTGCCGAACCACGGGAGGTCAATATTGTTTAGTAGCATTACCAACACTTCCCGTGATTACTGGGCTCTTAGAAGACATTTAGGGGTAAATTAGAGCTAAATAACAGCATAGAACACCGTGAGCCAGGGCTGATAGCTGTAAGCAAACTTGATGGGACTGCGGGGAAACTTGGCCACACCCATGATAAGTGGACATCAGGCTAACTAAAATCATGCTGGACCACAGATGTTTCTGAACCAGAGTCAGACGAGAGAGGTTCAACCTGTAGCAAAATGATGAGGGGAACAAGAAGTGAAAACTTGGATTGGTTGATAAGACCTCATGATAAAAATTATTTAAAAACAAAATGGGCCTCCTCTCAATCCAGCTGACGTCCATAATGAAATTCACAATATTTTATCAAGATAAGATGATGCATAGTATTGCTGCACAAGCATCCCATAAATCACTCGCTCAGTTATATAATATTGATGGTCATAAACATATGATGTTTTTTCTGAGCCACAATAGGTGCAGTACAGGAGGTGAAAATCACTTTGCTTGGTGTTTCATATGCAGTTAAAACTGGTTTCTTTTCTTGTCCTATATTTTGGTAGACTTGTTCCTTTCAAAAGAGGTTGGATTTAACAAAACTGTAGGGATAATGAGGTTTGTTAGGACTGGGCTAGCATTGGTCAAATCACAATTCAGAGATTCCCATTAAACTGAACATGAATCACTTTAGGAAAATTGGCAGCTCAGATCACTTGAGTGGCGGTATTTTTGAGTTACCTGATAAGTAATGTCGTACGGCAGTCTTTCATCATGTATGGAGCACTAGGGTTTAATAGATGAGGTAGAATTGTTCTGGAGGTACTGACTTCCTTTTTCTGACCCTTTGGCTTTGACTGTCTTCTTTATTACAGCCTACCAAGTGTCAATAATTGCCTCATTTTAGCAGGAGGCTATCCTCTCTTGCTATGGGAGCAGCCACAGTCGAGGTTCTCTTCAGTGTATCTACCCACAAGCCTTAATTAATGCGGCTACTTCCATCCAATTTCTAGCTATATGGGGTCTGCAGAAACTAGGGTGACCAGATAGCAAATGTGAAAAATCAGGACACTTTTTTAATATATAGTTGTACTAGTGGAGTGGAGGGTGGGGAAATATAGTTGTGTCTATAAGACTATGCCCTTAATATTGTGATGTCTGGTCAACCTAGGTGAAAGCTACAATGCTGATGGTTGACTGACTCAAGGTATATCCAGTCCAGCAGCATTGTCAGCTCCTCAATTGGCAGTTGTCTGCATTTCTCAGGACCTGTTCTGCTAGAAGAGTGGGTGTTGGAGAGGTCTTTATCCCTACCTTTTTTCAAAAGGTACCATAGTATCATTAATGTCCCCTCCAGCAATTGGCTAAATGGACCTCAATTTAAATTTTCATTCAAGGGGTCAGGCATTGTAGCTTCCTGTAGTGTGGGATGGGGTCAGTTAAGAAGGCGCTCTACTTGGGGCATTTGACAGAGGCTATGCCACTTAATCTTAGAACCCAAGAATGCTCCCCTTACCAAATGACCTGTACCTTAGAAGACACTTCTGATGGAGGGCTACTGTTAGAGCAGGGAGTAAAAATAGCTGTAGCTAATGGAATATATCAAGAGAATAAAGACAAAACGGTTCCCTGAAAATAAGAAGAATTTTGTCTTCACTTGATGGAACTATACAGAAATGGTTAAAAACAACAAGGAAACTCCCCATTGGGAATGAGCGACACAGGGGAAAGCGAAGGAATATGCAAAAAGTGTTGATGTAGTTAAAACAAGTGAACAAAAAACAGTGGACAGCAACAGTAAAGAAACAGAATGGCCTTTTCTGAAAGAAGTTGGGTGAAGATCACTGAATTGGAATATTTACAGTCCAGCAACAACATGGGTAAAGAAACTAACCCAAAGTAAAGCTCTGCAACAGCATGACAAAGAGCAGAGGACATCATCTCAGACTAAAATGTACCATGAAAAATACAAGCAGGCAGCACAAGGAGACAAAGACAGCCCAGAGCCAGTTTGTGTTGTAACTTTTAATACCTCAGAGAGAAACAATGAAGAAAACCACTCTTCCACATGAGAGTGGTGGATTGGCAGTGCTCACTTTCCAATGTTGTTTTTGGGCTGCTCACCTCCAGTTACTGGTGACGTGGCTTCAGGGGAAAAATCTCTGCATTTTTAATATGCCATGCAAGTTGCACAACCCATATGAACCTAAGAGATTATTTCCATGATAACTAGAAATGAGCTAAGGCTGCTGACAAAGGACAGTGCTCACCATGGAGAGTTTGTTACGTGGCAAAAAAACAAAAACTCAGCACCCTTAAACATTGGCAGTCTGCTCTAAGGTGTTTCTATTCTTCAGTCTGTCAAAATATCTGGATATATAAATCATACTTGGCATAGTAGTATTGGCATGCAGTACAATATTTGAATCAAATCAGCAAAATCCACCAATTTGTTTTATGTTCGCACCCTCTTATTCCAGAAATCCTTCAGCATTATCTACTGGTGTAGGATTTTATTGCCCCTCCCTGCCTTCTTCACTCCACAATCCACATTCTGTTGCATTTTAGAACTGAACAAGATGAATTGTATCTTTCCAGGATCATATTTTCTATTCCCACATTTAGCACACTGTGGGAATTTAGTACAGAGCATAAATATCAATATTGTTGTTAGGAAAATGACATACTAATTTAATAGAATCAGCGTTTAATCTCTTAGCATATCTGTTAAATTAATATGGAGCATCTGAAAAAGCAGAGTTCTTATTTATACCTTTTTATATTGGACAAATGTATACTGGTCTGGGGGGGAGGGGAGGGAGGAAGTGTAAGTCCTATCAGGGAAAGGGCTAATTCTGAGTATCCAGAAGATAAATGAAGGGATATCTGCAACCAAACAAAAAGCAAAATCCGGAGATCCTTACTCTGGGGCAAGATCACCTCCTTCTGTGAGAACCTTTAATAGATGCTAGATGGGAGGAAATTGATTTCATCATGGAGTATCTTTTTCCCAAGTTGTTCCCTAGAGCGAGAGAGAGGTGTGTCCGTTCCCTCAGTGGAATAGGAAATGGGATTTACTGCGAAGCCCAGAGAGCCTCTGGGATCCACAAGGCATTGGTAGATGGCTATGGCCACCTGCACTGAGCAATATGCCAAAGAAGCCACATTGCCATGGTATTTCTGCATCTCACACTCCGCTACAGACTCCAGCAGTTATATTTCTGCTATGAGCTCCTTTGTGTTATATTTCTGCTATGAGCTCTGAGGAGCATAGGCATGTTGCACAGTTATAAGGTTGTTTATACCTCCATCTTCTGATATCACTGAGGACACCCTCTCATGTGTTAGGCCTCATGTTCTCGCCTGTCTCAAAATAGAATTATGCACTTCCCACCACTCTTAGGGCGCGTCTACACTGCAGGGCTTAACTTGAAATAAGGTACGCAAATTGAGCTATGTCATTTTGAAATAAGATACGCAATTAGCTTATTTCGAAATAGGGAGATTCTACACAGCACTTACAGTAAAACTCCAATAGTCCGGCATCAAAATGGCAAGAGCCTAGTGAGTGAGCTTCAGCAAAAAATGAATCATAAGGCAGCAGCGGCAGAAGCTGAACCAAGCGAAACCGGATGGGACCAAGTCAGTCTGCCATTGGCATTGTGTGACGCTGGACAGTGCTTGTGTGTGTGTGTGTGTATAAAACCATCTTATAGTACCTCCTGATAGTCCGACATAGCCAATAATCAGGCACTACCTAGGTCCCAAAGGTTCCAGATTATCGGAAGTCTACTGTATTTTGAAACAGAGCACTCTTCCTCCGACTTTCCCTCATTCCTCATATAATGAGGGTTACAGGAGTTGGAGTAAGAAGTCCTCGCTTGACAGTATTTTGACACTATTTCGAAATAACTGCCTGCTGTGTAGATGGGTACTAAGTTATTTCGGAATAGTGTTGCAGTGTAGACATACCCTTAGACTGGAACATGGGAAGAACTCCTTGTTTGTACCAGTCACTTTATTCTGCAGATGTGGCTGGATTCAGGCACTGGCAATTCTTTCCTTTGGAGTCTCTGACAACTAATGTATAGTGGTACAACAGCCATCTTAAAACAGAAGTATTTGTAGTTAGCAATAGGAACAAGCTTTTAAAGAAAAATGATCTGAAATCAGTCACACTTGTAGGTTATCTTTCTAAAAAAAAAAAAAGTCATACTACCTCCTGATGGTGACCTAGTTGGCATCTCTTCCAGTGAGTTCTGGCATTTCAGTCCACTTCCCCTTTGCTTTCCCTCCCACTGGGAGACACTCATCTTTTAAAACCTGCCCTCATTTGTTGGTCTCCTCTGTTTATCTTGGTCATTCCTGGTTAAACCAGTTTCGTAGGCTGGCCAACACTGAGACAGTCATCAAAGCTAATAATTATGGCATTGCCCCTTACGGAGTTGTGAAGTGTGTGCTGGTAGATGGCTATCTTGAGCCATTGTTTTCCTTATTACCTGGCTGTATCGAAACAGACCCCATCTGATTCCATCCAGTATTATACTGTCAGGACTTCTGTTTAAAAGTGACCTTTCTGAGTCCCCTAACGTTGAGGTGCTTAGTTGGCTTTCTTTGCAATTTAGCATGTCTCTGGAGAGTGCAGAGTAGGGATAGTGATCCAAGTTTGGGTTTGTTTGAGCTAAGGGAAAAGCCCTGAAAAAAATCCATTTTAAAAAATGATTCTGGGTAGATTTATGTATTTATTGCTCAGTGCTAGAGAGCAAACTATTACTGTGATGCAGGTCAAAACCCTCTCAATCTTGGAATAGTGCATGGTACTTACTAAATCTTTGGGGTACCCCAAACTAAGGCGGGTATTTAAAAAAGGTACGTTTTTGCAGTGTACATGTGCCAATGTAGAAAAATGGCTAGAGGCCAGAGGGTTTCCATTCCTGCCATTTTATATGCTTTAAGAGCTCAACTCTTGTGCTTTAAAATCCAAATGGTGACTTTGAAATTTGGTGTGCCTCATGGGGGGCAAAGAAGCTTGTATTAGTGATTCAAATGTGGAGTCATTGGACTGATGGATTCCTTAGTTACAGCTCCTTGCCTCCAAAATAGTTTCTGCTGCCTTCTGCTGTTAAACAGAGGTACTAATGAGAGGTACACCATGCGTCCTCAGGCAACAGAGCACCCCAGCACCAGCCAGGTCCTGATAGTGGAGTGGCACACCAGAGCATACCGCTTTTCTTTCACCACTGGCTGACAGGCAAGATCTGAGGGCTGAAGAACAGGCAGCACTGATGTGGGAAGTGCAGGGGACAGCATTGATTGGGGGGCACAATTAATTGCTGGAGAGGGGGATAGCAGACAGGGTGAGCCCTAGTCCAAATGGCATACCTGATGAGGAGTGTCTTCAGCACCTCCCTCTCTATTTGTTAAACTTTTGAATACCTTATTTTTTTATTGCATTTCTAATCCATTGAATTCGATGCATGGCTTATCCCAGTCATATAAGATGATAAATTTGCACTGGAGGATCTGTAAAATTTGCCCCTTGCAGCAAACTAAACTGCCATTAGGCTTTTCATTTCCTATGCTGAGCTCCTGAAGACTTTTCTGGGGGATATCTTTTATTTGCAGTGGTGGAAAACAGACAATATTAGACACAGCAAAAATCTGTGCTCCATAGTCTTAAAGTCAAACATTGTAGGTTAAGCATGACAAAAGAAGTAACAGTATTTCTTTTATATTACAGGTTGGACCTCCCTGTTCCGGCAGCCTTGGGACCTGATCCCTCCTGAATGAGGGAACTTGCCAGATCAGGGGAGGTCTCCTGCCACTGACCTCTCACCCTGCTGCTCCTCCCTGTGTGCGGCTTCACTCTAGCCCCACTGCACTGGGCTGCAACCCTGCTGCTGCCAGGTTTGGGCACAGAGGGCTGGCTGGGGCTTTCTGGGTACAGGGCTTGCCAGGGGACCCAAGGGATATGGGGCTCGTTGGATGCTGGCAGCCCCGCCCCCACTGCCCTGCCTGGCTGGGGGTCCCCAGGGATGGGGCTCACCAACCACAGCTGAACTCCCAGGTGGCTCGCACTCCTCAGCACCAAGGCGCTCTGGTCTAGCAACATCCAGGTTCCTTCCATATTTAGGAGATTTAACCTGTATTGAATATAGGGGTTTGATATCTCTGGGACCTTGTGATGGGGCGAGGCAGCCCCGCACTGAATCCGCAGGGCCCAGCCAGGGTTACCTGGCTGCAGAGGGTCACCCCCTCGAGCCCTACCGAGCATGCCCAGGCTGCAGCTCAACTATAAAAGCCTGGGGAAGGGCTCAGTCTGGGCTGGCAGCTGGAGGAGAAGGACCTATGCAGGGAGCTCCTGACCAGCAGCAACCTGAGACCCCAGAAGAAGCCAGCAGAGATGCCAAGGCGAGTTGGGGCATTGCAGAGGCCGCCTGCGGAGGAGATGTCACCCCAGGGAGGACAGCAAGCCTGACAAGTACGTGGGGAGTAGCTCCAGCGGCCCAGGTAGGAAGTGGCCCAGGGCAGGAGCCGGAGCTGCCTCTACCACCCCGGGAACCTCGGTGCGTTTTGGCAGGACTTCCCCGCCGAGGGAGTGGCATGCCTGTCCTGTCACTCACAGGGCCCTGGGCTGGGACCCGGTGGAATAGGGTGTGCCCGGGTCCCTCTACCTGGGGTGCACCCCCTGCTATAACCCTGTTCCACCAGCGCTGGCCTTGCCTTAAAGGGCTGCACTGAGGCTGTGTTTGTGGACTCCGGCCGATGGGCCCATCCTTAAAGGGCCATCCTAAAACTCCGGTTGTTAAGACTTTGCTTATGGACTCAGGCCAGTGGGCCTAGCCTTAAAGGGGCCTCCTTAGACTGCGTTTGGGCGACTTTGCTCGTGGACTCAGGCCCGTGGACCTTGACTTAAGGGGCCAGCCTGAACTGTAGGTGTGGATTCTGTGTTTATGGATCAGGCGGGTGAGCCTGGTTCTGAAAGGGTAGACAGTGCAGGGAGTTGTGGACCCGGGGTCTTTCCAGGCCTCTCGGTGGGGCTAGAGAGAGTGCCCCATCACAGACCTTATTAAACATGTCATTTATTCAGGGGAGCCAACAGCCATGTGCACCCCTGGGCAGGGTGGGGATGGCTCTGCACTCTGAAAGGGGCTGGGCCTCAGACAGAAGGAGTACACCACACCACACACCCCAGTCCCTACAGCTGCTTGGAGTGCACTGCCCGGCATTCCAGCGCCTTCAGCCACTGCCTTTGTATTGCCTTGATTAGTTGCTATATACACACATCAAGTCTTAAAACAGAAATACACTTTGACAATAAAACAAGGTTCACATCCCAACTGGGTTCTCACTACTTACCTCACTGGCTGACTGCTGCTGCCTTGCCACTTCTACCACATAAGGGTCTGGCCAAAAGCATTTTAGGAGAATCAGGGAAAACAGTTCTCAGAAAGTCTGGAAGGGTCCATGAGATTCTTCTAAGGTCCAGAACATTCTAGGAGGTTAGTGACACATGACTCCACATACAGAATACTTGAAACTTTTTACTTCAAACAGTCTATTTTCCCTTTTGTTGCTAACAACAAAAACATTGCCCCAGTCGACCTGAATTGGCCCCTAAACCCAACCCTGTGGGCAAATGTGGAATTCTTGCTAAAATTGCCACACACAAGTTTGAGTGAGCAACACCATTCTCACACAGAAATAGGTGGAGCCAGTTCACAGAATCCTTCATGACTGTGACAGTCCTGACTCAAGATTTTTGAATCTTTTGGGACTGAATTTAAGAAAAGAACCTTGAATACAGAGAAGACATTAAATTCCATTTAATTTTAGTAAGAGTTTCTGTAGCAACGGTTAGCCTACATAAAAGGATTGTTAATTATGATATAAGGTAGGAGAGAAATTAGGAACTCGTTTGAGGGAAAGTTTTTCATGTTTCTTTGAAAATTTACTGGAAATACAGGATACATTACAGTTTTGTTTCTTCGTAGCCTGTGGCCACATGACCTGGGAAAGTATGAAAAAAATGTTCTTTGCCATTTTCTGTCAATAGCTAGAATTTTCATCATGTACTGCTGGAGCAAAGCCTTCTTCTATAGGGATAATGCAATTACTTATTTGCCTCTCATAACAAGATTAGAGATTGCCCCTCTCCTGAGAAAAATCTGATGCTTACCAAACTGAAATGGCCATTATGAATTACTAAGCTTGGCCTGAAAAAGGAAACTAGTTGAATTGGAGTTTTTTAGAGCCCATATGTTGTATGCCACTGAGTAAAATATTCTGTCATCTGTTGTTCATAAAGCATGAGTCCTGATTTAAACACTTAACTTTGACTCTTAACTGTCTGTGTGTGTGGCTTTTGGAGCTGTTACTGTTAGGGTAGATTGTGAAGTGCTGAATAAATATATTTTACAAAACAAACCCCATCAATAAACGAATGGCTGGACAATGTAACCAACTGACTGCCACAAAGTACCACTTAAATGGCTCCTGAGAGACTTGTAACTAATCACTTAGTGTTAGAAGAAATTGTCCAGTTGCTCATCACAAATGGACACTGAATGAACAGTAGAACTATTCATTTTTTGGTAAGGATAATAATATAGTTATCTTCTCATAGTATTTGTGCTTTGTACGAATAACTTCATTGTAAATAGCTTTCTAAGTTCTGTTTACTCTTTGTAATAGTTTTGTATACAATGAAAATACAACGAAGCTCCCCTCAAAAAAACAAAAACCTCAAACAGAACTATGTGACATAAATCTAACTGGAGCAATGCATACCCTGAAGTATGGCATCACAAAAGTCTAATTTAAAACCAATTTACAGTGAAATGAAAACAGATCAAGTGAAGGCTAGAAACCTGAGGAATCCTAGGCTGGCAGCTTCACTTGAACTAGCCTTGTTACAAAAAAACAAGAAGAAAAGAGACTCCTCCAGAGTACAGATAAAACAACAAAGAGCCAACTTTCACTGGTACATGTACAAACATAAATGCACTTTCATTTGATGTTGTAACTGGGCATAAGTAGTAACACAAACATTAAAATGGTGTAGTGTTAGATGATAGGAACTCTATTTATAAAATTCCTGTTTTCAGGCAGTTATGCTTTTGGTAAAAATAATTCCAGACTAACACTTTCCATCCTAAGTCTGTGTATGGAAAGAGTTTACTTGGCAGAGTTACTCAGTTAATAATATTTAGCACTTATTGTCTCATCTTTGAAGTATTATGTAAACATTATAAGTGAGTGCAGGGGACTGCACTACATGACCTCTTGTCATCCAGTCCTATGATTGCTTGATAAATTAATCTTCACAGCAGCCTGAAATAGGAGAGAGAGAGGTAAATCTTTATATTCTCACTGGGAAAACTGAGATTTGACCAAAAGCCACACAGCAGGTCAGTGGCAAAGCCAGGATTTGAGCTCAGGCATTCCTGGCTCCTAGTCCTATGTTTATATCCTAACTCCCTTTTTAGAAATGATGGGGGGAAGGTATTAGTTCACCTAAAACCAGATTAGGCAGGTAGGAACATAGAAAACAGCTGTAACCTATGCAAAGCGTGAATGATATGTCTTTGAAGTCTGACTCAGGCTTAGTCTAGACTGCAGGCTTCTTGCGCAACAAGCTTTTATCGGAAGAGAGCGTCCGCAAAAACTTCTTACACAAGAGTGCATCCACTCTGCAAAAGCGCATCCAAAAAGCAATGTGCTTTTGCAAAAGAGAGCATCCAGACTGCATGGACACTCTCGAAAGTAAGCTCTGATTGCTATGCACAGAATGGCCACCAGAGCACCTGTGCTTTTTCTTCTTTCCTCTTGAGGAAAGCAGGGAGCTCTTGAGGGGAGCAGGAGCTGGTGCTGGGGGGAGGTAGCTTAAAAGCCAGTAGCTTAAAAGTAGCTTAAAAGCTACCAAGCTCTTACTACATTTCAAGTGCAGAGACACAGCAGTCCCGGAGCCAGAGTGAGCAGGGACTGCTCAGTCCTGGCTCGTGCTGCCCCCGGGAGCTAACCCTGCTGCGGCTCTGCACTTCAAATGTAGTTGGAGCCGGACGTGCAGACAGCCTGGCTCCTACTACATTTAAACTGCAGCGCCACAGCGGGGGTAGCAAGCACCCCTCCTTATCAACTAATCAAGTAGTCGAATTCCATCGATTACTCAATTAGCTTATTAACCACTACTTAACATCCCTTTTTTATACCAGTGCACCTGGAACATACCCAGTAAGGCTGCCACAGCCCTCAATACATGGTTAACGCTCTCTTGTCCAGTGTGGGATGAGTTGTCCCGTCACACCATGTCATCCCAGATCCTAATTTTTCTCCTTTTTATCTGGCTCAGGTGTTCCACAGGGATGATGAGGGACCCCTTCAAGGCCATAACAGCAGCTGCTGCAGATAAAATATACCAAGATACCTCTGTCTGTGTAGTCATAACAGAAAGCGAGTTTAGATTCAGAACTCCTCTCCTGTGCTCTCCTAAAGTTTTAAACAAGGCCTGCTCACTGTGTTTCTGCTTGGGAGTGCTTATGCATGGAGCCACTCACAGCACCAGCCATGGAGAGCATAGCCTAACAGAGTGAAAGAAATGAGGAGGGAATTCCTCAGTCACATGAATTATGAGCAGAGGGCCAGCATTAAATACCAGTACTGTTTTCCACAGGTAGTGGTGATTGTAGTGATTTGTAGCTGATCTCTCACTCTGGACAGTAAAAAGGGCAGAGAGATCACAGCTGCTGCTGCCATCCCAGCTCATATGCTACTGGTCAGTGTATTACAGTTGTGCCTGCCATAGTTATCAGTGATTGGCATCGGAAAGTGTCCTACCAGAGAGGAAGAAAATATGTACAGCAATGAATAACGACTAAGTGTGCTCACCAAGAGGGCAAAGAGGTAAAAGCTTTTAAAAATGTTATGGGACAGGGGTTCCCAAACTTTTTGACACGGAGACCAGTAAATCCATCCACGAACTTTTGGAGGACCGGTAATGTTCATTTGCATATTTGCATATTCATTAATCAAATGATTAATATTCAAATAAGTTGTTTCTGGTCCTCCCAAAACCCCCAGTGCCAGCTTTAGCAAAGCTTTTGATATGGTCACCCACAATATTCTTGCCAGCAAGTTCAGGAATATGGATTGGATAAATGGACTGTAAGACAGACAGAAAGCTAGTTAGACCAGGGTTTCCCAAACTTTTTACTTTAGCTGGAACCCTTTTTTTTCAGTACTGCTTTTTGCAGCCCAAAAATATAAACACATAAAAACAAACTGAGAAAATACCAGACATATAACATGTCTGGTATTTTCTCATTAGGTAAGTAGTATTATTACTAGATGTATCAGTTTGTAGTTTGAACTGCCTGGCTGGTAAATGTGCTCAGGCTGCATGAGTGTGTCTACCAGCCAGACAGTTCGCAACTACTCGAGGGGGGTGTGCGTGTGGGGGGACAATAGAATCCCCGGGCCGGACTAACTCATGCTTTGTGCTTTGCGGGGAAGGGGGAGAACGGGGCAGCGCCCCAAGATCTACATATGGCCGGGTCAGTCCCACTCCCCGCAGGCCGATTCATTCCTCCCCTGCTCCCCCCGCTGCGCCTCTGGCTAGCCCCACTTCCCCCAACCCCCTCCCGGGCAGCCAGTTCTCCCCCGCTTCTCCTCCCAATCTCCCTTGGCCAGCCCCGCTGCCCGTCAGCCCTCCTTCCGGCGGCCGCTTCTTCCCCTCCCCACATCTTCCCCGGCCAGCTCCCTGCCCCCAACCTCGCAGCTCCCGGCAGCCCTGCTTCCACCAGCCCCCCAATCTCCCCAGCCTGCCCTGATACCTCTGTCCAGTGCTGCTTCCGGTGGCCAGCTCTCCCCTCCTCCTCACCCCAGAATCCCCTGGCACCTGCACCTTCCCTTAGCCCTGCACCCTCCTGGTACCTCCCCCTTCCCTACTGCCCCTGCCCCCTTTGCCCTCTTTTTCCCTAATGCCCACCATTCTCTGCCCCATTCCCCTCCTGCCCCTCTGTGCCCTCACACATGACTTGCTCCATCCTGGCCTTCCTCATGCCCACCCCTTCTTTCAAGCCTTCACCCAGCACCTCCTCCTCCAGCCCCCAATGCCCTTCCCCTCTCCTCTCCTCTCCCAGCATCACCCTGTCCCCCTCCCACTGACACCTCCCCTCCTGCCCTTTCCCTCATTGTCTGCACTTGGCTCCCTGGCATTTGTCTCTCTCTCCTGCACCCTGTCCCTTGGTGCCTTCCCCTCCCCCGCCCAAGCCCCCTCCTTCCACCCCTCCCCTCTGCCCAAGCCCCCTGCTGCCGCTGCCGCCTCCTCACCTCCGCCCAAGCCCGCCGCTGCCGCCTCTCCTCTCCGCCCCGCTCCGCTCCGCCCCTCCGCCACCCAAGCCCATTCCCTACCTTCTGCCCTCCACATTGCGGGGCCGGAGGCCGCGCTCAGGCCCCGGAGGCCGAACCTGGAGCCAGCGTGGCTCCGCCAAGTGCCTCCGAAGAGTTTTAAAATCCCGGGCCGTGACATCACGTCACGCCCGGGCGTCCTCCCCGCTCACGTGCAACGCCGCACATGGGCAGCAGCAGGCGGTGAGGAGGAGCGGCGCCCGGCGGGGACGCTCTGGGGGCGGGGTGGGAGGATGCACGGGGGGGCCGGGGCCAGGGCCTGGGCTCGCTACAGGTAGAGCTGGGGGAGAGACCCAGCTCCACATATTGGCGGAGCAGGGCCCCCGGCTCTGTAACTCGCCGGCACTTCCGGGTTCAGGGGCGTGGGGCCCGAATCGGCCTAAGGCCGGCCCTGCCAGCAGCCACCAGGCATGCTGAGGCCCGGTATTTTTTTCCCGCTGCCCGGTAACGGGCCGCGGCCCATAGTTTGGGAAACGCTGTTATGGGACTTTAAGGAGGATGGGAGTTTCTGGACTGCACAATCCCTGGACATTCATAGTTGTGACCAGAGCAGTCAATGTTGGGGTCTGTGGGACAACTGCTGGAGCATGGCATATTGGGCTGCATAGCATTGCCAGCAGATCGAGGGAAATTATTATTCCCCCCAAACTTAGCACTGAGGTTATATTTACACAGCAAAGTTATTTTGGAATAACAGCCGTTATTCCGAAATAACTGTGCAAGCGTCTACACAGCAATTTCATTATTTCAAAAAGAATCAAAATAATGGACGACTTATTCCGACTTCTGTAAACCTCATTCTACGAGGAATAACGCCTATTCCGAAATAGCTATTTCGAAATAAAGCGTATGTAGGCACTCCACTGCTGCTATTTCGAAATAGCCGCTCACCAGGGCCATTCTAAGTTATTCCTCCTAGAGCTCTATATCAAGATAGCTCGTCTACATTAGGGAAGCCTGCCTCGGACTCATTTTGAGGCTTCCCTGCAGTGTAGATGTGCTATTTCAAAATAAGCTACTTTGGAATAACTATTCTGGAATAGCTTATTCTGAAATAACTGTGCAGTGTAGATGTAGGCTGTGAGGCCAGTGGTGACAGATGACAGAACGAGGCGCAATGGTCTCAAGCTGCAGGGGTGAGGTCTAAGTTGGATATTAGGAAAATCTATTTCACTAGGAGGGTAGTGAAGCACTGGAATGGGTTACCTAGTGAGGTGGTGAAATCTCCATCCTTAGAGGTTTTTAAGTCCTGGCTTGAGAAAGCCTTGGCTCGAATGATTTAGTTGGGGATGGTGCAGCTTTGAGCGGGGCGGCGGGGGGGGGGGGAGGGTTGGACTATAAGTGGGCCTGAGAGAATGAAGAAGGAAATGAACACTGAACTGAGTCATGAGGCTGCAGTAATGGCCAGAAACGGTGAGGTTTCTCAGCTGTGAGGCAGTGTGGAGCAATGCTGGCATATGCTGTTATCATGAATTATCAGCACAGTATACTGAAGTGAAAATGAGAACAGGCATGAGAATAGTTACAGAAATGTGGTTATTTGTGTTACAACAGAATTTATAGGCACCAATAAAAAACTTAGGTGGGCATGTGCCTTCTAAGGCTATGTCTACACTACCAGGCTAGTTCAAAATAAGTTATTTTGAAATAATAACAAAATAAGCTTATTCCTATTCACAAGAAGGAGTTATTATTTTGAAATAGTAAGCCCATTATTTCAAAACAACAGGCTTGGTAGTGTGGCTACTCACCTTGTTGTTTCAAAATAAGGGGAGTTATTTTGAAATAACTCCCTAGTGTAGACATGCCCTTTTAGAGATTTAGGAATGGTGCAGTAGCCTCAATGCACTCACTGTTAAGAAGGCTATGTCTAGACTGCAGGCTTCTTTCGGAAGAAGCTTTTCTGGAAGAGATCTTCCGAAAACTTCTTCTGAAAGAGAGCGTCCACACTGCCCAAGCACATCGAAAAAGTGATCTGCTTTTTCAAAAGATAGCATCCATTCAGTGTGGACGCTATCTCACATTTCAACTGTCATTACTATGGATGGAGTGGCCACCACGGCATCTGTGCTTTTTCCTCTTTCCTCTTCTTTTGAAAGAACTCCCTCTTCCCCATCAACACACACCTTTTCCCAAAAGAGCTCTTTCACAAAAAGGCTGCTTCCTCATAGAAAGAGGTTTACCAATGTCTGTTCTTTCGATTTTTTTCCCCCAAAAGAACATGATTGCAGTGTGGACGCAAGTGAAGTTTTTTGGAAAAATGGCTGTTTTTCTGAAAAAACTCTGCAGTGTAGTCATACCTGAAGAGAGACTAACTAGAGTGGCTTTTCCATGACAGAAGGTTGATGACTTAGGTGCAATCACTAATGAGATCTGTGCTGGAAGGTATAGCTGTGTCTGCACTGACAAAATAGATGTTTCTTTTCCAGGCGTTAGCCCACATGAGATCAAATCCAGTGTAGCTAAAACAGTTCTTTTCATACATGTTAGCAGGTACCTCAGGTTCTCCATTTGTAAAAGGGGCATAACACTTCCTTACATCAGAGGATTGTGTAAGGATGAATTCATTAATGTCTGAGGCACTCTGATACTATAGCAACAGAAACCATATATAGACATATTATATAATTCTCTTGGTTGCCAAACTAGGATCTTTTAGTTTATATAAGGTAGGCCAGGGTGACTGGTTATTTCATGTGTCCTCTCTAGAGAAGAAAAAATGTTTTAAAATCTCATAATATTGGCTTTATATTACATTGTGTCTCACGCTACAGAGTAAAGGCATGCAAAGCATTGGCTGAGAGGTAAAAGATTCCTCTCATTGAGGTCACAATGCTATCAGCTAAAACATACTGGATCACCATGGTGTGGTTTGTAGAGCTTGTGATGGGAGTTTACTGTAGAAGCTTCTAACATAGCTATTTCAGAACCTACCTAGGATAATTCCAAAGATCAGAAATCAGAATAATTCTGTACTATTCCCTGTGCTGACTTTAGTACAATCCTGCTTAGTGCTCTGCGCTTTGCTCTCCCTTAGTGAGTGTGACTAATTATTTAGTAAGTTTTTGATTCAGTGGTAATAGACGGCATCAAGTGTTAAACTATTGATTCTTCTCTTTTCTCTGTAGAATCCATAAAGCCAAAGAAAGCACACACAAAATTCTTCTTGCAAGTGTAGAATTTAAGAACAGTCTGTTCCTATAAGTAAGCAACATGTTTGCAATTAAACATTTCAAGCTGTACAAATGTGCTTGCCACGCCTCATAGCACTAATTTGCAGCTAGATTTTTTTTGGATAATAATACGATTAATGATAAAATAACACTAAAAACCATTTAAAATAACATTAGTGAGGTTAACATAAATCCACAAAAGCAAGGAAATTCTGAGTTTAAAAAAAGCCAAAGTATATTTAACTCAGCCTTGTTGTGCTTACCAACTACAGCCCATATGATTGTTCATTGGGGAGCCTAAAAATGATCAGTTACAGTACAAACTATGTGTTATTTAAAAAGTACAGTACTGTAAGCATAGCAGTGCTGCGATACAGTGTGTCTACCTTAATTACAATTTACGTTTGTTAGAACAGAAAGTTTGTAACTACAGCAAAAGTTTTAGAATGAATGTTTGTATTTTGTTTTATCCTTGTTAACTTGCATTAACACCGTCCCATTTAGTTTGACATCAGCATTTTTCATTGTTCCAACTCAGTTAAATAGGTGTATAAATAACTGGCTCTCCTCTCACAACAGGTGACTTCTGCATAATGCTTCACAAGGGAATGTTTGTTTGCATCTTCAAAACACCATCAGTATCTTCACAGCTCTATCACACCTTTATAACATCTTTGTTTTTAAAACTATGTAAAATAACTATGGTACTATCAGTGGGATTTTTTTAACTAAAACATAGAAGCTACTTTTGACTTTTTGTTTATAAAATATCATGAAGCAAAACCATGGAAAAATTTTACAACAAACTGTTTACCTACACTGTCCGAATATTTGTTTAAAACCCTGAGAGAGGTTCCCAAAAGTTAGTTTACACCATATAAAATTACCTCTATGCTGACAATTCTATATGAATATTACACAGGGTGGAGGGAGAACATTGTATCAAAGAACACTACTAGCATTGCAAAAGGAAGATGCCAGAATTAAGTTTGTCTATGCCATGAAGTTCTGTTCAGGTGTGGCTGAGATTTAAACTTTTTAAAAATTACCACTTCCCTTCTGCTGTTTGCATTGCAAATAAAGTTTTGGCAGCATTTAAGGCTAGGCTGTAGCAGCTGTACACACTGCACCAGGAAAGCTAGATACAAGTAGCTTCTCCAGTGGATAGGAGGGGAGAGAACCAAATTGGCTCTTCCTTACATGCTCACCCTTCCAGACCCCACATGTGTCCAGTGACCTTCCCTCCTACTCCTCCTCCGAGATAAGCCTTCCCCTGTTGCTAACTAATTTAGTTTGTAGTTCAAGATTTGTTGCAGTGTTGACACATCAAGCTTCATGTGATGGGATTAGAGGCAGCTATGATGGGAATTTGGTTTTACCCTTTTTTATAACAAAATTCTAGGAAAAGCAGTATTAAAAAAACTACTTTGAGAGAATGTTATTTAGGTGATAAAGTCAAGCAGAAACATTAGGAAATAACAGAATCAATGTTGCACAGTGTGCCCTTAATTTGGTCCCCTGCCACGTGAATGCATGATGGCACAGTATTCAGTGACATGATTGCATACTAGTCGGACCTTCTTTTCATTCAGTGCAGATAATGGATGGTGCTCAGAGAATGTTTTACAATTTCCTAAATAGCGAGGCTGTTTGTATGGTCCCTGCTATATTTGCTCCAGAAATTGGAAGGCATATGGAGATTTAGTAAAGGAAGAATTAGAAGATTATCTTGTAATAAAGGCAAGTAAATGCCATTGAGGGAACTCAGTTCTATAATCACCTCAACGACAGTCTTCTTGCATGATGCTCAGTGAATCATTTCAAGCTAAACTCCTCTGTGTGTAGCTCATTTTCCGGGTGCTCATCTTAAAATCCCATAATTTGTACTGGAGAAGTAAACACTTACAGCTTCAATGATGCCAATAAGAGCGGTTGATGCTCATGTTAAGTGCAATTGCACTTGCATTTCCTCCCTCATGATCCAGTAAGGGTTCTCACCTCAGCTTCTGGCACCCCTGCTGTCAGCTGTCTTGAAGGGAGACCCACGTCTCTCTCCCTGCCTACGTCAAATCCATATTTATGAAATTCCATATTTCCAGGAATTTCCATGCAATGCAAATTAAAAATGTGCATAGATCCTCTAATGGCACATGTTAGTTGCAATAATATTTGTCTATGTAGTTTTAGTAACTCGGTTGAAGATCCTAGTGAAGTGGATGTTTGCTAGTGTCATTCTTTGCTATTTGATAATGTCTAGTTTGCAGGAGTTTCTCTTGAAATCTATCTACCTTACTTTTTTTTACAATACCTAAAAAGTAACATTAACCGTCTGAATTGAACTGACAAAACAAAACAAGGCAGCATGGGATTAAGAGTTTGCCTTGTATTGTTAGCCCATCCTATTTTGACTGTTACAGAAATCTCACTGTGGAGATGAATGAAGTGTGAAGTGTATATCCACATCAATTTGTAACTTCCATTTTTTTTGTTAAGAGCATCCTTCATTGTTCCTTAATACAGTGTTTTGCATTTAGATCAGACAACCAAACAAAACATTACATAATCAGTTAGCCAGGGAGGTGAGAAAGCTCCCTCCCTCTTAAACAGGCCATCACTGAGGCATGATTCCCTACTGGCTCACTTTCTCTCCAAGACCATACAGGCATAATTTTCAATATAATTACATCATTCCTTAAATATTACCCATATATACCTCTTACAATGCTATGAGAGTATTGATAAACTACAAGCTTTCAATACAGATCTCACATGCTTTGGATAGTGTGCAGTAAAGAATGCAAGGAACATTAATTGAATTGGTTCATGAGAGCTGTGAATTAGATTTAGTGAATTTGTCAGGTCTGAGACAGGAGTTGTTTGTGAAGAGCAGTGAACCGTTGGTCAGTTGGTACCAATCTCTGCCAGTTGGCCCATTGTATAGAACTGCTTAATGGAGTTATTAAGATGTGTCATGCCAGTGAGCTGCAGCTTTTCTTGGCAATGCATAACACCACTACAGAGTTAGAAAAATGTAATGAAAAAGTTACTGAACAATATTGTTGGCACTGCCATTTGAAACAAAATTAGAAAAAATGAAGTGAGAAAGACTAGCACTTTTTACCAAGTACAGAGCACAGTGAGATGGCTCAGGCAAATAAGTCATAATAAAATGAAAATTAAAGTAATAAGGAGTGAAACTTTTGAAAGGTGCAATTATAAGAAACTCCAGAGCCCTTGAAATTGGTACTCTCCAGATAATGTTTAAAGCATGGAGGAAGGAAGTTTCCTTGCTCACCATAATCACTCACAGCTGCTAAAGAAAATAGGAGTCTCATCATAAATTTGTCCCAAGTGAAGTACATATCAGGGCCAAATTATGCCTGGCCCTGCATGAGTATATAAGATGGAGAAAGCATGGTGGGATCTTTTTTTCTTTTCTAGTGCACTCAGTCAAAGTTCAGGAATAGAGGGAATCCAGGGAAGGATGTCATCTAGCACAGACAGCCCCAAAGGGATTGAGTTTGGGGCTATTGCTCTGACTTCTTTGCTTCAACAGAACAGCCCTGAAAGGAATCTGGCTGCATTATCTCATGAGTGTAACAAGAGTAGATTCCCAAACTGCTTTCTCCAATGATCCTGGACCTGGATCAGGAGCTAGACCATTCGTAGGCATAACAAAGCAAACTATCTGCTAGTGTAAATAGGCACAGTTCCATTGCTGTTAATGGAGCTTTATCCACTTAAATATATAGTTGGCCCAAAGACCTTAGACACTATTGCTCAGGCAGTGCACCTAATCCTATACTTGGTGCATCAATAACTAGGGCATCGTTTTGTCTATGGAGTGCAGAAATATAATTTTTGGGAAAACAGGGGAAAAGTGCAGATTGAACCTCTTTAGTCTGGCCCCCTCGGAAACTGACCTGTGCTGAACCAGAGAATTTGCAGAACCATGGGAGATCAATATTGTCTAGCAGTATTACCAACTGCTTACTGGGCTCTTAGAAAACACGTAGGGGTAAATTAGAGCTAAATAACAGAATAGAACACTGAAAGCTAGGACTGGTGGCTATAAATAAACTTTCTGACACTGCAGGAAACTTGGCCACACCCATAATAAATGGACATCTGGCTAACTAAAATCATGCCAGACCATGAATAGTGCCAGACTAGAGAGGTTCAACATGTATATCCTCTCTCTGACAAAGAAACAGCTAACTTAACTACAAGGGTGTCTCCAAATCTTTTGTTCAACAGGATATGGAGCCTTTTAAATCCATTACTAAGAAGTGAATCTTTAATTTTGGCCAAAATTTATTTGTTTGTATTGTGGTAGTGACTGAAAACCCCAAACAGAATTGTGCACAGCTTTGTGCCTATACAAAGGAAGATAACATCGCTGTCCCAAAAAGTTGTATAGTCTATGGAAAAAGAAGCTTACGGTGGGAGAAAGAGAGATAAACTAAAAGCAAATTGTTGCAATAATAATAAGCTCATAATTTTGAAATTGCAATGCAACACAAAGTTCACGTCCCTAGACCTGATATTTCCTAAAATTCAGGGCTATTTTGCAGCTGTGGTTTTGGTTTGGGGTCACTTCAAATTGAGAAATTAATTTACTTTTACTTCAATTTATTCTCAAGAATCTTACTTTAATAAACAAAAATGAAGCTCTCTAGCTCTCCCAAAGTCTATCACCACTGATATTTCCATGAACAATTTCTAACCTAAATAAAGTAAAATATAATAAATTCACTCTTTCTTCTTTCTCCCATTGTGTAGTCCACTCCTGTACACAGAATTCAGCTTTCAGCTTCACCACAGAGAAACCCAGACCACCCACATTAGTGAATACTCTGATCTTGAACTCCATCCACCAGGGAATTGGATAATTGCCTTTTAAAAGAGAGTACTCCTCCTATTATTTGCCCTCTGCGCTCCATGTATCAGATATAGTCTGCAGCACTCAAATAGTTTACAGATAGTAATAAGAGCAGGTCTGCTGCTGCCATTATAGTTAAAAAAAAATCTGACAGTAGCAAAAACAATATATATATATCTATTGTGGAGGGCTGTGTTTTGTATCTAAGTCTAAATGGGAATCATATATATAGTAGCCCAGTGTCTGTGCGTCTGTAACACTGATGTACACAGCCACACCCCGTGGCCGTGTACGTCAGCGCCCGGCCCCCCTTCCCCTCCCTCCGTGGCGGTTCGGCCAGCCCCACGGCCCCCTGGACACCTCCCCACCAGCGCTGCTTCCTTCCCCCTTCCTCTGGGCCCCCATCCTCCCCTCCAGCCCCACAGTCCCCAATGCCCCCCAGCTCTGCTTTCCACCCCCCTTCCGGCCAGCCCCGCCCCCTTCCCTTTCCTCCATGGCGCGCCGTGCTGCTCCCAGCTGAGCGGTGCAGCCCGGCGGGGAGCAAGCGGCGGCAAGCGGCCCTTTTGGCCGTGTACGTCACTGCCCCCCCTTCCTCCTCCCGCCGTGGCGCTGAGTGGTGCGCCCCTCAGCCGGGCCGCCGCGGGAGAGGGGAGGGCGGGGCGGTGATGTACACGGCCAGGGGGCGGGGCCGTGTAAATCACCGCCCCCTTTCCCCTCCCGCTGTAGCACTCAGCTGAGTGCTGCGCCCCTCAGCCAGGCCGCCGGGGGAGACAGCAGCGCAAGGGGCTGTTTGGGCTCCCCCGGGGTGGGAGGGGAAGGGAGAGCGGTGATGTACACGGCCCCGGCCCCGGCCATGTACGTCACCGCCCCGCCCTCCTCCCTCGCGGCAGCCCGGCTGAGCAGGCAGCACTCAGCCAAGCGCCACGGCAGGAGGGAAGGGGAAGGGGAAGGGGGGAGAGACGGAGGGGAGAGAGAGGCAGGAGGAGGAGGAGAAGAGAAAGGGAGAGTGAGAGACAGGAGGGGGAGAAGAGAAAGAAAGAGACAGAGAGAGAGGCAGGAGGCAGAGGAGAGCTGAGGGGGGGGAGGCAGTAGGAAGAGAGAGAGAGAGACAGAGACAGAGCGAGAGAGCTCAGGAGAGAAGACCTGAAAATCCCATCTTATGACGGGCTAATTGGCTAGTATCTAAAATGTTGGTGCTACCACCTGACAAATATCAGATCTGTTTTCCAATTTGAATTCAATTAGAAATCAAATATGAATATGGAAACTAGAAAACCCATGGGAGAGCCAGAGTCTCTTGGGCTCTCAAGACTTCACAAAGTCTGAACACTGTATGTGGGGCTCACCTTCTTAATGCACCATAGCAAGCAGGAGCTCACTAGAATGAATTCATACAGTTCCCTAGTGATTTGGGACTCCCAAACATAGCCCCAATTTTAAACCGAAATATTCTGGGGAACCTGCATTTTTTTGTCAAGGAATGAGTCTGTGTGATTGTGACGTAGTGGGGCGAACCTTGCTGGTTACTGTGCTGGGTGGTGGGTAGTGAGTGACCTCCACTGGCTGCTGTCTGCAGCACGGCCCAGCAGGGCAGGGGATGAGTCATTATGCAAGGGGGCTTGGAAACTCGTCAGACAGGTATCTCCCATGGAGCGGAACAATGGGAAGAAGGGGAGTGGGGCCCTGGATGGGGGCAGGGCTGGAAGTGAGTGGGTTAGTTTCTGTCTGGGATCATGGAGGAGACAGCCTAGGGAAAGAAGCTGGAATGTAGGGGCCCAGTCTCCCCCATCTCAAGGGGGGCTGAGGCATCCTAGGCCCGGTTCCTGTAACCAGATGACATCTGTGCTGTGCTGTATCCTGGAGAAGCAATAAACTCCCTCCATTCTACTGGCTGGTGGAGTCTGTCCGCGCCATTACGGGGGTGCAGGGGATGGGAAGACCCCAACGCGCCGTCACAGTGATGTTTTAGATGCTGCTTGTAATGATTAGAACTGGGAGCACTGGCTGTTGGGAGTCTGGAAGCACAGGAAACAGGAAGGAGGGGGGAGGAGAGGAGCTAAGGCTAAGTGAGAGCTACAGAGGGGGCAGCAGCAGCTTTGTAAAGAGGTTTCACCTTTGGTAAATAAAGGTCTGTTGAAGTTTGTTACTACCTTGCTTGCATGATACAACAGTCTGCCAATTTAGTAATGTGTAGGAGAGCCTGGACTACTCTGCCTTGGCAATAAATGCCTTGTCCAACGTGCAGATTTCTGGCCTGTCTCAAGTCTGGTGTGCCAAAGCATGCAGGCAAGGCCCGAGAGTCATAAATTGTTTTGAATAACAATGCAGATTAAGCATGGTACGCGAGACCACTTCAAAAACTCAGGACAAGCAACCTTGTACTGATATTTCTGTTTCTGATAAGCAAAAATTACAGAAGCAGCCATGAAACTGTCAACTATGCACATAGTTTTAGGTACATCCTGGGTAGCAGGATGTACTCCAAATAGGGGCATTGGGCATTTTACAATACGTAATCAATTGGTAAATATTAAAATGACCAAATCTCGCTTTGCTATAAAATGGGCTTAGTAAGTAGGGTTGCCAGATGGTTTCAACAAAAATACCAGACACACTTGACATTACATTACAATCTACATTACATCTTATTTAGAAAATACCGGACATTTATATTTTCTCAATTTGTTTCCTGAACAGAAAGCTCAAATACTGGAGTGTCTGGTTCAAAACCGGACACTTGGCAACCCTATTAGTAAGAACAATTGATGGGAAGGAATGGGCAGGATTAACCCACACGTCCTGCTCAATGTAACTAGAAATAAATAGGCCCTTCACACCGGCGACCCAGTGCATGGCGTTCCATTGCGTGGGAAGAAACAGAACCACAACCTCCTGCCTAGTACTGTAGGTCGCATACGGGTGAAGTGTAAGTGAATTAGGCTTTATTATTGTATATAGTAGATTTTTTATTAATTGCTTTTGTATTGCTTTGTGCTGTATTAATTGCTTTAGAATTTATAGTATTTAATTTTTAAATTGTATAGTAACTGTTTTTAAGGCTTGTAAAACTTAAACAACTGTATTAACTGCTTAAAGCTTGCAATAAATAAGAAAGTGGTTAAGTAGCCCTGGAGTGTCCTAGTTTCCCTTGAATCTAAAATAAATCGAACCACATGACATAACGACGCACAATTTTATGTTCTAATGACTGGGAATTGATTAACTATGCCAGTTGCTCATATCCACCTCCAGATATGCTATTTTTAAATTGGTTGTTATTGTTTCAAACTCAAACCATCTTTAAATATCTTTGTGTCCTTGTTCAATACCACATTACAGGTGTGCATTGCACATACAAAAAAGTTTTATGTTCTCGTTTTTGTTATTCCCAAGCCCAGATTAACACAATTATACGTTTGCAGGTTATCATGGAAAGCGGGACAGTGAAAATCCTGGGCTCTGTAACCCAAAAGATGGACAAGCTGAACTTTATGTTTCCATGCTGCACTAAAGCAAACTTTGAAAATGCTTTAGGGAAAAAAAAGAGGAAATGTGAAGTCAAATGCAGTCCCAATTGTCTGTGAAAAGCATAAAAAATGTCAACGAGCAGAGCAAGGAAAGTGACATTTTTTCTCCATGGGAACTGGGATTCTCTAATATAGAATAAGCTATACAAACACATGGCTTTTCCCATCCTGGGGAGTGTTTGGATTGATCAAAATGTAGGAAATTTCTTGTCTTTGGAAGCAGCATTCTTGGCAACAGTCTGCTTATGTAAGTAGCATGCAGAGAGTATTTTCAGCTCTGCTTACAGGCCTATGATGTGACCAGATGCCTGAAATTTAGGAGCATGAAGATAACTAGGAGAAAAAATATCCATTTACATGCACACTCCATAAGAGAACCTGTCAGCAGGCCTGTGAACCCTAGAACCGCGGAACAAGAAAGCTGGCGTCAAGGTTAAGATGAACTGGGTGAATGAACAGTAATAAGAGCCAATGATATTTTTGCCAAGGAGATGTTCTTAGGCTCATGTTTGTTTTGTACTTCCCAAGTTATAATTCCGGGGAAAGGAGACTATATGCAGTATTTGTGAATCTTTTTCTTAAACTTGTTAGATTTTTCTGATATCATGATTGTACTTTTTGACAACCATATGTAGGGACTGACTCCCACTTGATGTGAGTTCTGAAAGAAAAGCAATGCTTTCTACTTATGAAAAGTCATATAGATTCCTATAAAACCCAACCTCTCCTGTAAAGAAATAATTTATTATATAAAATTCTATTAAATTCCACAGGTTTATAGAGTAATTTCTATAGAACACAATTGACTTAATTCCTATTCAACTATGTAACTTTCCACAGAAGGTAAGAAATCTGATTTTCAATGTTATACTCAAGTTTTTGTGACCTTTAAATGGTTTTCAGTTAATCACTATTGTTTTAAAATCTCTGATAGAGCTAATCTATTTCTGACAGTACAAGCTTGAATCAAATTGGATAATGAGCCTTAGAAGAGAGAGACTAATTGAGGTGGAAATTTTAATATTATTAGGACCTAATCTGTATCGTCTAGTGATTAGTCAAATCTGTGAAAGGACATGCATGACCGTTAGCAAGGAGAACTTGCAGAGATGAGGCCTGATTGCTAACCATTAATGCTGATCCTGCGCCAGTAATAGGCAGAGGAAGATGGCTTTGAAGCCGAGCCTAGACGAAGCTTTGAAGCACAACATAATTAACCATAATGAGTAATGAAACCAATTGAGCATGGGATTCTTTAATAGTCCAGAGCTTGTAACTGAACTGTGTATGTTGGTTATCCTTTTTTGGGCTGAAGCCACAATTCTTGAAGAGAGATATATATATAGATAGATAGATAGATATACAGTGAGAAATATGAAGATATCTTCTTCTTTTTTCAGATGATCAATCCTAGATGGGGGAGAATAAAGAATGATTCCTGTACAGGTTGGACCTCCCTGATCCAGCATCATTGGGACCTGACTGATCCCAACGTATGGAATTTGCTGGACCAAGGGAGGTCCCCCGCTGCCAGCTCCGCTTTTGGCCATGGCTGGTCATCCTGCTGTCGGCCTCAGCTGGGCTGCCTGTCAATGGTCCCAGCTCGGTGAGCTCTGTACAGCCCTGACCCAGCTCCTCTGGGGTTGCCCCCCCCCCCATTCCCCTCCCCAGATTGCTGCTCAGTCCCAGCTCAGTCCCTTTGCTGTACTGTCATGGCCCTGAATCTGGCTCCCTAGCTTCAGCTCCCCGGCTCATGCAGCTCTGGCCCTCGGCCAGGCTGCCGCATGGCTCTGGCTTCCCAGTTTGCGTGGTCCCCCTGCTGGGCTGCTGCGCAGCTTCAGCCCTGGCTCCCCTGCTGGCCCTCCTGCTCATGCGGCCCCAGCTCCGCTGTCGTGCTGCTGCTAGCCCCACCAGCCTCCCAGGAGCTCCCAGCTGCCACCGCTCTTGTTGCCTGATTCCCAGCCACCGGGGCTCTCTGGCCCAGAAACATCCGTGATCCTATTGGACCACGGATGTTGCTGGACTGGAGAGTCCCGGTTTAGGGAGCTGCAACCTGTATCACTGAAAGAGTCTGTGGGGGACAGATTTAACTTTCACTAGCCAGTCATCCAAGTAGGAAACTACCTAGATCTTGTCTTAGCTTAGGGCTTCTCTGATGTATTGGTACTTCTGAGCAAAGCTACTGTGAATGGGGTATAAGACAGAGCCAAGGTGCTTTAGAATCCACACCAATAAAGAGGGCCTCCCAGCTTGGAACAGGATGCTCTCCCCAGCTGTTGCACTGCTGTGAGTACTTGTGAAATATTTGTTCTAATCAATATCTGGGCAGAGGAGGGATCAGAGCACTGATTAGAACAAGGCCATTAATTCTGCTCCCAATATTACAAGTAGAAGAATTCCCATAATCTGGGTTCCTTGTTAGTGGCCTGAGGTGCCCATTCAATGTTCTTAATTGTGATGAGAGGACAAAGGTCAGGAATTACAGGATGAGGAAATACACACGGGCAGAATGTGAGGCACACAGAATGTGAAGAGAATAATGTGAGGAGATACAGAAGAGGGTGAGATACAAAGAGCATTAGGGAAAGTGAATGAGGAATAGAATGGAGGGAGGAATACTGTGCGGAACAGAGAGGATAGGAAAAATAGAGACAGGGCTAAGAAAGATTTCACTGCGAGGAAAAGTAGAACACGGAATAAAGGAGAAGTGAATCCCTTGGGCTCAGAACTCTCTTCATACCTCTGCCTATAAGAAAGCTAGAGGAAACACTGTAAGGGTATGTCTACACTAGCCACCCTAGTTTGAACTAGGGTGGCTAATGTAGTCATTCGAACTTGCAAATGAAGCCCGGGATTCAAATATCCCGGGCTTTATTTTACATGTTCCTAGCGCCGCCATTTTTAAATGCCCAGTAGTTCGGACTCCCTGCCCACGGCTACACGTGGCACGGGCTAGGTAGTTTGAACTAAAGCCCCTAAAGAGGAGTAACGGTAGTCCGAATTAGGGGCTTTAGTTTGAACTACCTAGCCCCGTGCCAGCGTGTAGCAGGAGTCTGAACTACCGGCATTTAAAAATGGCGGCGCTGAACATGTAAATAAAGCCGGGATATTTTAATCGGGCTTCATTACAAGTTCAATGACTACACTAGTTCAAACTAGGTAACTAGTGTAGACATACCCTAAATGTGGGAGCTGTGCACTGAAACTAACTGTCACAGATAAAGATAATGATTTTTAGGTAGTTGAGAGTACATTTTATACTTGAATAGATTTGAAATGTCTTGGGTGCATGCTGATAATACTATGATGACAAGGGGCACTTTAAATGAGAGCTACTCTGAGCACATGGGCAGAAATTCCATTTCCGCCCCCCCCCCCACCCCGGAACTGCTGTGTTGTGGGAAATAAGCCCCCAAATGGCTGCTTATCCTTTGAAGGATGTGTGTGATTTATTATGGTAGGAAGATTTTACTGTCAACATGGTCTCATATTGCAGAGACACTTTTTGAATTAAGGAGAACTTCATGTTTTGTAGAAAGACAAATCTTAATTTTAAATTCAGGTGTATTTGGAAGAATCGGATTCTCATGAGACTAGCTGAAAGAATAAATGTAATCAGAGTTGAAGCTCTGAAAAGGAATCGCACACTCTATCTTCAGACACAGATTGAAAAAAAGGAAGGAGAAATATGTTTACTCCTTTTTGGTTTTGTTGCCTTTCCTGTGAGTGGGACAGAGAAAATGGGAACTCTCTGCCACTTCCCTGATGCAGTGCTGACTCTGTAACTTTATGGAGCGATCACAATGCTGACCTTTTCTCTCCAAGGAAGGAGTTTGTATTAAGGCTGAGGGAGACAGCCACTGAAAAAAATCTTATGTAATAAAGAAATAAGCAGTGGGTTTGGCACAACAGACCAGAAAAGGGCTGACACAGGAGCAGTAATAGTGTTAACCTCAAGCTCCGTGTGTGGTCCACAGCAGTGGTGTTTTGAAAAGCATGGTTTGCCTTCTCTTTTTGACTGAGAAGAGAGAGAGAAAGAAAACTGATGTCACTGCTGACTAAAAAACAGCAAGTAGTCCTGTGGCACCTTGGAGACAAACAGAGGTATAGGACCATCAGCTTTTTTGTTAGTCTCTAAGGGTACATCTACACTTTCTCCCTAGTTCGAGCTAGGGATGCAAATGTAGCCGACCGAAATTGCTAATGAAGCGGGGATTTAAATATCCTGCGCTTCATTAGCATAATCTTGCCTGCGTGTTATTCCGCTCAACAGCTGATTTGAAGCAGGAAGAGTGCTCCGGGACGCATTAGTTTGAATCAAACCCCTTGGTTCGAACTAATGTTACTCCTCATTTTTTGAATAACGCGCGGGCGAGATTATGCTTATGAAGCGCGGGATATTTAAATCCCCGCTTCATTAGCAATTTCCATCGGCTACATTTGCATCCCTAGCTCGAACTAGGGAGCAAGTGTAGACATACCCTAAGGTGCCACAGGACTACTTGTTGTTTTTAAAGTTACAGACTCACATTGCTACCCCTCTGAGACTTCCTATAAATAGCAATGTGTATTTCATTGTTACAGGATAAGCAGAGGAGACCAGAACAACAACTGTTTGTGACAGAATAAACTTAGAAAACAATAAAATAGTCTTGCAACACTTTAGAGACTAACAAAAATTGTAGATGGTATGATGAGCTTTTGTGGGCACAACCTACTTCTTCAGATGAATGGAGTTAAGGTGATCAGGGGACACATAAATAGCAAAGAAAGAGAGGGGATGGGGAAGGAAAGAGAAGGAAAAAAAAGATTCACCTATTCTTATAGGCATGGCAGAATTTAGTGTTGGTTTGGGTTTCAGAACACCCGTCTATCAACAAATTTTAGGTTTCATAAAACCTCTTCAAATTCAGCAAACTGCTTTGTGCCTTTAAACATTGCTTTTTTAAAAAGGGAAATTGAATTTAAAAGATTTATGTATAACTAAGTGGAAGACTGTGCTGTGCAAACAAAAGAGAGTGTTGTTTGAAAATAATTCTTGTTTGGTTGGGACCATACCCAGAACTCATATTTTGCCAGACCCAAATGGAAATTGAATCTCAGAGGTTGCAATTTTGTTCCAAATCTACAATCCATATCTGTAATAAAAGACTTTTACAGGCCAAATCTTACTGTCAGCTCCACCAGTATAAACCAAAAGATACCTGGGCCTACATTTGGAAAACAAAATTTCATATCTCTGTTTTTTTCTCAGATCCTACTTGGGTTTTTGGGTATTTCTCTGTTTTTTTTTAAATTCCAACTGAGCAGTTAAATTTAGTAGTACACTGTCTGAGAAAGGAAACCCCATGAGTTCATATTGCTGGAGCTGCCTGTGTTTAAAATATTGTGATGAGTAGAGCTCTGCCAGACTCACGACCATGAAATATATGTCACAGACTGTGAAATCTGATCTCTTCCTTGAAATCTAGTGTCACCCATGAAATCTGGCTAGTGTAAGAGAGGGGCAGGCTGGGGGCTCTTACCATATACTGGTCTCCAGATCCTAGTCCAGAAAAGGCTGGGGAGGGAGAGGACTTCCTCTTCTCTTGTAGGGCCCACTTTCTGTGGCCAAGTCAGACCCATTTCCAGGAAGCTCCCCCAGCTACAGGTAGCTCCATGGCTGCCATCTGAGACCCTAGCTCTGAAGGCAGCACTACCAGCAGCAGCATAAACATGAGGATGGCTATACCATGATCCCGTACAATAGCCTTGCAACCCCTCCCCCAACTGACTCCTATTGGGTTGGGACCCCCACAGTTACCACAAAGTGACATTGCAGATGTACATGTCTGAAACCATGAAATGTATTATTTTAAAAATTCTAGGTTCATGAAATCGACCAGAATGGATCATGAATTTGGTAGGACCCTAGTGATAAGTTCTGGGATTCAGCAGGCTGTCCACTGTAAAGATTTTATTTCAGAACCTCTCTTAATTTAGAAATAAATGCTACTGTGATTGGTTCCTCTTTATAGATCAGATTATAATTGACCCCTATGCCTGAGAGTGCAGGAAGGAAAGAGGAAGTATAAGCAACAAACCCTATCCTTTGCACAGTGTATATAAAGTTTAGATAAAGCTGCAGCCTGTTATAGATTTAGCTCTAGGGCACCCTGCTGGGGTAACGGTGGACACCTCTCTTATCACAAGTGCCGTAGTCTCATGTAAAACCAGTTCAGAGTGTAATTCTACATCTAGAATAGTGATAGAGATGCAGCCGTGTTAGTCTGGTGTAGCTGAAACAAAAGACAGAACTATGTAGCACTTTAAAGACTAACAAGATGGTTTATTAGGTGATGAGCTTTCGTGGGCCAGACCCACTTCCTCAGATCAATATGTGGAAGAAAATCGGCACAACCAGAGTGGGGGTGAGGGGGGAAGCATAAATTTGACACTTTATGTATGGGTTTAAACAAAAACTCTAATTATCTCACCCATTACAAAGATAGCTTCCCTAATTATCACCTCTAATGTCATTACCTCACAGAAACTTCCCCTATTATCACCTCTATGTCATTACCTCACAGAAACTAACCTTCCCCCCTCAGCCCCACTCTGTTCTAAAATTTGATTTGTCAATTTCACATGTGTTCATTTTTTTGATTGTATCACTTTGGTATATATGGTTGTGCCGATTTTCTTCCACATATTGATCTGAGGAAGTGGGGTCTGGCCCACGAAAGCTCATCACCTAATAAACAATCTTGTTAGTCTTTAAAGTGCTACATAGTTCTGTCTTTAGTTCTACATCTGTTAGTCTTGGGGAAGTGGCAACACCCTTTCTAGATGTAAAGCAGTAACAAAAATGGTAAAGGCAAACCAAATAACACTGCAGCCCACAAAATGGTCCTGATTCACCCAGCAATCCCCTGCAAGATCAGAAGTTAATATCCACTGCAAAGGGAATTTGGGCCTCTGACACCCTTGTGTCCAAGCCAGTTTCTTTCTTAAAACAAAGGGAAAACAAAGTAAAGATAGTTCCCCTACTTCTTCACAGGGACCAGGCCGTAGGCTGTTCAGCCATTCCTCTGGTATACAGCTGCTCTATGGAGATTAAAAATATCCATTAAGTTATCACTTAAAGCTTTTGCAGAAAACAAGAAGTATGGAATTGTGAAGAATGTGCACCAGTCACTGTATTTGGCATTTGAGACAAAGCAAAATATATTTTGGTATAAAAGTGTTGCCTTGGGGCTGGAACTGTGACTTTGAGTTCTGCATGAAAATAATTTTAATGTCATAAATAAAGATATATTCAAGATAGATTTTTATCAAGGCTGCCTTCCCATATCCCAGCCCCCATGATTTTAGTCCATGACATAGCTTCCCCTCTGCATTTTATTACTTGCTGCATTTTGCTTGGCTGATATAATTTTGCTCCTCTAATTCCACCAAGGAGAGAGCGAGAGAGAGCGAGAGCGTGTTTGTTTTAAGAAGATTTGGCTATATTGTGTCACTTAGTTTCAGTATCTTCCTCATATTTGGATATCTGATTTTTTTTTTAAATCTGTAATTCATCCACAGATTTAACTAGAAAAATGCCTACATTTTCTTCAGTTCAACACTCACTTCTGTTCCTATTCTCTTATAACCCATCTCTAACTCTTCTCACAGGAAGCCTAACCAGTGGAAGAGGGGAAGCACATGACAATATATTTTGGGTTTTTTGCAACTATTTCTAGAGCAGAATCTGTACTATCTCTTTCCAACACTTGTCAAGAAGTATATGATTCAGAAAGATTATGATACCCCGAGGAGTTGTCACATGTGACACACTGAAGCAAACTACTTATCTAGGTTTTGTCCTCCACATAATTAACTCTATAGTTTTATTTTCCCTTTGTGACTTCCTATGCAAAGCATTATTTCTATAAATTGCCGACAACCAATGGGAAAACTTGGGGGGAGCAAGAAAATTGCAGAGGCCACAGTTTTATGATCTTTCAACAGTGTCTCAGACTTCTATCTGTAAAACACTTTTTTAAGCATTTCCACAGAGGAGATTTTCTTTTCAGTGAAAGTGATTGCATGTGTCAACCCAAGCTCTGGCACACAAAGGAGCCTGGGTGCAACAAATTCTATTCTCGTGTGATTTCCCTAAGAATCTGTCGTCTAGTAGAACATGCAAAAATCCAGAGGTAAGGGAGGACATTCACACCTGGCACAAATGCAGGCTGGCAAGTCAGACTTTTCATTGGGGAAGGGGGGAAGGAATACAGACATCTAAATACTACATTGATGGTGCCTTATCATTTGTCCCTCAAGTCATTTCAGCTGTAAAGCCCACAACCAAACTTTCTCTCTGTCCATCAGTTTCCTCACTTGTAAAAGGAGAGTAATAGTATTTACCCACTTTTGTCAAGTGTTTTGAGTTGATGAATCAAAAGTGTCTATAGGAGTTATTTATTGATTGTAGCCCAGCTGGTGAGGGTAGCATTCATGGTAGAGGAAACAGCAGTACCACTGTAGCTTAATATTTTGCACTCTTAGGAATGGGCCAGAGAGCAAAGGAAGATGAAGTTAGAGAGACTTAGGGTTAGATCCACAAAGGACTTGGGCACCTAACTTCTGTGTCATTTGCTTAAGTCTACCATTCAGGTGCCAGTGAGAGCCTCAAACCCCCAGCCGAGCTACTGTCTCACCTTGGCCTAGAGAGGCTTTAGTTTCTCCCACTGCATGCACATATCCGCCTTAGTCTAGGTGCCTGGTCACATGTCTCATGCCTAAGCCCCAGTGGGTTCCTCATACTAGGTGTTCCCATGACTGTGGTACCCAATCCAATAGCTGTGCTGAGAGTCCACGTAACTTGGCACAGAACAACTGTGAGAGGGAAGGGGGAAGAAAGGCAATGGAAGTTGGGGCCCCCATTATGATCTTGAGCCCAGTGTTCAGGGCACTTGGTTATTCAAGACATGGAACATGGTGGTTCAGTTTCTGCTCTTTGTCTGCTGTGAAGAGGTGATTTGAACTTGGGTTTCCCGTCTCTCAGGTGAGTGCCCTAACTACTGGTTTGGTTTTCAGGGGCATTTTGGAGTGGTCTCTTACGATCTCTCCTGCTGACGAAATTCTACTGTGTATACATAATTACCTGTATTTTGGACACAGACTTTTTAAAAACACTTTAAATAAAATCAGTACCAAAACACAGTGAAAACAAGAAAAAGAATTACAAATTCATAAATAATTGCCCATCCCAAACAGTACAAAGTGCATTTCCAATAGCCTGCTGCTGAATACATTTATCTAAATTGCTTATGAGCATAATATCTACACAAAAGAAGGTGCAAAAATCACAAAAAAAATCTAAAAAAAACCCCAAGAACTTTGGCAACCCTAGAATAAATAATTTACATCACCTACTTTTTAAAATAGCCTTCTTTGCTTGACCCCAAAAAAAGTTTGCACGGCATACTACGGGTCTATTTGTGAACCTATACTTAACAGTAAAAATAAATACAGCAGGAGAAAAAAATCAAGGGGCAGTAACTAAAAACTATCCTGAAGTAAAACAAATAATGGCTTTAACCTGGAACACATAAGAAACGTATAAAACAGTCTACGCTGTGTCACAAAAGGGACATGGCACAGACTCCTCTGGAGTCAAATGATGCACAAACAAATTCATGGCAATAACTCTGTGAAGAATTCTCTATTGGAGATCACTCACCTTCTTTACAATTAGAGGCTTATATACAGTTCATGAGACTGGCTGTCTGGCGTCTGTCACCAGGAGATGTTGTCTTTATGTCGTATTGAGATAATCACAAAGGCTGCATCTAGACTGGCAAGATTTTAAAGCGGCTGCTTTTGTGCAAAATCTTGCCGCCTGTCTACACTGGCCGCGAGTATTTGTGCAAGAACATTGACCTTGTACTGTACAAAATCAGTGCTTCTTGCGCAAATACTCTGATGCTCCGCTCAGGATAAGCCCTCTTGCACAAGTATTCTTGCGCAAGAGGGCCAGTGTAGACACAACAGCGTTAATTTCTTGCGAAAGCCCAATGGCTAAAATGGCCATCAGAGCTTTCTTGCGCAAGAGAGCATTTACACTGGCACGGATGCTTTTGTGCAAAAGCATCCGTGCCAGTGTAGACGCTCTCTTGCACAAATACTTTTAACGGAAAAACTTTTCCGTTAAAAGTATTTGCGCAAAATCATGCCAGTCTAGACGCAGCCAAAGTGTTTGAAAAATGACAAATCTTTACCACAAGTATATACACTCACTTATGGCCTAAAAGTAAATTCAAGAAGGCTCATTGAAGGCAAGCCAGCTGCACAGCATGCCAACATCCCAATCAATGGCAGGAACAACAGGCTAGAAAATAGGAACACGGACATCATCAGGAATGGCTCACTCCAAGAGGCAACTATCTATCCTGGCAATACTGCCTCTGTGAAGGGCTGATTCCAACCTTTGATAAAAACTGAGAAACTCAGTGAATAGCATGAAAACTGAGCTTGACAGCCAAGATACCCAGTGAAAATTAGTGAAATAAATGAACCAGTGGTGTTACACATGCTGTAATAAGGGAAGAGAGAAGACACCTACAGGTTGAACCTCTCTAGTACAGAACCCTTGGGAAACTGACTGGTGCCAAACTAGAGAATTTGTCAAACCACAGGTGAATATTGTCTCACAGCATTACCTACATTTCTACTGCTTACTGGGATGTTAGAAGACATTTAGGGATAAATTAGAGCTAAATAATAGCACAGAACACTGAGAGCCAGAACTGGTGGCTTAAGCAAACTTTATGGGACCATGGGAAACTTGGCCACACCCATAAGTGAACATCTGGATAACTAAAAATCATGCTGGACCATGGATATTGCTGGACCAGAGAGTGCTGGACTGGACAGTTCAACCTATAGAAACAAGATTAAGAATCCTCCTGGCAGGGTTGCACACAAGGAGTTCATCAAGCAGCCTGGGAACACCCCTCCTGTTAACTCATGTTAAAAAAATATCTTCAAGTAGTAAGAGACCTTGATAAAAACAGGGTAACACCTCAACATTGAGGCACCCAGGGTCCAACCACACAAGGTTCCCAATCAAAACCCATCCCCCTCTACCCATTGAATAAAAGCAAAGGCCAACAGCCTTCTGTGCAAAGGCTGCTGGAACAATTTGTATGGGGGGAGGCGGGTGCTGATAGCCACTGAACCAAACTGTAAGCCTTGTATATAAGGGAAACCCTTTCAGGGACCAGCACGCTTAGTTCCAGCACCTATGTTTCCAAGGAAGCTGCCTGCAGACTGTAACTGAAAAGTAGTTACTCTGCTCCAAAGGTCAATGAAACATTGACCCCCTTCCACAATGAGCAAATACAAAATGCTCTGTCTCAGCCAATGGCCAGCCCAGAAAAAATCCAGAAGAAACATCTGACCCTTTTCTAAAAAGAGTGGAATCCAAAACAATACACTTTTGTGCCACAACATAGAGGCTATTAAATCATTAATGACTAGCACCCAGCCTTGGAAGAGGAGCTGAGACAAACACCACTCCCAACTGTGCAATATTCCCTCCATGTGTCCCTCCCAGTTCTATCCCAAAATATTACGCAGTCCAGTTCCTTAGAGCAAGTCTGGCTGCACAATAGCCCCGCGGCTCTCAGCAAAATCTGAGATAGGAGATCATTCAAGCCCCCAGCAGGACTGTCACACTTTGCACAATTTATGTGAGCTGAGGAAATCTGCTCCAGAGTGCTGACATTCAGTCAAAACTGGGACATCGCAGTCATGAGTGATAAACACAGTTATATAGTCAGCATATGCAGAGACTTTTTTTAAATACAAGCTGGAACACGAAGAGAAAGGTCAGAAAGGCGCTTTTGCAACATGCGTAATAGCTTGATAGAAAAAGCATCAATAATCCAGACATGGAACAACCCTGTTCCCTGAAAACTGGAAAGGAGGAGCAGAAAATATTCACGTTAGTCTGTCTGTCTGTCTATACAGTAACTTAATTTAGGAGATAAACCTGGGTGCAAAATCAAAAAGGATGCAAAACAAATATCTATGATTTCTTGACCCAGGGAAATCAACCCAACATGTAAATCAAACATTTTCAAGGCTGAAATTACATCCCACATTAGGAAAAGGTTATATAAAACGAATCTTCTGGAGACACAATAGGTCTGGTCAGGTGCAGGACCGACCCAATCAGTTTTCAATCTATTTGCAAAGCCTTTGAAAAAAGTTTATAACAGAACAAAGCAGAGATACAGGTCTCCAATCCGTCAACACTCCAAAGTCCCCCCTCTTAGGCAACAGATAAGAACCACTCAATGAGAACTAAGTGTAAATATCACCTTGCTGATGCTCTCCTGAGAAACCTGGAACAAAAGTTAGTCCAAAGAATGGTACAAAAGTCCTCATAAAACTCAACAGGCAAACCATCATTACCAGGCATGGGCTGTGAATATTACAGGTAGGGGAAGGATGTGCCTTCCCAAACTGCCAGGTGTAGCCCCACCCATGCTCCAGCTATAGGCTCCTTCCAGCTTCCTGCTCTGGCCCATTCTAACCATTTCCCCCATGCAGTGGCTCCAGCTTTGGTTTGGGCTGGTGCTGGAGCAATGAGCACCACTCACCCTCCTGGCATTCCAGGACTGGGGTTGTGCTGCCTGCCCTCCCAGCACTCTGGGACTAGGGAGAGCTGGGACTAGGCGCAATAGCCTGGAGTATGGGCTAGCGGCTGCAGTTGAGGGGATTCTGGGCTGCAGTGCAGGGCAGGCAGAAGGGATGCGGCCTCAGCCAGAAGGGGCAGGGCTGGGAGCTACATGCTGCCCATGATACCAGGTGTCCATTTAGGACAGTACTGTAGTCAGCTCTGAGTGCCAGATACAGTTCAGCTCTGTCCTCATTCAATGCTGTGTATACCTTGAAACATCCTCCAGAAGCCACCAAGTCCCAGATGGACACACATACTCTGTGGTATCCAGGACTGAGAAAAAATTCACAGAAAAGTCCTAATCCCCATAGGATGTGAAAGTACTTGACCCCACAATGTCTGGACATGCCTAATCATCTTCTGCTCTACATGTTTCTTTTCCTGTCTGAAGAAAACTGAGTAGGCACATGGCCACAGGTTAAACCCAAACAAAAGAAATCCTGAAATGAAACCTACAGCACACACACACAACCCCTTGTTTCCCCAAGAGAACAAAGCGACAAGGGGGGGAGGAGGAGAGAGAAGTCCAGTAGTTTAGGGACACTCACCTTAAAGAGGGGAGACCCAAGTTCAAATCCTTTTTCTAGAGGGGGGAAATTAAACTTGGGTCTCTTATATCCTACATTAATGCCCTACCCATTAGGCCAGAGGTGGGCAATAATTTTTGGTGGGGAGGCACTCCAAGATTTTGGAAAGTGGTCAAGGGCCGCACTTTTCTGTGGAGGAGGTGCAGAGTCTAGGATGGAGGCTGGGTGCAGAAGGGCACATGGGATAAGGGACTGGGGTACAGATGGTGTGAGGTCTGAGAGGAAGTTTGGGTGAAGGAGGGGGTTGTGACCTGGGGCAGAAAATTGGGGTGTAGGATCAGGGATGGGGTCTGGGTTCAGGAGAGAATTCTGGCCTGAGGGAGGGGTATAGGAAGGTATACAGGGTCTGGGAGGGAGTTGTGACCTGAAGCAGGGGATGCAGAGGGTTTGGAAGGTGACTTGGGGTGGGGGGAGTCAGGGAGCAGAAGGGGCAAGGGTGCCAGAGGCAGGCTCTGGCTAGGAGGCGCTTACTTAAGCATCTCACGGCCAACAGCCCTACAGCACCCACAGGGCAGGCTGTGCTCCCTGCCTGCTGCAGCACCAATCACTTAAAACTGCAGGCTGCTCCCTCCATGTGACTCTCAGCTCCAGGAGTAGGGAGTGGCTTGCTCTGCCCCCATCCCGCAGGCCAATCTCTCATCTCCTGTTGGCTGGTTGTTTCCGACCAATAGGACCTGACAGATTGGGCTGAGGGCGGGAGATCACATAAAGCTTCCCACTGTCTCCAGAGCAGAGAGGCACATGGAGCAGCCCTGCATTTAAAACAGTGGCAGTTGTGCGACTGCGGGTCCCAGCAGTGTGTCTGTAGGCCGGATTCAGCCCACGAGATGTATCTTGCCCACCCCTGTATTAGGCGAAAGGATATAGGAATTTCAGCAAAAGCTCAGGTGCTTAACTCCAGGAAAGGGTTCAGGGCTATGAATCCCAAGTGCAGATAGGCACCATTTTTCAGCCCAGAGCTAGACTTCTAAGTCCTTTTGAAGGACAGAGCTTAGGACCAACGTGTCTCCCATTGGCTAGCTCCCTGCTCAGTGTGCAGGCTTTTGTGGATTGCATTCTTATGTGCCTCTCTTTCCCCATTCATTGTAGACATCTACTTCAGAGCTGTGGATTCCACTGGGTAGCAAGGCACCTGAAAGTTGGGTGTTGCAACACAGAGTGGTATAGTGCTTAAGACTTCGTCCATCTAGCATCTATCATTCTAAAATGGTAAACGCAGTACAAGTCCATGGGGCATGTTTAAGGCTAGGAGGCAGATTTTGTACTAGAATATGAAATAGGAAGACTGTGAAAATGCTGGAGGATGACGCTGATGAGTTCTTGTTTCTAGGGATGGGGGATGAGATGAGTCATCACATTTTGAGAAAATCTACGTATGGAGAATTGGGGGTTAGGAAAGCCCCTACAGAGAGGAATTAGTCTGCAAGAGTTAAAACAAGAGGAGAAAACATCATGAATAAGAGCTTCAGTAAGGAAATCTCAGATGTGGGTGAGTTCCTAGCGGGGATGCATATTTATTCACTGTTTTGCTTATTGTGTGTTTTTGGCATATCTAATTTATTAAATCCCTTCATTTGTTCTTATAGGTAAGGTCTTATTAAAAGAAAAGAATACCTCTTATTGCAGGGATACCTATTGGCAAAGATGCATCATAACATTCAGCATCAAGTTTCTTATTGGAGATGCTTAGGATCCGTTCTCCCTCACCTCTTGCTGACAAGAACCATAGCTATTACAAAGTATTAGCTACTGGTTACAATAGGAAAAGCAAACAAACAAAACCAAAAAATCCCAGAGGGGCAGAAAGGCATCTTTGTTGTCGCTGTAATTATCATAAATTCACTCATCGGACCTTGCCTGCAAAAATAAGACATAAAAATCATAAGCTTGTTTTTCTATTGAGCAACAAAGGAGACACGTTCATAGCTTCAGTACTTCTGAAGTCTCTGCTTCTTTGTCAGTCTGTTAGACACCATAGGGCAGCTTTTCAAATGCAGCCTTTTTAATTGCTGTGCTCAAAATCCCCCACCAATTCACGTACTGTCTGAGTAGATAGTCTTACCTGATTTACATGCGCAAATGCAAACTTAATTTTGCACCTGTAAAGGCTGCATATGCACTTTTTGCAATAGAAAGTTAGCTATCCACATTTGAACTAGATTCAAATGCAAGACAGAATGACGATTAAATGCACTGCAAGAGGGACGTCTCTTTCTAAGGGTATGCTTACACAGCAGTGTTATTTCGGAATAACTGTCATTATTCCGAAATAACATAGTCCACGTCTACACTACAAGCAGTCAGTTTGACATACTGTGAAAATAATGTCAAGCTGGAGGACTTCCTACTCCAACTCCTGTAACCCTCATTTTATGAGGAGTAAGGGAAGTCAGAGGAAGAGTGCTCTTCCTCGGACTTCCTGCTGTGTAGACAGCGCCAAATGCCGAAATAAGCTATTTCAACTAAAGCGACGCAACTGACGTAGCTCAAGTTGCATAGCTTATTTCGGCTTTAGCCCTGCTGTGTAGATGTGCCCTAAGGTATTAGATATTTTCGCAACAAGCAGTTTAGAAAGGGCTCAGAAAATAGCTAAAATGATCTGAGGGCTGGAAAATATGCCAAATAATGAGAGACTACAGAAATTTAATCCATTTAGTTTAGCCAAGAGAAGATCAAGAGATGGTTTGATCACAGCCTATAAGTACCCACAAAGGGAAAAGATTTCTGATAGTGACAGCTCTTTAAACTAACGGAAGAGCTGCATAATGAAATCCTATGATTGGAAGCTGCAACTAGACAAATTCACACTTGAAGTAAGGTGCAAAATTTTAACAGCAATTCACCACTGGAATAAATTTACCTTGGCATGTGGTGGATTTTCTATCACTTGCTGTCTCTAAGTCAAGATAGGATATCTTCCTAAAAAACATACAGCTCAAACAAAATAAATGGGTCTGATGCAGAAATTATTGGGCAAAGTTCTTTGTCACCATGATACAAGGTAAACTAAATGATATTAATGGTTCCTTCTGGCCTTAAAATCTATGAATCAATGAATATGTTATAGTTGCATGATAAGTAGAATACTGTATAGTATTTATTTATATATTTTTTCTCAGAAAAAAGTATGAGTTCTGAGATAATTACTTATTATCTTCACCATTATTTTGACAGCTAGAAAAAGATATAGACCATCTTTTTCAAATTTAAGGCAATGAAAATACTTTGACCTTTATGAAACTAAATATAAGTGAATTCTGCAGTACCAGATATTGCTTAGTATATTTCAGAAGAAAGCAAGAACATTAATTTCTCAGTGAAAGTACAGAATTTATGCTCTAAAATAAAAATGTTCAGAGAGAAACATGAGTTAAACAGACTACTCAAGCTAGGTTAGCATTCAGTTAGAGGACCCAGCCCAGAAGTTGTTATTCTGCTTATGAAAAGAAATAATCACGATGGTTAAGACAAAATAATTGCCTTTCTTTCCTTACAGCACACTCACTATTTCTTCTCCTGAAAACTATCAGCTCTCCAGACTAGTGGTGTTGTATTCATTCATTAGAAGACCCTATGTCAGGAGCTTTGGAAGATTCACATTAGGTTGGACATTTACCATTTACAGTAAAACACAAAGAGCCTGATTCTGCTTTGTTTCACTTCAAAGGGAGTTATGTCACTGACTTTAATGAGAAAAGGATCAGGCTGAAACTAAATCCATCACAGCAGAGTGATTGTTGGAAATTTAATCATTTGGTAACCACTGCAATCTGTGTCTGTATTAGCAAACTGAATATGATTGATATGAGGGCCAGCACTTAACACTGTTCTAATGGTTATTGCTGAGTTGATTTTGTTTTTTTCTTTCCTAGTTAGTTATAAATGTTTTATGTTCAATATGATTTATTTTAAGAAACTGCATGATTTTTCAGCCAATGGGTGAACTCTGTATTGTATGAGAAGTATTCATTCAGCAAAATTTCAGAGCAACACCCAACAGAGAAGAATACATATACATAAAGCTGTAACAGCTGCTCTGAATTGGACCAATGGCATGTCTTATGTTCTAGCCTGTGATAGGGCTTATGTATCCTTTACCTTGCTTGAGAGTAAAGGTGTTAAGGGCCAGATCCTCAAAGGTATTTAGATATTTGAAGATCTGGGCCTAAATTCCTTCTCTTGGGTGAAAGAAGAGATCCTGTCAGGGCCTTTAAGATGGTATTAGCAGTCAGGCTTGGAAGGAAGAGGCTTCAGCTGTGGCTCATTAAGAGGTAGCTACAAAGAGGGTGGAGAATTGTAAGATGACCACTTTTAAAAGAAGAAGCTGAGTTTCTCTCTACAGGAAGAAGAGAGACTTGTGTTAGTGCTGAGGTGGGTGCAGGGACCAAGAAGGAAGGCAGTGTACCTCGCTAATCCTGGGACAGCTTGGATCCTGATGCACATGACATTTTTAAGGGAGAGGGAGCCTGAATGAGAATAAATAAGGGTAACTTATACAATGAGATCCAAATTCTGCTCTGTTACACCAGTTATTTACTGTTTGTATGTGGTATTATATAAGAGCTGCAGTGATGGACAAGAACCCTGTTATGGTAGGTGCTGTGCAAATGTAGAAGAAAGACAGCCCCCTGCTTCAAAGAGCTCATAGTATAAATCAGCGAGGGGCATGCTATGCTAGTGAGTGGGCCACTTCAGTGGCCCTCCTTCAACTCAGTGGGCTGTAAGATTGTTATAACACCAAGACAATTTTCTGGGATAGGGTAGTTTTCCTAACTGTACTTACGTGCCTAGAATGTGCAGGGTGTGCCAAATGAACCATAGGAGTACTTTGACTGGATGCAGAGGGAGCATATGACACTCAGTCAATGTTGTGTGCAGTCAGCATGTATCCCTTGCTTTAGGTGCATGTCGCTTTAGTAATACCAAAAAAACAAACACACACAAAAAAAAATGGGGAAGGAAACCAGCAGAATCTGGCAACCCTGCTCATGGGCAATGGTAAACAAAAAGTCTTTTGGTCTGCACTCAGACTCCTCAACAGGCTGTATGCGGCCATGGGACTGCAAGCTGCCAATCACTGGCTCAAATAGTAAAAACAAATAGGATTCTTTGCAATAGCACCAGTGTAGGTGAATGCAAAATTTTGCCAGTAGGGGGAAGGGAAATCTTCCAAATACAGAGGGATAGTGTAGCAATTCAGCCCATTGCTGAAATGGGCCATTGGGTCCATTAGGAACCAGCATAGTAGAGCAACCTTTTGGCAGCTCTTTGTTATATTAGGGGACCAGCCTAGATGTGTGCTCAGCCACAGAGTGGGGCAGCACAGAAGTGGCTGTGTAGCTTCCTTTCTGATGCCTTGGTTACAGTTGTGGATCACATAGTGTCTGTGTGCAACAGCATGGCCCAAAAGGCTTTGCAAACTCATAGTAATGTTTTGAATGTACAAGAAAATAATTCAATAAATGGTACTGCAAATTCCAGTCCTCTAAGCTCTTTATGTCTATGACTGCTGACAATGCTTTTAAGCACATAAGACTATATAAAATGGAGTTATTACTGTAATGCATTAGATTACAGGAATCCATTACTGATTTCCCCGTTCCTACCCCAAGTGGTGTTCACGACAGTTTTGATGACTTACAAATCACAGCTACCTTCATCTAAAATGGTCATTTTAAAAGTTGCTGACATTATGGCTGTGTCTAGACTGGCAAGCTTTTGCGCAAAAGCAAGCGCTTTTGCGCAAAAACTTGCCAGCTGTCTACACTGGCTGCTTGAATTTGCGCAAAAGCACTGACATTCTAATGTAAGAAATCAGTGCTTCTTGCGCAAATACTTTGACGCTCCCGTTCGGGCAAAAGTCCTTTTGCGCAAAAGCTTTTGCGCAAACGGGCCAGTGTAGACAGGCAGCTAAGACTTTTGCACAAAAGCAGGCTACATGGAAAAAAACCCTTTGGACGCACGGAGACCCCATAGCCACCCTGGACTTCCTGGTAACCTGAGCTCCTTAAAGCAGACACAAGGCTGCTGAGCTCACGCGGCAGGAGACCAGCATGGACCTCTAGCCAGAGGTCTGCCACGTGGCCCCTGCCGTGCTCAGCAGCCACCTCGCAGCAGGATGGCAGCTCCGGGCAATCAGCCACCCGCATCCCCAGCGCAGGAGGCCCCAGGGGCCGAAAAAGACGGGCCCCATCCTGGTCCTCAGGGGAGCTGGACAGCCTGCTGGACCTGTGGCAGAAGGAGGAGGCCCTCCGTGACACCCACTCCCGGCGCCGCAACGCCGAGATCTTCACCCGCATGGCCCAGGCACTCGCTCAGCAGGGACATCCAGCTGCTCCTGGGAAAACTGCAGTGTCACAGCCCTGTGAACGTGGCCCCCACTGAGCCCCTCGCCTGCTCCCGGTGCCTTGGCTGGTTCCCCGAGGGAAGTCCCCACTGCGGCCACACACGTCCCTGGGCTACGTGTGTGAGGGATAGTGGGAGGGAGAAGGGCGGGAAGCGCTCGGACCGCCCCTAGGGCCGCCTGAGTTTTGCTGCAAGGATGGGACACTCCCCAGTCACTCTCCTGGTTCCGTCCAGGAGATATCCCACGTGATGGGGATCTGAGAGCCCAGACCACGTCTGCCAGATGTGCTCCCAGGCACTGTGTGGGGATTCATCTCACTCCCTGTCAAACACCAGTGATTAGCCCAAAGCCTCACAGCCTCCACCGGCAGGGAGTTCCACAGGTTAACGCAACACCAGCGCCCTCCCACCCTCCACGGGGCCAGGACACAGACCGGTGGTTACAATACATGGAGGAGGACCCTACTGCAGGGGTGGTCCTCTTTGCAAACATACAACACGGGGGGCAGGGGGGGAACCGAGTGAGCCCAAGCCACACTACTGTGGTGTCACCTGGGCTCGGGGTGGAGGGCATGAGATGTGGGGACAGTGGCCGGGCTGCCTGACTGACCCATCCTTTCTTCTCTGCCCTGCAGTGGGACAAAGCACAAGCTGGGGACCCTCCAGTCCGGCAGCAGTGGCGGCAGCAGCAGCACCCCAGCCGCCCAACCACCGAGGCAGAGGATCCGCCACCGGGACCAGCTCCTTCAGCGCCACGTGCAGGGCATCGAGGCTGCCATCACTCGGCGTGTGGAGGCGGACCTGCAGTGGTGCCAGGAGTCCTGGGGGCGCCTTCCAGGCCCAGTGTGTGCGGATGGCCGACTCCATCGCCATCCTCACCGCCCACATTGGCCATGCCATACATTATGGCATGGCCTTGCCCCACGCCCCCGCCATCCCTCCCCTAGCACTGCCCCTGCCCCCTCCTGCTCCTGTCCCTGCCCCTCCTGCCCCTCCTGCTCCTGCCGCTCCTGCTCCTGCCCCTGCCCCTCCCCGTCCTGCTCCTGCCCCTCCTGCCCACCTCCCCGTGCAGCCTGCCCCGATGCAGCCTGCCCCCCATGTCCAGGTCCACCCCCCAGGAGTGGTCGCAGGGGCCACCCCTCCGAGGGGTAGCTCCTCCCCCTCCCAGTTGAAGGTCTCCTCCCCCTCTCCCCCTTGTAAATAAAAACAACCAAGTTTTTCTGTTGGCAACAAAACTGTGTTGTTTATTGTGTTACTCGAGGTAACTTAAATAATTGATTTGAGATGCCAATTAGCCAACTAAATTTCAGAAGATTACAAAATGCGGACACCAAATACCGTATCTATCACCGGTCGTTCCTTTAATTGGTCATTGGTTTGTGGTGCATAAATAAATACTGACACTTTAAGTAAAATTTAAACCACAAGACTATATTTAACATAGATAACAAACAAGCAAGAAAGGTTAAAACGTGAACACAAAGAATATGTACATAGTCTAGACGCAGGGACGATTGTAATGTGCTGGTGACCTCAATCCTTTGGTCCTTCCGGGCCTCGGGAGAGGAACAGCCAGGAGTCCCTCGATGGAAGATGCCGCCGAAGCTGGCGACCTCAAGTCTTTGGTCGTTCCGGGCCTCAGACGAGGAACTGCCAGGAGATCCCTCGAAGACGACTGGAATCGGGTGCGCTGACTCGAGCCTTCCGCCGAACCACGGATCCTCTTCTGTTCTTCGGGACAGCTCGAACAGGCGATGGTGGCCTAAAACCTAGCCTAAACTAAAAGAAAAACCCTAGCTACGTCCGACGCACCCGACGAACATGCACGATGACGGCCGATATGCTTTGAACCGATGCTGCCTGACAAACAGTCATGACGACGATAGCTAATTTAACTAAACCTAACTCTGGACCCAATTTAAATTGGTAGGTGCAAGCCTTCCGCTTGACCTGACCTGACAGACAAGCCTACCAGGAGTCTTCGTACCCAACTAAACAAGTATAACCAAGGTTGGTTTGTTCAATGCAGTAAATTTACAATTGGGAGGTAAGGGGAGGGGAGAGAGAAGGGGAGGGAATGGGAGGGAGTTGTATGGGGAGACCGAGGTGACCCTACTATGGGGCCTGTGCGAACATGCCCGTCAGGGCCTCTCGGATGCGCACCCCTTCCTGGTGCGCCTGGCGGATGGCAGCTCTGTGGGACTGTTCATAAGTCTGTGCCTCAGCTGCCATCCATGCGGGGAGGAAGGCCTCCCCACTCCGCTCCACAACGTTGTGGAGCACGCAGCACGCAGCCACTACCTCCGTTGCATTCCGCTCACCCATCTCGAGACGGGTGAGCAAACAATGGAAGCGGGCTTTTAAGCGGCCGAAGGCGCACTCCACTTGATTCCGGGCCCGGTTGAGGTGGTCGTTGAACCGGGCCCGGTTCTGGTCCGGTTGCCCCGTGTAGGGCCGCATTAGCCAGGGCAGCAGGGGGTAGGCCGCATCCCCGATGAAGCAGATGGGCATAGGCACATCCCCGACAGTCAACTCCCGCCGGGGGAAGTAGGTGCCCGCCTCCAGCCTGCGAAACAGTCCAGAGTTGCGGAGGATGCGGGCGTCGTGTGCCCTGCCGGACCAGCCCGTATAGACGTCCAGGAAGAGGCCCCGGTGGTCCACAAGGGCCTGGAGAAGAATTGAGCAGTACCCCTTCCTGTTTCTGAAATGGGCTGCTTGATGCTCCGGGGCCTGGACGGGGATGTGGGTTGCATCCAGGGCTTCCCGCAGTTGAGGAACCCAAGGGTAGCGAAGCTGGCCAGCGTAGTGTCCACGTCGTGCAGGCGGATCACTCTTGGGAGCAGGACATCGTTGATGGCGTGGACGACCTGCAGAAGGGTGCAGAGAAACACAGGGGAACACATCACATAAGGCATTCCCTCTGTCCTCACGCACACGCACACACACACACCACAGCCCCCTCGCCCCACAGCCGCCCCCCCCACCAGCAGGCCTGTGCAAGGGAGGGACGGCCCAAACCCCTGGGTGACCCAGCCTGGAGACTTGGCTGCCCCTGGGCATGGAGTTCAGCACCCTCCCCCCTCCCCACTCCTCCTGGGACTTACCTCCATGACGATGACACCGACGGTGGATCTGCCCACCCCGAACTGGTGTGCCACCGATAGGTAGCTGTCCGGGGTGGCCAGCTTCCAAACTGCGATGGCGACCCTCTTCTCGATGGGGATGGGTGCCCGCAGCCGGGTGGTGGCTCTCTGGAGCGCAGGGGTGAGCCAGGCACACAGCTCCAGGAACGTCCGCTTTCGCATGCAGAAGTTCCGGAGCCGTTGCTGGTCGCCCCATTGCCCCAGGACCAGCCGGTCCCACCAGTCGGTGCTGGTGTCCAGTCTCCACAGTCGCCTCTCCACCCTGGGGTGGGGATGCCACAGGGACGCCATGTCCTCCTCGGTGAGGGAGTCCAAAGCGAGCTGCGCCTCCTGGTCCTGGAACAGGAGGGCACCAGCCTGGAGCAGCAGTCGCAGGCACTCCAAAATGGCCGGCAGTGGTCAGAGCAGGCACATGGCCACCCCTGGCTCCATGGCAGACAAAAGAAAAAAAAACCAGGAAAAAGCACTAGGTGGCAAAAGGGTGGTGTCCAAAAGGCAGAGGGCAACCACCAAAACTGCTAGGGCTGTCAGTCCCTGCAAGAGGTCCTAAAGCACGGAGCAGGAGACAAACGGCTGTCTGGCGAGACCCCCTTAAGCACGTGTCTGAAAGGAGCTCCAGCCCCGGCCCCGGAAAGGGCTGGTGCCCTTTTGCCCTCTTCAAAATGGTTCCGGGCTTCTGCTTTTGCGCAAAAGCGCGCTGCCAATGTAGATGCGCTTTTGCGCAAAAGCGCATCGTTATAACGATAACTCCGTGCCAGTCTAGACGCTCTTTTCCGCAAATACTTTTAAAGGAAAAACTTTTCCGTTAAAAGCATTTGCGGAAAATCATGCCAGTCTAGACGTAGCCATGGTGTTTTGCCAATTTCCATGACATCTGGATATCTTCCATCTGGAAATTGTGCTGTGGGTCATTATGGTGTATGGAAATAACTTGTATGATATATAAGGTAGTGTACTCACTCATCAATAGGTGCCCATAACCCATCAAAATTGGTGGGACTCACACTGTGATATCTTCTATAGTGTATACACATACTCCTGCGTGCCCATAAATGGAATGTCAGAACAGCCATGTGTTGATCAGTTCCTAGGCCACAGAGTTGCTTTTTTTCCCCCCGGGTCCATGTTTCTGGAGCTGAAGGTCACAAGTTTCATGCAGTTCGATCACAACATAGTGAGTACGTATGCATGTAGCTGTGGGATCTTGTAGGTTGGCATCTCCATGTTTGAACTGAATTCTTGTCAAGCCTAACCCTTATGCTTAATGGCAATTTTCTTCTTACTGAAGGAAAGTATGTGTAGTTGCATTGGGCATGGCTGCTTGCTGCACGCTGGTTGTTATTTTCCCTACTACTTGTTACAGTTACTCTGCAGCAAATGAGAAAGGAATATTTATCAGATGCCACACTGGAAACTGGTTGCTGTTGTCAGTTATTCAGAATGGATGAAATTCAGAGTGGTGGTACAAAGGCAGTGCCCCACATAAGCTGCACATAAACCTTCAAAATAGGGCTGCCAGTGACTATGGTGTACTCGAGCATTTAGCTGATGACTGCATTTGAGTGAATTATGCATATTTTCATGTAAATTAGGTTCCACTTCAGCCTCCACCATTTGGGAGCTAGTGCTCCAGCCCTGTGGCTCCCTTCCTGCCTAGACCCTGCATTCCCATTCCTTCTGCACCCTGCCTCCCTCTCAGATCCCACACTCCAAGCCTGCTTCCTGGCAGCCCCCTCTCACACACTCCTCATTTTTTGTCCCGCCCTAGGAACGTGGGGTGTTTTGGTTTGGTTTGGTTTGGTTTGGTTTGGTGTTTTTTGCTTCTCACTTTTGTGCAGCCCCCGACTGATTTTTCTGTGGGTCAGCATCTCTCAACCTGAAAAAGGTTCCCCACTCCTGATTTGATCTTTGAAAGGTTAAATACCAGATTCGATAACATTTATTCTTCTATAATTACTAAAAGCCAACAAAGTCCATCTGATAACACAAGTTATTATTTGTACAATGTGCTTATAACACATTGGCCTTGATGCATGCAAAAATACTAAAAATATATATGGATACAATATATTTCAAGAAGAAAAAGGGGGAGAGAGAGTGAGAGAGATGAACCAACAGCATTGGGACTTTTATTAATGTATCCATAGAAAATGGACCGATCTAAGAAACATTAATATGATTTTCTTTACTGTTATTGATATAGTGATATATTAGGTGCTAGAAAATATAGATTTCATTAACATTTATTTTTATTTCAGAAAGCCATTGGGGGAGTAGGTTATTTAGAATAATTAAGGTCTGAACTCCTCCCAGAAGATGTGATTTGCATGATCTATATTATTTTGGGAGGGGAGAGGGAGCAGGAGGGAGTGTATTGTTGTTGTTTGGTAGTGCCTTTCTCTTTGTCTTACAAATAACGACTGGGTACATCTTCCCAGAAGGTGCAGACAGATTGTCCTCATCTGAAAACAATACTGCTTAAGTTAACTTATCTGTCTAGAGTGCACTTGTCTGTCTAGAGTGCTGCACAATCAAGTTGTAAGCAGAATAAATAATCTCCATTAGTAAAGATAGACCATTATACTTTCTCAGATTGACTTCTTTCATGTTCTGAGAGTGGCTGTTGTTTTTAATAGATATTCTAAACACTTATGATCTCATCAAAACATTCCAAATAGGATAGAAGGTACTCACAGACTTACAAACAAGTAGCAGTGCAGGGAATAAAAGGAATAGAAAATAGACTCACTGCTCTGCTTTCAGCTAGATGTTTAGGCTTTTGAGTGAATTTCACATCATGCTTATTAACCCCTTATTAATCATGCTTGTTGAGCCTTTTTTCTCTAGGGGCCTAGTTAAGCCAGTAGATGAGGTTGTGTGCACCTTTACATCTGTAAGGCATCCCATTGATTTGACAGTACTCCACACCAGGGTAAAGATTTGCATTACTACATATATCTGTGGCACTGAAGTCAAACGTTATGCAATTAGGGTGCTACAGATTTTATAGGGATATGGATTAGCAGCCAGGGCAAACATATAGGCAAAGACCTCTGGGGAATCAATGGTGACTTCATGGGGCTCTTGCCCAATGGGCCACTATGCACGTCCTCAGAGAAGGGATTTTGGGCAAAGCATGACCAAAGGCATGCAGGACTCTTAGAAGAGTCAAAGAGTTGTACTAAGGTATATATGGATGATCTCACCCTCCATCTGAAGGCTCCTGGGATTTTCAGTTATCCCTCCAGAGCTTCCAAAACCCTTTCCTTAAGGACATCTCTTAGACCTGTGAAGACAACACTTTGTTCCTCCTACACTACAGGGTTGTATGTGGGCGTGGTGGGGTGACCGCCCACACAGGCCAGAAGGGGTTAAAGAAGGCTGGAGGGAGCCAGTGCAGAGCCCTGGCCAATCAGGGAGGGGCTTTTAAGGAGCTAATCAGAGGGTGATTGCTGAGGCAGCCCAATATATAAGGAGCCACTCAGCAGACAGTGAACAGTTAGGTCCTAAACGAGCGGGGGGGGATAGGTGCAGGACCAGGACCAGTTCCCTGAGAAGCACTGTAGAGCAGTTCTGGGCAGGCTAAGGTGAGCTAGAAACAAAGGCTCCAGCCTGATACCTGCCAGGCTGCAGGTTTTGCGACAAGGGCCATGGAGGTGTATGAATCACAGGGGAAGCAGCCCAGAGAACAAGGAGCAGTAATGTCGTAGAAGAGAGCAGGACAAGGCTGCCACCAGAGGGTCTGTGGGTCGGGATCCAGAGTAGCAGGTGGGTCTGGATCCCCCACTTTCTCCTTACATCACACCTTGCCACCAAAGCATGGCCCTTACAGACTGTGGCTTGCCCCTGAGGCAGAGGGACTAGACTCGGAGACCACAGCTGGCCACAGAACAAGCAGAGACTAAGGACTGTTAATACAACCCCCTGAAGGGGGCAAGAGACCACTGTAGCCAGGAGGCAGTGTCCTGAAGAGATGCCATGGTCTGGGAGCGATGCAGGTCTAGAACATGAGCGTGGAGCACAGATGGAGGAGACACCAGCGAGGAGGAGGTGCTCTGCTGATGACCAACTAATTCCCTGGAGTTACCAACGGGAGGCGCCATGGTGGTGAGTGCTCGCCCTGTTACAATGGGAAGCCAAGAATTAGCTCATAGTACTAATTAGCGTAATTAAATTCTGGTAATCATGTTGAATTTCACTGTGATCTCACAGAGTTTACTTTCTTCTGTTCATTTATGTAGGAAGAGCTATGGTGTCTTTAAGACAGAATCGCATAAATGCAATATGACTGACAAACAACAACTTAAAAAATTCACATTTGGAAATTAATGTGCAAATCTTTATGGACAATGAATATAATAAAATAAGTTTTTCCATCCACTATGCACCCTCCTAAAGTAGATTATATAAATAGGGATGTTGCTCATTGATTTCAGTGGGAGGTTTGCCTCCAAGTAGACTGCAGTACCTGATTTTAAGTTTGTGGGCACTTAAGTTTTCAGGACTCCTTGAACCAGTCTCCTTTAATACTGAAGATATCAAGTCTGAAGAACGAAGGGTTCAGTAAGGGTATGTCTAGACTGCATCCCCTCTGTCAGCAGAGGGATGCAGATTAGGCAGGTCGACATTGCAAATGAAGCAGGCATTTAAATATCCCGCGCTTAATTTGCATAAAAATGGCTGCTGTTTTTGCCAACTCAGCACTTTGTCGGCAAAAAGAGGCAGTCTGGAGGTTTACAGGATCTGTTGAAAAGGCTTTCTTTCTCGACAGATCCCCCTCTAGACTGCCTCTTTTTGCTGACAAAGTGCTGAGTCGGCAAAAATGGCGGCCATTTTAATGCAAATTAAGCACGGGATATTTAAATCCCCGCTTCATTTGCAATGTCGACCAGCCTAATCTGCATCCCACTGCTGACAGAGGGATGCAGTCTAGACATACCTCCCTGTGGGGCAAAGAGGATTCTTAGGGTATGTTCACAAAGTGGTTGGTGGCAGAGAAAGCTGGAATACTTTGTGCTCAAACCAAAAATAAGTTTCAGTAATTCTGTTCCCATTATGTGCTGATCACACATAACAGCAGTGTAAGAATTGGCACTAGAAGTGTTCTGCTTGCTGAAAGAGTCTGGCTGAAAACATTGATTATCCAAAGGCACATTGATGGTATCATAATCATGTACCATTTCCCACATAGTGTAATTGGGATCTCATCACTGAAATGCACTCAACATTCTTGCATAGATGGAGGAAAAACTTTAGTAGGGACACAGTGAAGATAATAAAGAACACTTTGTGCATGGAGTTAAAAATGACAAGTGAGGTGGTCAAATCAGGGGTTGGAGGGAAAAGCAAGTGAAGAGCTTTTCAAAAGCACCTTTTGGCTTTCAGTGGGACTTGTGCTTCTAAATTTTTTAGGCGCTTTAGAAACTTTCCCCAGTTATTTTTTAAATTGCCCTTTCCCCTTCCACCAATTAGGGTGGCCAGGTGTCTGGTTTTCAACCAAACAACTGGTCAAAAAGGGAACTATACCAACCTGGTGAAAATGAGCAAGTGAGGGTAGGGGAGAACAAACAGCTGAGGAAGTGGAATGTAGTGAGAGGGGTGGGACCTTGGAGGAGGAGGGCAAGAATGTTCTGTTTTCTTCAGTCAGAAAGTTAGCAAACCTGCAAATGCCATTTAAGCAGCAGTTTGTGATTTTTTTTTTAGCCACGTTGAACTCATGTGCTAGTGCAAAATCTAAACAGGGGCTATTAAATATTTCAAATTTAATTTCTATAAAAGCAAATTAATTAAATTGGCCATTAGGCCACCACCTGTTACTAACAGGACAGCCATTCTTTTAGGGCGTGTCTAGACTAGAGGGATTTTTCGAAAAAAGGCTACTTTACCTGCGTCTAGACTGCTGCCACGTTCTGTCGACAGTAAATCAAAAGAATGCGGCAGTTTTGTTGACGGCGGTAAACCTCGTTTTACAGGGAATAATGCTATTTTCAACAGAGATCTGTCGAAAAAAGGTGTGTGTGGACATGGGGAATTTATTTTTCCGAAAATAAAGGCCTCCAGGAAGAAGCCCTGGTGGATACTCCTGCCAGACCTTTCACCTCTATTGTTCCTGCCTGTAGCCATCTTTTAAAGGCACAGGCACCCAGGATTAGCACTATGGCAGCAAGCCAGCTCCAGCCAGGACCCTGACTACTTGGCTTTTGCTGGAAGGCCTGCTCAGAGCCATGTCCCAGGGACAAGTCCCCGGAGAACCCCCTGGCCCTTCCAGGGACACATCCCTGCACCAAGCAAGGGGAACCAAACGCCGGGCACCCTCCTGGTCTGCGCCGGAGATCAAAGCCCTCTTGGAGCTCTGGTCTGAGGAGGAGTCTCTTCAGGCCCCGCAGTCCAGGAGGAGGAATGCGGACATTTATGGCAGAATGGCTCATGGCCTTGCCAAAAAAGGCCACCACCCCCGCACACTAGACCAGATCAGAGCCAAGGTGAAGGAGCTGCGGCAGGGGTATGTTAAGGCCCGTGAGCACAGCTCCCGCTCTGGGGAAACAGCACACTATTGTGCATACTATGAGGACCTGGACTGGATCCTGGGGGCAGGGGAACCCTTGTCTCCAGAGAAGGTTGTGGAGTCTGGGATGGAGACCCCTGTGAAGCAGCGGCCGCAGCTCCAGGATGACACCCCAGAGGACCAGCAGCTCCAAGACGAGGAGGAGGAGGACACCAGGAGCACAGTGACCCTCACCCTGGAGCCGGATACCTAGACACAGGAGGCCTCCCAGACAACTTCGGACACCGGGGAAGGACCATCAGGTGAGTGCTGTGAGGGTCCAACATGCACAGGGCAGGGGAGGCGGCAGCAAAGTGGATGGTGCAGTGCTGTGATGTGTCATGCTGATCACAGCCTGGGAGGGCCCCACACATGGCCGACTGCAGGGAGGGCCATCCTACCCCTGCACCCGCATGGGTGCGAGGCACCACCTGCTCCTGCAGACAGTGATGCCAGGTGTAGGCATGGGGTGGGGACCCTGGGATTGCCACACAACTTCAGGCCTGTCAGCAACCTGTGGGAACCCCAACTATGGCCTGATGCTTGTCTGCTGCTTGGCCATGGTGTGTGTGTGTGTGTGGGGCAGGATGGTGACCCGCACACCTTCTGGGCTCCAGGGAGGCCGTGGCTGCTGGCCAGGCCACACCCTGCCTTGCTGAGACCACATGAGCATCTCCTGACCCTAGGACAGGCACTGACTGCTGAGAAGGAGGGCATGCCCTCTCAGGGAAAGTGTGGGCATGCATGATTCACGACTTTTCCTTCTTGTCCTCCACAGCTGGACCAGCTGTCCAGGAGGGGAGCGCCACACCTGTCCCACCACCCAGACGGCTGCATGAAACCCGTCGGCACTGGCGCACATACTTGGACCTGACGCACCAGCACATCTCGGTCCTGCAAGGGATGCAGGAGAGAATCACACAGAGGATGCAGGCATAGCCAGAGTGGCACAGTCGCTTGCTGGACGAGTTTGTCCAGCAGCGCACTGCAATTTGCACTGCTATCCAGGAGGCGATGGCCTTCCCTGGTCCTATTCCTGCTCCTCCTGCTCAGCCTGCACCTCCCCTCACTCCCTGCACCAGCCCCCCACCATCCCAGACCCAGGCGCAGCCCCACCTTCTGCCCAGCCCCCTACTGTCCCAGTCCGCATGCACAGCCGTCTCCGAGGAGGCTCCTGCACCCGAGGTGGCAGGAGCTTTCATCCAGGCGGCACCCTCAGCCCTGAGCCTCCCTTCCCCCTTTCAGGTTTACATCCCCCCTTCCCACCTGTGAGAGTCAGTAAGGGAAGCACTTTACTTTAACAACTTTATTTTTCTTTACAAAACAGTGATATAGGTTTTGTAACATACAACAGTGCAATAAACTGTAAGCATTTTCACCTGTTCTCTGTGTGAATGTGTACAACGTGGGGCAGGGATGGGTTTTGGGGGGGAAGGCACTGGGGGCATTGGGCACACCCACATTTGGAAGGCCCTTGGGAAACTCATCGGGCTCCTTGGGAGAATCCATCAGGGCTTCCCGAATGCAGTGGGCTTGGTGGATGGCCGCAAGTGGGTGTCCTGACGTTGTAGGGCAGGGGCGAGCCAGGCACACAGCTCCTGGAATGTGGAATTCCGCATACAGAAGTTTTGGAGCCAAGCCTCGTTGTCCCACTGCTCCCTAACAAGACGGTCCCACCAGTCTGAACTGGTGTCCAGCCTCCAAACTCGCCTCTCCAGGAATAAGTTATGTGGCAAGGGCAGTGGGGCTACAGCTCGAGTGAGGGGCTCAAAGCTGGGCTCTGAATCCAGCGCTGCCATGAACATGATGATGGTCTCATGAACATGCAGCAGAACTTCCAGCATCACAGTGTGGGGCCATCGCCTGCCCAGGGGCAGCTCCGGCTCCATGGCAAAAAAACAGTTGAAAGCACAAAAACCAACCAGGAAACAAAATGTTGTGGTGTCCCACAAAGCAGGGCACTCAAAGCAAGCACTGCAGAAGCTTTGCTGTCCCTCTAGGAGGTAGGCAAGCCAGCTGCAGGAGCAGAGCAACAGCTGTTCAGGGGCGTCCCTTAAAGCACGCGTCGCTGCAAAGAGCATGCTGCAGGACCCGGAAGTAAAGGCAGCCCCCGTGCCCTGGCAGAAGTGCTTCTAAGTGCCCTTTATTCGACAGAGCATCCAGGCAGTCTGGACGCTCTTTTTCGAAAAAGCAGATCGCTTTTTTGATCCGCTTAGTGCAATCTAGATGATCTTTTTCGAAAGATACTTTCGAAAAAGCCTCTGTCAAAAAAGGAGTGTAGGCTAGACGTACCCCTAGAGACATGGAAGCGTATGGGGGGAAGAAATCCAAATGGTCCAGAGATCGCTGTGGGGAGGAGGGACTAAAGTGAACAAGCAAATATATTAAAAATAGTAGAAAAAGTTATTGGTGTTTTCCCTAGTATTTTCTCTTAACCTTTTACTAGGAACTGTGTTTTAGAATGGAAGGACACATTGCATATATCCTCACAAAATCAAGTTTTTAGATTCACTTTTTAAGGATTCAGAGTATTTTTCTTCAGGGTATAATGTACTTTGTGAATGGCTCAAATCATGAGGATTAAGGCCTTGTGTCTTGCAACAAACCCAGGCATACATCAATATACCAAATGGACTGGTAGCACTTTATAGACTAACAAAACGTTCTCTCCTATTTATTTTGGGTCTGCGCATCCTAAACTCAGAACTCCAGCCATCTGAAGAAGTGGACTGTGCCCACAAAAGCTCATGATACCATCTACATGTTTTGTTAGTCTATAAAGTGCTACCAGACCATTTGTTCTTTTTTTTCTGTACAGACTAACTCGGCTACCCCCTGAAGCTTATCAATATACCAGTATGTCCTGCTCCTAAGCTGGCTTATTGCTATAAAAGGTACATAAAAGATACTGAATGGCATGAGACAACTGCTGTCACTCTGTCTGAAAGAAATTTCAGCCCTGTCCTAGCTAACAAAGCAATTATTTTCAGTTCAAAATTATGCCATGATAGTTATATTAAAAAGGTAGAAACAAAAAATAGATGGGCTAAAATGGGAAGATATTTAGGCACCTTACTCTGAATATAATCAATGGGGGTTAGGTGCCTAAATATTGTACTTTTGAGGATTGGGGCCTAAGTGTTTCACTTTTTAAAAGCAGCATTACTTCAGTGAAATTATGAGAGGCATTCACGTGGCCCTAAAAGGCCCATTGAGCAGTTCCCCATTTTTGTCACCTTGCTAATTAGCACATCACTCCCAGAAACTGCCTTTACTCACCATGACATCTATATAGAAGATTACAAACATCTTGTCTGTAAAAGACTTACAGAACTGAGACCTGGATCTACATGGTGCTGATACCAAAACTTTCTAATACTTTGTGTGTAAGAACAAATCCTGTGAATCGTTGAGTGCCCTCAACTCCTGCTGAAATCAAATAGGAGCTGAATGTTCAATACCAACAAGATCTGGTGCATGAATAGCCCTGTTCTGTCAGTCCCAAAGGCTTCTCTGTATCCCTGGGGAAAACTCATATAAGCATATAGATTTTGCTTTTTTAATTGTTTAGAGTGTTTTTGCTATTCAGGCAGTCCACTCAATGACACTGACTAGGACAGGATTCCCTAGCTTTGGTGGCATTTTTTTGGATTGTTACAGCAAAAATACTAGCTAGCAATTGGCACTAAGGATTCATAAGTGACATTTGCCTATAGCTCCTATGTATATAACTCGTTTTCTCCCTCCCATTGTCTTTCCTTTCCAAAAGCAAATTGCCTTTGCATTATGTATAGCTTCAAGCAGGCTGCAATGGAGAGTTCAAATGTTTCTGTAAAATATATGAGAGGTATGTTCTGAATTGAAAGTAGAACTCATAAGGAATCCATTTTACTATTTTTTTTTCCTTTTTACCCCTTTCTTTGTCTGCTTCCCCAATATCTTCCCTGGTTGTTTTGGGTGGGTTACATTTAATTTGCTCTCAGGTTCAGCAGTGTAATCAATAGTAGAAATGTTCTCAATCTGCCTGTGCCCCAGTCAGAGGGTGACTGCTTCCCAGGCATCTGCTTGTGGCCTGGAGATGGCCTTGTAAGTGGCCCCTTGCCTTGATTTCCCTGTTCTGGGCACCAGCAGTTACCTTCTTCTCAGGGGCTGATCACCTGCCTGTTATGTTAGACAATGCTCCTTTCCTGGGATGCCTCCTGAAAAGCTGCCACGTGCCCACCTCAGTTTCCCTGTAACTCCAATGAGGCTATAAATAGCCCTTGGTGAAATTAATTTATTCAATAATTTCCACAATCCAGAATTTCCCAGCAGAGTGCAAAGAGTACAGTCCATCTGTCCACTTCCAACGGTCTGTCGACACAGCAGCCACAGCTCTGGCACCTCTCACTAACTTAAGCTCTTTGATATTGCTCCACCTCTCACCATGCTTCAGCTCTCTGGTGTGACTCCCGTGTGTCTCACCACACCTGTCTCCTGCCCACTCCCTCCGGTGTGCTTCTCTGCCCTGCTTTTTGCTTTCTATGTACCATTCCAGCTCTTCCCCAGAGACATCTGCAGACACATTTCTTCATCATTCTCCAGTCTTCCGCTCTCTCCAACTCTTCCTGGCCTGATTACAAGTGGCCCCCTCTGTCCCCACCACCTGCCTTTTCGCCTTTCACTTCCCGAGCCTGGACTGACTCCACCACTTGATGAGGGAACTCTCACTGCTCTCCTTCAGGGGCATTCCTTCCCTGAACCTCTCAACCCAGCTGTGCTCGTCTTCTGAGCTGTCGCTCTGGATTCCATGCTAAATATATGTGTTGGCAACTCCTGTACACTACACTGAATGCTTGTTACCAGCACCACACAGCCATCTGTGGCTGCAATACATACTGGATTCAATGTTCTGCTCAATTATGGGGCATACTGAAGTACTGCTAACTCTCTTTTCCCCTTTTAGATAGTAATTCTTCTGCATCTAATACCATAAGGAGAATTAAATATAAATAATGCATCATTAACATATTCAAGATACATATAAGAATATTAAATAAAGCAGACTTATTAGCTTGTGTAAAAGTACACAGTAAATCAGTCTCAACAGAGCAAAACTACAATAAAATCTAATAATGGATCAACTTAGTTCATTTTTCATAAATAGAGTCAAAGGTAGAATTGTTATACTGAGATGAAGTAAATTGTGGTTTCAGCCACTCAGTTTTCACCTTGTAATCAATTCCACCTTGAAAGATGAAATTCACAGTATGTTGTAACAAGATGCCTCCAATATTTTGTAGACCTCTAGAGAGCACAGAAAATGTCTTGCCCAGATTTGTGCTTATGTGGAAGTGTGCTGCAAACTCAAAAATAAGCAAGTTTGAAGTGTTTTTTTTCATTTTGCAAAGAAAATTTTGCAAAGCTGTAGAAAATTAATTTGAGGGAGTTTGTTTTTGCAATCTAGGTTCAACCTAGAGATAACTTTCAGTAGGAAGACAGAAGCCACCTCTATTTTTTAAATAGAAGCATTGCTGCCATGAGGTTTAATAATAGCAATTTTGGAGGGCCTAAGAGCAGACCAATTTTTCCTCTGAACAGATATCAGTGGTGCAGACTCAGGATATGTTTCAGGGTAGCTTGTTTATTTACAATGGACATAAGTCCTGTTTCCTTGAAAAGGGATCATAACAAACTGTATTCCCTTCAATTTTCTCTTACAGAAACTCCATCTAACACTCCACTGTCCTTTCATTAAGAAGCTGTTTTCTTAGGCCTCTGATACCCTTGTACTCACATTCTGTTTAGGGACATGATTTCTTGTCCTTACCTTAGCCCCTGGCCTTTCTACCTAGGTAACCCCCTAATCAAAGCTATTTACCTAGGACTATGTACTGAGAGATGCTCTGGCCATTATCTGTCTTTGGGTATGTCTACACTACAGAGGAGGATCGAAGCTGCCGCTGTCGATTTTCCAAAGTTTAAATTAGCGGTCTAGTTAAGTCAGAGAGGGGCACTCTGGTCAATGCTGGTAACCCTGCTTTCATGAGGAGTAAGGGAAGTCAAAGGAAGAGTGTTCTTCCTTTGATTTTCTGCAGTGTAGATAGCACCAAAAGCTGAGTTTAGCTACTTCAACTTCAGCTATACAATTAATGTAGCTGAAGTTGCATAGCTTAATTCGACTCTGTGATGTAATGTAGACATACCCTTTGTGTGGCTACTTTGCATCACGAAGAAACCTTAGAAAAAGGTTCACTGCCTAACAAAAGGTTGCCTTACTCTTCTACACAATTCCCTTAAGAGCTGTTTGGGTGCAACATGAGTTTCATCCTGGATGCTTGTATCTCAGGGTATGTCTACACTGCCACCCTAGTTCGAACTAGGGTGGCTAATGTATTCGAACTTCAGAAGCGAAGCCCAGGATTTAAATATCCGGGCTTCATTTGCATGTTCAGCGCCGCTATTTTTAAATGCCCGTGGTTTGAACTACCTGCCCATGCTACTGCACGGACTAGGTAGTTCGAATTAAAGCTCTAATTAGAACTACCGTTAAACCTCCTTGTAGGAGGAATAGCACGGTAGTTCGAATTAGGAGCTTTAATTGGAACTACCTAGTCCGTGCTGCGTGTAGCGGCAGGTAGTTCAGTGCAGGGCATTTTAAATTGGCGGCGCCCGAACATGTGAAATGAAGCCCGGATATTTAAATCGGCTTCATTTGCAAGTTCGAATATCATTAGCCACCCTAGTTCGAACTAGGGTGGCAGTGTAGACATACCCTCAGTGTGTAGAATATTAGCACCTGTTGCCACAAAAGTATATTGTAATATTCACCCTTTTAAACTAAGCATTTTGAAATTACCTTTATTAAGACTATTGGAATTGCAATTCATGTTTTCCTGTAAATTCCACAGATTATCTTTAACAAAGTAGCTGACTTAAGTTTCCATCACTTTAAAGTATTTGCATCATTTTAATTTGATGCAGCATGATCCAAGAAGAAACCCAAAAGCCTGTTGAAAATTATTGCATAAATGATTGGAACTTAGAATTTATGAGACAAATGATTAGGAAATCCAAATAAAATTAAATTAAGCACAAGATTTTATACTACAGAACAAATGGTGAAATGAAGTCCTTCATAGTGGAGTGTAATGATCTCCTGTAGACGTAGTGAATCAAATTTCAGAAACCATTTATTTGCCAAATTTAGCCTTCGTGTCTGTTCACAAATTGTCCCTGAGCAGACTGTGGCTTTTATTGATTTGTTTGCTATTTGCCACAGTTGGATAAATGTGATGTACAAACAAATGTCAATCTATGGATTGCTAGTAAACTGTTAATTGTGAGTATTCATTCACATAATCAATATTCAATATCTGAGCTGTGTTACTAATACAATGTCTTTTCTCTGATTGGATGACCTAACCTTTAGGAATAAATGTTTTAGATTTCATATCCCTGGTCCGTGGGATAGGGACAAGAGTTTTGACTGCACAAGCACACTGCAGAAGTCTTTTGTATTAATTAAAAAATGGTTTTGCCTAACACACCCCCAACTTGTTAGCAGGTGTTAATTATTTTATGACAGGACCAAGTGGCTCATTGTACCACCTAGATATGAGAGAAGTGAGTGTGGCTCTCTGTAGAAAAACTGTTAAGGATGTTCTTAGGAAAGGACCTTTGGGCATCCAACCATGGAGGGAAGTTTTAAACTTCACTTTATGTTATAGTGATGTTAATTTTTATGTCCCAAAAGCCAATAACTGCTGAGCTTTGGTTCTAGTGGGTGAAGTTTCAATTTAAGACCATCTTAGGAAAGGCATCTGCTCATATGTTCACTCTCACTTGGTGGTAGGTTCTCTGATGAATTTTCAGTCCTGTTAAGAGAGATCTTTGCCAACCAACATCTTTCTACTGGCTCCTTTCTTTGTGGAGTTTGACTGCTTATTCATAATGCAGTGCCAATAAGTCACTGTGGATTTTTAAATCAAATCATGTTGTTTAATTTTTTTAACCTATTTACATGATTTTTCTGTGAACATCATAGCTTCTGTAGCTTATTTTGGATGTAGGGTTTAATCTGTTAGTGAGGGATATCAAGACCTTCAGATAAAAGCATCTTATCTCATTCTGGTATTTTAGCACCTTCTACCCTTCAAACATTTTAAGTTAATCTTCCAATTCCTTATTTTATTTTCAAAATACCAGTTACAAAGCATTGCTTAAGCATGGGGACTTATTAGGTAGGGGAAAAATAGTAATAAAAATTTTAGTTGGCAAAGCACATGAGTATAATTATATTATAAACGCAATTATCCAAATTGCTCTATTATATGAAAAAGTTCTGTGACCAATCTTCTCTGACCCGCATGATTCTCATACTGAAATAGAAAAATCTCAAAGCTGTTTGTTTTTATTGCAAATTCTTTGGCTTTTTTACCCCTCACTCAGTGCCCCATTTTGCAGTAATCTTCTCTTTGGCATAGGAAAGCTGGACATGGCTCTCATTGGAGCTCTATTTACCTGCCAGCTGGTGTCTCTGGGGAGCAGTGCAGTGCTCTCTTGCTGTCTTGACCATCCATGGAATTTAGATACAAAGCCCAGATCCACAGGGGCTTAGGGTACGTCTAGACTGTACTCTAAAATCAAAATAAGATACGCAATTTGCGCTACGCAAATTGCATATCTTATTTTGATTTTATTTCTAAATAGGCTATTCAAAATTTTGTATGTCTACCTGGTGCCAAATTTCAAAATAAAGCTCTATTTCAAGACATCCCTTATTCCTTGTGGAATGAGGTTTACAGGGATGCTGAAATAGCGCATCTGTTATTTCGAAAATTATTTTGAAATAGCGGATGCGTTTTTTGGACGCGGGGTAGCTATTTCGGGATACCTCCGGTATCCCATAATAGCCTTGCAGCCTAGACGTACTCTTAGATGTGGCAATACCTTACTTTTAGATGCTGAACAACAACATCTGTAAAGCCTGAGTTAGGTGCCTAGGCTCCCTACACAATAAATGGGGAAAGATAAAAGCTTAAGAATAGCAGCATGCTAGGTAGGAAGCGGCCTAAACTAGCCAATGGGGAAAGCTATGGAGAGGGGTGTATCCTAAGCCCCACCTCTTTCAGAGAGTATTGTACCTATAGTCTAAACTAAAGGGAGGTGTCTTTCTCTGCTTGGGATTCACAGCTGGGAATTTGGGAATTCCTTCCCTGGTGTCAGGTGACTTAGGTGCCTAAGCCATTTCTTGTGAGGATGAGTTAGACACCATCCTTGCACCCCACAATATGGGTGGGGCTGGATCACTGCATTTTCACTGTGCCTGAACTATAAAATGTTTACAGCAAGAGAAAAGGAAAAAAACCTGCCAATTTCATTAAACTTCAGCAGGTGCAAAGCTATTGTTTGTGGGGGGAATACATCCTGCTGATTTATTTATGTATTCATTTATGACTTCATAGATGGCAGGGAGTTTCTACAAGACTGGCTAGCCAACTTACTGCTCCTTCTACATTGCTTTATCTGGAGGAAAAGGGGAAATCCCTTGCATGATATAAGGGTGTTAACCAAATCCTGCTGGCAGAAATCAGATGGCTGAGCAAGTATTTACCTGTAAATTTCCGCTTCATACCTGAGAAGGAGTCTTCTACCAAAATCACAAAGAAATTAATTAAATGTTTCACCAATCCTGGAACAAAAATTGTGCCTGTTTATATAAGTCCTGTATTGTACCCTTCTCTTTATTTGCCCATAACACCAATAAAAAGAATAAAAAGAATTATATCAAAGTATAGAATGTAAATGAACAACCAGTAAACAATCTTGAAGTCCATGAACATGAAGTCATGTCTCGTTTAAATGTCTGTTTTTTGTATTATTTCTTACTCAATCTTTTTGTCAGACAACCTACATTATTTGGAATCTGAAAAACACTGGCTTAAGTCACCGAAACTAACCAAGGAATTTTTTCAACTGTACATGAAATTCACCTGGGAAGATTCCTGAATTTAGATGAAAAATATCTATGGTGAGAACATACCTACAGGTAACATTTTTTGTGTGTCTAAAATAATCTGGGTTTTGCACTCTTTCATTGGAGAAATATAAATACTTAAATGTGGGGTTTGATGTATAGCATGACACAATGTATCTGACTTGCATTAATATTGAAAGCCTCTTTCTCCATATTTATGTACACATTGTTTTCTAAAATATAATGTAAGCCATACAATGTTTTAAAGATCTACATCAGGAATTTCAGCAACATTACAGCTCACAATGTGAAACTGTAAAGATACAGTGAAGCTTTTCATGTGATAAGTAACACAGTGATGACCTCAAGATCTGTTGTAAAGTTGTGCAACAGAAGAATTGCTTAACCATTGGAATGGAAAATGAATGGAGAAAATAAAAAAGCAAATCCATCTTAAACTTAATTTCCTCTTCTGCGCAATAGCTTCCACTTGGAAAATGAAATTAATTATAGTTGGATTTTGTCTCTATGTACTTCGTAAGGTTATACCTGCAAGTATTCGGTCCCAAATTTTGGAGAACATTTTTAACACAACTTAGATTGCATTCACAAATGAACAGAAAAGTCGGTGAAGAGATTGGAGCATCATGTTATGTGCTCACAGTAGCTTGCTCCATTCAAGAAGTGAGCAAATGCACTCTGTACCAACTGGGCGTCTAGGAAGTGATCATCAGAGTAGCCATAGGTTTGAGTGCAATACCGCCAACTAGCTGGAAGGTGACAAAAGCACGATACCCACGTGGTCATCAGATCTACAGCAGAGAGTAGGGATGACTGGTCAGTCACATATAAATTCAATTCAGTTCTATTCATGTTTCTATACTGTATCCATCTCCATCACAGCTGAGCTCCAAATAAAAAATATTATGGGCTATCACAGCTAGTGTAGAAAAAACTTGAAGTAGTGATTAATGCAGCTGAGAGCCAACATTATAAATAATTTTAGCAAAATCTTCAGTTAGTGGCAATTCCATTTTAGCTGCTTCATTATTCATTATCACTATATTAGCTAAACATAGATCGAGAATCTCTCCATTAGCATTAACCGTCTATGAAACAAATGGTTATATAAGAACACAAGAGCCACCATACTGGCTCAGACCATGGTCCATCTTGCCCACTATCCTGTCACTGTCAGTGGTCATGTCAGAGCTTCAGGGGGACTGTACAGAACAGGCCACTTCTAGAGTGATCCACCCTTGTCTTCTACTCCTGGCTTCTGGTACTTATATGATTAGTGATAGAGATGCAGCCGTGTTAGTCTGGTCTAGCTGAAACAAAAGACAGTCTTTAAAGTGCTGCATAGTCCTGTCTTTTGTTACATGATTAGGATTGTCCTGAGCATAGACTTGCATCCATGGCCCTCTTGACTAATAGCCAATGATGGACCTCTCTATTATTAACTTATCCACTTCTGTTTTGAACTTAGTTGTACTTTTGGATAGCCCAACATCCCGATGTAATGAGTTCTACAGGTTAGTTGTACGATGTGAGGAAAAGCACTTCCTCTTGTTTGTATTAAATTTGTTGCCTATTAATTTCATCTGGTGACCGCTGGTATCTAGTTTTGTATGGTGTAAAAGGATAAATAGCATATCTCCATTCATTTTTACCATACCATTCATGATTTTATAGACCTCTCTCTTATCCCCCTTCCCCCCATCACCTCTTTTCTAAGCTGAACAGCCCTAACTTTTGTAGCCTCTCCTTACATGGAAGCTTTTCCATATCCTTGATCATTTTTCTTGTCCTTCTCTGAACCTTTTCCTATTCCACTGTGTCCTTTTTGAAATATGGCAACCAGAACTGGACAGAATATTCAAGGTGTAAGTACACCATAGATTGAAATAGTAGCATGGTATTATCTGTCTTATTTTCTATATCTTTCCTCATAACATAATGTTAGCCTTTTTGACTGCTGATCAATGTTCCCTCTAATTTTTTCCATTTATGTGCAGAATAAATTTTGTTATGTGCAGCAAGGCATGTGCAGCTGTGCACCACCAGTAGAAACACATGCTGCCACCTCTGGGTGGCTGTGGGTGCTCTGCTAAACAGCTGGTCAGTACCTGAATCTCTCCTGGGTGGCTGCCCAAGCACACAGCTTGCTGCTGCTCTGTACTGAGTGGAAGTTTTCAGAGAACCATCCACAGTTTCTCTAAGATCTCTTTTTTGGTAGTAAGAACTCATTCAGAACTCATCCCTATATATGTATAGTTGAGATTATTTTTTCCATTGTGCATTACTTTGCACTTATCAACATTAAATTTTATCTGCCCTTTTGTGGCCCACTCAATTTTAAGAGATTCCTCTGTAATTCCTCACAGTCTGCTTTGAACTTAACTTTCTTGAGGAATTTTGTATCATCTAAAAACTTTGCCACTTCATCCCCTTTCCCAGATCATTAATTAATATATTAGACAGCACATGCGCCAGTACAGAACCTTGGAGGGACCCTGCTGTTCATCTCTCCCCCGTGTCAAAACTGACCATTTATTGTTAACCTTTTTTCCTATATTTCTGCTGGTCAGTGATCCGCGAGAGTATTGCATATCCTATGGTGTCTTAGTTTTCTGGAGAGCTTTTGGTGAGGGAATTCAGAACTTCTGGGTAAATGCTACCTGGTTCTCTTTAGTTGATCAATTTGTTCCAAAAACTCTTCTATAGACACATCAGTTTGGGGCAGTACTTTAGATGTGTCACCCAAAAAGAGTAGCAAAGACTTATCCAAGGATTAATTTAGTTTCTCTTCAATGGATTTGTCTTCCTTGAGTGTTCCTGCTCCAGGGGCAGGGCTGGCATGGGAAGCTCCAGGAACGGGGCAAATATTGGGGATAGAGTGCTGGCACTGGGAGGAGTTGGGTGCAGTGCAGCTCTGGAAACAGGCGGCTGGCACTGGGGAGGGGTCTGGTGGGGGGCTCTAAGAGGCAGGGGGCTGGCACTGAGGCATTTGGGATATGGGGCTGGCACTAGGGAGCTCTGAGGGTGGGAGGCTGGCACTGGGGGGGTTGGGTGCAGGAGACTCTGGGGTCAGTGGCTGGCGCTAAGGGGTGGGGGGCACTAGGGGTTAGGGTTGGTACTGGGAGCTCATGGAGCCGGGGTGCACCCCAACCCCATCCCTCAGAGCCGCTGCAAACAGCTGGCTTCAGCTGCAGCAGCCTCCCGGTACGTGGCAACTGCCAAATCGGAAGCTGGCTGTTCCCGGCGGTTCTGGGGGCCGGGGCTCTTGGTGGACTGGTAATATTTTATTTGCATATTCATTATTTGTATAATGAATATGCAAATAAAATGTTACCAGTCTGCCAAAAGTTTGTGAATAGGTTTGCTAGTCCATGGTATAAAAAAGGTTGGGAACCACCGATCTAGGGGCTCCACTTCCTGCTTCTGATATACTTAAAACAATATTACTTTTAGTATTTGTGACTTTAGCAAGTTGCTTCTCAAATTTTCTCTTGGTCTGCCTAATTATACTTTTCATTTCACTGGCTTACGTTTCTCCAACTATTCTCCTCACTAAGATTTACTTCCAAATTTTAAAGGATACCTTTTTTCGGCTAATGGAATCCATTACTCCATATCTGTTCTCCAAATAACCCGTTAATAGCCAAGTGGCTCATCCCAGCCATCTAAACACACTTGGAACCTCAGGAAATGAAAATCATCTAACCACAATGAATTATTCACATGCTGTTACCGCAGAAGTAGTCAGGTTAGTCTTGAATTCAAGTAATTTTACATGCAAAATGAGTCAATAAATCATCATAGGGTGCGTCTACACAGCAAAGCTTAACTCGAAATAAGCTATGCAAATTGAGCTACGTCAATTGTGTAGCTTATTTAGAAATTGGGAGCGTCTACACAGCACTTATTTCGAAACAGAGCACTCTTCCTCCGACTTCTCTTACTTCTCACACTTTATCAGTAATGACCTGCACGGACAAAGGGTATGTCTACACTACAGCGTTAATTTGAGTTAACTTAATTCGAAATAGTTAATTCGAATTAAGCCAATTCGAAATAATGCATCTATACACAAAAACTATTTGGAAATAGCATTTTGTTATTTCAAAATAGCGCGTCCACACTGAGTGGACCCTGAACCGAAGTTAAGGCTGGCCGGAACCAGTGCCGGCAGGGCATCAGGTTAGGACTTAGTGTGTGGGGCTGCTGCCTGAGGCTAAGTGAGCTCCATGCTTAAAGGGACCCTACCCCCACCCTGGACAGACAGTTCTCAGGGTTCCCCGCTTGCTTCTCTACCTCGATGAGCGACAGCAAAGCGGTCCTGTTTTGGAGTGCCCTGAGTGCCCGCACTCGGGATACCACAGCACTTGGCCACATGGAGCCAGAGCTGCCCCTGGGCATGCCGGTGCGTCTCGTGGGGTCGTTGCCATCAGCCTGGCTGCACTTGCTGTAGGCTGCCATCTGGGGGTCCATCGGGGGGCTGTCAGGATCTAGGAGGCCCTGCGGGAGAGCGTCCACCCCGAGGAGCCCTCAGAGCCATCCCGGTCCTCCCCACCGGGGGCTCGTGCCCCATTCCTCCCTCACGTCCTTCCACTTACCCCTCCCTAGCCCCACTTCCTGATGTCAAACAAAAGACACGTATGTTCAAAAATAGAAACTGGGTTTATTAAACAAAACTGGGGGGAGGCAGGGATGAACCTCTGGGGAGACTGGGAAAAGGAGGTGGGAGAGAGGAAGAGAGAGGGTGGGAGAGTGAAGGGGGAAACCTGGGAGGAGGGAGCTGGAAGGGGGAAGCAAGGGGAAGAAGGGGAAGGGGAAGCTCGGGACCCAGGGTTGGGGGTCTCACCGGACCAACTTGATTTTCATGCAAACCTGCTCCTGGGTTCACATGTGGCCTTTGGTGGCCAGGCTGGCAGCTATCCTGCCATAGATGGCCGCATTCCTCCGTCTAGTGCGGAGATCATGGACGTTGGGGGCATCCCCCCCAAACCTGAATAAGGTCCATGATCTCCACCCTGGACCAGGAAGGCGCCCACCTTCTCCAGCCCCTGTCAGTCTCCTGGGAGCTGGCAGACTGCTCCTGGGGAGCGGTGCCAGTGGCTTGCTGGCTCATGTTTTGGGGCCACTGGGTCAGGGGCCCCGGTGGCCACTGCTGGCTCTGGGCTGGCAGGCTTGGAGGTGGCACAAGCACTGTGGCTAAGGTCTACCCCTTTAATGGCTCTGGGGCTGGGGGAGAGGAGAGTAAGTTTTCCTGGTTGTGCCCAGAGTGGCCACCAGGGCTCCCTGGGAAGGGCTAGAGGCCCCCTATTTCGAATTAAGTGTCTACACAGCACTTAATTCGAAATAGTTATTTTGAATTTGGCATTACTCCTCGTAGAATGAGGTTTACTAAATTCGAAATAAGCATTCCACTATTTCGAATTAATTTCGAAATAGCGGTTTGCATGTATAGACGCTATTAAAGTTAATTCGAAATAACGGCTGTTATTTCGAATTAACTTTGCAGTGTGGACATACCCAAAGTGGTTGAAGAGGGTGTCCAAGTGCCACTGCTTACATAAATATGTTAATGGTTCTACGAGTCCATCAGATCAATGACTGTGTGGCCCGGTGTCTGAGTAATAACCTTCCTAGAATATTCCATATCCTCACTGGTCCTGTATTTTCATGGGCAGATCCTTTCTTAAGGACACTTCACAAAAGACAGAATTTAAATTACATAGAATTTTTTAAGCACAACTGACTATATTAGGAAAAACTAGCTAAAAAACTAAAATTTTGTACTTTTGTTTAAATGAAACAGCTTTGGTAAAGACTTTTATTGTTTAATCATAATTCAAGGCTTATGCTACTCAGTTTCTCAAAATAGATAGCTGCAGTGGTATATTATTTCACTATAGCTATGCTGGTATAGCTCCTCCACGTGGATACTATTTCAGAATAAAAATGACCTTATTCCAAAATAGAGTGTCCACTTGGGGGCTGAGGGACTAATTATTCTGCTATAGTCATGCCTATCAATTTCCTCATGTGAACAAATCCTAAACCAAACCTTATCTATGGAGCTACTAATGCACTTTATCAATGTTCTTGAACTCTTTGGTTTTGCTCATACAGAGATTCCTAGACTGGGCTAGCTGGTTACATGGTATTGGTTCCAGTTATTTCCACATCTTCCACATAAATTGCCTTGAAATATTATATTGCATGATTTTTATTTATCTGAATATTACTGTAGGCAATTGATATACTTGCCCCAGAAATTTCATGTCATCATATAAGGGTGATACACAAGAGTAGGAAAAGAAGTGGGTGCACATGATCATAAACAGAAAGGGATGTAAGACAGATAGTATTTTTAATAAGATATGGTCTATCCAAATGGAAAACAATTGAAAATCCCTGCCTTAGCACTTTGCATTTTCTTAAATACAACAATTCAGCAAGCCATTTTTGTGTTTAATTTTTATGCCTAGCTGTATAGTGGCAAGACAAAACAAACAAGTTGCGCAATAAGTGTTATTACATTTTCATTATTTTCTTTCCATGTGCTATCCCAATATTAACTTCTAACTTCTTTTCCCAAATCTTCCTACTGCTATGAGTGATCGCTATCTGATAGGCCTAAAACTTGAACAAAATTTCCTTTTAAGAAAATGTAGTTTATGAAGTGTTAGAGCAAACCAGTGAAGGACCCTGCATGTTTCTAATGCAAATTTTACATTTATAGGATCAGATGCAATTTGAAACCGCAGCCACTTTTGCTTCTTTGGGGCAGGTAACTTGCTTAGTTGGATCATCCATACAGATTGTTTGACTCAACTAGATTTTGGAGTTCTTTGGAATGTTAAGACCTCAAATAGGGATTTTAATGATGCTTAGAGGTTGGTCTGATTCTCTGTAGAAATGTGAATGAATTCCACTTTTAAGAAGGAATTCTGTTATTTCCTCCTAATGTGTATGGGTATTTTTGATCATAAAAGTTAAATACATCTGGCCTTTACATTCTGGCTATCCTACAACCCTGAGTTCATTTTCAGGGTATTTAAAGGAGCCTGAATACCTTATGATCTTTTCAGTTTTCACTGGGAAATTGTTTTAGAATTTTGTGATTCTAGGCAATGCCTTTATAATGGACCGAATCAAAACAGTGATCTTAAAACCAAACCCAATATTAGGATTTGAGTTGAGCTCTATAAAAGATTCTTAAAAAGTTACATGCTCACGTTATTTTCTCATGTAGTCTCATTGAGATGGACGAAAGGACTATTTGTGCAAACGAGGTGAGGAAAATTTGAGCTTTAGAGAAGATTTGTAAAAACAAGCATTCATTGATTTTCTTCTTAAAAATGTTAAAATTATGTCCTCTGAATCTATACTAGTTGCTTTTTCATTGAACAATAATTGTTAAGGTTGCACCTATCTTAAAAGCAAACCTGCAAGCATTTGAGAAAATGGCTACTTGGCTAGAAAATTTAAGAGGAAATCCTGATCGTTTTGAGATCAAAGATAAAACTCCCATTGACTTCAATGGGTCAAGAATGTCACCCTTTTGTCTTTCTGCTTCTTCTATAAGCAGCTCTGTGAAAACGCTTCATGTGCTATTTTGTAACTTAAATGCAATATACTTCAGTGAAACACAATAAATATCACAATGCTTTCTACTGCAGTGGCACACAGTAGAGGGACTGTTTCTCTGTAGTGTAGTGGAAGCACACTACTGTTAAAAAAACAGCAACAACCTGAACTGACCCTTTTCTACACTGTAACTAATTGGTCCCACTTATGGATTTAAGCAACCATCTAAAAAGCATTAATTACTTGTTTTGTGTGCACAAACCCTGCTACTACCAACAAAAGATACCAAGTTTACCTGTTTATTCACTTATTAAAAAAACTGGTAGAGTTGTCCTTATTTTATGGGACATTTCAATTTTTAAAAAGCAATTTAAAGTTATCACGAGAAATGTTATGCATAAATAAAACAGAAAAGCTTGAAAATGTATTCTTTTGGAGAGAGGTGTTTTGTTTTTAAGAAAGTCTGTCTCCGTTTTGGCATGAAGGAGCTTCTATATATTTATTTCAGGGAGAAACTCAAATGCCTTCTGATATTCTTCCACTTTATTTTATTCATTCCACTGTCATCTTTCACGGCCAGAAGACTCACCACTCTCCTGACTAAATGACTTACTCCTGCAAGAGGTGAACATGATATTTAACTTTTCCAAGCTATTCACTAAGATTTTTAATTATTTTTTGTCAGGACAGTTTCAGATTTGCTAGGAGGGTTCTCCCGTTGGGTTAAATTCAATGAAGTTTTTATAATTTCTTTTTCTAGCAGTTAAGGATTTTTCTGTGAGTTTAAAAGACTGGCAAATTTTCATTATTTTTATGTGTTTTATTCAAGTAGCCATAAGTTGGCAGACTTGCACTTAGTACTGAAAGGGGCTGCCCCCTCAGAAGCCTGTAACAGGCACAACTCTATTACTTTCAACCTGCAGCTGCTCTTCTGTGCCTGCAAACTCAAACTTCTACTATCTATGTTTGCAAAACGAACAAACAAAAAACCCAACACTCCCCGTCCCCTCCCCCGCCCAGCAACACACGCTTGCCAACAGACAGCTCGTTAGGTGTTGCTTTAAATGGACAAGATTCACGCAGGAGACTTTTCCAAGAAGAAAGTTTCTCACCCTCTCCGATTTCTCTCTCAGGCCTTCTCCAACTTCACCTTCCTTTGCAGCTATGCAACCACCCCTGTAGTTCCCCTTAGCCAGGCTGCCCGTAAAGCAGACATGGGCTGTACCATGCTCCAAACTACAGATCCCAGGATCCCTCTCCCAAACCCAATAACCTTCCTTCCCCCCCCCCGTCCTTGTTGTTGGAAAAGCCTCTGGCTGAGTTTCAGAGAAAGTCTCAGCTCCTCCACTGTGGACGGGGAGGGCGAGGCGGCCCACAGAGGCCACCGGTGGGGAGGAAGGGTAAGGGGTGGGGAAATTGTGCTCAACTGACAGCAGCAAAGGCCGATGGTGATGGTAGCAGAGGGGGCTGGGGAGGCAGGACACTTGAATACCAGGGCAGATCCCTCCCACCCGGGCCAAGAGGGAGGGACCCCTCCTCCCATCCGTGCCTAGTAGTCGATGGGGCCGGGGTTCCCCCTCCCCTTCAAGTCTCTGCGTTCGCTCAGCCGAACTCTGCCGGGAGCAAGATTCCAATCCTCCCGCCCCTCCGAACCTCAGCGCTGCCGGGGTGGAACTTTGCCGGGCTCCAGGTTCCAGCCCCGGCGGGAGGGGGAAGCCAGGGACACAAGCGCTGCCCGGCCCATTGCTCCCTCCCAGCGCGGCAGCAGCTGCGGCGGGAGGAGGAGGAGGAAGGAGCCGCGCTAGGCAGCGGCGCTGAGATTTGCCAGGCGGGCAGCAGAGGCAGAGCAGTCAGGGAAACGAGTCCTCGCGCGGAAGCTGCAGCCCAGTCCCCGCCGCGCCAGGCGGCTCTCGGGGCAGCGAGCCGCGCCGCGCGCCAGGGCTGTTCCCCGGGACACGGGCGCTGAAGTTGGGGCGGCGCCCGTCGCTCCTCTTGCCTGCTGTGTGTGTGACTCGGTGGCCGGAGGGGAGAGCCGGCCGGAGTCCCGCTTCCCACTCCCCCGGCTCGGGCAGTTTGTGAGGGAGACACCCACCTACTCCTCCTTCGTTCCTTCCCCCCGGCCGCCTCCTCCCCTTTCCCCAGAGCCGGAGGAGGCCGGAGCGGGCGCGTTGCGGCGGCGGCTGCTGCTGTGTCTCCGGGGCTCTCTCGGCCCGGCCCGGCCGCGCCGCTGCTACGGACCGAGGAACCCCCGCAGCGGGAAGGCGGCGCAGCCATGAGCGGCGGGGAGGTGGTTTGCTCGGGCTGGCTCCGAAAGTCCCCGCCGGAGAAGAAGTTGAAGCGATACGTGAGTGCATTCACCCTACGGCTTATCCCCTGGGCGGGAGGGCGTCCCCCTCCCTCTCCCCGCCCTGCCCCTCTCTCCCGTCCCGTGGTGTCTCTCCGCCGGGTGCCTTCGCCCCTTGCTGCCTGCTTCTCCTTCCTCCCCGCCCGGCACCTTTACCCGCTGCGCTCGCTCCTTCCCTGCTCTCCTTCCTCTGCCTTTGCTCCCTCCCGAGCGGTAGCTAGCATGGTGGGGTGACTGTGTTGACAACAGAGACTTTTTGTCCACTGGCACCGCACAGCCTCTTCGGCTTTCCCACCACCTTTTTTAAAAACTGCTACGTCCGTAGTTCAGTTTGATGTCAGTTAGGAAAGGCCCCTGAGCGGCCAGGTCTTTTATCTTGATTTTATTGCAGTGCAAAGGGAACGTGGGGCGGAGTTGTTCTCTTTAGACCCTCTCTTTACTTATGTCTTTTAAATGTAAACACTAGGTAGCCTTTTCCTAGAGTCACTGTGCAGAAGTCCCTCTACAGTGGGCCTGTTGATACTGTTAGTGGAAACTTGTTCCTGGCGTTGTAATTGACCAAGTTTTTGCAACAGTCTTTTCTGAAGGTATCTGAGAAGCACTTTTCTTCTCCTCCTGAGTACACGTCGCATGAAAGAACCGTTTCCCCCTTGTGATAGAAACCCTTAGCTTGCAAATTGAAAAGCAAAAAAAAAAAAAAAAAAAAACCAGAACAGGAAATGTTTCCTTTTTATAAAATTCCATAGTTGCTCCTAAGTAAATAGTCCAACGCTATAGCAGACATGACATGTAAGTTGCATGAAAATGGTGTTTGTTTGCTGAGAGAGTGAATTTTTGACACAGGGACAGCAATGGTGTCGTAGCTTTTTAAGGCTTTTGGAGACGCTGTCAAGTCACGTAGGAGGGATGGATGGTGCCAGAAGTGATCTTTGCCGAGGGCCTTCCCATGGTACCAAAGTGGCTTGTGATCCCTATAATTGGTACAAGGTGCTGTTTCTTCACTTAGCTATTTTTAGGTTTAATTTAAATAGAAAATGGATTTTGAAGGTGCCCTTTTATTGAAGCAGACAAACTATTTGAGAATCAGCAAACACAAGGTTGCTATGTCGCAATATTTCTTGCTGTCTTTATGAGTAGGTTCCACAGAGGGAAGAGAGAAGTAAACTTTAGTTGCTGTCATTGAGTTTTTAAATGAGAAAGAGTTGGTTAAACAGGACTGTCCTGTGTCTTAAAGTAAAAGCTTCTTCAGGTCCCAGTCCTGTCCTATTGGAGTGCGTGGCAAAAATCCCTTTGATTGCAAAATCACAGAATCAGACTTTCACTAAGAATATTGTTATATGACATATGCAATCTTCATACCTTTTCTACTGAATTGGGCACTGGGTTTATACAGGTATTCATTTTTGGAATGTATAAGTATGAACAGTTAGGGCAGTGGTAAAAGTATAGTATTGGCAGTGATTGAGACATCAGGTGATCTACTACATTTTGGCTGCGTCTAGACTGGCAAGTTTTTCAAAAGCGGCCGCTTTTGTGGAAAAACTTGCCAGCTATCTACTGGCGCTTGAATTTGCGCCAAGAACACTGGCGATCTAATGTATGATCGTCAGTGTTCTTCTTGCTAAATACAATGACTCTCCGCTCGGGAAAAAGCCCTCTTGCGCCAAATGCTTTTGTGCAAGAGGCCAGTGTAGACAACTGAGAACCGTTTTGCAAAAAGCCCGATGGCGAAAATGGCGATCGGGGCTTTTTGCAAAACTGCTTCTAGATTGGCCACGGATGCTTTGCGCCAAAAGCATTCGTGCCAATCTAGACGCTCTTTTCCGCAAATGCTTTTAACGGAAAAACTTTTCCGTTAAAAGCATTTGCGGAAAATCATGCCAGTCTAGACGCAGCCTTTAAGTTTGACAAGTTTTCTTCAGGATCAGTAAAATCACACACATTTAGTCTCTTGATAGAAGCGGTTATTAACTGTTATGAGGATAATACAATTAATCATAATTAACCTCTCCAGCAAGATTCTACTTTTCTGTGTTAATTGAGCTTTTTCTGAATGCACTAGTAGATGCATTGCTAAATTAAAATAATGCATATTTCACTAATTTCTTTCCAAAATAAACCTTCAGGGTATAATAAATACTTATTTAACTGTTTAAGGTATTATAAGCATACATATATATCCAGTCAGTGGGACTGTTGTCCTTCTTGGGGATCTGCCATCTTAATCATACTGACCAAAAGAAACTCTGGTGATGATCTAAAGTAGGCTTGAAACAGTTTCTATTGGCATTAAAAACTGTAAATCTGACTTTCAGCATTGATGTAACTTACATGTTGTAGAAATTATGCTTAATTTAGCAGTTGATATTTTTAGTGATTATACTCTTCTTTATAATTATGGCAATAGGATCACATGGTACACTAGTATTCCTTTAACTGATCTGTACTGAAAAGTAGTCATCCCTATGTTTTCAGTTAATAGCACTTAAAAATAAAAAAATTGCTTTTTTGAGGCAGTACTGAATGAAGATGGCATGTAGGGAGTAAGTAAGGGCAAGCTCCCAGTAACTTCACTGTAGCTCAGCTGATACCGCTCTTGTCTGGACCATAGGACAGAAAGCCATACATTTATTTCCTTCAGCCATATCCGCTGACACTACATGAAGAGGAGTGCTGTCTAGGGGATGAGACTCTGGTGCCCAGTGAACTGTAGATTTAAGATTCTCAAATCTCTGCTTGTAAGTAAGCTTGATATAATGATCAGTGTTCCTTGTCCAAATAAAAAGGCTGTTATGTGCAGCTCTGTGGGTTTCTTCTAAGTGCTCTATAACTAACATAGATTTGCCTCTTCTCACTATGAGTACATCTTTGTGATGCAATATAAAAAAAAGTTATAAAAAGCTGCATTTTGTATGGGTGACGTTTCAGAAGTCTCCCTCAGAAGGAAGAGAGAGGAATACATTTTCATTGGGAAAAGTATGTGTTTGCAACACATACTTTTCGCATATATATGGAACACTGTAACTTCATGCCTTTTTAGTTAATACACGTTTCTTGGGGCAAATCCAAAAGTCCATCTGTAAAGGGAGATAGGAAGTCTGAAATTGCAGATGTTAAATCTGGTTTCAGTGCTAAGCTTTAGGGAGGGTGAGAGAGAACACTTTGAAGCTAGTGCACAGACATATGGTCCATGGGTTTTTGGGTTTTTTTAAGTTTTTTTTTTAATAGCCTGACAATAGTACTAAAAACAATTTCCAAGCATTTGGAGTCCTAACAAGACATTACTGTTTTAGGAATGGAAAATCCAAGTTTCTTAGATGCAGGTGTCTTTCCTCATAAAAAAGCAGAAATATTTTTATTGAGGTTTTTGATGGGAAACTACCTCCTTTCTTATAGCTGTTGTCATCAATAGTGGGTTCACTTGAACTGTTGTTGGATATGGTCTACAGGCTGAACCTCTAAAATCCGGGACTCTCTGGTCTGAATACTGTTGGACCAGAGAGCCCCAGCTGGCCAGGTTCAGAAGCACAGCCTGGAGTGGGCTGGCGGCAGGGAGCCCAGCCCCAGCAGGGCCAGTGCTGGCGGCAAGGAGCACAGCCCCAGCCAGGGCTGGAGGTAGCAGGGCGGGCAGCCTGGAGCACAGCCCTGGCGAGAAGCAGAGCCTCAGTCATGGCTGGTGTGGTACAGAAGTGCAGCCCCAGCCAGGGCTGGAGTTAGCTGGGCACGCAGCCCAGCCTGGTGTTGTGGGGGTGCAGCCCCAGCTGTTTGGGGCTGGTGGAGTGGGGGGACGCATCCCCAGCCAGGCATGCCCGGTACAGGGCTGGAGGCAACGGCAGGCAGCAGGGAGTGCAGCCCCACCCAGCAGCAGAACCTACATCCGGGTAGTGAGCCTTGACCTCCCCATGTCCGTCAAACTCCATTGTTTGGGACCACTCAGGTCCCGAGCGTGCTGGACAGTCCGACCTGTTGTTGCTGGCATAGATCAAAGAGTAATTTTCAGCATGATTGCTCATTCAGGAAGATCCATTGCCAGCGGTTGTCAACAGTGGATCAACTTCCTGATGTAGATGTGGAGGGATGCATTTCTCACCCTCTCTCTTTACTTCTTTAACATACATTGAGTCCTTCTTAGTCATCTGCTTAAGTTCTGCAAAACCGGGAGAGGGCCTAAAGATATAGGAGGAAGCCAGGGTCAGAAAGAATTGATCTAAATCCTGTTCAGCTTATGATACTACTTACTTGTATGAGTAAGATAAAGTAGGATTTGGTTCCTGAGTGGGATGGCGGGAGGCTGAGCTCTGTTCCTTTTGTTCTCCTTTGTGCTCCTTTGTCCACTCTTGATTGACTTGCCTCATTTTATATATTTTTTGAAGTTACTTTTGTTCTCTTCATTTTTATCATTTCCATTTTCTCAATCCTAAAAGCACAAACATAAATTTTTCTTCCTCTCTTAAAAAAAAAAAAAAAATCAGCCATCATCATTTTACTGAGGTTTTTCTGCTTGTCTTCCATTTCACACATCAGGTGGACCAGTACAGAGCAATTTAAATATTCACATGATGATAAGTAAGCAGAGTTAGATGCAGGGGAGGATAATTCCCCATTGGCGGGGAGGAGAGGAGAGGAGAGGAGAGGGGTGGTCATGAAGTGGGAGTCTTTCATGAGTACTGTGCAAGGGTTATAATTTTTTTCATTAATTAAATGGCTAAAAAGACAGTTTCACTTGTCTTCATTGCTCCAAAATTTAGAGTTCACAGTGGCAGCTTCCCGATTAAATCTGCTGAACATCAGAAATCTTTGTGTTGAATTTCCAGATATTACTTTTACATAACTATGGGCCTACAATGTTTGGTGCTGTACATTATTTAAAATCTTGTGTGGAGTTGTTAGCTTACACTTTTTATTATAAAAGCGACAAGGAGTCCTGTAGCACCTTATAGACGAACAGATGTATTGGAGCATAAGCTTTCGTGGGCAAAGACCCACTTCGTCAGATGCATGTAGTGGAAATATCCAGAGGCAGGTATAAATATGCAGGCCAGAATCAGGCTAGAGATAATGGTTATCTCTGGCCTGATTCTGGCCTGCATATTTATACCTGCCTCTGGATATTTCACTACATGCATCTGACAGTCTTTGCCCAACTTTATGCTCCAATACATCTGTTCGTCTATAAGGTGCTACAGGACTCCTTGTCGCTTTTGCAGATCCAAACTAACACGGCTACCCCTCTCATACTTGACTTTTTATTATGTGTTAGTTTACATTTTATATAACAATGGCTGCTGTTTTAAAGTGAAAATGAAATAGTTAAATCAGTTTTTTTTAAATGCATTCCAGTTTGAATAAATTGGGAGCAAATTCACTGAATTCAGAGAGTTAAATGATGTAATACAGCCTTGTAATAAGCACTTCCAGTATAAGCCTTTGTCTGTGAAAATGTGTGTATGTTCGTCTATAAAATATTTTCATGCTGAAGTCAGTCCAGAATCTGTATCAACTATAAAAAGAAATAGTTGGTTATTTGAATATATATGTATAATATACAGATAGATGATAATATACACAGGTACTTCTACACAGCAGGGGTAAAAGTCAAATTAAGCTACGCAACTTCAGCTATGTCGATTGAGTAGCTTAAGTTGAAATAACTTAACGTGGCTTTAGGCGCTGTCTACACTGCAGGAATTCGAAGGAAGAACACTCTTCTTTCGACTTCCTTTACTTCTCGCGAAATGAGGGTTATCATGTGTTGGAGTAAGAAGTCCTCCAGCTTGACGTTATTTTGAAATAAAGGCTTGTAGTGTAGACGCACACTATGTTATTTCAGAATAACTTCAGTTATTCTGAATTAATGCTGCTGTATAGGCGTACCGTATCTGTCCAGAAGAAAACTGACTTAGAAGGCTTGTGTTTTTGTATTTTGTTTGCTGTTTATGCTCGTGTAATTGGAAATTCTGTTTGACAGTCCATTGGTATCTCTTTGTGTATGCTTGTTCTGTGCATGCTTATAATAACATATGCTTTGGGAAGTGGCAAATGAACCTCCATTCACATTTTTGGTACCTCTTAAATGTTCAACACTTGTAGATGCAAAGCTTCTATAAGAGTTCGGAGGACTGTGTATGAGAAGAAAGAAACGAAACTATCTCACAATCTTAATTTGACTTTCAAAAATAGGAGGTATCTGTATAAAATCTTTGGTGTTTATTTTTGTTGCTAAAGTTGTAAAACTAATGGAGGCTTTTAGAAGATGAGGAGGGGGTGAGACCAAAAAACTTTAGGATGTAACTATAGTTTTTATGGGTACCAAGGTTTAGCAAATTGGCATCTGATTTTTTTTTTTTATTTAATAGATGAACCTTGTGTATTTTTACGAAGTGTAGATAAGTTGCAGCTACATCAGTTACTTAAAGATGGACATGAGTTTATAAAATAAGACTTTTCTTAGGGCTCACATTAGCTTTATTCAACAAGTTGTGCCTGAATGTGGCATAGGTTAACAATTGGTAAAGTAGATCTCAGGTGCTATTTGTGATTTAATACATGTCACACATTACTTTGTGTTCAAATTCTTGTCTTTTTTTCAGTGACTGTCACACACATTGTTTTATTTTAATGCCACAAACTAGCATGTCTATAGGTTATCAAATAGTATCATTTCTACATTCCAGCTGCAGATAGTTACATTCTATGTCAAGATCCCTATTCGAGTTCCAAGGTCTTTTCCTCCTCCTTTCCCTTATCCTATGTACTGTGGAAAAGTTGGTATGTTGCATTTTGGTGCTGGTAAAGAAAATATTAAGTAGATGAGCCCCATGTGATGCAATTGAAAGCAAGCTAAATGTAACAATTTCAAATATTTCCTTTGGGGATAAAACAGAATGAATTGCATTGTTTTGTATGCAAAATAAAGATACAGTGCTGCGTACTGTAGTGACTTTGTGTGTGTTCCTGGGTCAGAAGTGTGGGATTGATGTCCAAAGCAAGCTACAGAGACTCAACAAGCACATGCTGAGATAGAAAAGCACTTGCTACCTAATGTTCTCCAGTGAAAAGTCTTTCAGGTTTTTTTGTAAAGTAATACACTGACAAATACATTAAGTAATACACTGAAAAATACATTAAGGTTAGTCTTAATGTATTATTCCTTACTTAATATAAGCACATATTAAAGATATAATCAGCCAATAACATAATTGACTTAAACAAAATTAATTTAAGCCAAGTTTAAACAGATTTTAGTATCCACGTTAGCGGCTTGCACTGGTCAAATTAAATTGCTTTTTTAAAGATCTGTTTAAACTGCTGCTGCTTTATGATAAAACTCTGCTGCAGTCAGATTGATGAGAGTTTTGCCATTGACTTCAGTAGACCTAGGACTTTATCCCAGTGTCCCAGTAAGTGAGGCCTGACCTTAATTAATTAATAAGATCACCTGGATCTGAGAGATTCTCCTGAGGCTGCAAAACAACATCTTTGCTTCCCTGCATGGAGTTCACTCCATTTAACAAATGGAAGGAAATTTGAGTCCCCTCATGTGCCTCTGGCTCCTATGTATCTAAAGTGCATAGCCTCAGTCACTGTGATAACTGAGCATCTTGCATTCATTAATGTGTTCATAGCTCCCTGTGAGGTGGGAAAGTATTGCTGCCGTTTTACAGAAAGACAACTGAGGCACAGAACGACTAACTGACTTGCCCAATTTGTGAAAAGTACAAATTTTAACCTGGGTCTCCAGAGTCCCCAGGTAACATTCAAAGCACTGGCCTGTCTTTTTGTTTTGCCTCCTGCTCCTTGGGTGCATCTACACTGCGGCACTAGCTCGAAATAAGCTTCGCAATTTGAGCTATGCAAATTTTGTACCTTATCTCAAGTTTATTTTGAGAGAGTCTATTTTGAAATAGACCGCTTTTCCGACAAGTCCCTTAATCCTTGTGGAACAAGATTTACTGGGATGTTGGGATAGCGCACCCGTTATTTCAATTACATTTCAAAATAATGGGTGTGCTGTTAAGGAAAATGCTATTTCAGGGTACTAGAAGTATCCTGAAATAGTGTCGCTGTGTAGACGTACCCCTAGTGACTGATGAAAACTAGTAATCTTTGCTGATAGACATGGTCAGTGTCTCTTTCACAGAGGATAATGATCTTGGCACCATGAAACAAGCAGTAATCAAGATGATGGATGATAATTCACATCAAGCAATAGTTACAATAGTGTCTGTGTTACAAATGCTTTCCTGGTGTAGTTATACCAGCAGAACCCTTAGGTATAGGCACAGCATATTCCGACAGAGGGTTTTGTTCTTTTTTTGTTTTTTTTGTTTTTTTTTGTTTTTTTTGGTCAGCATAGTAACATTACTTCCCCTAGTAACTTCAGTTATGCTGGCAGAAGCGCTCTTCCATTGGCATACCTGCATCTATGGAAGGGGTGGGCTAATGGGAGCTGTAAGATTGTGTTGGGGCACAGGCCATATGAGAAGCCTTTGCCTCCCTGCCCCCCAGGCTCACAGCATTCACAGAAGTGCTTGGCCCTGCAACTAGCTTTTCTGAGTGCCGAGTGAGGGCCAAGGTAGGCAGGGAGCCTCCTGCGAGCTGGATCCAGCCTGCAGGCGGTATTTTTCCTGACCCTGATCTCTGTGAGTGTGAGTGAGAGTGAGAGAGAGAGAGTGTGTGGGTTTTGCTGGTAAATCTGAGTCTAGTAGGGGTGAGGGCTTCTTCATTCTCTCAACTGACACAGCTATGCCAATGTAACTTTGTAGTGTAGACCAGACCCTGGTCTCAGAAGGCCTATTCCTACCACCCATCCTAGTTAACATGTATATTAAACCATTAGAGGAAATCACAAAATGCAATAAATTTAAATTCCAGTTATATGCAAATGATGTTTAGTTCCACACCTCCTTTGTGTCAGATAGAACTAAGAACTAAAAACCCCAATCACCTATATTTTCCAGGACAGGAATGATGGGAGCAGCTGGCTAAAATTAAATGTAAGATGGAAGTGATATTGGTGGGAAGAGGAAAATGGCTCAGCGAACTGGATAAAAGAGTTCTCTCTATTATACAGGCCTTGATTATCAGTAAGCAGCAATCTTGGGTTCCTTTGAAATGCTTTATTGCTCCTAGACACCCAGATAGCATAAGCAGCCAGTAATGACATTTCCCATCTTTAGTTGGCAGGAGTCTTTCAGGGAAGGAAATTCCTAGGGGTATGATCTACCCTGTTTTTTGTTTTCTCCTTATGCATTTATTAGCCTGTTGCTTAAAAAAAGGCCAGCAACTTGTTTACAATACACTTTTATCAATTAAAAATTTATATCTTGAAGTTATTGCTGGATTACTTTCTGCTGTTTTGTTTTCTAGCTTCACACTGTTAAAGTGTGTCTTTGTAATGACTATTGGGTCAGGTGATCAGAATCAACTGTAATTTTGCTCTCATCATAGACCAGTAACACATCTCTTTGTTTGTTTTTGCTTTAAAAAAAAGTGAGTGGTAGAGATTAAAGGGATACTATCAACCTGAAATCTTGTCATTTTGTTAAACAGTGACTTCATTTCAATACTGCAGCTGTCCCCGAGTTTCTCTTGAGAGCATGTTTTTGTTTTACAGTCACACATTTATAGGGGAAGCAGTGAAACGCTAGACACAAAGTGTGGAAAAATGTACAGAACAAACAAACTAAAAAATAGGAAAATATTTTTCCTTACTCTTTTTTGTTCATAGTAATCTTGCATGTTTTGACAATGATAGGTTTAAAAACAAAAATGTCACATGATTTTCTTACTTTATACTGACATTATCCCTTTAATTTAAAGCCAGTCTGCTGTAATGAATAGTCATCTAATTATCAAGGGAAGCAGTTTAACCTGTACCAATCTGCAGCAAGGCATTTCTTCAAAATGTGCCTTTCCTTGCTCTGAATTCCAGCTGTGTGTGCAACGAGAGAGACAGAGTGTGTAATCCAGCTCCTAAATCTTATAAACTAATATGCTTAAACCAGCATTTTCTTTTTGATCACCTTGTTACTGCAGCAAAAAATTCTCATCTTGGAATCCAGCAAGAATACAAACAATATAGTCTCAGGAGAATGCTGATTCATCCTTAATTGCTAATCCTGATCCTTCATTCTTTTTTATTAATTCTTGGCTGGATTATTGCAATTCATTTTTCCATAAATTCTCTGGATTATTTACTTTTTATAAATTACAGTTTAATCAAAGCTCTGTAGATAAATTCATGGTCAGTGTTTCCAGTGACTTCCAGTGAAATAGTGCTTCATTCTGGGCTCTTTTTGTTTAGCTTTCGTGAGTTTTGGAGCACCCCTGAATACTTTCAGTTTTAGCATAATCTCACATTATGTACCATGACTGAAATCATTTTCTCAACATGATCCAGCAGTGAGATGTTAGTCGGTACATTTTCAGTAGAATTCATGGGACTGAATTAACAGTTGAATCCTCTAATAGGGTACGTCTACACTTGCTTCCTAGTTCGAGCTAGGGATGCAAATGTAGCTGACCGAAATTGCTAAGAAGCGGGGATTTAAATATCCCATGCTTCATTAGCATAATCTCGCCCGTGTGTTATTCATCTTAACAGCTGATTCGAACCAGGAAGTGCTCTCTGGGACGCGTTAATTCGAATCAAACCCCTCAAGGAGGAGTAACGTTAGTTCGAACCAAGGGGCTTGATTCGAACTAACGTGTCCCGGAGTGCACTTCCTGGTTCGAATCAGCTGTTGAGCGGAATAACGCGCGAGCGAGATTATGCTAATGAAGCGCGGGATATTTAAATCCCCGCTTTATTAGCAATTTCGATCGGCTATTGCACTAACTTCGAACTAAAGATATTAAGTGAGTTCTTAATTTTGTGTGTGGATGTTAGTGTACCTTAACTAACAACAATTAAACCAACAACTCAACAGTTATGTGAGATTTTCTTTCATTTTAACACCTCACATTTTGCTTGGGTAGTTAGTTAATTTGTTACTATTAAAACCAAGTGCTCAGTACACATGGCACTAATGGAATAATCACATATGCTTCTAAAATCTGCCGCTTACGGTCAACACGTTTAAAACGGTGACTTGTGCATTTTTTAAAAAGGAGTATACATCATAATGTGGCTATATAAAAGTCAGTAGAAGAATGGTTGGCAAAGAGGGAAAGTGGTGGTGCTCCTAGTAAATGGCATGATGTGGAAGAGCAGTACACTAACCCATCTGGAAATCAGAATTCTGTGCCCCTCTTTGGTCATAAATGAAAACGGTTTTGGAAGTCTTATCCTGAAAAGAGGGACTTGTTGACAGAATGGGCACAGAAAGTATATATTGGCCACATCTGTTCAGTATTCTTTTGGGTAGCCTTTGGGTGTGTCTACACTGCAATTAAAAACGTGTGTCTGTCCTGTGTCAGCTGCCTCAGGCCTTGGGCTAATGGGCTGTTGAACTGTGCTGTCGATGACTGGACGAGAGCCCAAGCTCTGGGACCATCTCACCTCACATGGTTCTAGAGCCCAGGCCACAGCCAGAGCCTGAACATCTACACCGGTATTAAACAACCCCTTAACCTGAGCCCAGGTCAGCTGATACAAGCTAGCCACAGATTTTTAATTGCAGAGTAGACATACCTTAAAGCTTTATGGCCACTGCTTTCAAAAGAAAGCTGGTGGAGTTTTTTTGTTTGTTCTTCAATCATGAGTTAAGTAACACTTCAGTTGGCTGTTGTACTGCAGAAACATAATAGAGATAAGACTCTGTGGTCCTATTGTGAAGTCAGCAATGGGCAGGTACAATTCTGACCTTGTCTGGCCTGGCTACCTTATGGTAAAAGCTGCAGGTGCTTTGTCTCCACTAGGATTTTATTTAAATATCATGTGTTGTTTATCTTATTGTATACATCTCCCCAAAAACAAGCAACCCTCCTATACCAACCTACCTGTACAATAGTGAAGACTGTCACAAATGAAAGTTGGTTTCCCAGACACCTCCAGACATAACTCTTGGGGCAGAGCGATGGTGGAATTGTCTTATGGAATGGAATGGAATGCAATGGTGTATACTACACCAGTAGACAAGCCTGGTGCTACTGGGGGGCAGGTGACATTCCCCTGATCTTCAAGGCGCCCCAAATTATTGTCAGGCCAAAATGTGTATTAATTTATTCAGTGTTTCACATGTTTCGAGCCTGCTTGACTTTATTACAGTGGGAGGGACCACTGATTTCAGGGTTACTCATGTTAATAAATAGGGCCTTGTGCAGATACAAAATCTGTACCTACAGCTGATCTGCAAAAATGATCCGTGGATATCCACATCTTCAGTGTGGATACCCATTGATATAAAGTGGGTATTTGCAAATTTGCAGGGCTCCAGTCACAAAATTTCAGCATCCAACCCATGAGCTGCAAAAATGATCTGTGGATATTTGTAGATCTGCCGTGCTCTAGTAATAAAGTTAAATGCACAGGAAAGTGTTTGCAGGATCAGGTCATGTGCTGGTAGAAGATTTCTAAGCCATGGAGGATCAGACCAATAGAATAGTTGCAGATTGGAATTTTCATCTTTTATGTAAACATCAGGGAAATACTGACATAGTAGCCAAATTTTACTCATTTTACTTTTAAAACCAAAGATTGTCCAGATTTCTAAATAGCTTGTGGAAGTCTGTTTATTTTTAAAAAGCAATAGTTAGAGGTTCCAAAATACTCACTAATTCCCAAATAGTGGGAGCCTAGAATTGGTTCGGCCAGCTGAGGTGGACTAAACTTCACAAACTTTGGGGGTTTTCTATAGCAAAACAGTTTTAAGATTTCCGTTGTTGTAAAGGTCTGACATCTATACTTAAGCAGTGTCTAAAAGTTTTTTTAAAAATTTAGTCTCATGTAGATGTCAATATCTGCTTATTGCTGATCATAAAAATTCATGTGTATGGTTTTGGGGAATGAGATAAAAACGCAGGAAGTTAATGAAATACAATAGCCAACTCCCACCCTTAAACTTTTAGTATCTTGCGACTCTGTGTGTTAATATTTATATTTGGGTTAGTTATTCAATGAGCAATGAACACATACACCTTAGTATAGATTTTAAACTTTCAGATTTGTACTGTGTGCACTAACTATAAACAGCGTTAAATCTAATACATTAAGCTTCACATTATCATTTGCCCTTTATGCATCTGATGAAAGAATTCACTGAGTCACTTAGTGCACAGGACAAAAGTTGCCATTAAAATGTCATGCATAATTCTTTTATGGTTTTACAACATTTGTGTCTTCACATAGATTTTCTTAAGTAGGACAGAAGCATTTTCTAAGTACAGTAGACTTCCAATAATCCGGAACCTATTGGATTTAGGTGGTGCCAGATTATCAGATATGCTGGACTATCAGGAGGTACTATAAGCAGGTTATATATATACTGTATACATTATATACTGTATATAAAGTGATCTTAACCCTTTTTATTGTACATACTGTATACAGTATACTGTAATGTTTTAATTTTTTTAAGCCTTTTTACCCTTTTTGCTCAGTTCAGCTGCTGCTGTTACCTTGTGACTCATTTTTGTGAAGCTCACTCACTAGGCTCTTGCCATTTTGATGCCGGACTATCAGGAGTGCCGGATTATTGGATGCCGGACTATTGGAGTTTTACTGTAGCTTAAATGATCTTGGAACAGCTAGCCCTTCAGCCCACAAAAGATGGCTATTTTCAACTTGGTTCTAAGTAACATTCAGGAGATGATTTACAGCCGTGGTCCCCCCCCCCCAAAAAAAGCAAACAAACTGCCTGGATGTATAAGGAATGGGATGGAGAATAATATGGAAAATATGATGTATATACAAAAAGACTAGTGGTTTGCATTCATCCAAAATACTATGTTCAGTTCTGTCCACCCCATTTAAAAAAGGATATTGTAGAATTAGAGGGGAGTGCAGAGAAGAATGTTGATAATGATCAAGGTCATGGAAAAACTCTCATTTGAACAGGAATTGAAAACTCTTAGGAAGGAGACAAATAAGAGGGGACATGGTGATTATTTTATATATTTTCATAATGAGAAGGTGGCATGGCCATCTCTAAGGGGGTGCAGGGCACCCCCGCTCCATCTCTTCCAGCCTGCCACTGCTCCACTTCCACCCAACCTGTGCTTCATCTTGCCCTACTTCTTTCTGCCCCCAATACACCCTTTGCCCAAAGCCCCTTTGTCTGAGAAATATGACATGGGGGATTACTGGGGAGCATAGCAGGGGTTGGGCTCCCTTGCACTCACTCACCACGGTGACAGTAGCCATGGGAAGTGGAGCGACCCAGCAGCCTGCTCTGTTCTGCCATCTCCCCACTGGTAGCCCCATGCGGAAGTAGCCCCAGTATTGGCAGCAGCTCCCAGAAGTGGCAGTGGCTCTGCTGGCCCCATGTGGGCTGGGAGCCCACAGCCCTGTGTGGATCTGGAAGCAGCTGGGCTGGAGCAGCCCCTGCCCACAGAGGCGGAGGGGAGGGAGGAGAAACTCCAGCCCAGCCATGGTGGGTGGGGACCCCCCACCTGTCCCCATTTGATAAGTTAAACTTAACGTTTAACTAGTTAACTAATTAAATGGGATTGTATATCCCTAGTAGCAGTCTGTATTGTCAGATTTTGTGTAATAGATGAAAATTATTTGTTGGTTATTTATAAGTATGTTAATTGTGTAATTCCATGAATTTTTGTGAGTGTTCCTCTGAAGGAATACTGCCTCCTTTTAGTTGTACACTGTATGTAGATGGAGTTGCACACTTTGGCATTAAAATTTAAAGATACATCTGTATGTCACAGGTTTGTGTGCATCTATATACTATGTGTATATCTCTCCTGAAAAAACCCCAATTCATTCCTAAAATGGGAATTAACATTTTAAGAGGAGAAATGCTCCTTGGTTTCCAAGTTTAGTGGGACACTTGGAAAATGGATCATGAGCTGTTAATTTGAAGCACAGTTTTCTAAAAGCAATAAACTCATTTGTGCCTAAGAAATGTTAGGCTCCAACAATTAGTGTGTATAAGTATCTGAACAATTATTTCTAGTTCAGATTGTTTTCACCACCATACTATAATAAATTTGGCAATCTATTGATTAGTTACTCAGAATGAAATAATGTCCTTAAAATTACACTGCAATGGCTATGTTTTTAGGTACAATACAGTGAATATGTATTCCTCTTTGTACAGAAGGAAAACTAAATAGCATAAACTTGTCAGCACTAGGAAAAATGATTTTGACAGTTCTTCATTATCAGATGACTATCAACAATCAATAATATCTGATCCACGATGCCAGAGAGTTACAAGAATTGTGCTTGAATCAGCAAACTCCTCTCTGTAACAATTGTCATGTGCGGTGTTGTTGGAGTCATGTGCAACAGAGGGATTTAGAGACCAGGTGGATGAGAGACAAGCCAGATGTCTACTGGCCAGCAACAGAGAAAAGACCTTGTGGGAAGGGGAGAGAAGGGAAGAAGGAGAGGAAGGTAAAATAGGAAAACAACCTGGTGATCTCCCTGGGTCCAGCAAAATCCCTCATCCAGGACCAGTCAGGTCCTGAGAATGCTGGATCAGGGAAGTCCAATCTGTAGCTCCTCTTAACTCAGCCTAGCTGACTGCTTGGAGGGCTTTTGGAAGGACAGCACTGTGAAATTGACAAGATTTTTGTCCATTTCATTCCTGAGTTCTGAGTTAAAGCTGTGAATCCAATTCGTTTTGTAAATGGGTTGGCGGAAGTAGTGGGTATACTTGGGATAATCTGCAGATTTAGGAAAATATTCTTTGCAAGGAGAAACTGCCATTTAAAAAAAAAAATAGGACTTGAGTTCTTCAGAAATGTATCATGAGTTTCAATTACCATGGAGGTGCCCTGTTTTCTGCTGTTTAACAGAATTATTAAGATGTAACTCTTCCTCCCAGGAGCCTGTTTTACATGGGAGCTGAAAGACTGAGGTGGAAATAAACTTTTCTGGGAGAAGCAGCCCATTTTATTAGTAATGTTTCAGCACTTCTCTCAAAACTAAAAAATAGTGCTATCAGTAATATAAATAGAATAGCTGATGGGTACCTTTTTAATGATGATACAAATCAAAAGGTGTAATAATAGACACAGTTCTTGCTCATTTCCCTTTTGATTGTTTCCTTCTGTCCTACACGTGTTCTTTCCGGTTGTGATGGCATTTACTAGCTGTGGTGGAAAACCTGGGCATAACGTGACAAGTTGAGTATAGTGAAACTATCCTTTCCTAACCACCAGGACATAGATTTCCTATTTGAAAATACTTCTGTGATGATGAAAATGATCAGTTCTCCAAAATCATTGTTATAAATATTGTAATTTCAGGGGTGGGTGCTCTAAGTAGACATTAACAAGCCACTTTAGGTTCCAGATGTTTTGGGGGGATGAGGGGACAAAAACATGGGCAGTGGGAAGAGAAGATCATCTTTTGGATATTTTGAATTCCAAATTGAATGTAGCTGTAGGAGAGGAGATAGGATAGAGGAGGACTCCACTTCTGGAAAACTAGATGCAACGCTTCAACAATGCTAGAAAGGGATCCATTTCTCCATCAGCAGGACTGATGCTGACAGGTATTCCCTTCTCAGTGCTGCAGAAGTAAGTCCCTTGACATATACAGTAGGGAAGGAAGCATAGGAAAACAGTTCATTTCATGATCAGTTCAGCCTTATGTATATGAGAGAGAAAATAACCATGGTGAACTATCTAATTCCACTTTGTCTTCTGCTCCTCTTCTAATTTTCATCAGTTTGTGTTCATTTTCCCACCTTGGCTTGAGTGATGTAGCTCTTTCTGCCACTTCCTATTTGAATCACAGCTAGAGCTTCCTGTGTATGATAAACAAGTGCTGCTGTTTGTCTGCAGGCATAACTTTTCCTCTTTCCTATAATTTGAGGCTGTCTTTATTACAGGCGACCAATGAAAATGTATTTTTAAGGAGTTAATTTATACACATTCTGGGATGCATTAACAGGAGTGTTGTGAGCAAGACATGAGAAGTAATTCTTCTGCTCTACTCTGCACTGATTAGGCCTTAATTGGAGTATTGTGTCCATTTCTGGGCACCACATTTCAAGAAAGATGTGGAAAAATTGGAGAAGGTCCAGAGAAGAGCAAGAAGAATGATTAAAGGTCTAGAGAACATGACCTATAAAGGATGACTGAAACAACTGGGCTTGTTTAGTTTGAAAAGGAGAAGACTGAGAGGGGACATGGTAGCAGTTTTCAGGTATCTAAAAGGGTGTCACAAGGAGGAGGGAGAAAAATTGTTCTCCTTGGCCTCTGAGGATAGGACAAGAAGCAATGGACTTAAACTGCAGCAAGGGAGATTTAGTCTGGATATTAGGAAAAAGTTCCTAACTGTCAGGGTGGTTAAACACTGGAATAAATTGCCTAGGGAGGTTGTGGAATCTCCATCTCTGGAGATATTTAAGAGCAGGTTAGATAAACATCTATCAGGGATTGTCTAGAATGCTACTGGGCCCTGATATGAGGGCAGGGGACTGGACTCGATTACCTCTCAAGGTCCCTTCCAGTTCTAGTGTTCTATGATTCTATGACATGTAAAATGCGTCTCTGTGCAGACTGGTTCCCGCCTGCTGCCCTGTGCTACTGTCTTTGAATCAGAGGCAGCAGCGCAGGGCAGCAGCAGCCCCTGTCTGTGGGGCACCCGAGCTCCCCACAGACAGAGGATGCTCCATGGCAACAGTCCTTGTTCGTAGGGGTCTGAGCTCAGAGGCAGCCTCTTTTGCCCCCCCCACACACAGCTGCCTCTTATAAGGGGGGAGCTGGCTTTTACTCTTCTTCCCACCCTCCGCTGCCTCTGTAGGAGGCGGCAAAGGGGAGCAGGTGGGAGCAGATAAATGTGAAGAGACTCTGAGGCAGCAGTGTGGGTTGTGGAGCAGGCGGATCCAGTCCTCGTGGGGTGCCGGCTTAAAAGCCAGCTCCCCACAGGCACCGGCTCGTACCTCCCCCACCACTTTGCCGCCTCAGATACAGAGGTAGCAAGGGGGGTGGAATGCATGTGGTCGACAGCATATGATCGATAAGTTTAGGGTTATCGGTTAGTCATGTAGTCATCTACATGTTGACATCCCTACTCACCGTGGTGTAGTGTAGTGATTCCAAGGGGAACCTCAGTCCCTACAAAAGTCATGTCTCCCAGTCATTTCAGCGACTCTAAAAAAGATTTGGGGACCGTGGTGGATAATCGGTGAACATGAGCTTCCAGTCCAAAGCTGTGGCCAATAGGGCTAATGGGGTCCTTGGATGCATAAACAGCCTCAACTCCTCCTCGAGATTCTCCTGTTTTACCTCTGCATTTGGCACTGGTGTGACTGCTGCTAGATTCCTGCCACCAGCAGGTTCTCTCAATTAAAGAAGGATGTTGATAAATTGGAGTGGGTCCGAAAAAAGCCAACTACTTCCTTGAGAAACAAATCTTTGATAATGGGCTCTTTAGTCTAGCAGAGAAGGCATAATAATGGCTAGACATTGAAGCTAGATGCATTCAGACTGGAAGTAAAGTGTACATTTTTAATGATGAGAGTAAATAGCCATTGGAATAACTTGCCTAGAATTGAAATAGATTTTTACACTTTCAGTTCAACTTTTCAGATTTGATTTTTAAATCAAGACTTGATGTTTTTCTAACAGATCTGCTCTAGGAGTTATTTTAGAGAAGGTCTATGGCCTTTGTGATACAGGAGGTCAGAATAGATGATCACAGTGGTCCCCTCTGGCCATGGAATCTACGAGTTCTATATGCACAAGGCTCACCAGTGAAATCTCAGGTCTCATTTACTTCTGAGAGCTGGCTGTTTTGTCTGTCTGCTCTGGACATCAGCCACAAGTTGTAACAAGCTGAATGCTAGTATCTTTTCTTCCATTAAACTTTCAATTCCTATACTCTGAGGAAGGCAAGAGAGCCTCAGCCAGTTTAGCCCAATGGAAAAAATTCCTTCCTAATTCCAAAACAAGCCATTAGTCAGACTGGCAGCATTCTGAAAATTGCAGCCCTTACGCTACTGGTAAGGGGAGATAGGATGTGCCAGTTCCAGAGGCAAGAGCAGTGCTTAATTTGTAATGAAAGAGATGCCAGAGTTTAAGCAATTAGGTGTTGGGGCTGAGGTAATTATTTTATATACACAGTGATGCAGCAAGCCAAGTGGGCATGGGGCTGCGCCAGCCTAGCCAGGCTGCCAGTTAATTGGTTACCCCAGTAAATATTCCAGTAAGGGGGTTGTGCATTTCCAGGTAACCGGTTAACTCTTTTCATCCCTAGAATGGAAACATGTCCCATTCTGATTTCCTCATAGATGAGTATACTTCTAGGCTACGTCTATAATACCAGTTTTGCCGCAAGAGCCTATGCAAATGAAGTGCGGATTAGCATTTTCTCACACTTCATTTGCATACTCTCTTCTGATCCATTTTTGCACTAGGGGCTTTTAGGAATAAGGATCTTGCGGAAAAAGGGGTTTTGTGCAAAAAGGAAATGTCCACACTGCTTGTTTTTGCGCAAAAACCCCTAGTACAAAAATGGATCGGAAGAGAGTATGCAAATGAAGCGCAAGAAAATGCTAATTTGCTCTTTCGGCAAAACTCATAGTGTAGATGTAGCCCTACTGGTGTAAAAAAGCTTTTGCTATTCCTTTATCTTTCCTATCTGATAAGTGCCATGAGATATTAAGGAGGGATATCCTTTTTGGAAATTTCACATAAAGTGGCCAGAGCCCAGTGTCCTTTTCTTTCTGTTGTTCCATCTCTCAAGTCTAAGCCAGGGGTGGGCAATAATTTTTGACCTGGGGGGAGAGGGCAATCCAAGATTTTGGAAAGTGGTCAAGGCCGCTGAACTCTTCCATGATATAAATGGAGGAGATGTGGGGTCTGGGATGGAGGTTGGGTGCAAAAGGGAGCTTGGGGTAAGGGATTGGGATGCAGGAGGGAGAATGGAGTCTGGGGAGGGAGTTTGTGTGAAAGAAGCAGTTGTGACCTAGGGTAGGGGACTGGAGTTTGGGATGTGACCTAGGGTAGAAGGGGATTGTCATCTGGAGCAGGAGATTGGGGTGCCAGATCTGGGAGGAAGTATGGGTACAAGAGGAGGGCAGAGGGTTTGGGTATGTTGAGTGGGAGGGCAGAGGGTTGGGGCAGGGAGGGGCTGAGGTGCCAGAAATAGGCTGTGGCTAGGAGACTTACCAGCCAGCAGCCAAACCAGCCTGCCTACCTGCAGAGCTAAGGCTTGCAGAGCTTAAAATGTTTCCCAGCCAGCCTGACTGCTTGCCTGGCCATGTGCTTCATTGAATAAGTGAGCTGAGGAGATGGGGCGTGGTTCTTCTTGGCTGCCTGTTCCTCCACCAAGCAGCTCCCATTTCTGGCTGGTTTCTGGACACAAACTGGACAATGGGATGGTGCTCGGGGTGGGGCGGCTCCTGAAACTTCTCCCTTCCCCTCCAGTTTTGAAACAGAAAGGGAGCCCTGCAGCCGCATTTCTGCACGGCACGCAGGGCTGTGGGGCAGGCAGGGGAACTTGCCTGGGGCTCCCCGCTGTCTCTGCAGGCCGGATCTGGTGGTTTGGCAGGCTGGATCTGGTCCGCGGACCGTATTTTGCCCAGGCCTTGTGTAAGTGCTCCACTCTCTTTCTGGAAAGAGAGGGACCTATTTTATATGCTTGGGAGGACCACATTTTCTTGTTTTCACAAGGAGAACATAACACAGTCACATACCCAGTTGAATAATGAACAACATTGGGAGAACACTTAAAAATCTAAACCCACAACATAGTTAACCATTTTGGGAGTTGGGTGAGTGTGAGGTGCGATGGAAGGCATTGATGCATTTGTAAATATTAACTTACTTAAAATGATAGTGATTTGGTTTTTGATAACTGAGCAATAAGTAGGAATTAAGTCCTGAAGCAAACTATGTGAAAATGGCTTTACCTGTACAGATTTTATCCTTTTCATTATGATGTCCTAAGAGGAATGTTGTTTAAAATAAGTACCACTTAAGTAATCTATATATTTAAGTGTCTTTTTTTAAATTGCCCGTGGAGTTTTTGCTGAATCAAAGCAAAAATGTATAGGCTGAATCCTGTAATTATAATAGGATTACAGTAAAGAGCCCTTTAGGATTCTTTCAAGTTTAGTTTCTGGTATTGAGGCCTCCTAACTACATAAAGATAGCATTGGAAATTAGATTTCATTATACTTTTGTTTAGTCAGTCTTTTTTCATGCTATCTTAGGCTAGTACCACAGTGTTTCATGGTAATAATCAGTTCTAGTCAACCAGTATCACATTAGCTTGTAAATTTAATTTTCCATTTTAAATTGAAGTTATTAAATTATAGCAAACTTGAATTTCAGTAATTATATGTGATCTACTAAGATGAATGACAATCTTGTCCTTTTTGGAATAGTTGGGTTTTTATAATGAAGTATAAACAGTATTAAAATGGAGGGTCATATGATACAGTGCTTTAGCTAAACAGTGTCTCCTTGAGCTCCTTCTCAAATCCTTTTCAGACTCCTGTTTCATGCACTAAATTTTGGCTCCACAGCCAATACAACCACAGGCATGGCTTTATAAATCTCTTGAAAATACCTTTTGAGCGCTAAGAAAAACAGCTTTGCTAAACTTTACACAAAACATGTAGATTTGAAAGAGTGGGAACAGATCAAGAAGACTGTCAAGATGGTGGAGCCATGTCGTCTGCAAAATACAGGGATCCAGCCACCATAATTATGCAATACATTACATTAAATGTGACTACAATGTCTTTGCAACTAAGTGAAAAGATAGATGTACTTCAGAATCAACCAGAGCTGTGGGAAGAAGAATATCCATCTCTGAATTGGCTCAAACAATAAAAGACACCTGTCTGCATCTTTTGGGGGCAAAGCAGTCAAGTAATTAGAGAATAAAACTATTTAAAATAGAAATTGCTGACTTTTACTCCTGGGTCTCCTTGAAGAAATGAAACATCTTACATTGATAAATTTCCTTTTTAAATGGATCTTAAAACTACTGGATGTACAGGTAATAGATAGTAAATTGAACATAGTAGAAGCTATGGGAAGCAGTGGAAGACATGGTCTTCATGTCTAATTATCCATCTATAAAACTTTAAAGATAAATTATGCTCTTACAGGCTGTCATCTGAAATAGAGCAAGTTGGGAAATGGAAATTCCTTTCTGTATTTTTTTTTTGCATTTTTGAAATCCTGACAAAAATGCCAAAAATGTGGTGTGTTTTGTTTTTAACATGAAGAGTTTTTAATAAAAGCTTTTGTTTAGGGGAATCAAAACAGAATTTTTTTGGCTTCCTGGCTGTCCTCCTGAAAGGCTCTTGGCAATTTCATTGGTAGAAAGTGAAGTTGAGAAACATTTTCTGGCTGGCTGCTGAGGCAGAGTGTTATGGCTTTCAGTCTCTATAGTCTTATAGCTGGCTAGGAGACTGAGAGGCAGGGCACCCAAAAGCCCTCTAGGAATGCTTTTGTCAGTTTCACTGACAGAAAATGAAATTGACAGGCACCATCTGTTCATGCAGCCAGAGAGCCAACATTTTAATTTATCCCAAGAAAAATTTAGTTTTTGTGGAAAAGGCTTTTTTTTTTATTGGAGGATCATTCTGATGCATTTTTATTGGCCAGCTCTACAGAAAAAGGAGGGTCTGCCAAAACAAGGGGAAAACAATCTAATTTCTCCAGAATTTGTTCTCCCCTTGCACAAAGCAGAGAATCATATTCAGTTTAGGGATGCCGAATCCTGTTTAATCAGTTACATGTTACATTTAACCAGTTAACTAATTAAGCGGGATCCCATGGGTGGAGGGCCACTCCAACCCAGCTGGGCTGGAGTGGCCCCCCTCCCACGGGCAGGGCTGCTGGCCACACAGGGCTGCTGGGTGTCAGGCCCGCGGGACCCCCTTTAATCGATTAACTGGTTAAATCTAATGGTTAACTGGCTAACTGATTAAAACAGGATTTTATGTCCCTACTCCAAGAATTTGGTAAGTGGCCAAGAGCCACACTTCTCTGTGGTATTAATGGAGGAGTGGTGGGGCCTGGGATGGAGGTTGGGTGCAGGAGGGAACTTGGGATAGGAGATTGGGGTGCAGGAAGGAGATGTGAGGATTGTACTGGGGCAGCGTGTGGCAGCGACTCGCTCCCCTCATCTCCCCAAGGGATGTGCAGTGCAGAGATACACAAGCTGACCACAGCAGCCAGCCGCTTTGAGCAGTGTCTGGGGGTGCAGCAGGTGAGGAGCTTGTTTGAGGGTCCAGCTGGGCCATGGGACATTGGCAGCCTAGAGGATCATGGCAGGACAGATCTGAATGGTGGGCCGAATCCAGCTTGCCTGTCATATTTTGCCTGCTCCTGGTCTAGTGTGAAGCCCTGCACATTGCAGGCCTCAGAATCTCCCCCACCCCCTTCTGTAATAGACTCAGAACCTCTGGCTGAGTTACTCAAGTCCTCAACTCATTCAAGTTACCTAGAATCTGCCATTAACACAAGTTTAAGCCTGCAAGTGACCCATATCCAGTGCTGCAGATGAAAGTAAAAATGCCCCACGGTCACTGCCAATCTGACTCGGGGGAATATCCATTTTCAGCTGCAAGAGTAGTGATCAGTTGGACCCTATGCATGTGGGCAAGACCCACCAGGAGGCACTGCAGAGAATTATTTCCCAGATAACTCCGAGCCATCTCCATTCAGTGTCCCATCACCAGCTATTATAGATGGATGTTTGTTCGTTAATTCCTGGTTGGTTTCTCAGCTTTGAATGAACTAGTCAGATAAACTGAAATGAAGAACATATTTTCTTTGCACCTGCAGAAGAGGCTAGTGTAATCAAAAGCTGATTTTGCATTTCCACAAACTCTGGTTCCAGGTTTTTAGTCACTGACTACCACCATTTCAGTACAGGTTGAACTTTCCTAGTCCAGCACCCTTGGGGCCTGAATGATGCTGAACCAGAGAATTTGCCCAACCATTGGTGATCAGTGTTCTCTAGCAGCACTAACCAACGCTTCCACTGCTTACTGGTCTCCTAGAAGACATTTAGAGGTAAAGTAGAGCTAAAAACCAGCACAGAACACAGAGAGTCAGGACTGGTGGCTGTAAGCAAACTTAATGGAGCCATGGGAAACTTGACCAGATCCGTGATAAGTGGACATTCGGCTAATAAAATCATGCCAGACCACGAATAGTGCCAGACCAGAGTGTCCCGGACTAGATGGGTTCAACCTGTATTTTGACTTTCTTCAAACCTTTGGCAGTAAACATACTGTTGTAATTTTTTATTTAATTTAAAATATTTTAATAGGTTATTATAACTTTACGTTCAATTTGAGATCTGTTTATTTTAAAAATATATTTAAATACCTGATTTTAAAGAAAATAGTTTTAATTAAAAATGTTTATTTAACCTGACGGGCTCTTTCGTCATCATAGCGAATTCAAGCTTCTTGCTGTTCAAGGCCTTTCATAACTCCTCCCTCATTTGTTTATTCAACTTTGTATCTTCTCGCTCTGTCTCCCATCTTCTTTGCTGCAATAGTTTTGTTTTTTTCTTGCTTCTTCTCTGCTCCCTGCTGAGTATGGAGTGACCTTCCTGAGTGTGTTGCAAAGCTCTTACTGTCTCACAAGACTCTTCTTCTGTGGCATATGCTTGTTTGGCCTTACCTATTTAATATGTTTATTGTGAGAATGAACTTCTCTTATATGTGGAAGGCAGGGGTGGGAAGGATGCTAGAGCATTGGTGTTGGTGGTAGCAATCTTAGTATATTTAACATTATTTAGGGAAAAAAATCCACAGCAAACCTGTAAAGAGTAAGATGCATGTCCGTCATGGCTCTCATTACACTGCTTGTGTGTTTAATACCTTTCCCTTTCTTTTGTCTGTCTTTCTAGATTGAAAATCAGTCCTACAGTTCTTGCCCTAAAGTGTGTACAAAGGCAGTGAGTCTCTAATGATGCAGACAGATTCCTAGTGAGATTTTCAGAAGTGCTTAAGCAGGGGGTCGGGTGCCTAAGTTTTGGATCCAAGCAGATCCACTGGTTACACATTTTGGATACAAAAAGAGAGCAAGCCCATGTGAATCTTCTTAGGGCATCCCTGGCTGTGACTTGGCTTGTTATCCGGTGCTTCCAGGGCGAATGAAGTCTTGTGTGTACTTGCTGGATGTTAGCTCCCTAACATAACCAGCCTGTCAACCATTCAGGAACCCTTTTCTGGGCTACACCAGCCCTGCCTTTGCCTTGTACGTTGACAACAAAGGCTCTGCTGTCCCTGAGTTCCTTGAGATTATGCCCTTGTGGTATCCAGCCTCTGATCCCTGATATCTTCAAAAATCCCAGATGGTCCCAAAGGAATCCCACTTTACCAGTTTTAACTTAAACCGCTGCTGCTGTATTGTGCATTAATTCAATTATAGTAAAACAAGAGGAAATGAATTTAAGAAAGAAAAGAGATTTTAAAAAAACAGCTTGGGAAGTGGGAACAAATGGGAGATGGGAAAACAACAATCATAACATGCATTCTAAAGCCTAAACTTAACTAACAAGTTAAACTTCTTTAGACAGGAGGATATCTCACCCAAAGTGTTGTCCAGTGTTTTCAGTCAGGTTTGGTTAAGATGTAGCCATCCTGCTGTCAATTTACTTGTAGGTAAAGGTTGTCAGGGTGTCTCTTGGCATCCCTAAATATACCAGAACTAACCTTTTATGTTTTTCTCAAGATTGGGTCTCCTCCCCTGCTGTTTACCTTTTTCTGGTAGTTGCCTTCTGAAGTCTGTCAGCTCTTCGTTAGCAAATGCTAATGAATGACCTAGGATACTTCCATTGTATGACCTACAATACAGTGTTCCACGTTGGTCCACAATGGTCCCAAACGCTGTCTGGAGGAGTTTGTCTTAAGACAGGGGACTTTTGAGTGACCCGCTTAAAGTACAGACCTAGAACGTAATTTGTGCCTGTGTGCGCATGTGTGTACACATGTCCTTCCATATTTACCATGCATTCATCTTGCAATGAATAATTATGGTGACCAGTGTAACGTAAGTTTTAATTTGAGACTTTATATAGCATTCTTTTGGTGAACACAGGGGAACCCTGAACCCCTAAATACCACACTGCCCTCTGCTTGTTGGCATTCAGAGGTTCTTGGGTCAGAGCCTGCTACATTGAGGGACATATATGAACTTTGCTGTCTCCTCTGCGTGCATCTCTTAGCATCACCTCCATCTTTTCTAGGCTGAGCTTCAGTCACCTAGGCCTCCCTCCAGCCTGGGTCTCAGCTCAGTCTCAGGTGAATACTCGAAGAGATGGCAGACTGCATCAGCCAGGTCTGATGGAAAGTAGGACCTAGTAAGCCCAAATTGCCTCTGTCTCCCTCGAAGGCTTTAAAGAAATATATATTGAAGAGGAGGAGCAATGGTAGAACAGTATTTGTGGTGAAAAAAGGAGGGAGGTGTGGGAATCCAGCCGAAATCACCCACACATCCCAGCAGATTCACATGAGAAAAGAATGTACGTATTTGAGCGACTCAGCTACATCTGCCAGGGTTTATGTGTGGATCATCATGGACCACTGTATTGAAGTCTGATAATAGGGCTAACATATTTAGCATGGATACTTGATTTCTGCCAGGACTGGCAACACTTTTTAATCCACAAAAGTTTTGTTTGCATATCAGCTGGGCCGAAAGCCAGGCTGAAAGGATCCAGAAAATCTGTGGCTATTATTAAATAGTGCCACAGCTGTTCTGCTGACACCCTCTCAGCAGCATATCCAGAAAAAGAGAGCTAGAGAGGGTGCATAACTGGTTAGATCAGTGGTCTTCAATCTTTTCAGTGCAAGATCACTTTTTTAATTTAAGCACAATCCAGGATCTACCTCCAACTTAAATTCTTGCCCCTGTGCCTTCTATGAGACCCCTCCCTGCTCACTCAATCCTCCCTTCTTCCCCCATCCTCACTCACTCTTACCAGCCTTGGGTTTAAGAGGGGGCTCAGTGGTGGGGTAGGAGTTCAGGATGCAGGCTCCAGCTGGGCATTGCTTACCTCAGACAGCTCCCAGGCGGTGGTACAGTGGGGCTAAGGCAGGTTCACCCCCACCCTGTCTCTGCACCACTCCGGAAAGCGGCCAGCATGTCCAGCAGCTGCTCCTGGGGCAGAGGGGAAGGTGGATCTGTGCACTGCCCCCCATCCACAGGCTCCACCCCCACACCTCCAATTGGCTGTGGTTCCCTGTTCACGGACAATGGGAGCTGCAGGGATGGTGCCTGCAGTCAAGGGCAGCCTGTGGAGACCCCCTTCCCTCAGGAGCCACAGGGATGTGCCTGCTGCTTCCAGGAGCAGCACAGAGCCATGGCAGGGAGGAGTCTGCCTTATCCCTGCTGTGCTGCCAGGCTGTTAGTGGGTGATTTCCCAGTTTGGCTGCAGGAGCCTTCAGGAGATCGAGCCTGATACCAGGAGGTTCCCAGTCAGCGTTCCCCACGTGGATGGAAAAAGTTAGAGGGAATGACTTTTGTTATGTGCATCAATATTGAGATAATAGCCAGATGTGCATCACCAGTGGAAACCAAAAATCTAGATATAGGATATATATTATATATCCTATATAATCTCTCTCTCTCTCTCTCTCTCTCTTTATTTATTTATATATATATATATATATATATATATATATATATATATATATATATATATATATATATATATATATATATTAAATTACATATGGATAATTACTCCATAGTCAAAGAATTAAATTTAAGCCTAAGAAATAAATAAAAATGATGAAGTGCACAAACCATCAAAAACCTAAAAGAACACACTTGAAAGAAGTAACAATATTAACACAACAAGTATGTGTGAAAGACGGAGCGTGTGTGTGAGTGACAGATTTGCATTGCCCCTTTAAGTATGCTGAGCACTTTGAGACATAGGAGCAGCAGCCAGCAAGCTCTCTCCATCACAAGCCCTATTGTGTCCCAGGATCACCTGTCAGAGGCTCCAAAATGTACCGGGAGACCACAATCTACTAGTTGGTGACCAGTGGGTTAGATAGTTCTTACTGGAAATAAATGAAACTAAAGAGGCTACCTTCAGGTGAAGTGAGATTTAACTAAATTTAACCAATGTTTCAACTTGTTCTACTCATTTTCTTTAAGGCTTGTTTGTGTTATTGTATAATCCAAACTTGCCTATCTTGTTAGATAAGTGTGGCTAAAAACTGAAAAGCTAAGGAAACATACTATAATGTATTAAACCATAAGAACCTATTTTCCTGATATTATCTGCCACTGCTGTGTCATAAAGCTGTATCTGTCTGTTCCTGAGACATATCTTATAATGGTGATCTCATTATTTTCTCTTTGTGGCAGGAAGATATACATAGTGTTAGTGTGCAATGAACACCACAAAAATTGGTGCTTCTAAGCAAAGTAAATGGATGTTACAGAATCAATCTTAGTATATTGTATAGATTGTTTAGAAGAAATTGAAAATGCCAGTGCTTCTTGAAAATTTATTTCAAGCGAATTTTTTAGAATCTTTAGTTCCTCTCTTGCTGCATTTCAGCTGACTTGCCAAGTCCATTTGTTCCTAGTCAGACATATCAATAAGTACAGATGTGAAAGGTTTACTGGTTCCGGTTAACCGATAACCAGTGGGGGCCGGAGCAGCTCCCCACTCACAGGGGGCCCACTGTGGGCAGGGACTGCTCTCGGCCAGAGCAGCCCCTGTCTGCTGAGGGCCCTGGTGCCCTGGTTGGAGCAGCCTCTGTCCATGGGGAGCCCAGCCCCCTGCGGACAGGGGCTGCTCTGGTGGGGGCTGGGAGCTGGTGGCAGGTAAAATTAACCCGGAGCACACTAAATGGATTATAAGCTGGCTGACAGGTCTCGCAGTTTCAGAGGGGGTAGCCAGTTAGTCTGTAACTGGAAAAACTTAAACAACAAATAGTTTAGTAGCACCTTAAAGACTAACAAAACATGAGCTTTCGTGGGCACAACCCACTTCTTCATCTGAACCCTGATGCTATATAACACCTTTATTAATGACCTGGAAGAAAATATAAAATCATCACTGACAAAGTTTGCAGTTAACACAAAAAATTTGGTAAATAATGAAGAAGCTAGGACACTGTTCTGGAGCAATCTGCATCCCTTAGTAAACTGAGTGCAAGCAAACAGTATGCATTTGAATGTGGCTAAATGTAAGTGTTTACATCAGTGTTTCTCAAAGTGGTCCACAAAACCACTTTGAGAAACCTGCTAACTGGCCGCGCAGGTTTGTTTACTCACTGGTGTCGTGGTCATGGAGCCTTACAGCACCTATTGGCTCTGTTTTTCTGTTTGCTGCCAAGGAGAGCTACGGGAAGTAGCAGTCTGGCCCACACCGCTTCCCGCGGCTCCCCTTGGCTGCAAACAGCTAAATGGAGCCAATAGAAGTCAAGAGGCTTCGTGACTGCAGCACCAGTAAGTAAACAAACCAGTGTGGCCAGTTAGCAAGTTTCTCAAAGTGGTTTGGTGGACCACTTTGAGAAACACTGGTTTACACCCAGGAACAAATACTGTAGACTGTTACAAGATTGGGGACTCTATCATGGGGAGCAGTGACTCTGAAAAAGATTTGGGGGGTTGTAATGGATGATCAGCTGAACATGAACCCCCATGTGACACTGGGCAAAAGGGCTAATCTGATCTTTGGATGCATAAACATGGGACTAGTGAGCAGGAGCAGAGAGGTTATTTTACCTCTGTATTTTGCACTGGTGCAACCACTGCTGGAATTCTGTACCCAATTCTGGTGCCCATACTTCAAGAAGATGTTGATAAATTGGAGAGGGTTCAGAAAAGAGCTACAAAAAAAGTTAAAGCATTAAAAAACCTGACTTGTAGTGATTGACTCAAGGAGCTCAATCTATTTACCTTAACAAAGAGAAAGTTAGTAGGTGAGATGATTGTAGTCTATATAAATACCTACATGGGGAACAAATATTTGATAAGACTCTTCTATTTAGCAGAGAAAAGCATAACACAATTCAATGGTTGAAAGCTGAAGCTAGACAAATTCTGACTGCAAATAAAACATACATTTTTAATAATGAGAGTAATTAACTTCTGGAAAAATTTACCAAGGGTTGGGATAAATTCTCTGTCGTTGACCATTTTAAAAATCAAGATTGGATGTTTCTTTCAAAGATCTGACTTGGGAATTATTTTCAGGAAGTGCCATGTCCTGTGTTATACAGAAGATCATGCTAGATGATCCCAGTGGTCCCTTCTGGCCATAGAATTTATGAATCTATGAAACACTACCAGGAGTGCCTGCCTAATGGTAATAAATCCCCTGCTTGAGTCCACTGCCTTTCGGAAAGAGGTAACAAGCTCCCGTCTCTTGTTGGGTTATTTGAGCATGCTGGGTCTTTACAAAAGCTGCTTTTTGGGGTCAGTCTTTCATTTAGGTTGACCACATCCCACTGAGTGCCTTAAACATCAAGACTAGTGCTTTAAATTGGATCTGATGGTGATGGAGGAGAAGCACATATGACATCGATGGGCAGTAATTCATGAATTTCAGAAGTGGTTGTGGGCCACCCCAGAAGGGGCGGGGACTTGGGCGGAAGGGCAGGCCCAGGAGACTTCACGTGCTCTCCCCCCCCCCCCGCACACAGACCCTGATTGGATGGGGAAGTGTGTGAAGTCTTTGCCCCCTACCCCCACCTTGCTTAGGGGCATGTGGCCCCAAGAGAGAATTGCCAGCTGTTTTGAACAGCTGGTGGTTCCTTCTAGGCACCATATTCCCCTGGCAGTGGGAGGAGACTTCACATGCTTCCCTCCTCCCCCGGCCAATCAGAGCCTGGGGCGGGGAAGCGTGTGAACTCTTTGCCTCCTCCCCCAACCCTGCCAGGGGTGCGCAGTGTCTAGAGAGAACTGCCAGCTGGGGGGTGGGGAAGGAGAGGGGAAGGAGACTGCACGCTTCCCCATCCCCAGGTTTCAATTGGCCTGGGAGTGGGGGAGCGGCAGAGAAGCCACAAGCTGGATCAAAGGGCTTGGCGGGCTGGATCCTGCCCAGGGAGGCTGTCTTGCCCGTCCTTCGCATATGAAGATACCTGGTAACATTTGTTGCACTTGTACCATCTGGAATTTTTGTACTCCCTTGTTTGTCTTAAATAAAGAAAGAGTACTCTAGTCCTGAGGAGGTGAATGTGGGAATCATGGTTTGTAAGGCTTCCTCTGAGCTGAATGGGTGCAGTCATGTGGCAAACTAGCAGTGGTAGAAGGCATTTTTGGTACTCTTATTGCTTGAATTTCAAAGAGCAGAGATGGATCTGATAGTGTGAATGCTTTTTTTTGGTAGTTAGACATCATTGGACATAATCTAATATGTAGCTTTGTGTGTGTGTGTGTGTGTGTATATTTGGCCTATAATGTGTTGAAATTGTGTGATTATTCTTCTTTACCTTGTAAAGGCTAACATTAGTACAGCCCAATAATTCTACATTTATGCTTCAAGATAAACTTTGTATTTGGTTAATTCTGCAGATCTTATTTAAACTACATCAATTCAGGAAGCAGAATGTTAAACTGGAAAAACTTGTTTGAAAGTTCAGCTTAGGTGTGTTTTCTTTCTTTCTCTCCTGCCCGCCTGCCCATTTGTGGTAGTAAATTGCAGCCTTAACAAAATTATTCTAAAGGCTTAATTTAATTACTCTAACATTGTGCCATTGCTGTCTTGTAGCAAATTGCATATTTGATTAAAAACTCTGCTTAATTGTCCTTTCTTATTGTAACCTCTTTAGAATGCCCTTTTTCTGAAAAGAATATTTACTAGTAAAATATAGCAAAAAATTAATTAAAAAATGTGCAGCTTTTTCTCATTAGGTCATCCCTTTCATTTTAAGCTTTTTTTTATCCTTTGGACATGACATTTTTAGACTTTCTAGCCATTTTCAGATCAGTGATAACATGGTGTGTCTGTAAAAAAGTTGCTGATGGCATGCTGTCTTAGCTAGTAATACAGCATGCTGTGTTGCACAGACGAGCTATAAATACATGCCTTTCCCATACTAAGTTATTTCTCTTTGATAGGATCATATAGAGGACATCCGTTCACCTGTGAGAGAGAAAGTTATGGTCTTCATGTCTTTTGAACATCTCTTAAAGGTTGACAGGACGTATATAGTCTTTAATTGAGTCTGTTTCTTTCTGCTGCGGGGCTTGTATTGATACTTGGGAAGGTGAAGCGATATTGGCCCAGTTTAGGAGATAGATAAAATCCAGGTGTCTCTCATACCCTCTGTCTAGCTTTCTCTGCATCATTGTCTCATTAAGGTATATTACAACACTACAAGAAAATGATATGACAGAAGCCATACTTGTCCTTTATATTGCTTGCTACAAAAGCCGGGGGGGGAGGGGGGGGAGGAGAATCAGGATTCTTGCACTTCAGAAAACTTTCAAGTATCGAGAATTCTACTTTTTACTAATAGTGACTCTGAAAAGTACATTAACATAATTAACCTGCTTTAGACATTTTTTTCTTTCTCTCATTGCCTCTTATGTGAATTTGCAGTGATGGAGTGAAAGCTTGAATCTTTGCTATCTCAACCCTCTCCATAGAAATATGTTATAGCTGTATTATTTAATGGATTTAATTATGAAAACTGGCAAGGGAATCTTATGAAAATGGGATCAGGTAAAAAGAGAAGCTAGTGTTAAAAAAAAAAAGAAGTATTTTTTTGAAGTAATATCAGAAAGAGCAAAAATATTTTTCCCATGTTTGGTCTTCAGTGTAAGGTTGTTGTTTTTTTCTTTTCTTTTTAGGTTGTTTTTGTTTCCTGCATAAGAATCAGGCAGGTGTTATTACTAATTTTCCCCACCTCACCCTTTGCTGACCTATAAATATACTTCCTTTGTCATATTGTTTAATAATAGCTTTGCTTCCTGAAACTATCTAAAGCTTTTCATCTTGGAAGTTCATATTTTTACCCCCCTCAAATAAAAATTAGAAATCCTGTAAAAAATTATATAAAAGAAAATAACTTGTATTGCCAATATTTTTACTTAGAGAAAAACAAAACAGAACCCCCCCCAACATACAAGACCACAGTGTGAATTAAATGGGGTTATCTGAATGAACAAAAGTTTACTCAAAACATTTTAGAAATGCACATCTGCATAAAAGCTACCAAGTCTGTGCAGCTGATGTTTTATGTTACTTTTTGTATTCCTGTAGCATCTAGGAATCCTAGTCATGGACAAAGACAGTCCATGTCCCAAAGAGCTTGCATTTTTGCACTGATCTAGAGCACTGTTTTGAAATTTCTACTTTACCATAAATCCCTTTGCCATAAGTATCATTGCAGTTGTGTTAGCCTTGAGGTTTTGCAAAAGCCACATTACAGTCTATAGTCATCTATAGTCTGGTGTAAGTTGCAGGTAACTCTTTCTTATTTGGTCTTCCTTGAAATGTGGGGAAAGGATGGGGGAAATGAAACAAATATTTTACTAATTCAAAACCTTTATAAACCATCGGTTGGCTCCATTCATGTTTTGCTGAGATGACTATAGGTTGCACCTTTGAAATCTGGCATCCTATAGCCTGGCAAGCCGGACCACGTATGCTCCTGGACCAGAGAGTCTGGAAGCCTAATGGCAGGAGAGCCAGCAGCCTAGCCAGGGCTGGAGGAGCCCCACAGCAGTGCTGGAGCCAGGGTCATAGAACCCTGGCAGCCCACAGCACTGTGCAGCTGGGGAACCTTGGCTGCTTGCAGCAGCATGGAGCCAGGGACTGGAGAAACTCGGCTGCCTGCGGCAGCATGGGACTGGGGGCTAGAGAAGTCCCAGAGCATGCAGCAATACAGAGTCAGGTAATCCTGGCCACCTGGGGCAGTGTGGGGCCAGGGAACCTTAGCCAGGTAATCCTGGCCACCTGTTCAGTGCAGGGCCAAAGAAGCTTGGTTGCCCGCGGCAGCGTAGAGCAAGGGAAACTTGGCCGTCCGCAACAGCATGAGGGCAGTGCTGGGGCTGGAGAACCCCGGCCCCCCATGGCAGTCCAGAGTCGGGGGCCAGCAGCAGCACGACGGACAGCCCAGCTCGGGAGGGAGTAGAGGGGGCCATAGGCAGGAGGCCAGCTGGCTCCAGGCAGGTGGCAGGGGATACCTGCCCTGGTCCTGCAAATTCTCTCATTCGGGACCAGTCAGGTCCCGACGGTGCCGGACCAGGGATGTCCAACCTGTATAATAGCTCTTTTGGTAGTGCCGGATCTATGATGATAGATATAGGTGATTCAATAGTAGTAAGGGAAGAAAAATCTAGACTCTTGGTGTGTATGTGATTTTGAGTTACACTTTCCTGTATCTGTTGCTTCAGGCGCCACTGGAGTCTTGAATTACAGTGTCAAGTGAATATAGTTGGAGGAGCATTGGAACAGGCCCTGGCACCTTCAGTTTTTAAGAGGCATTCTTGTGTAGCTACCTTCAGGTCTACTGCAAAATATGATGTAGAGCTGGAACAGTGAGTTGCTGATCCAAGATGGCTAGAACGTCAGATTAATGAACTTTTGGAATGGAGGGAGGAATGCGGCCTTTGAATGAATTTCTTGAATGTGGTTTAGGTTTAAACAGCAAACACTTTCTGAGGAAAAACTCAAAAGTTAAGTTGGAAAAGCTTCTCTCTTCTGTTGGATCTACTGCATGGGACAGAATATTCCTGCTTAGCCCAGCTGAATGGGGGCAGGATTTTTTTTTTAATGTTTTTTATGTTCAGACATGAAGCTTTTCCTGTTGTTATGCTAACTGAACTTGTCATTCCTTCCCTAGTCTCTCTCCTGTGTGGTGGAGAGCAGACGCCTGCATCCTCTTTGGCTCTCCGAAGTAGAGCCTTTTGCAACAGAGTCTTCTCCCCTAGGGAAATGGATTCTTTGTTGGTTACTCCATAAATCTGACTAGAGACTGATCTGAGATTGACATTGCAGGATTGCCCCCAGTGTTATCCATCATTTCTCTCTTCTTTACTCTTCCTCTTCTGGACTGCCAAAGGAATTTTGCATTTTGGTATGGATTGCACTACTTGGGAGAGATTTGCTTAGTAGCGGCGGTTCCCTCCATTGTTTACTGCCCACTAGAGCCCTATGGGATCCCAATGCAGAAGTTGCTGATTAGGCATCGCTGACAGGCATCTAGTGCTTGACTGGAGTGGGAAAGTCTGATACATCCAATAAACCCAACAACAACCATCCTTTCCTATTTGTTAGAGTTAAGCATTGCCTTGCAGTGATTCCAGACATAACTTTATCTTGTTCAACATTTACTGTCAACTTTCTCTAGGACCGTGGCAAAAAAGGAGCATCAGATACTGACCCATAATTATCAAACTCAAGTCTGGGTAAAGCTTTTATCAAAAGAAGCTTCTTCAGGGAGATTTCTTTAAAACTTATGTTAACATTTTCCTCCTGCAGCTATTTCACTATGGCTACGTCTAGACTGCAAGCCTCTTTCGAAAGAGGCTTTTTCGAAAGATACTTTCGTAAAAGCCTCTTTTGAAAAAAAGCATCTAGACTACAACCAGTACTTTCGAAAAAGCAAGCCGCTTTTTCGAAAGAGAGCACCCAGGAAGTCTGGATGCTCTCTTTCGAAAAAGCACAGTTTGCATTACATAGCGCCTTTTTTCGAAAGAGCACTTTCGAAAAAAGGTGTCATATTCCTTGTAAAATGAGGTTTTCCACGGTTGAAAAAACTGCTGCGTTCTTTCGATTTACTGTCAACAGAACGCAACAGCAGTCTGGACGCAGGGAAAGTTTTTTCGAAAAAAGGCCACTTTTTTTTAAAAAAAACCCTGTAGTCTAGACACACCCTATGTGAAATAATACAGCTTCATTTGGGTAAGGATCCAAAGCACAGTTGAACTGGAGAAATTCCAGTTAACAAGGAGGAGAGTGCTCATTGTGGAATGGATCTGAGAACGCCCAGAAAAGTGACATATTTGAGAATGAAGATTTATAATCCTTTCTACTGTGTGGTGGAGCGTGAATTACTCTATATGCTGAAGGACATCTAAGAAAATTAGAATTAAATATTATATTTGGCCAATGGCCTCTTCTTCAGCAGCTGTTTCTTTATAGGATTTGGTCTATGAAGTAATAAAACAATAGTTTGGGATGGGAGTGGGGGGAGAGTGGGGAAAAGACCAAGCTGCCAAAGCTGCTCACCTCAAGCCTTTTGTTTCACTTCTAGATTCTAGTCAGTGGTCCACCTAAAATCTTTCCTCACAGCAAGTTGTGGCTTGTGATTGTGTAGTTTGAATCATTATTTTGACCCCCCACTGCAAGAATAGAGACGCCTCCCACATGTACCTCTTTGCCACTTGTGTAAATTGTAATTTAAAAAATCTTTTTGTACAGCAACAAGTGTCTCGTCTTGACTATTTTACCTTTACCGTTGTTCACTTCTGGCTGGTTCTTCCTTGCTTGATGGATGTGACTCGGATTCAGTTACCGAAGTTTGTTTTTCTCTGCTTCTTTGTAGGGCAAAATTCTTGTAACATAGAGGCGTTAAAAACTGTTTGTCTTGTGATCACCTGAGGACAGAGGTATTTATTTGTGCAAGGGCTTCAGAAATGAACCTGCACCTATTGGAGAGGGAGCGAAGGGATCCGTTAAGATTGGGGGGGAGGGGAGAGAGAGAAATAGGCAATTTGTATAGTCTCATCCTTCTGCCAAAAGGAAGGTGTCTCCTCCCCCCATTTCCTGTCCCATCTCAGCCCCTTCACTCCTCTCTCGAGTGCTCTGGACTAGACTCCCCTATACCAGCAACCAGTGTCAGTGTAGAAAGAGAAGCAGTTCCACGGAGCTAATATCTCCTCCCCACCGACAGCCTTTGCCCAGGTGGGTGAGAGGGCAAAGTAAAGGCTCTCTTCCACCCTCCCTTCCCCCTTTTCCCCCCAGTGTGACAAGTAGCTGGCTGTGCGGATATGTTGGCAAATGTAAGCTATGCTGCTGGGTGTGGATCCAACATAGTATGCTTACCAGAGAAATGGGAGAACCACAATGGAGATCATGACTCTGAACTGCAATCTCCCTCCTGGGTATTAGTCCATTATTCCGAGCTCATGGCAGAACTACATCTTGAACCTTTCACAGGTACAATGGCTCTTACTACCACTTAGTATACTAAGGCCACGTCTGTACTTACTGCGCCGGAGATCGATCTTCTGGTGTTTGATTTGGCAGGTCTAGTTAAGACCCGCTAAATCAAATGCTGAGGTGGCTCCAGCTGGCCTCAGTACTCCTAGCAGTTGTGAGGAGTAAGGGAAGCCAATGGGAGCATTTTCTCCTGTTGGCCTCCCTCTGTGAAGATGGCACCAAGCTTGGCTGATGGTATGTTGACTCAAGCTACGTATTTTACATAGCTGAAGTTGCGTACTTTAACCCAACGTTCCATGTCTAGTGTAGACCTGGCCGTAGTCCTTTATTTTAAACAGATCTCGTCTTTATCAGGTGCATTGGTTTCAAAATACTTCCCTGACCATGCAGAAGCTGAAAATAAACTTATTTTCACTTGAGAGTTGCCTGTAGAGTAGAAAGTTCGGTTCAAAGATAGTTGCACTCAAATACCAGTCAGCTGAATCAGAGAACTTTTTATGTAATACAGGTTGATTAGTTGCAAAGTTTAAAGGTAAGACCTTAAGCTTTTCAGTCATCCTTTTGACGTGTACCAGTCCCAGCCGGGGAACACTTCCTCTAGCTGGAAAAAATGAAGAATACGGAATCCATGTGAACTTGTTAGAATTCTTGGGAAGCAACAGAGATTACATTTGGTGTTTTCATTTGTTAAATGGGTTAGCTTAACACAGTAGCTCAGATGTCCCTCTTCTGAACGCACCATTGCCAGATAAGCAGCAACTGAATGTCTTGCCACAATTTGAATTTGTTAAACAGTGGAATTTCCTCTCTACTTTCAGAAGAAATGAATATGCTTGTGCAGTGTTAATGAACACAGATTCTTTGTCTTTGAATGTGAAGAAAATGTAAAGATTAAGAGAACTTTTTTTGAATAACTGTATTGATTTTCTGAATAAAATAACACTTACCATACTACATTGGAAAGAGGAAATATATTTTACTCTGCTGATCTTACATATTTTTTGCAACTAATTCTAAATATATATTTGTTTTATATCTGAAAGTTTTATGCTGCATATTGCTTTTAACTTTTATTTAATTGTAGATGTCGGTTTATTTGTTTCTGACTGCTTCTCTTTCCCTGCTCCTTCCCTTATTTTCTTTTCCCAAGAAGTTTTTGGGCAGGCCATCAATGCAAATTTGACCTTTTCTTACGTTCTTGATTTGAAAAGTTAATGTATTACAAAATAGTTCAGAATATTCATGATACTTCCTTATAGGAATTCAACATGTTATCACTTGTAGGAACTTTTCGGATAGGTTTTTCATTCAGTTTCTCTTGAGTTATCCCTTATTTTTCTTAATTATAATGTTTAAATCAAATGTATTATTGGCAAAGTGACGAGGAATCTGTTCAATACAATATGGAATATTTGTTGTGACTGGATTGGGTTTTCTGGTGCCATTCTGTTTGAGAGATGATAAAATCCTTCTGTGTGCTTGTCAGTGTTTATAATTGAAAGAGAATGCAATCTTTTCCTTAACAGAGCACAAGCCAATGTTAAAGACACGGTATGAGATAACAGGCCAGTCTGCTGCATATTATTTCTTGGGTTCCTGTGAAGTATCTTCACTATCTGTTAGCAGTGGAAGGCTTGACCAGCTATCTAATCCACTCCATTTTCTATCTCTGTCCCCTGTGTATTGCTTCTGTTACTTTTATTAATATGGAGCAGTTGAAGTCACTAACTTGGACGTAGGCCAGTTTGTGCTGTGTGTATAGCTACTGTGAAGACCACTCTAATGAACAGTGTGATGATGTGATTCAGAGATATAGAGAGAGCCAGCTTGGATGAAAGGTATGTTTTCTGCTTTTGTCTTGCTTTCTTCAGTATGTCAAGTCTCTGCTTATGTACTTGATATTTTCTCTCTTCTCTCCTGAACTAGTCTCCTTTTTATCCCACTGGGATAATTTTGCTTTCTTTCTGGTTAGACAGACTGACGCTGTTTTGTAAGTTAATGGTCTGTCTCCATTAAGTCATTAAGTAACACCATTTCATTGATGAAAGTCTTGTTCAACAGACTTGGCAAAAAAGGTCAGTAGAATATTTCTGTATAATAAAAAGGCTAGCGTGTTGTTCTGATCATATTTTTCACATATTGTATGCCAGGATTTTTAGTCATAGTAAAATAGCAATTGGCACATGCTAATTACTAATGTACTATAGAAATGTACTAAATTATGTTCACATTATTTTATGTATGTTTTCTTTTGATCGTCACCCACCAACTTTTTGCTTAGATAACTTAAAAAATGATTAAATTTTGGTGATGAATCATTCTAAGCTGGCTGTACTTCAATTTTGTGTCTAAATCTATTTTCATTTAATTTTACAAAGCTAGAATAGTGGTTCTCCTTTGACTTTGGTATGCAGATTTGCACTTCTCACTGCATGAGACCTGCAACATGTGGCATGAGAGAAACAATTAACTTTATTAGTTAAGATCTTCTATTTTTTCCTGTTTTATTTTTTCAAGAATATTTAGTTTGTCTTTGACAGAAAAAAATCACAAATCCTCACACATCCTGAGGAAGAACAAAAAATTAATAAAAACAAACTAAGTATATTGTTTTGAGACATAGTTCAGATACTTTTACCATAAAAACTTCTTAGCAAACTATTAGAGGCATTATTTGCCTGACCCAAAAAGTATTTATTCTCTCATTTGATTTCTTAGTAGTCAGTTTTTCATAGTTTTGTGGCCTTTTTCAGTTAATTAAGATCAAAGATTGTTTGATTTCACTTAGCTCCATTGGTTTTCATTTCTTGATGTTTGGGTTAGTGTAGTGATTTATGTGTTTAATGCTCATCTTGCTTTTTCTTTACTTGGAAGGTAAGGGTTTAATATAGTAACGCTGTTACAGCAGAGTCTTCACATTATTAAAGGTTTACCTACGATGCTAGACAAAGGTCTCTGAAATCTTTGCAATAAAATGTCTCCTAATTTGATTTAAGAGAAGTACTAGAGTAGCTAACTTGACAAATATTTTTGCAGATATCTCTACAGTTTGGAGTGCAAAATTAGTCAAGAATTTGCCTTTTCCCCTTCCTGCTCTTCACCTCAGTTGCAGAGGTAATACAACACAATAGTTAGCATGTATTCTTTAAAAATATTCAATTTTTAGGTAACACTTCAAACCATTAATATTGTGACCTAATACTGTGCATTTCTTTTGCCAGATTCTCTGTGTGACTAGTGGTGTCAAAACTGTAAAATATACTAAACTAGTGAACCCAGAATGGGCCTTATTCCGAGCCCTAACTTGCACAAAGCTAGTGGTTTAATTCTCAAAATTGGCAAATTGAAATGTATTGAACTAATTGCATAGTAATAAGACCACAGACTTGCAGGCAGTTCTGTGCATTCCTAAGTAATAGTTAAGTTAAGCATGCACTCAAGTGTTTGCAGGATTAGTATCTGTTATTAATCAGCATATATAAAGGTAACATATCTTACGGAGGTCCTGTGTGGTTTAGACTAATGCCAAGTTTTAGATTCACCCACATTCCTGGGCTTGTGTGTGCATCCAACTGTTATCCCACACTGTATTCTTAAAAAAACCCAAACAAACCTGAAAGTTTTTCTACAGTTAAGTAAACAGAATCCATCAGAAGCTGTGAAATCATAACTTTTGGTTAATCTAAACAGTGTGTTTTGACCAGTAAATATATTTCTTTATAAAGATGCTTACGTAATCCATATCAAGTATAATTCGTTCTTACACAGCTAGACAGAAAATAACTAACTGTAATTTAAAATGAAAGCTGCAGTGAAATTAAAAAAAAAAGTTTCCAGTCACTTGTTCCAATGTAGTACATGACTAAGCCACTAATAATTCTTCATTTAAAAAAATACAAATGAAATATGAAACAATGAAGCAGCCAGAGACTCAGGGAATGGCAGGAGACAGCCACAGCTCATTCTATCTTCTTAAGTAGCCCCCCATAATGATAGTGTCAGTAGATGGACTCTCTTTAGAGAGGTTTAAATGTCTTTTGGGGTATATGTGTGTCTACATATTTTTTAATGTTAGGCCTGGGGATTACTAGTAATTGGTCAGTTCATATTAAGATATTGTGAAAAATATTTTGCTTTGTAATTTTTTTCCACTTTGTGCATTCTGATTAAGTAATTATTCCCCTCCCCCATCATCTAAACAGAAATCAATATCATGTGTGGCTGGAGTCAGCTGCCTTGAATCCTATGTGCTTGTTCCATTGACATAAAGTGGTTTTTATCGCTGTTAACTCTGCAGTACCTGGCTATGTGATCATGGAAGAGCAAACTGGATGCTATTCTACCTCTGCATCTTCAGTAATAGGATTCAGTTCCTTTCACCCTTTTGCTAAGGGGTACCAAAGAAGATGCCAGTTTAGTGTGATGTGGCTTTATTTGAAATGTAACTGAGACCACCCACTTACTTCACGTTAGCTGAAGAGCAGTCTAGAGGTTGTTTGTTTACTACTAATTTTGGCTGGATTTGAATTTTTTGGCTGTGGAGTTGGCCAGGCAATCATTTTCCTTGTCAGTATTTCAGTTTTGAAGGTCTTGTCTTCAAAAGACTGTTGGGAAAAGAGTTTCCTTGTTGTTCCACATGGAAAAAAGCGTTCTCCTCCTTCCTAGCGTATTAAAACACTCTCCAATTCCTTTGGGCTTCTGTATGTGGATTGCTTTACTAAAAATGAGCTAGGCATATTGTGCGTGGAATAAATTTTTTTTTATGAAACCTGCCTTTAGAGATCCCTTTTTTGGAATTGTTCGCTCTGGTGCACTTGCAAAGACAGAGGTTGAAAGGTGTAATGGGAAATGGATACCTAACTGCCTTTTAAGTGCAGTTGGTCTAACTGGATCAAACGACTTAACAGATCTGTCCTATGCCTCTACTACTGCAGTTTATGCCCATAACTCTCAGTTCCTGATTTTAATTTTTCAGTTTATTCTTGGACTTAGAATTCCAGGTGTCTCACCGGAATGAATTCATTTTTTTTACTATTTTTTAGCAATTTAGGGATTATTAATATATTGTGGTTGGTTGGTGCACTGGAATATTACACTTAAAGTTTAAAATATAAAAGCTTCTCAAATATTTCCAGGGATTTAGAAACACTGTGTCGAGGACCCCTGTTGAATGGTGTAGTCTTTGTTTGTCTCCCACCTCCTGTGTCCCTTCAAACTGAAAGAGGCCAGATGAGGGCCTGCAGTGTGGATGTGTTACCTTCTTTGGTATTCACCACCTTTCTGCTGTCTGACTGACTCAGGCTGCCAAGCAAAACCTGATATCATCCAACTCAGGGTTTTCAGCCTTGAGCATAATCCTCTCAGCATGCACATCTCAAAAGGAGAAAAGGAGAATAGGGAATGGGCTAATAGAGAAGCAGCTAAAGGCATTTGCCCCATTTCACACTACTTCAAGGAGGTCTCCATGGTGTTGAATCAGACCGTTTTAACACCTCCTGAGACTCCTGTATCCTCTTCTATCCCATTACTTTGGTGTTTACACCACCTCTTCTTCTGAGGGAGGCCAACACTCTTATTATTGGTAGCTTCTAAACCGAGGAGACTTTTATTCCATTTTTTACAAGGAAGAGAGAGTCAACATTCTCCCATACAGAGCCAGCTCTTTAAATACATTCTCTTGCACTGAAATCCTGGTTGAACCTTGATTCACATAGACTTCAATGGACTTTGGATCAGATTCTTGGCCATAACAACCAACCTTTTCTCGTGTTTCTCTGTGATTCGTACAGTTAGTCATCTGTGGCTGATGAATCCTATTAAGAATGGTTTTAGTGAATGGATCATAACTAGAACCAGACCTAGAAGCAGCAGTGTCAATTTTCTGTCGCTCCAGGTGCACAGTAGAAAATATTTTGATAGTGCTTAGAAACTAGAACAACAAAAATCTATGTAGTGATAACAGTTAAAAAAATCAAGCCAACACATACTGAGGTCACAATTCTCCTTCATGGAAGAACTATTGATAGCCTCTTTGTTTGATGAATGAAGCTAGCCCAGTCCCAGAAGCTGACAAGAGACTTCTCCCTTGGCTTCCTTGAACTGGTAAATTTTACTTTTGATGTTCTATTAGTCCCAGCAATTAAAGTGAAAGAACAATTAGGAAATGGTAGCAAAACTGACTGATTGGGACAGTTTGTCTAGTTGAGCAATACAGGGAAGACGGTTTCAGGAAGTCTAAAAATACTTTGTAGAAGTGTATGAAGTGTACTCAGAGAGTATTTGGAGTGGCTGGGAAATTAATAAATGCTTGTGATGTCCAAGTAGTAGGACTTCCATTCCCAGAGAGGACTCTGTTTGCAGAACCTATATAGAATAATTACTGAAGCACTGATTTAAGAAGCTCTTTTACCTCCTGTGGTCTTTTAGGCTAGCCTGTATCTAGGATTCTGGTATAATTCTGAACACCACCAGGGGAAAAAAGCCCAGGACATTATACTTGAAGTAACTCTATTATTATTGTTCTCCCTCCCTCTTTGTTGCTGGAGCGAGAGTGCATGCACACAGGCTCCCAACCCTGATTACTTAGTGGATGAGCTTTCCTTTCTCAAACCTGATCTGATAAAAGTGAGATAGAAGATATTATCATAGTTATTTTCAAAGGTGATATATGACATCAAGTGCCAGCAATACCCCTCTGCCATGTATATTGACCAAACTGGATAGTTTCTGTGACAAAGGACAAAAGAACACAAATCAGACATCAGAAATGCGTGTTACCATTTGGTAATCAGGGTATTTTAGCCTGGTCACTCAGTCATGGTTTTAATAGTAGCCATTCTTCTACAAAGGATTTTTACCACTCAGTTAGAGAGAGACTGCAGAACTTGGAATTCATCTGCAAATTTGACATTATTACCCTGGGCTTGAGTAAAGACATTAACTGGTTAAAACTCTACAAAGCCAATTTCCTGCCTTTGACGTCCACTTTTTCATACCTGTTAGCTATCGTGTAATTGAGAAGTCATGTAACCACATGAAATTTTAGCAGTTACCTGACTATTTCATAGTACCATAGTAACTGGCACTCCTGGGGAGCCCCCTGCCACTGTGTACTGCTACCTCTCTATTAGAGGCAGCAGTGTGGGATGCCAGGTGGGAGCCGGTCCGCCAGGATAGCCAGTTTAATAACCAGCTCCCTGTGCAGACTGGCTGCCTGCCGCTCTGCACTGCTGCACCCAGGGTGCTTTGTGGCAGCCTCCTCAGCACTGCCTCATGCTTTCCCCCCTTGCTGCTTCTCGTAATGTGGCAGCAAGGGGAGGGGGAAATGCATGTAGTCGAGAAGATTAACTGATAAACCTAGGCTTATTGATTAATCATATAGTCAACTATACACTGGCATCCCCACTTACTATAGTGTGGATCACAAAATAGAGGCGCAGAGAAGCAGAAATTGATCTTAAAACTGTTAAAGAAGTCAGCTGGAAACTCCCTGAACCACAGTAGATTTATCAGCTGACATAGGCAGGCCTGTGCCAGCCGGTCCTGGTGCCACACAATCTTCCTGCTATCCATCTTCCTTCCTCCCGCCCCCCATGTCAATATAGAAGGTGGGGGAGGTGGAAGGGGTTCCAGGCAGCCTTTGTGCTCAGGTGCTCATGGCTGGAAGAGCGCAGCAGGTGTATGGAGTGCTGCTTTGGTGCATCTGAGAGTCTAGCCCCATAGCTCTGCGGATTAGTAATCAATCATCCGAACTTGAGTTTCATGTACATTTTACTTGATAATGCAATGTCCTCTTACAAAGCTTCTCCTCAGGCCTTTTAGTGTGTCCCCTATGCCAGCTTCTTATTCTGTACCTTCCTCCATGCTGTCCTCCATGCTTGGAATAGCAAGTTCCTTCTCTCTGTGCCTGTTCTGTGTTTAGTTATATCATTCTTATCTGCATTGAATCGTGCATTATTGTGTTGTTTTGTGGTTTTTGGCCTGTGTGACGGAACGGGCCGGGTCTGGGCACAGCTGAGGGCATCCGCTCAGGGCAAATTGCTCAAAACTCAGGGCTCCTTACAGCCCCAGACCGGAGACCTTCCAAACAGGTCACAAACCAGTCACACTGAACGCTTCAGCTGCCAATCTGGCCAGCCAGAAGCCTCATGACCAAAACTCCTCTGACACCCCAGCTCTTCCTGTGCCCCTATCAGCCCTGGGCCTGCACACAGGTGAGGGGTTATAGAACCCAATCTCACCTACCCCAAACGGGTTCTTCCGGTCCCAAGAAACCAGCCACAGGTCCCAGTCAATTTACACTCTGGATCTTACCCACAAATCACGCTGAGCCAATCTTTTAGAATCTACAATCTAAAGGCTTATTCATAAAAGAAGGAAAAGCATGAGATTAAGGTTGTTAAGGAGAATAGATTACATGCATCGTATCACCCAGTTCTTGATACAGGCTCTTAGCAGAGCCGTTATAAACTGCTATCTTATAAGTCTCTGGTGTACATCCTGTGTCAGGATGGGTCCACAGTTCTTTCCGACTCGCTGTTCCCTGCAAGGCTGCATCTGGGATCAGGAGCTGAACTGAAGACAAGATGGAGGGTGCCACATGGCACTTACCTCTCATGGCATCCTCCTGGCCAGAGCAGGTCACATGGTCGAGCGACCTATCTCTGTTTCACATGCTGGCAGCCATTATGTCCTGGCTGGTTTGCAGGTATCAGTCACATTCCTCAGGTGTGTATTGGCACCTAGAGTTTCACTGTCTCCTTGCTAATTAGCATAGCCACTGGCTGAACATTCTTTGTCCATTGCTCTGTCTCAGACAGAGAATTTTCCAGCATCAACACAGAGTACATATTTATAACTCCACATACAGATATTATACAGTTACATGAATAGCATATACAGAATTAGTAGAACATAAGCTTTCATTCAACATCTCACATGACCCCCTTTGTACAGACTTTTGGGGCAAACACCCTCCCCCTATGGGTGCAACAGTGATCTTTAGAATCCAATCATGTGACAGCCTGTAAAAGATTTTTAGGGCAACAGTGTGCATGGAATAGATTCCTTGTATTTTATACCGGATGTGCATGTGCAGATGCTCTCATGTTACCATACTTGTAATACAAAGTATGATGGGTAGAGGAAGCCCAAAGAGGGGGGAGTATTATCCTTTTGTTTTGTCATCTGTGCGGACAGCACAGTTCTTTGAAATGTATGATAGAAAGGCCAGCAGCCCAGGAGTTAAGGTTCATTCCACTAGAGTGAATTGAGCTTTGAAGGTTTGTCTAGGTCATGTTTTTTTTTTTTTTTTTTTTTCATTTATTTGTAAGGCAGCACTTTGGAGCTTATTGAAGTCTTTACTTGGTCCTCTCCCTAGTAATAGTTGTTCACTACTCATCAGTCTGAAACAGTGAGAGTCTGTGGAAGTAATTTTAGTTAGAGATCTGTGTTCTTTTGCCCTGAATAATGTTCCTACAATATGCTGCTTTTATTGACTCATACTTATGCTGTGTCCACTGCTGTTTGTGTAGGTTCTTTTATATCTTGGACCTGAGTTATAGGGGCTATTGTTACATGCCTTAACGTACAGACATGGTCTTAGTGGTGCCAAGTGTGACATACATTGAGGTTTGCTTTTCTGACTTCTATTAATTGTAAATCCCATAAATGAAGTCTGACAATTTGTGGCCTGAGGAGACTCCTGTATTTTCCTAAAACAGATGCTCAAATATGTGAAGCTACCAAAATAATTGTATGAAAAAAGGAATAAAACACCCGTTGCAACTTGCAATATGCAATCAGCTGTAGGACAAATGCCCATCTTCAAAACATTTCACCCTGCTTTAAAATTGTGGTGATAAAGTCAGAAGTAATTTAAATTACTGTCACTTGAAAATATGTTTCTTAAAAATCTTCTTACTATATTGTAGTCTGAAATATTTTCCTCAGTAGTGGCCTGTCAATATATTGCAACTGATAGGGAGCATGTTATAAATGTCCTGAGTAAAAGATAGAAACCATTTTTTTGAACTTTGTAATTAAAATGTTATATGAAATTCCTTCTTACTAAATGTTTGCGTATATGAAGAAATAACAAGGGTCTTTCTAAAATTGGACTTATGCAAGCTTTGATTCACCTTGCCACCCCCCCCCCCACCCCCAAAAAAAGGTAACGTCTCTTTTTTTTTTAAAGGAACCTACTAGGTCTGCAGTTCTTTATTGCTCTGTATCTGTAAAATACCTAGCCCTTTTGCTGGTAGTAAACAATAAAAGTAAATAAATTTAGGAGCTTCACAAAAACTTAACACTTCGTTTCTATCCATAAGCAAAATATTTAGTTGCAGACAGAAAAGCTTGTGTGAGCATGACTCTTATAAGTAGTAAATAAGGCAGCAATTAAATGCATATGTCCCATAGTCAAAAGTAATTATTTTTTCCACTGTTTTATATAATACATTAAACAGTAAATTAGTGGAAAATATATCAAATTCATCATAAGAGATATTAAAAGGTATAGCCACCATGTCCATGCTTAAAAATGTGTCTTAAAAATAAAAGAAAAACGAATGTCTCAGAAATTGTTAGTAATAAAAAGCTCTTAGATTAATATTTTCAATAAGCTATTTTTTAAAATGCAGAACATTTTCTGTTCCAATTCTTAATGTTGTTTAACCATGAACAGCCTTAAATGTTGTAATGGAAATCCTCTGGGTAGAACAAATAGAGTATATTTCAAGGCAGTAAGATGTTGCTAACAGAATGTGGTTTGAACATAATAAAATTAGCATTCTGAAAGCTTGTATTTCTAACACATATAAATAATAAAATGTTTTTAAGGGAAGCAGTTAGTACTATAGGCATCTGGAGCACAGAAACTAACTAAAAGTGTGCACTCTGTTTACAGTTACAAATGAATGCTAGAGCCATAATGCAGCCACACAAGATTTCTGTGATTGCTGCATAGACTTAAGATTTTTGTAACCAAATGAAAAATTTTAAGCATTCAAAGCATGCACACAGAGAGGACATCATAATGTACTACATTGAGTTTCAGTGCCTGATCTTCCATAACCTTAACAGGGTCAGCAGGCAAAACACATGATCAAAGGAATATTTAAATAACATGAAAAAATTGTATTTAAACAATTTAGTAGTAATTAAAGCTAAATATGCAGAAGCTGGTATGTACAGTAAAAATAAATTATTTATTAGAAAGTAGAAGTTTTTTACTATTCTCTCTTCAGAGACTACTAAAAGGCAGTAATCTATTTTTTGTTTTAATATCTTCATGAAGATAGTGTGCTTAGTTGTTAAGTAATGGTTGCAGGATTAGTCCCTTTGAATGACTCCCGAGCAAATAGCTTTGTTCTCTTCGTTTCTACAAGAAATAAGGGGAGGGAATTACTTCACCTGAAGCATTTTGCTTTACTGCCTGCTCTGTTGCCATCACTAGAAATATGCCCAGGAGGGGTAAGCATGGTAAGGTTGGGCCTGCTGTGTGGGATGGCATTTTCCAGTCTTCTCCATGCAGCTCTACCAATGCACTTTCATCCTGACTTGTAGCAGTGCTACATAGCTTTCCTTACCAGAGCCATAGACTAAATGAATAAAAAGTGTACTTGGAGGTTTTCTGAAATAAACTGATAGCAAAGTAGACTAGGGATGTCATCATGTAGATGACTACGCAATTATCGACTGCATACATCTCATTACTACTTTTACTGCTTGCAAAGTGGGTTGTTTTTAGTTTTTAGTTTTTGACTGGTGTGTGCATTTCATAACTTGCATTTCTCTTATGCTTAAATTTAATTCTTTGAGAAGTGAGTTCTAAAATGTCTAACCTGTCATGTCCAGAGTAATTGTCCTGATGGTGGTTGTGGTCCTGGAGGTGGCTGGCATGTCCCGGCAGCCCCTGGGAGGGTCAGCACAGGGGGTCTCCATGTGCTGTCCTTGTATCAGAGGCAGGAAGGGGGAGCGGGAACTGGTGCCTGGGAGGAGCTAGCTGAAAAGCTGGCTCACCACGAGCACTAGATCTGCCCTGCCCCTTCTGATAGAGAGATAGCAGTGTGGAGGGTGAGGAAGGCAGGCTCGAGCCAATACATGTGGCAGGTTTGAAAGCCAGCTCTCATGCATATAGGCTCCTGCAGCCCCACCTGTCCCCCCCTTGTTGCCTCCTACAGAGCCAGTGCTGGGGGGAATCAGCTTAAAAGCTGGTCCCGCTCTCCCCAGCACTGGCTCTGCAGTGCCACCTGCCCTTCCTCCCATGCTGGTGCCTCTAACCTCGGCTGGCCTTAGCTCCCCACAGACAGAGGCTGCTACACATCCCACGGTAGCTCACATCTGTCTGTCACGGTAGCTCACATCTGTCTGTCACGGTAGCTCACATCTGTCTGCGGTGAGCCTGGGCCTGCTGTGGACAGAGGCTGCTTTGCAGCAGCCTCTTCTGTCTCTTCCCCCTGCCCTGCTGCCTTTGTCCATGGGGAACTTGAACCCCCCATGAAGAGGGGCTGCTGCCACCCTCAGCTTCTGTATCAGAGGCAGCAGTGCGGGGTGGTGGGCAGCCAGTCTGTATGGGGAGCTGTTTTTTAAATTGGCTCCCCTTGCAGACTGGCTACCAACTGGCACCCCACGCTATTAGCTCTGATACCTAGCTCTGAGTGCTCTGCTAATCAGCCGGGTGGCATTTGAATCTCTCCTGAGTGGCCGCACAAGCGCACAGCTTCAAGGAACATGAGTTGTGAGGCACCTCAGCTTCGTCTAGTAGGGATGGTAAATTTTGATTAATCAGCTAATCAAGTAGTTGATAAGTTGGGTGCTTGCTATCCTGCTGTGCCTCTGCCTTTGAAATGTACAAGAGCCGCCTGCTCTTGTACATTTCAAAAGAAGTGCTTGGATGAGGTCTGGACTGCTGTGCCTCTCCCTTGGAAATGTACACTTGCTCTGTGTCCCCCGCTGTGTGTCTGCCTCCCCTGTCCCCTGCTGCAGAGATGGTGCTGGGGGCGAGGAAGTGGCTTTTAAGTTGGCTCCGCCCAGCACTGGCCCCTGCTCCCCTCCTTGGTGCCTCTGATACAGAAGCGGGAAGGGGAAGCCTCTAGTTGAGTAGTGACTCGTCTACCTGATAAGCCTATCGCCTAGTCTTGTCTGTGTGTGCTGTGCATCAGCTCCGTGAAACCAGCTTCTGGCAACAAAAGCTCTGCCTTCCAGGCTTCCACAGGCTTTGCCTCCTCTGTGCAGGATGGAACACAATGATCCCTGAATCTTCAGAGCTTTCCCTGTGGTGTCCAGCCCTTTATCCACAGAACACAATAAGCGTTACTAGGCCTGTAACAGTACATGCGGGCTGGTAAGATTCAGCTCAGGATCACCACCACTTGGCTTAACACTCCAGCACAGAGAGATTCTTCTTTTCATTACAAATATAAGTGTGAAAGAACAGAGATTCCTACTAGGGTGAGTAAGAATATTGGAAACAAACAGTTACATTCAAAAGAAAATGATAGCATGCTTTCCAGAGACTAAACTTAGCTAACAAGTTAACTTCTTGTCTAGAGAAGTTTGTCTCATTCAAAGTTCTCTCCAGTATTTTCAGCTGAGCCTGATTGAGACTTTCATGAAGCAAATTTGCAGTCTGTGTATTTCCGAGGTCAAATTTTCAGGCACCTTTAGTGCCATCTCTGTCCCCTTGTCCCCACATCCCTACTACTGTTTGCTGCTTCCTCACACTTTTCTCTCTCAGAAGTTTTCAGCATTGTTCACTAGCACATGGGTTCCCAAAATGGGGGGACATGAAGAAATTCCAGGGGGGGCACGAGGCGACCCAGTCTTCCCCCTCCTCCCCCCCATTAATCCTCCTCTAAGCTGCTATTTTGTTTTTTGGCCCTGGTCAGTTCCTTTTTTTTGCTCAACAAGTTTTGCTGCTATGGGGGGAGGGGGTTCTCAAAAATCAAAAAAGGGGTTGTGATGCCGAAAAGTTTGGGAACCACTGCACTAACATTTGGTTCAAAGTATAAGAGCTGCTGCAGTGTGAACCATCCAGTACTTAATTTACATGTTAACAGCCAGATAGATAAACATTTGGTGTCTGATAGAAGAATCTGTTTTCCACCTTTGCTCCTGTGACCAGTCCGTAGACACAGACCTTAAGAACATAGTTTTCTGTTGAGATACATAACTCCTGAGTTACACAACATTCATACATGTTTTGTAATGGGATTGCTGGCCAGCGTGACACCGGCTTTTATTTGAGACCTCACGTGGCCTTTTTTGGTGAGCCAGAATGTGCATACTGTAACCCCTCTGCACCCACTTGCCAACTGACATTCAGAAGTTCTTGAGTCTCAGTGGGTAAGTCATTTTTCTGTGCCTTAGTTTCTTCATCTGAAAATGGAGATAGTTATGCTTGTGTTTCTTTCTTTGTAAAGCACATTGAGATCTATGGATGAAAAGTGCTATGGAACACTTAAGTCAGTGCCCATTATCTTAGTTATACTGAATTCAATAAATTCACTGGCATAAAAGTAGAGTGGTAAATCAGGCTGTTGAGTGCTCTGAATTTATTTTAATAAGGACCAACAGACCAACTTGATAGCAAGTCAGAAGTTCTCTTGTCAGAATGGGATTCCAGAATCTGCATGCATGCTTTCTTCAGATGATGCAATTTATCTGGAACGTCCAATACCACAAAATTACCTTTTGGTCCTTGTATGTCCTTTAAAGGGAGGATTGCACAGCAAGGCAAGAGTCCAGAGCCATAATCTTGGCTTCCATTGTGCTCACTGAGCTAATGGTCTCAGTTAATTAAGGAAAAAAAAATCTTTGAATCTTGTTGTCATGAGCTTGACATGCTATTTTTCCCTTCATCCATTCACTTTTTGAATTAACTTGGCAGCAGATTTAGAGTCTTTCAGGAGAAATTTGTCTGATATTCGTAGAATCATAGAGATGGAAGAGACCTCAGGAGGTCATCAAGTCCAGCCCCCTGCCCAAGGATCATGAGGCCTAAATCTGTGTAGTATGTTTTTGTTTTAACTTTTCACTAGGGATGTAAAATCCCATTTAATGTTAAGTTTAACCAGTTAACTGATTGAATGGGGGTTGGGCTGGAGGGCCCTTGTCACCTGCCACAGCCAGGCTGGAGCGACCCCCATATCACGGGTTGGGGCTGGTCCAGTCTGTCTGATTCTGACCCCAGGCTTGGCTGCTGGCTCCCAACCCACATGGGCTAGGAGCCGGCAGCAATACCCCCTGCCTCTTCTGTTCCTTCTCTTCCTCCCATTCTGGTGAGGCTGCTTCTGGGTAGCAGTTTATTGTTATCCAGTAAGCATCACCCATTAAGTGTAATGCTTACCTGGCAACCAGTTACCTGTTCGCATCCCTACTTTTTACCATATTTGGGACTCCAAATTTTAGATAAGATGACCTATTTCGGTTTCAAGTACTGTAAGTTACAAATATGAGCGGTACAATTCTATTCTTCTCCTCTGTGTCTGAACTCTTTTTCCCACCTCTGACCGACTAAAGATTTAGCACTGAGAGTGGCAGTGTAGACACAGCTGAGTGAGTTCAAATAATGCAGGGAAAAGCAGCTTAAAGTTCTGAGATAAAGGTATATTGATTGAATGGGGGCTGGGCTGGAGGGCTATGTTTAAAATCAAATAAACTATTCCCTGACCTGTATCAGGAATAGCTGTGTGTGCAGTAAGAAAAGATAAATATATTTAAAAAGATTACTTCAGCCCCTGAATTCAGGCTTCTGTTTTCTTCTTGAAGCAGTTGAGAAAATTCTGTATCACTAAGTATGTAGAGACTAAAGCATCCTAAATTTCTGGCTGTTTGTGATATTTTCAAGTGCTTCAGGAGAAGATAGGAGGTTGATCTTGCAGTTAAGGCAGTAGACTGGGATTCAGGAAACCTGATTTTTAGGCTTTGTCTATACTGGCAAGTTTTGTTTAGGAAAAGTTCCTTTTGTTGACAAATTGCATGAGGGTTCACATTGCAGCACAACTTTTGTTGGGAAAAATGTCCATTTTCATCACCCAAAAACTTCCAGCTCCAAGAGGGACTTTGTTCTTTTCTCCTGCTTATGTTGTTGACAGACATGCCGTGTAAACCTATTCCTTGGCTGCAGACTTCCAGTTATCTTAGGCAAGTCACATAATCTATTTCTGAATCAGTTCACCACCTATACAGTGACAATAATACTTCCTATATGGGGATATTGTGTGTTTAACAATCACATACTGTGCTGTTAAGTACCTGGAAAGATAGACAACAGAACTGTGAACTTTAAAAGAAAGGATTTTGCTTGCTATCTTCACACTGTCTTGTTAATATGTTTGATATGTAAATGAACCAAATGGACATTTCCAAACTGTTTAAAAACGTTAGGATGTGGTAATTATAATATGTAAATGTTAATTGAAATTTGTGAATGTAATATTTCTATGCTAATTAGCACATTACACTAGTGAAGTACCAGGTAGAATAAAGCATGGAATATAACTTTGAATGGCCATGTTGATGGCTTGACTTGATTAGAATTTGTGCCTGTGCTAGTTGTAACAGTCGTAGAGTTTATTAAATAACAAACCAGTGAGCGAGCAAGGAAAACAACTTTCTTAAAACAAACTGGAGAGCTTCTGTAGTGAGCTGCTGCACGCAGCCATGGGTGTTCCCAACCCCCACCCCTGGGGCACACATCCAAATCCCCATACTTTCAAGACTGTCCCTATGAGAGAGCGTCTCCAAATCACAGTCTTTCATGACCATATCACTACACTAGCGTGGCTGAATTTATAACTTGATGAGCTACCTGGTGAGCGTATTTGGGAAATGATATGCAATCTATTTTCTTCACCCGTTTTGGTTCTCTGTTTTGCAGTAATTTCATTTTCTGATGGATTGTCGAGAAAACTGATTAGTGCTGTGATTGAGGCTTCAGCATGTCAGGGGACTGGTATAATGGGCTGCCATTGAGACTGCACGGTGAAACCACACACAGAGATTACCTCATCTCATTAGATGATTGAAACCTTCATTGAGTCTGCAAGATTGCACAGCTTTCTGATATACTGCAGTTGGGAGCTGCTGCTAAACATGCTTTCGTGTTCCTTGGGATGATGCTGAAATGGTGATTTTTGTTGTTTTTGTGTTTGGGATAAAAGCCACAGCTGCTGTATGCCAATACAAAATGTTCCATTTTATCTTATTTTAAAGTAAGGTTCTGCATTATGGAATGAATTTAGCTTTGAAGCAGATGTCAGAGTTGGTTATGTTAAATCTATTTAACGTGTTTATTCACTGCCATTTTATGTTTCTGTAGGAAGAGTGCTATAAAGAGCACATTCTTGTTTTGAGTACTCTGTGTTCCTTGAAGCAAGGGGGGAAGCAACAAGTATAACATCACTGGCAGCAATAACCCTGGTCTAAGATATAGTTGATCCTCTGATGCTCTGTTTTATATTGACTAAGGGATATAACTCATAATAGGCAGCACTCTGCATTGCCCAGCTGTCCTGTTGAGGGATAGTGCAGCTGGCCGCACATGCAGATGTGCCTAGAAAAGATGGCTTAGAGAGAGCCCATTTAACCCACTGTGTACTGATGCTAAAAGGAGCTCATTAAAATGCAGTCTTTAAATAAAAAGATATTTAAAGATATTACTACTTGGAATATTTGAGCCCTGGTAGGCAGTAAGCCAAACTGAAGAATTTGTTGTAGTGCAAGAACTTGCATGGTACAATATTGATATTGTATGCCTTATCAGAGTATGTTCAGCAAGTTGGCCTTTCTCTGCTTAAAGCTGTCCACAGTTATCCTTTTGTTCAGAGAAGACACGTCGCAAAAGAGATGTGAGGTAAGTCATGGCTTTGCTATTCAAAATTCAATAGAAATGAATTTTAGAATGTCTGCTGCATGTGGTGAGCAGCTGGTTGATGTCTATTAAGATGCTGCTTAAGAAGAAGTGCTGCACAACATTAGTAAGCACATATGCACTTGCAATGAATAACAGCAGTGAGACCAAAGAACAGATTTTCTATTAGTCTGGCAATGAAATCTCTGAGATTGACATATTGCCGAAGGTATTCCTAAGGCATCTATCATTTTTCTCTGGAAGTGCTGATCATGTAAAAGCAGTGTTTGTATGTATAAAGATAATTTGGAACAAAGTCAATCATTAAAAAACAATTCTTGAGCCAATTGGTCAAGATGATAAAAGAACAGAGACTCCAAGGTGAATAAATGTGTATTAATCTTACATGTGTTCCACCAAAATCCAAATAATAAATCATGTACAAGAGGATGTTAAGGCTGTATAGTAGCATTTCTTAAAGTGTGTTCTGCGGGACACTGGTGTGCCGCGAGGCAGTCGGAGGTGTGTCACAGAGAGAACAGAATTCAAAATGGCTGCCCTTAAAGGGAGAAGCCTCCTTTTTTAACATTTTTTTTGTTTTGTTTTCTTGTCAACAACTTTTCCCTGGGGCATGGCTGCCCTTAAAGAGGCAAGCCTCCTTTTTTTTTTTTTTTTTTTTTTTTGGCTCAACAAAACAAAAAAATCTTTGGTGTTCACCAAAAAAAAAATATCGTTTGGTGTTCCTTGGTCTTAAAAAGTTTAAGAAACACTGCTGAATAGAATATATTTTATATATGAATATAATCAGGAACACTTGCCTACAAGAAACATCAAAACAAGAGTTGCTAGATAGAAATGATATAGTCCTTAGAACATGCATATGAAGTAATATATCAACAATCTGCAAACCAGAGACAAACTTAAAGAGCATTTGAAAGCAAAATCAAACTAAGTTTTGTCAGATGCTGGAGAATCAGAAACAAGATGAACTACAGAGTTACATACCTAAATTACATAAGTTGTATAAACCTCTGAATGCTAGGGAGGCAAAATCACTATTAATCAGCTAATTGGTTAAATGTTATGTTAACCTAATGTTTAACTGGTTAACTGACTAAGTGGGATCTCTGGCGCTGGCCCCAGCCCTGGGGCTGCTGCTTCCAACAGTGGTGGCAGGCAGGTCCCAGCGCTGGATGTCTGCTGCAGGCTCCTGGTCCTGCTGGAGCAGCCCTCCGCCTGCCACAGACCATGGGTGGGAGTCTGCTCTAAGGTACTGGTTAACTGGTACCTGGTCAGCATTATACGGTTAACCAATTACCCGTTCACATCCCTTCTAATCCTGTCTTACTGGTCAATCAGTATTGAACTGGACTATTGCACACAGTGGACAGAAATTAATTCTCAGTAAAGTATCAGTTATGTGGCGGGCCCTACTAAAATCACAATCCATTTTGGTCCATTTCATGGACATTGGATATTGAAAATGGTAAATTTCATTATTTCAGCTATTTAAACCTGAAATTTCACATTGTTGTAAGTGTAAGGAGTTCTGTTTGGGGCGGGAGAGGGTTGCAAGGTTATTGTAAGGTGGCTTGCAGAACTACTGCCCTTACTTCTGTGCTGCTGCTTGCTGTGGTGCTCTTCAGAGCTGGGCCCCTGGAGAGAGGTGGCTATGGCTGAGATCCCAGCTCGGAAGGCAGAGCCACTGCCAGCAGCAGGGCTAAAGTGAGGCCTGATACGGTATTTCCATCCTTACTTCTCTACTGCTGCCTGCAGAGCTGGGGACCATCAATCATCAGCCAGCGCTCTCCTGCAACCCAGATGGCAGTACCAAGAACCCCCCTCCCAAATAACCTTGTTACCTCCCTGCAGCTTCCTTTTGGGTCAGGACCCCTACTTTGAGTCTTCTCGTGAAATCTCTATAGTATAGGGTAAAAGCCCACACGAGACCAGATGTCATGGTCCGTGATGGATTTTTGATGGCCATGAATGTTGTAGGGTCCTAATCATGTATGTAGATGTGTGAATATTTTGGTGCTCATCTTAATCTTTGTCTACCATTCTAGTTATTAAGCATATGAAATAGCTAAGCAGAGTAACTATCTTGATACTTTTGACTCACAAGGAAGTTTGCTGAGTCATGACATAGCTGAAAATCATGAGGCTCCCAAGCCAGATGGAGTATCTTTTGTAATGTAGGGAATGTAGTTCCTCAACTGGCCTTCTTAACTTCCCTGTTATAGAGCCATTGCTCTAGGGTGAAGTCATAGCTCATGGGCATTTCTATCCGTCCATTGGGACAGAGCCAGTTTTTTAAAATCTGTGTCTTGAAACAGGAAGCTCTCTTTGAAGGTGTCTTTGCTGACCCAGCCTTGCTATTCCCAGTGTGTCTGCCTTCACAAAGCAGAGCAGACATTTACTGTCTGTGGGGGAGCTTCTTGCAAGGGATTCCTTTTAATTGGTAATGAGTTTCTCTTTACTTCCCCTTGTGACAGGGTATTTGTAGGGGATCCCCTCGTACCCGAGGGGGTCCCCCCTTTTCTGTAGCCCTCCTTTCATTTGGGGTTCTCACAGTACCTATTGTATCCATTATATAATTCCCCCTCCCCTTGCGTATAGATGTGCCTAAAGAGAGGGCCTTTTGCCTCTCAGGGATTACGCTGGGGTAGGGGGACCCGGGCCCGCCCTATTCACTGTGTCTCGGCCCGGAGCCCTGGGGAGGGATTATAATGCTCTCCTCTCCCTATTGGTTGACGGGATGACCACCCGTAACACGTCAACCCGCGGGCCCTGAAGTCCTGCTCTGAGCCACTTCCTACTCCGTCGACGGTTTATCTTACCCCCACGATAGGTCCTCGGTCCGTTCGTCCCACTCCCCTGCGAGTCCCCCGATCCTGGCTCGGGCTCACGGTCCTTTGGTTGTCATGGGTCTTGGTCCACTGGGGTGTCTTCCCGGCTGCCGGTTCCGAAGCTCCGTTGCTCCGGTTCTACTCCTGAGCCTTTGCGGTCGGCTCCCCCATACTCCTGGGAACCGCCACCATCGAGACTCCTTTCCTTCTCCCGGGCACGGGGGCCGCCATTTTTAAAGCTGACAGCGCACTGCTGACATGGCTGCCGGGTGCCCCGTGCTGCGTCTAACTCCTCCTCCTTCCACCATTCCTCCCCTAGCGAGGTTCCTGGGGGACCCGGGACGCCCACGCCTGCACCCTTCCCCCACCCTGGTCCTTGCCGGCTTTCTGCTGTTACGCGGGGCAGCATTCCCCGGTGACCCGGGGTGCCTATGCCAGTGCGCTCCTGACGGTCCAGCTCCCCCTGGCTGTCCACCAGCGTATGGGGCTCGTCCACCCCATCGCCCGGGCAAGCCGGAACGCCCGCGTCTGCGCGTCCCAGCCGGCACAGCTCTTCCTGGCCGTCTCCCAGTGGGCTTGCCTGATCCGTCACCCGGGCAACCCGGGACGCCCGCGCCTGTGCGTCCCTGGCGCCCACACAACTCTCCCTGGCTGTCCGCCGGAGTACGGGGTTTGTCTGTCCTGTCACCCGGGCAACTTGGGACGCCCGCGCCTGCGCGTCCCGGCCGGCGCAACTCTCCCTGACTGTCCGCCGGAGTGCGGGGCTTGTCTGCCCCGTCTCAGTATTCTGTCCCTTAAGGGCAGAACTTCCTACTGGTCAGTCCTCCCCATCACATATCATGGCCCTTCAGGAGTTTAGAGGGGTCTGATACACACAAAGCGTGAGGGGAAAGGACTGCTCAGTGAAGAAGTAGTATTTAGAATGAATCCTGTTACTACTGCATCTATAAAGGGTCTGGGACCTGGAGATGCGCAGAAAGAGTGGGGCCTACCCAATGAAGGAGGGACCGGGAGAAGGGGCTAGCATAATTGCTGGCTGTTCCTTCATAGCAGGGCAGATGCTTACAGACGTGGGAAGGAGTAAGAAGCTCCTCAGGGCCCTGAGTGAGCAAGGAGCAGACATTGGCAGGAGAGGGCTACTCTCCAGGAGCAGAACTTGGGAATAATAATTGTGCAAATTGCCCATCTCCGGAAGAATGGCTGGGGCTCCTGACATGAGAAACTTATGACTGAGTGAGAACTTTCAGAGAACTGGGAACAGAGGTTAGTGGGCAGCATGGATGTGAAGGGGGTAACAGGTTAACTGGTAAGAATCTCCCTTAATGGAGGATACTTACCAGTTCCGGTTAACCGGTGGGGGCTGAAGCAGTTCCCCACCTGCCCAGGCACCATGCAGGCAAGGGCTGCGCTAGCCAGGTAGGAGCAGTCCCTGCCTGTGGCCGGGGGTGGGGGTGTCACTCCAGACCGGCCCACCCCTGCCCATCCCCCTTTTAATTGATTAACCAATGAAACATAATGTTTAACCGGTTAACAAATTAAAGGGAGTTTTACATCCCTATCAGGTTTCAGAGGAATCCTGAAAGCTAGAGGTACCTTTTTGTTTGTTTGGGTTTTTTTACTGTGGTCTCTTTTTTGTAAGAGGTTTTATAATAAACAAGCCCTAAGAATTGTATTATTGACTCAAATGTGTAGATGGATGAATTACTCTCTTTCTGAGAAGAGAAATGAGGCAAGGGCTGTATACTAACTCATCAGAGGGCAGTATAGAGCAAGTATACTCTATGATGACACCTCCCCCTTCCCCCCCCCCCCCCAATTTTGTCTTTTCTCCTTGTTGGTCTTTTTTTTTAAAGGTAGGGGCTCTCCACAGAATCATTCTTATTGATAGTTACAGTGGCTTAGTGGCTCTACTTTCACCATCCAAGGACTCCTGCTCCTACTATTGGACTCAAAAGAGGACTTTTGCATTTGGAAGAGAGTGCAAAACTTGGGATGGACATGTTTAAGTTTGTACATTTTCCGCATTAGCTCACAGGAACATCCAAACTTTTGTTGTACAAATGGAACGTAGGCATAAGGTGATTATATAGCACTTGGTACAAGTCGGCTTCCCTTGTGTGAATTACCATCATAATTCTTTTGTGAGCCAGGAGCTCACTTTTCTGGCGAGAAGTTTGGGGTGACCTTGGGAACAGCAGTAGCATTGCTTTTCCACCACAGTTTCCAATCTTCTCACCAGGAGAACCTGCATCTAACCATAAAGCATGCAAGCAAGTTCAGGTGAGCAGCTTCTACTTTAATATGGGTCCGATCAGCCTACTGAGTAGTGGAAAATACCATACACCCGGAGTTAGCACAGTTTTCACTCACAACAGAGCAGTATTGTTATGATCTTAGTTGGTCAGCAATCGCAGGAAAAGTACTGGGCACAAAATAGAGACCGTTTTGTCATCTTGGTTTGCTTATTCAGCCATTGAGACCATTGTCCGTGCTAATAGCTCACAGTTTTTTTGGGGAAAAATGTGAATGTCTGGGTAAGATGGATAAGAAAGCATTAGGGAAGATAAAGTAACTAATGTTTTTGTAATAAATTTAATTAGCCACTGTTCCATACCATGTTTCTGATAAACATGTTTTTGGTTGCTTTAACTTAAGATACCAACTTGGGAATTCTTAGACACATGTTTTATTAAACACAATATAATTTAAAATTATATAAGAAATTACAAGAAATAAAACAGTTTGTTGTTTTGGTGTTTACAGTGTCCAACTAATCAAATGAATGCAATATAAAAAATGTTACAGTTTATGCAGAAGTAATTCATTTAAATGTACTACAAAGTAATAAACACAATTCTGTAGTATTCTGTGGAAGTGATTTTGCTACTAATATGAAATTGCAGATTCTTAACACATGTCCTAATTAATTTTTCAATCAAGCTTTTTATTTTTCCAATTGTACAATTAAAGTTCAAAATCAGAAACTGAAATTATTTCTTGACTATTTAGATTTGAATTTTCTTAAAAATTACCTTTCCACTTCCACTTTCCACTGCTCTTAAAACTCAGTAGTATGTATAACCATCCAAATCAGCAACCCTAATTTTAGTTCACTGTAAACTCTGATTTATTGGAGGCAAACCTATAGATATTTCCATAAATTTGAAGAAATAATAACATTGAGATTAAACATTCCAGGTTATTCATGAATTAATTAAATATTTTTGTTTTTTGTCTGAGGAGCTGACAGCATGTGATATTTCATGTTACAAAAACTATCTGAAAAATCTCTAGTCTGTAATTACTGTAGGGAAGAATGGTGTAGGGTTGTTTTTTTTCCATTTCTTGTCCAGGGCATGTAAACACGGTTTTCTGGTAAAGTAGTGCTGTGCTAAACTAGTGCATTTGGCCTTTTTTTGAACTGGTAACCTCTTGTTGACTTAAGTGAGAGAAGATTTTGTAAATTGCATCATCTTTTGGTATGTAGAGAAATTGGAGTGAAGAGCTCTTAACATTATGAGTGCTCAAAGAGTGGAGTAAGAAACTGGTGGAAGTGGGTGAGCCAAAATCAATGCAGAAGGCCACGTTAGATATGGGATATTAATGGGACAGATCATTTTGGATATCTGATGTTCTTTTCTGTCTCTACTCTTGAGTCTATGAAGACAAAAGAGAATCCTATATACAAAGGCATGTCTTGCTGAAAGGTTGTTTGTACTTTGAAAGCAGATTTTACCTTCATTTAAAGAAAAAGGTAATCCTGCACTTTTTGGTTTTCTCTTTGCAATAATTTAAAAGTGCATTAATTAATATACCTGTAAAAGTGTTGAGAATTTACTTGGCTCTGTAAACTTTGTAAAGTGCATTATTGTGATGCAACAAAAAAGTAAATTTTGCTTACTTTAAATGTTGATAAAATGCTTTTGCTGCATAAATGTTCTTCCATAATATTTTTCTTTCAAATACTTTGTGTCTATGTAGCAGAGACAAAGCGCTAAATGTTTGTCTTTAATTGTTTTTCTTTTTCAAAAAATTTGTTTGTAATATGTTTATTGAAGTGGCTGGACTGGTTCCAAAAATCTTAGGTTAGATATATAAACACGTTACAACAATGGTATCAAAATACCAATGTGTTTTGCTTGGTTTGGAAATTACAATATAAATATTGTGAGTTAAAGAAAAAGCAGCTATTTGTGTCTACTCATCCCTTTTACCAGCTCATTAGAAGGTATTCGATTAAATAATGGAAATTACTTTACAATTTAAGAGACTTGTATTAATTTAGAAATATCATGAGATGATACATACAGTAATTCCTCATTTAACATTATAGATGTGTTTCTGAAAATGTTCGTGCTAAGTGAAAATGTGTTATGCGGGGTCAATTTTCCCATTAAAAATAATGGAAAAGATGGGGGTTGCGTTTCAGGTGGTAGTGGCAAAGTCAATTTTTTGTTGGTGCTGGGTTATCAACGTCAACATTAGATATCTAGCAACACAAGATATCTAGCAACACAAGTCACCGTGGTTTGTTAAAACACAAAGATAAACACATGAGTGAGCGGAGGAGTGCTGTGACTACGTGTATTCATCCGCTCATGCGAATTACCACTGTTTTCACCAACTTATACTGCCATGCGAAGTAGTCCGCCACTTGATTATTTTCGTGTTATTTCGGGGATGGTTGTGTTATTTGAAAAACGTTCCTTAAAAAAAATCGTGCTATTGCAAGAACATGTTAAGCGGTCACGTGTTAAACGAGTAATTACTGTACCAACTTTTAAACTATTTTTCAGTATGCGTTCAGGTGTTCTATCTCTTAGCGTGTGACACTGCATGTATGATAAGATTGATGTTGCAGAAAGTGCTTAACTATGGTTTTTGTTGTATGTGAAGTATAATCACATTATTGCCTTTAATTCCTGAGCTAGAACAAATGTATAATAGAGTAAACTATTACATTGCTTGTTATGGCCGCATTTGCTCACAGTTGTAAGGGTAGTGAGAAAGCTGTTGATTTGTGATGTGTTGGGTCTTCTGCTTGATTCATTTTATAATTGTACCAAGAGCTGGTGGGTGAGCACTTTTTACTATTACTGTTGCACTGATTTTGATTTTTTTTTTTTAAATGACACAACTCTCACAGATCTAATTGTTTGGAAGAGAGTTTGTTTGGTCTGTCTGAAATCACCCAGACTATTTTCCTTCAAGATGACTTGTTATAGGCAGCATCTGAAACTATGGTGAGTAGTCCCACTGTCTTCACTGCTCACAGGATCCAGGCACTTGTGTTTTGTTAATGTGCTATGGATTTTTGTATTTAATATTTATAACTTAGGAACAATATTGGCAACTTTTTGTAGCTAGATGAGTGATGATAAAACAGGGCTGGGCAAAATACGGCCCATGGGCAAGATCCGGCCCACCAAGCCACTGGATCTGGCCTGCGGACACATTGGGGAGCCCCCAGACAGGGTCCCTACTTTCCTCACCCCACCTGCATGCTGCTCAGAAAAGCAGCTGCTGCAGCCATTTCTCTTTTGCAACTGAGAGCCCAGGGAGGAGGAGCTGCCCCCATCACCAGAACAATCCCATTGGCCAGTTTCTGGCCAGTGGGAGCAGCCTGTTTGAATAACACATGAAGCATCACACCCCCCTCCCCTCTGGCTCATAGTTATTCACTCAGGCACGTGGCCCCTACAGCCTGTGCAGGGGCGGGGCAGGCAGGGAGGCTGCCTCAGAAACTTGCTGGGCTGCTGGCAGGGAGTCACAGGTAAGTCTCCCAGCCAGAGCTGCCTCCGGCACTCTAGCCCCTCCCTCCATCAGCCCTTTCTCCCTCTCCCCCCCCCCCCCTTACCCCACATAACCCAAATCTTCTCCCCCACTCCTGTATCCATACCCTGTCCCAGATCCTGCATCCTAGTCTCCTGCCCCAGATCACAACCCAAATCCCTGCGCTTCCTCCTGCACCCCAACCCCTGCCTCAGATCACAACCCCCTCCTACTGTAGGTCATATCCCAAACCCCTGGCCCCTCTCCTGTACCCCAATCCCCTGCTCCAGGGCACAACCCCTTCCTGCCCTAGGTCACTTCCCCAAACCTCTGTACCCCAGTCCTGTGCCCTAGGTTACATCCCAAAAGCCTACACCCCAGGTCACAACCCCTTCTTGTCCTAGGCCACAACCCAAACCTCAGTCAAGAGCCCCAAGTCACGACCGCCTCTTTCATCCAGACCCCACACTCCCTTCTGCACCCTAATCCCTTACCCCAAGCTCCCTTCTGCACCCAAACTCTGTCCCAGCCCCTGCACCTCCTCCATTGATATCATGGAAGAGTGCAGCCCTCAACCACTTTCCCAATTCTTGGCATGCCCCCCCTCATCAAAAAATTATTGCCCTGTGATAAATAGTTTATAATGGTTTCCTTAAATCAACTTTTACTTTTGTTCTGCAAAATCTTTTTGTCTTAAATCTTTACTACTTTGGTCTAGTTTTACACTGGTGGAATTCCATTTTCCTCAAATTCGAATTTTGAGATCAAGTTCTCTAATACTGCCCAGCATAGGTGTAGTCCAGGAAGTAGCAGTTTTTCCCCTGGTGCCATGCATCTAGGAGCAAGAGGGCCTTTGTCTCTGTACCCACTCAATTCTTTGCTTTCCTGCCAAGACTATCAAGAAGAGCAAAGATTAGATTGCAAGCACCCAACAATGCAACTGTGAGGCTTTTTTACTGTTCTTGTTCTCTGTTTGCTTGCTATGTGGGTGGTGGCAGAGATGCTACTTTTTGCACAATAGTGATTTCTAATATTAAGGAGGGGGACAGAGTTGTTTTCTGTCTTGCCATGCCTTCTGTAATGATCCTTGTAATTAGTAAACTGCAGTGTTCCTACAACAGCGGTGGTTGGTAATGTTGTCAAATTGTAATGTGTTAAGCTGTATGGCACAATTGTAAACTTTGTTTTTTCTAGATGAGTGTGTTTAAAATTCTTCTCAGTTTGTGCACCACCAGTGATGTGTACAGACCAGTGAAATGAGGACAGATACACGGGTGGATTTGAAAGTGGCAGACCTCAAATTTTATTAAACTTTAACGGAGGGAAGGGGTGTTAGTCATCCATCACCCACATTCTCCTGTGCAGGGATTACAGCACTCCTACCATATAATGCAGGGCTGGGCAAAATATATCCCGGGGGCAGATCCGGCCCGTAGTCTACTATGCTGGGACCCTCAGGCACGCAGCTGCTGCAGTTTAAAGCGCAGTCCATGCAGCTCTCTGCTCTGCAGGAAGCAGGGAGGCTTCGTGTGATCTCCCAGCCCTCAACCCAATCCTCAGCTTCTACATATGCTAGAAACAACCAGCCAATAGGAATTCACCCAGCTCCTATTGGCTGGAAACAACCTGGGGGGCCTGGGATTGGCCTGGGGGATGGGCGCAGAACTAGCCTCTTCCCCTTCCTGGAACTGAGAGCCATGTGGAGGGAAAAGCCTGAAGTTTAAAGTGGTCAGGGGCTTCAGAAGGCAGGGAGCCCAGCCTGCATTTGGGGTGCTACGCTGCTGGTTTAGGTAAATGCCTCCCAGTCAGAGCCTGCCTCTGGAACCCCTGCCCCTCCTGCACCTAGGGTTACCAGGTAGACCCCGCCAAAAAAACGGACACACTTGATCATAGGCGGGGCGGAGGGGGGTGGTGGCCGGGAGGAAGGGGGCAGGAAGCGGAGCTGGCAGCGGGGAGGAGGAGGAGGAGAGGGTGCAGACACTGACCGCAGCCAGAGTCCAAGGGGCCGCGCCCCTGGCAGGCACTCCCTCAAGTTGCTAGTAGAAGCCAGGTGGGGGGAGGGGCTGGGAGCCGCTCTCCCTGCCCGGCTTCTGCATGCAGCCAGAGGCTCCCAGCTGGGAGGCGGGGCCGTGATTGGTGCTGGGAGCCTCTGGTCGCGTGCAGAAGCCGGGCAGGGGAGTGGCTGGGAGTCCCAGCCCTCTCCTCTCTTCCCCCCCGGGCTTTTGCATGCGACCAGAGGCTCCTAGCACTAATCGCGGCCCTGCCTCCCAGTCACTCCCCCGCCCCCGCCAGGTTTCCGTCCGGCACCCAGCAGGGAATTCAGAAAACACCGGACATTGCACATGTCTGGTATTTTCTGAATTTTTCTACCGGACAGATGGTGCAAATACCGGACTGTCCAGTAGACAACCGGACACCTGGCAACCCTACCTGCACCCCAATTTCCTCCCCCACGTCACCATCCAAACCCTCTGCACCCCCGATGCCCATATCCTGTACCACCTGCTATACTCCTCCCTCAGGCCAGAATCCTCTCCTGCACCCAAACACCCTCCCAGACTCTGCACCCTAATCCCCATCCCCAGGTCACGACCCAAACCCTCTGCAGTCTGCAGCCCCTTTCCTCCTTGTCCCAGGTCACAATTCCCTTCCAGACTTTGTACCTCCTCCTAGAGCTCCCCCGGCCAAAATCCTTTCCAGCACCCATACTCCCTCCCTGACACGACACCCTAATCCCCTGACCCAGGTCACAACCCCTTTCTTTACCCAAACTCCCTCTGGGTATGTCTACACTTGCTCCCTAGTTCAGACTAGGGATGCAAATGGAGCATACCGAATTTGCTAATGAAGCGTAGGATTTAAATATCCCATGCTTAATTAGCATATTCGCGGCCGGCCGCCATTTTGGATTCGGGGTATTGTGAAATAAGTTGCTGCGTGTAGACGCATTATTCCGAGAGAAAACCCTTAAACTCGGAATAACTGTTATTCCTCGTTCAATGAGGTTTATTCTGAGAGAAGGATTTTTTCTCGGAATAACGCGTCTACACGGGGCAACTTATTTCACAATACCCCGAATCCAAAATGGCGGCCGGCTGCAAATATGCTAATTAAGCATGGGATATTTAAATCCCACACTTCATTAGCAATTTCGCTATGCTCCATTTGCATCCCTAGTCCCAAGTGTAGACATACCCTCTCAGACCTCTCACTGCCTCCTGCAACCCAGTCCCTTACACCCTTTTGCGCCCAGCCTCCACCCTAGATCCTGCCTCTCCTCCACAGAAAAGTGCGGCCCTTGACCACTTTCCAAAAGTGGAGTGACCCCCACCAAAAATTATTGCCCACTCCTGATTTTAATCTAATATAATCCTCAGACTACCCCCAGGATTCAGATCAATATTTTGTGTAGGACTGGGCATTTCTGGCTGTACGGTGATGGAGTGGAAGGACATTGACTTGAACTAGTCATTTATCTAGAAGAAAAGCCTGGCACTGAAATTGAGGTTTCTGTTGTGAATTTAATATTGAAATAATATATAATAATTTAAATTGCTAGTTTTGTTTGCTGTAATCCAGGATATCACAAATATTGGTGTTAGAGAAGTATCAAGATGCATAAAGTATTCCTCTGGTGGTGTTAAAAGACATCTTCGCAAAGCACTGAGGTTGGGGGGAGAGATGGAGAGAATGGGACAAGCTACTTTTAACTAACTGAACTGTCCAAAGAACCATTCTGTTAAGAATTTGGGTCATGTAAATGGCATATCCTAGTACTCCTATAAAATGTTTGGTTTTGTAACATATATGTATGAAGACATGCACTCATTCTGTGTAACTGGGCATGTACAGTAAAGACATTATATTTGTTAAAAAAACAGTTTTAAAGTAACGTTTAGTTTTTCTAAGGAAGTAATATACTGTAGAGAATGACATGAAACTTTGACTTTTAGTTTGTTTGGGCTATGCATTCAAGGCAAGGGTCTGTCTTGGATCTTTTAAAAACATACAGGTTATGTAAATTGATTCTGGGAAAATACATATTTACTCTGCCTTCTCATCTCTCATAGTTCTTTTTAAAAAAACCTCTGATTTTTCATAATTTCAGCATGACTTTGGAGACCCTGTAAATTGGTTGTTAATCCTGGACTATTGTGTGAGTGCTAAATACTTAAAAACAGTTGTGGAGCCAATCTTATTTCCTTTTCAGGGTTTATCAGTTGGAAGCATCTTCTTTTATCCTATGTGTGTAAGCAAAGAACCCTCTATATTGATGATTTAATATGTATAATGGAAAATCTAGGCAGGATATCCTTTTTCTCTTATTCCATGGTATTAGGTTATCAGGTTTTGCTTCAAAGTGGGGACAGGGGAAAGGGAGATTTGAAATAGCAGACAGTGTGGTTATGGGACTGAAGAAGATCTCCAAATCACTCTCCTACTCCATAATCAATTAATAATTATACTTCAAAAGAGTTAAAATTTGATATAAAAATGCACATTAGTAATTGAATAAGGAACAGTGGTTTCTACTGGTGTTCCTAAAAGACTGCCCTGTCACAATAGAAGAGTTCTGTATTTAGAAGTTCCTATGGATTCTAGGGATATTAAGAAACAAGTAATCAGCTAATTGTGTGTCGACAGAATTTCTGTTGCCGACACGATTCGTCGATGGGGGAGCTACCTCTCGGTTGTGGCTCTCCAGTTTAAATGTAGTAGCAGCCAGGTGTGCAGGCAGCCCAGCACCTACGACGTTGAAACTGTAGAGCTGCAGCGGGGGGAGCTCTTGGACCCAGCATGAGCTGGTCCTGAGCCAAGCTGGCGCAGTCCTGGCTCATGCTGGGTCCAGCAGTCCTTGACTGTGGCCAGCCCCGAGGGCAGCGAAATGCTCTGGGCAAAGCCCAGTAAGGGGCAGCCTGCAGGTGAGTTTTGTTTGGCACGCGGCTTCCCAGTGCATCTCATTTAACTTCCCCTCCCCGCCTTCCCGTCCGGTCCCTGGCACCTTGGGGGAACCTTGGCAAGTGCCTGCCTGCCGCACACATCCCGGTGCCGGGAGAGGAAGCCGAAGGGCAGGCTGACTGGACTCCAGGAAGGCAGCACTGAGTTGGCCAAGGGGCACTTGACCTGTCTATTCATGCCTCCAGCCATGCAGAGCGAAGCTGAAGCCATTTCGGGGTGAGGATTTCCCCCTGTTGGTGACTGTGCACTGGCTGCCCGACCTGCCGGGTAACGGCACCCAGGCATCGCGCAGGCCAGGCAGGAGACAGGCAGAGCCCGGATGGGAATCGCAGGGCCAGAGTGGGCAGACAGTGGAGACGGGGCCACGTGAGCCCCATTCAGCCCTTGGCTGCTCGTCCTGTACTGCCCCTTTTGGGTTGCATACAGCGCCTGCCCGAGACACAGCCCCAGCGACAGGAGAACTCCAGTCCCTGCCCCGAGCCCAATGGGCTGCTGCTGCCGCTGGTGCTCACAACCGGCAGCATCGACCCTGCTCACCACACTGAGCACTGCCGGCCCGGCTGCTGTGGTGAGCCTGCATCTCCCTGAGCCTAGCCTGGGAGTGCCTAGCTTGCCTGGCTGCTGCGCTCTGTCCTCCCAGGCTTCAGTCCTCAGCTCCTGGCCCAGCACAAGGCAGCCCTGGCCGTTTCCCTGCCTGCTGTGCATGAGCAGGGCTCCCGGGAGAGCGGTGCCAGCCCGGTGCATGGGACAGGCAGAGAGCAGAGCCGCAGCTGGCTCGTCCTGGGTCCTTGGAGGAGTGGGGGGTGGGAAATGCAAGCAGAGTCGTCGAGTACTCGACTGACTACCCAATAAGTCTAGGCTTATCGGGTAGTCAAGTACTCAACTACTCTCTTTCATCCCTAATGGATTCTATACAGAAGTACATCCTATTATTATCTCCTTTGTGCAGTTATTTTTAGCATTTGCAGATGTTTATGAACTGCTATGTTAGCAAGTTAGATCAAGTCTCAGGTTGTAAAACCTGATGCCAAAGCTTTTTTGAATGTTCTGATTCTGGTATGGTTAAGGATTTGATAAAGTACTACTAAAACGTGGGAAGTCTAATGTAAATAACATGGGTGTAGTTATATAGGATTAAATATGTGTGTGTTTATATAGAGGTTAACATTGTAAAAGTTATGTAACAATGTTACTTACAACTCTCTGTTTTGACGTGCTTATAACCTTTTCACATTCGCATTTTGGGCTGAGATTTGTGCTTGTTCTCATCCCCAAAGTGACTTGTTTTTAATGAAGGAACATGTTTTAATGAAGGAAGGTTATATAAAAATTATGGGCAGAATCCTTTGGTCTGGCCAAGTTATGCTAATTGCAGAACCAGGGTGTTGGGGGTTGGTAATTTTTTCTCTTGTATTTGTTCTTCTGATCCTGAAAGCATTGAAAGACACATTGGTATGGCTTCTCCTGGGATATCTGTTCTGTTCACCCTATTTTTATGCCTCAGGGTGTTTTTAAGCCAAGCTCTAACTCCAAGGAATTAGAAGGAGACTTAATTGGGGAGAGGGAGAGGAGCCTACATTAGCGCTTGCATCTTCCTTTGAACCATCTGGTGCTGGATATTGTACTGGACTAGATGGACCTCCAGCCTCCTCCATTATGACAGTTTGTGTGGGCAATGAAGACAATTATAGGTACAGAAAGGCTTTAAAAGAGATTGAAAAAGATTAGGATTGGTTATTTTATAGAGGAGATGACTAAGAGAGGATTTCATCAGGTGCACGAAATAAATGACTGTTAAAGAAAAAGTAAACTAGGTATTCATATGTACCCTTTCTCATGAGTCTTTAAAGAGCTTGAGTGGCTGGAACTAGAGAAATTCAGACTGGAAATATGGTGTAAATTTTTAACAGAGTAATTAACCATTGGAACAGTTTACCAAGGGCCGTGCTGGATTCTTCGTTACTTGACAAGTTTTAAATCAAAGCTGGATACTTTTCTACAAGATGGGCTGTAGAAATTATTTTGGAAAAATGTGATGGCCTGTATAATGCAGGAGGCCAGACTAGATGATCACAACTATTCCTTTCTGGCTTTAAAATCAGTGAACCTAACAAGGGGAGCATTCAATGAAAAAGAAAGGCCACAAATTTAAAACTAATTAAAGAAAATACTTTTCAAACACTTAATTAATCTTTTGAACTCCTTGCCACTAAATACAGAGTCAAGAATTTAGTATATTTTTTAAAAAACAGGATTATACATTTCTGTGGCCAATGGGGATATTTACATATACATTATTACGTTGATTTTGAAATGTATAAAGAAGACACAGACTATCAGGTATTAGGGCACAAGGCAATCCCTTAATTGCTGGAATTAATAAGAGACTTCTCCTATGGACATATTATTGCTTCATAATGGTTCCCCTACAATGTTTGTCTACCTTTCTCTGAAGCATCTTGCATGGGTCACTATCAGATACTGCATATCAAACCGGATGGATCACTGATCTGATCCAGCGTGACCATTCACATATTCCACATACATAACTGATAAAAAATGTATTTTCCTGTTTCCTAGCTTCCATGGAATACTGCTCTGCAGGTACATTTGGAGACACAGAGAAATTCCCAATGATCAGCAATGATGCAATTTAAAAAGTAACTTGGCACGTGTGTAGTAGGGAATTTCTACTCCCTTTACTGTTATAATAGTCCCAGATCTGTGGAGTTAAATAGATTATATAGTAGGGATGTGAAAGTGTAACCATGTATGTGGTTAACCAATGAGCCTGGGTTCATTGGTTAACATTCATGGTTACATGCAGTCTCCCTGTACGTGGAAAGCCTGCCTCTGTATCAAAGGCTGGAGTGTGGGGGAGACAGAGGGGGGTGCGCAAGGTGGGAGCTGGTATGTGCAGCTAGCCAGCTTAAAAGCGGGCTCCCTGTGCCCACTGGCTCCTAAGGAACCACCTGCCGCCCTGCGTGTAACCATGTACACTGCTGAAATTTTCAGTGGTTACACGGTTATTTAATTAAAGGCATTTTAACATCCGTACTACATAACCAAATTATTCCTGTGTAGAAATCCCTATCCACGGAAGAGCTATGGCATGAAGATTTCCCTGAAAAGATATGCATTTTATAGTGAACATGTTATGATCCTCAGAATAGCATGAAGTTAAGAATCTTATATAGATACCATACTTTTTCACACATTGTTTAGAAACCAGGGTAGACCAAATGATGGTTTTTTCATATTTTAAACCCTCTCCTTATATATTAAATCATTCTACATCTTACAATTGCTGTTATTTTCAGTCCATTGTGTCTACTTCCTGTTGGTCAAAGGTCATGAGGATAGGGTGGTGTATAGTGAGATGGTAAGCTGACAGCAAAAAGAAAACTCTGCGTATTTAGGGGTAGACACAACTACAGAAATGGCCAGGACGTTGCTTGGATATATTGAAAACACAAAGAGGTAAACTATTAGTAAAACTGATATATGATGATATTTTATTTATATGGAAAATGAATGAGGTTTAAAAAAATACATGCATTCATTCTCTAAGGAAAGATTTATATTTTCCTTAAGTCAATTTTCCTTTTCTAGAAAAGATGTCATATTTTGTTTGGTATGCAACCTAAAGATTTTTGTTATAGCTGTTTCTTAGACATGAAAGTAAATATTGAGCACAGTTGGTAATTTTATGTTATAAGATGGTTAGAACATCATTTAAAATTTTCTAAGAGTTAATACTGCAAACTGGAAATACGGTCTTGTTCTGATATGTTAAGTCAAAGGAATGTATATTTTAGTATAACGTTGTTCTAAAATGTGTAATATGTCTTGGCATGGCTGTCCATTGTTTGAGAAACCTATCTGTTTGGTTTTTCAAACAATAGTATGTCATTTTGGTTTTTCTTATAGTAAAAATAAACTGGAACTGTATGATCCTAAACAAATATTTAATACTTGAGGGATTGCATTGTCTGAGCTTAAGATCTTCAGTGATATGATCACAAGCTTCTATGTAGGTTACTATTACACTGTTATGACAAGGTTTTGCTTTTAGACTGAATTTCAGTTCATAGAGCTGTTGTCTGGCAAAGGGAAGAGAAGGGTAACAATAAAATGATCATATGTAGTTATTTGATTCTGCAAAACACTTGATCTGGTGGATTATTTGACTGTTCTATATAGAGAGTTTAGTAGACCATAGAAATGTTTTGTTAGTTGAACTGGTAAGTTAGTATGGGTACCGTATTATCAATCAGACATTGTCAGATGAGCTGCGATTACACAGAAGCTTTTTCCTTTTTTTAAAGTATACTAATGTACACTTTAACTTATAAATGTTGTACTGTTGGTTTTCTAAACTGCTGTCATTCTGTCTATAGCTTTTGTTTCAGTAGTTGTTTGAATCTAAAAGAAATATTCTGTTATGTCTCGGAGAAGGATTTTTAAGGGCACCATCAAGTAGATACTAAGCAGTTTTGAAAATGTAGTTTTAGGTTCTGCACCTGTTCTAAAGTCCCCCTGCTGATATTTTTGGTCATTTTTATATAATTTTAAATGTCTTGCTTCTCCTTGTCATTGTCCGAGAGCCTCATGCAGACAAGAGAAATTGACTATCCAGGCAAGGCGTGGAACTGAACTTACACAAGATGCTGTGAAAAGTACAAGTAATGAAGTGGAAATATAGGACTGATTTTTTTCCCCCCCTCAAATCTTCCAGTTACAAACACTACCTAAGATTACTGTAAAGGCATGCTAGTAAGTGAAAAGTAAGATATGTGATGAAATCCTAGCTCCACTGAAGTCGGTGGCAAAACTCCCATAGATTTAGATGGGCCCAGGATTTCATCCACGAGTTTTAAGCTAACTGTGTTGCTATAAACCCCGGACTTTGACATTTTTTTAAAATTAAACCATTTTTATGTGATGAGGCATTGTTGTCTCTCCCAATTACTGCATGTTCAAGAATTTGACCTTGGTACTCTTAATAAGTCATGATGCTGCTGGTTCTTTGTGCTACAGTAATGCTTAAAGGTCACAATCAGCATCAAAACACCCCTATCCTACGCGTAGTCCCTTTAGTCACATTCCCAAAAAGAAGTCCTAGCTTCAACAGCTTCCTGTATTATTTTGGGGCTCAGTACAATGATTATATTAAAAGGAGGATATAGAAGGATGACAGGAACTAAAATAAGATGTCACTGTTAGACATCTCTGCCACAACTGCAAGATTTATGAAGGTATGAAATATCTTCTAAATAAATCAGTGATCCCCAGTTTGTGCACAACCAGACTGGAATTGGGTGATTGATTGCTTGTAGGCATTGCAGCAGAGTTGGACCTTAGAGGAAGGAAATAAATGTCCTAGCCTTATATATTGATTCAGGGAGGACTTGTGTTGAAAAGGAAGCTGGTTGAAGAATTCAAGGAAGGGATTGGTGAAGTCAAATTGTGGTACAGATTGAACCTCTCTAGTCTGGCACTCTCTAGTTCGGCAACATCCATAGTCTGGCATGATTGTAGTTATCTAGATGTCCACTTATTATGGGTGTGGCCAAGTTTCCTCTGGTCTACTACCCAGAGATGTTAGTGTGTAGTAGAGATGTAAACAAAGGCTTATTGGGTAGTTGACTGGAGTATCAACTACATGCTCTGCCGCCTTCCCCTGCTGCCTCTTTGAGAGGTAGCAAGGAGGGGAAACAGGAGCCGGTTCCCCCCAGCACTGTCTCTGCTATCAGGAGCAGCAGTAGGGGGAGATAGGAGCGGTTGCTCTGGCAGCAGCCCCTGTCCACAGCCAGCCCTGGCTGCCATGTATAAGGGCTGCTGGACTCAGCACGAGCCAGGACCAAGCAGTCCTGGCTCTTGCTGGTCCAGGACGCTGTGCCTCTGAAATTTAAATGTAGTAAGAGCCTCGCGGCTCTTAGTGCATTTAAAATGCAGAGCTGCAGTGTGGGTGGCTCCTGGAGCCAGCATGAGCTGGGACTTCTCTGTCCTGGCTTGAGCTACCCCCGTTGCGGCTCTGCATAGCGGTCCTTATCGACTAATTGTGTAGTTGATACAAATTGTATCGACCACATGATTAGTTAGATAACTGCAATTTAACACCCTTAGCGTGTAATCAACAGGATTAACTGATACACCCAGGCTTATTGGTTAATCATGTAGTTGACTACACCTTAACATCCCTAGTCCCACAAAGTTTGTTTACAGACATCAGTCTTGGCTCTCAGTGTTCTGTGCTGTTATTTAGTTCTACTTTATCCCTAAGAGCCCAGTAATCGGTGGAAATGTTAGTAATGCTGCTAGAAAGTATTGACCTCCCGTGGTTTGGCAAATTCTCTGGTTTGGCATTGGTCAGGTCCTTAGGGTGCTGGACTACAGTGGTTTAACTTGTAAGGACAAGACTATCGCAGCAGCAGCAGCATTTTGAGTAGGTGTGATAGGAGGGGTGTGTGTGGGAGTTGAAACAGGAGGAGGTGAGCACTTGGAACTAGAGTGCTGTGGGCAGAAAGAAGCGATTATGTTTTGAAAACGTGGAGGAAGGAGCAGCAAAATTTGGAAACCACCTGGATAGGCAGGGCCAGGAAAAGGCATGCCCATCTTGTGGATTATAAACAGGAGTGATAGGGACAAGGATGCTGTCTTCAGCAGTAATAGAGGGTGGAGCAAAAACTTATTTTTGACCACATTGCATTTCTTGCTGACTTGGACAAGTAGGTCAAGATGTGGAATTGAAACAGATGGGGACAGGTCAGGAGTGGTAAGATAAACTTGCAAGTAATCAGCAAACTCATGGTAGTTTGAAGGCTGTACTTGGGTAAGATTTCCCAGAAATATTATATAGACCCAAGAAGAGAGAGAAACGTTGTGTGGAGAGAGCATTGCCCTGGGATTCAGGAAATTTGGGGATTCAGGACTTGGGGTACATTTTTTTTAGTCTCTGAGTCAGTTCCTTATTTGCATGAGGATGATGATGTTTCCCTATCACTCAGGAATGTGTGAGTTGAAATTCATTAATGTTTAAGAGGTGCTGAGATCAGGAGTGAGGAGAATATAGGTAAGGAAATGGAAGAGGGCCAGAGTCCTCTGCAAGCCTGAAGAAGTCTGGTGTAAGGGAGATGTGCCTGTACTAAAGGGGTGGCCAGAAACAGGAGAAGAGCCAAGAGAAAACAGCATGATGACAGCTAAGAGAGGGCACAGTTTTTGAAGAGAGTGTGACCAGTGGTGTAACATAGGTTGGATGACACAGTCATAGACTTATTGGCTAGAGGTTTTTGGGTCAGGGGATGCCTGCTATGGATCCAGCCACCTGGAAGAACAGTGTGTTCTCAGAGCTTTTGGGCTTCTAATCTTGGAAGCCAACGGGTCTGGAAGCCTGGAAGACCTGGCCAGATGCCTGGAGCCACAGATCTTGGGAGCCCTGGAAACTCTTGATTGAAATGTACATGTTTCTTGTCAGTTTCACTTCGTAGCTGTGGGATTTTGAGGAACATTATTTTGTTTCAGAAACACTATATTCCTGTGTGTGTGTGAGAGAGAGGGAGGGGTTGTGGGAAAATTTTGGTCTCTTTCCAAATCAGAGCTAAACTAAACTTCAAAATAGCAGATTTTCCCAGGAACTAGAAATCTTGAGTTTTGGCCAGCTCGCCTGTTAGCATAGTTAGTCCTAACATAGAAGGGACTTAAGGAATGCAGTGTAAAAATGATGAACTTGTGATTTTAGGCTTTGTTAAAATGGGAGAGATCCTTATGCAGTGATAACTTAAGTTTCTTTTAATCTTTGCATTTTCTTTGATAATTTAATGAATTGTTTAGTATTGATTTATTTATTTTAGTTCAAATGATTAAATATGAATTCCAACATTTTGCTTACAGTAAATATTCATAGAAGTATTGTTCTGCTTTATTTTCCAATGTTTTCTTTAGTTTATTTAACAAAGCTAAAGTTAGAACTAGCAGCATAAGACTAGAAAAAGGTGACAATAGTTTGAAAACAGGAAATTTAGCCTTATGTGTATTCGGAACAGATGATCAGGATGATAGCCAGTAGAGTGGAAACTTCCACTGAGACTGTTTTTTCCTTATTTTGCTCAGTTAGAAAAGATGGTGCTTCCTGGAAAACAAGTCTTAAGTACTTTAAAGAAAGTAATAATGCATCCAGTATTTTCCCCACTTCACATTTGCTTTACTTGTTTTTCATTACATTTGTTTACTCTTTTAGCATTGTTACTAAAAAGTACAATTTTGAGATAATCTAAGGTCTTTGACAGTCCACCATTATTGTTAAAATGTTTGTACCAGGATATTTGTGGAGGTTTTGTCCTCTATTCTTATGTGTTGTTAAAAAAAAAAAAATGGGGAGGAAGGGGACGGGACAGTGGAGATGCATTAGGAGAATGCAGCTGCATATCCAAACTTCTAACTTATGTTGGTATAAATACATTGCTTGGGATATGGAAAATCCACTGCCCCTGAGTGATGCTGTTAAAGCAGCCTAACTCCAGTTGTCACCAGCTCTGTGTTGATGGAAGAAGCCTCCTGGCTACATGGCTACTGCCTCTTGGGAAGGTGTACTACCTACACCAATGGGAGAGCCCTCCCACAGGGCCATCCCTACCTATACACATAACACGCAGCCATGTAGGGAGCCACAAAATTTGGGGCTCCAAATTGCCCCAGATTTCATGGTGCCCTAGGCAGATGCATGCTGTGTAAGGGCTCTGACCTCAATCCACATCCCCCAGCTTCCCGCTCCTGGCTCAGTGTTGGTCCGCCTGTTCCCATTCCCTGGACGCCCCATGCCCCATCTCACGGTGAGTGGCCCTCACAGGTTGGAGGAGTCAGATGAAGCAGGGGCAACTGCGTCGTGAGCGGCTGGAGAGAAGCGGCGCTTTCCCCTTAAAAGCATTGCTTCTCTCTTGCTGGCTATGTAGCCACTGCTGCTACTCTAGAGTCCCCTGGCCTGCGCCTCCCTCCTGGCTATGCTTCAGGTTGCCATCTCTGCCAGATTGGACAGACTGGATGTCACTGTAGTAAATGGCGTCCAGTTCAGGAGAGCTGGCAACCCTTTTCCCCTATAACTTCAGTCTTTCTCCCCACTGTGTGGAGTGGCCACTTCCCCTTGGGGGAGGTACTGATGCTCAGTTGCATAAGGCACCAGTACCAGTAGGAACAGCCCTCCCCTCCCATCAGCAAAGGCAGCATTTTCACTGAAGTGCGACAGCAGAGCAGCTGTGCCACTTCAGCCTTGTAAGTGTAGACAAGCCCTAAGTGATGCTTTCTTCCAGTTTTCCTGGTACTGAGGCAAGGCCGAATTGCTTGCTTTTAAACCAACAGTACTCAATTTATGTAAAATATATTCAACAAGTAAAATAAAAATACTGCTTTCTTCTCTTCCTCCATTACCACCCTATCAAAAAAAGACTGGGTTAAAAAAATACTCAACTGCAGTCTCTTTTGGTTTCAACTCTTTGAGTGTGCCTGGGGCTTCAGCAGCTATGTGACAACTTGTCATATGTTAGGGTACTTTTAAAAACCTACTTTTTTAGCTCCATAATTTTGTTTTGTAATCACTATATTTAAAAGCTTAGATTGCTGAGTTATTTGCTCTGTTATTTGATGTGCTTCATAAGATATACTTTTTAAAAAAATCTATATTTAATAAATTCCTAATTTACAGGCAGTGTTTGAACAAGACATGCAAGTTAAATAAACATATATTGCATTAACATAGATAAGATAATTCTAGGTAAGGAATATTCATTTTCTCAAAATATCTAAGGTCTGTCTCATACCAATATTGGCTAGGATTTAGGAAAGTGAATTTTAAAACACAAAAGACACTGTAGCGTTTCTTATTTTTCTCATATGTTTTCCAATAGAAGGTCAGCAGCATCTGATTCCCTTTAATCAGTGCAACCAAAGTCAAATTGTTTAGGGTCTATTACTGATTAAATAATTGAAGAGAGGACGTTTACTTGTTTCTATAACATCATTGTGGCATAATTCAATTATATATTTGTAGTGGTTTTGTAGGCTACAATCCCTGTTACACATTATCCAGATGTGAAATTTGATAAACATTCTTTAAACAAAAATATCCAAAGGAAAAATAATAAAGAAGGGCACATTTACATAAATAGTTTCTCTCTGTCTCTCATACCTCCGCACTGCCTCTTTCAGACAGTTTTGGAAAGGAGTTATTGAAGAAGCTCTCTTCATTAGTTATAGTCGGTATTCTGTTGGCTCGATGAGGCAGTATACAGCTTTCACTAGGGCAACAAAGACTGAAATGTTAAAAATAGAACAAGCTTTAAGAATCCTAGATATTTTCAGATAACAAAGAGTGATTTATGTGGGCTCATTTTGCACTTTGACAAAACATAGAGGAGCTTTTGTACTATGATTAGCAAGGGTTCTGATGTCAGTTCTCTTGTCTAGCTTCAGGCTTTATTCTACTGCTAAATTGTGCTTTGTACTGTAACCCAGAGAACCTTTGTATCTGCCTTATTAGTGTGTAGTTTATGGAATTGCTTTTGTTTTTGAGTTTAATCTGTGCCAATTTCAGTGAGTGACTCATTATATGACTGAAATAAACATTCACATATTCACTGTGCAAAAATTCTTCAAAAAAAATAGTAGCAGGTGGTAGGCTAAACTCAGTGTTTTAAGTACTTAGTAGTTAGTATTTTGTAGCATAAAGGGCTGAAAACAAGTTCTGTTTAGATGATTAATTGATGAAATTGGAGTAAGAGTCATATTTCATTCTTTAATGTTGAATAGGATTCTATTAGTGATAATATGAACAAGAATTTCACCTGTTAACTGAATTAGACAGAAACTCCCAGTGTAGGCAAAATTCATGTGTGCCAAGTTTATTTGTGTTGCATGAATTGTTAGGGAAGCAGGTTGGGGGTTTTATAGATTGCTTCTTAAAAATCTCATTGGATGAAATGAAGGTAATTCCATTTTCTGAAATAGCTGCAGCTTGCAGAATGTTTTTCAGAACTAAATATTGGTTAATTATCAGCCTTGGAAGCTTTCAGTGTGGAAAATATCTAAGGTTCCTGGTTGATAGAGATGCATAAAGCAGAACAACATTTGTCAGATACATATCAATTCTGGAGTTTTACACATACGTAGCCACTGCTTATTTTAAGGTGCTTAATTTGTTTTTTTCTATTTAATTTTTGTACTTTGTTGTTTATCCCTCCTGTTAACTTGCTAATGTAGTGAGAAATGTGACTTGAGAACTGATTTGAATGGTTTAATTCTGCATTTTAAGGCAGATTATGTACAATATATTAATGACCACAAAAAGTATGATTATTTGTGTAGAATTGCAAGTATAAAAGTCTTTGGTTTTTTTCAAAGTCAGATGATGATTAGTATGTGGTGGCTACTGAATATGCCACACATTCCAGTTTAGGATGTCTGGTATTTTTCTCCTCCACTATTTTCTCTTTTATCTTGCCATAGTAGCTTCAACTTGATACCAAAAAAGGCATCCCTACTTGACAATGAGTTGTTTGTGAGCCCCCAGTAAAAAGCTGGCTATGCTGGTATAGAGCCAGAGCTATAAGATGGTAGCACAGTTCTGATCCCCATACCCCAGTATGTCTTCCCCTTCCCACTTAGTCTGAAGTAATAGGTCACATTTATACTACTTAGGAACCAGAGGAAGTTGTTTTTCTGCTCCATAGCTGGTTCCGTAAGTCATATCTGAGAAATTCTTGATGCCAGAGGTTGACAGATGCATGTAGATAGGTAAAGGGCCTCAACACTTCCATTTGACCTCTTGTTAGTCTGGTAGTCTATCTCTCGGTCACCGTGCATGCTGTACAAAATATGAATGGATTTTTTTTATGTGATGGACTTATGTACTTGTTTAACCAACCTAAGAGCAGGAGCTGAATGGAGGTTAGGAGGAGAGTGCAAAGGTAACTTAGGCATTCCACAATCCTGGACCAACTGGGTGCAAATTGTAGTTCCCAGGCATGAATTAACATGTTCTGAGGGCTTCTTTGAATCTGTGGTTCCCAAACTTTTTATTGAGGTGACCCATCTGCTGCCTTTTTATCTTTTTGGAAAGACACGATTGCATAATAATAATGTTGTACATGTAAAATATAAACTCTGGTTCACTATTTTTTAAAATTTTTAATAATTCAAACATGGAAAAAAAAGAAAAACATCAACTCGCATGCTTTCTGCACTGCTGTATCTCCCAGACCTCTCTGCTCTTATGGATGGAGAGCTCTGACAGGGCTCCTGTTACACTCTTGTAACCTGAGGAGGTCACTGCTTTAAGTGAGAATGGAAGACAGGCTGCAGCAAAAGAAAACAGAGACCAGCCCTCCAGTCTCTGTCCTGGGAGAGCACTGGCCTTTCAAAAATCCTTGTGTCTGAGGGGCCTAATTGAAACAGACACCAAATAGTACAGATCCCCTCCCAGCAAGGCAAGACTCTCAGTAGTAGCCTTCACCTGTTTCAAGATAAGAAGTGCATTCCTGGCCTAGCTCTCAAGCCTGTGGTTCAGCTGTCTCTAGTCCCTGTGCTCTCTCTCTCTCCCAGTGCTGCTCACTTCTGCAGCCCCACCAAGCTGGAAGGACTCTGTGCTAGCCGTGTTCAAGAGCGGGCCTGCCTCACACTCACACTCTGCTGCAATAGCTTCTGTCATGTAAGGCTGGGTTTAGCTTCCTGCTCTGGGCACTGTGACCTGATGGATTGGTTTGCAGCACTATTTAGGTTTGGTCCAGCCTTCTTGGCTGGCCAAACATAGGTGGTGCTAGTACTGGGGATGTAAAATCCGACTTATTTAGTTAACAGGTTAAACTTTATGTCATGGCCGGGCTGTAACACCACTTTCCCCTCCCCAGCCGTGGGCGGTGGCTGCTCCCGCTAGGTTGGAGCACTCCTGCCCGTGATATGCCTGGGCCAGGCCTACTACTATGGATGGGGGCCTCTCCAGCCAGGCTGCCTGCAGTGCGCTCCGTGGGGCTGAAGCAGTGCCCTGCCTGCAGTGGTTAGGGACTGCTCCAGCCCCTACAGTTAACGGGTTAACCTTTCACATCACTAGCTGTGACCCCATGTGCGCAATTGCAATATCACTTGGTTGTTGGGTGTCTCAATTATGTGGCCTGGGACAAACTAACCCTTTTTCTCCTTTTTCTGTGGCCCTGATAGGAAGAGTGCTTCTGGGGCTCATGGGGAGTGACATGTGAGAGTAGTGATAAGCAACCCACCTAGACTCTTCCTGCAACCCCATGGTGGATCGGGACCCACCATTTGGGAAACACTTTTCTAAATTATGTTGGGTGCCAGTGGCCACAAGGCACAGATAAAGCAGTTGGGGATCTGTGGGGCATGGAGTATCTAAGGCCAGTAGTTCTCAACCTCTGGGTCGCTTGTGGCCCAATCAACACAGAACTGTGGCCCATGTGAAATCCTCAGAGCCATACAGGTAGAGTTGAATGCAGTTCACAGTGATAAATGGGTTGAAAACTACTGATCTAAGACACACTTCCTTTCCTGGCCACACTCCCTAAGTTGGCAGCATGGGGGAGTTTCAATGCCTGGACTCAGAAAATATAGATATTCATGAATAATTTAAATGTCTGTGTTTTTTTTAAGTTTAAAAGAGAAAACCAGAAAATCCAGTAACTTACAGTGCTGCTCTATAATTTTGTAACAAAATGAAAACTTAGAACTATAAAGTGCTGCCAATTAATAAAGTAACTCTCTTTCTACAAGAGTTGCTATCATAAAATGCTACCGCTTAATGAACCTAGTTAACTCATAAGATTCAGAGAAACATGACTGTATGAATGAGTTTTGCGTTGTGCTATATAAAGCAAGTGACTGTTGAAGACAAAACGTCATGAAATGAAGAGGGGGTGTGTGTGTGTGTGTGTGTGTGTGTGTTTTTCTTTTCCTTAATTGGATTCATCCTTTCCCATTTGGTAAATACTAACTTAACTTTTGAAACATATTCTCTTGAGCTAAGTCTTAAAAATAAAGGCAACTATTTTTTTTGTTAAAGTTCACTGCCAGTAGTTTGTAACCTGCTTCTCCTCAGTTTAGTTTTTTTGTATGCAATCTTTTGGAAACAATTTGAAATATTTATTGCAGTAGATTCAGTCTATTTTTATAATGCAGTTCCAGTAGTGGAAATCACTGCTTAATAGGTATAATTGTCTTTAAAATAACATCACTCTTATGTTGTTTCCTTTTTTCCCCTTGCTTTTTAGGCATGGAAGAGGAGGTGGTTCGTGCTTCGCAGTGGCCGACTAACAGGAGATCCAGATGTGTTGGAATACTACAAAAATGACCACGCCAAAAAACCTATTCGTATTATTGACTTAAACTTGTGTCAGCAAGTGGATGCGGGATTGACATTTAACAAAAAAGAGTTTGAAAACAGTTATATTTTTGATATCAACACTATTGACAGAGTTTTCTACTTGGTGGCAGACAGTGAGGAGGAAATGAATAAGTGGGTTCGATGTATTTGCGACATCTGTGGGTTCAACCCTACAGAAGAAGGTAAATGTAATATTTTTTTATTTTTCCTGAGAAACTGTTATGTCACCATAAAAAGGACTAGTTAAAGATCAATGGCAAAAGGCATTATATGCAAATATAATGTAGCTCTTTTATTATTTAAATGGGATGATGAAATCTGTAGGGCTTATTTATTTTTGTGACCTAGTGCTGTGGTCTCTAAGGTTTGGGGCATGCCCCCCAGGTGGGTGTTGAAGTACATTCGGGGGGAATGTGGCAGGGCCTGGGCCAGCCTCCACAGCAAGTAGGGAGGGAACGCCACCTACCCCTGCTCTGCCTCATCCCAGCTATGCCCTCATTGTGTCTCAGCCCGTATGCCAGCTCTGCCTCTAAACAAAATGAAAAACACTTCATTTTTTCCTGTGTGTTTTTTAAGAAAACATTGAGATAAGTTCTGAAATGAAACATTGAAGTGTTTTGTTTCAGAAATGCTTAAATGAAGTGCTCCAACATTTTCAATTTTTTTCTTTATACCAGAACAATTAGCTGAAATCCATCTCTATTGTTTATCAAGCCGAATCAGCATTTTTCAGAAAAAAATATTCTCCCAACTGTGCACGTACTAGCTTAAGGATGTGTATATAGAGAGGTTTATGGGAACTATGTTGAATCATTTACTCTGGACACTAATATGGAGCTAGGTAAAGCATTACATCTTCACCTTTTTGGTAGGAAGACTTTTTGCATGTGTGCATGTTATGTGTTTGCTGGCAAGGGAGAAGTAGTCTAGATAAGTCACTTGGGCTATGTCTACACAGCTTCCCTCTTCCTCAAAAGCCTATGCAAATGAAGCGTGGATTAGCATATTGCCGTGCTTCATTTGCATAATTAATTAGGTGCCGTTTTTGCACAAGAGGTGTTTGCGCAAAAAGGCACCTTCTATACAGTGCCTTTTTGCGCAAAAACCCCCTCTTGCGCAAGAGCCGTTCTTCCTCATTTTTTCAGGAAGAACAGCTCTTCCGCAAAAACCTCTTGCACAAAAACAGCTCCTAATAAATTATGCAAATGAAGCGTCCCAATATGCTAATCCACACTTCATTTGCATAGGCTTTTGCAGAAGAGAGAAGCTATATAGACATAGTCTTGGATTCAAAGGCTTGATAGACCTGGATCAGTTTTCTATAAACATAAGCCCTTTATACTTCACATGGCTTTCATACATGGCTTTCATACATACTTTCATACATGGCTTTCCTATTGTGAATAAGGTAATGTTGCATGGTTTATGGATGTAACCTTGACTGGCATTGCCTAAGTGCAAAATTTAAATAGCCTGGAAAACTGGCGACTGTGCTTCCACATGCTGTCTCAATATACAATTTTTACAAGATACACATCTCTGCATCCATATATTAAAGAGTAGCTTCAACTCCTATATAGTACAGGTTGGGCCTTCCTGGTCCAGCACCCTCGGGACCTGACTGGTTCCAACTGAGAGAATTTGCCGGATCAGGGGAGGTCCCCTGCCATCAGCCTCCCAGGATACACCTCCCTCTGGCTGGCTCGGCTCCAGCCCTGCTGCTACAGGGGTTGGGCTCAGCACTGCCGCCAGCTAGCTCGGGCTCTCTAGGGATGGAGCTCCCCAGCCACTGCAGCCCCGCTTCTGCCTCAATCGGCCAAGGCTTCTTGGGGACAGGGCTCTGCAGCTGCCCAACTTTTGTCCCGCCTGGAGCTTCCCGGAGAGTAGGCTCTGTGACTGCCCCACAGCTGCTGCGCCCCACCAGGGCTTCCCAAGGACGGGACTCACCGGCTGCTGACGGTTGGGCAGCTCTGTGGCTGCCCTACTGCTGCCACGCCGGGATGGGGCTCGCTAGTCCCGCTGCTGTTCCACCTGCCTGGGGCTCTCTGGGGACACAGGGCTCACCAGTCTGATGGTGGGACTCCCCTCCACTGGACTCCCTGACTGGCTCACATTCCCGGGTGCCAGAGCTCTCTAGTCCAGCAACATCCAGACCATGGATGTTGCTGAACTAGACAGTCCCGGATTTAAGAGGTTCAACCTGTAGTTATGTTTTTATCCCAGCTAATTTATAGATTGTTTCCTCAGAAATAAATAGTAGTGTTATTTTCCTATAGGAACTGTTATAAACATGATTTAGATCTTTCCCCCAGAGGGACAGCAGCAACCTTCCCTCTGGCTTAAGGAAAATGAAAGACAAGTTCTCTTTCGAGTCTGACAGTACCACTCTGATTGGCTAAAGGACTTGATACTAAGTGATTTGCTCTATTACCAGCCCTTGCTGGACTCAGTATTGAGGGAAAGCTTTTGGTTATGTCTGCTGCTCTTCAGATCAACTAACTGTTGACTTGAAAGGGGAGCTGGCTGGGCCAGTGGTATGTTGTGCTGCCAGTAGCCTGCTTCATCATGCAAATGTGATTTTTGTTATTGTGTTGCTTTGTTTTGTTTTCGTATTTTGAGGATTAATTTGGGGGTGAGGGACACATTGCTTTGGTGGTGGGAGGGTATCTCTGTCACGATGCTGCTCCTTCTATAGTACCTGGCAGCTTTACTGGAATATCTGCGGTACTGGCAGGCTAATATTTTCTTTTTTTTTTTCCCTTTGACTTGCACAGGAGTTTTTCTGTGCGGTGTTCCAGCGTAGGCCTTCCAAGCAGAAATGATTTATGCACGTCATCTCTATTCATTTTGGAAAATTACAATAACTTCATTTTGTTGTTTGGACAATGAGCAGATTGATTCATGTTCCTGAATCATCAGTGTCACAAGCTGTTGAATCTGTGCAGAGCAGAGTTAAGGAAGCAGAACAGTACCGCACTGTATATTTTAGGACAATTTCTTTTATGGGGATTTTGTTTCCAAGATAGAGTTTATGTATACTTTTACATAGAAGATCTTAAATTCTTTTGGATTCCTGGTGAGTCTGGAGAAATAAATATTAAGGTTACCTAGCAATCTTAACTAATTATTTCTTGTAATTAATGGAAACCAATAGGTGGGTGCTCATTTCGGCCGCCATCTTCACATGAAAGCAGTGAAGTGCTAATTTCTAGGATCTTTTCTAGTGGCTTGCCCTTATAAACAGCAACCCAGAGTTTGAAAACCCATGTTCTGCAGAATGACTTTGACACCAAGAGAAATCATGTCTGCTTTCTCCGGATCAAAGGGCAGCTTGATTGTCAACGTTATCTATGGAAAGAAGAAGAGGGATGAGAGCAAATGAAAAGTCATTGAGATTGATGGTGTGGGAATCACAGAAGGGCTAGGTTTAGGGCAAGAGGGAGAGAGCAGACAGGTGATGTTTAGAGAGACCAAGTGAGGCCAGATAGTTAGGAGAGAGTAGAGTGCGACCTTTTTTTCATAATCTAATGACTGGTATTTTGGAAGTGGCTGCAGTGGCAAAAATGAGTCTTAGAAAACCTAGTCTGAAAAGTTTTGTCATAGAACCAGCGTTAGAGGGGACCAGAAGGGTCACCAGTCTCATCTCCTGCCAGAATGTAGGACAGGGGTGGGCAAAAGGGCCTCCGCAGGCCGGATCCAGCCTGTCAAATGGGTTGATCCAGCCTGTGGAGGCCCTGCCACTCTCCTGCCCCCAGGCCAATTAGGGCCTAGGAGTGGGGGGAAGCGTACGAAGTTTCTCCACCCTGCAAGGAACACGCGGAGCTTAGAAGCACCATGTGCTCCTGGCAAGGGGGAGGAGACTTCGCACGGTTCTTCGCCCCCAAGCCGTGATTGGCCTGGGGGCAGAAAGGGGAGCGTGCAAAGTCTCCTCCCACCGCCAGGGGCATGGGTGCCTAGGTGGGAGTCTCTTGGGGGGTGGGGAGGGGCAGGCAAAGACTTCCTGTGCTCCTCCACCCCTAGACCAACCATGGTGCGGCCCGAGTTCACTTCAAAAATTTCTGAAGTGGCTCCCGCTAAAAAATTATTGCCTACTCTGATGTAGGATATCACTTGATTTCCTAAACTTTAGTGCCAAATACTCATCTTACTGAACACATATGAATTTGACATGTGGAAGAATGTAACACAGCTGATTTCTTTTCCTCAGGAGAAATCATTTAAAATCTTTATTGATTGACTATTGCCCATTGCTATCAAGTAGATTCCTCTCATTTTCACTAAATTCACCTTAAATGAAAGACAAGTTGATCTAGAAATTGTTGGGCATCAAGTCTTGGGATCCTTTAGACATTAGATACAGCACTAACAATTTTCCTCTGACACCCGAAATACATTTGGATCTAGATATGTGGTATCCAGTGAGAGATGCTGCATTGGATGGCAGACCTGCCCAATCACAGCAACCCCTTTTTGGAAAGGAAAGCTGAAGCCCATTGTAGTAAAGGAAAAGAAAAGCAAGCCTGCATGTTTTGCCCCTCAACTCCACACCTTTCTTCTTTGCACATGCAATCCTGAAAAGTATCTTCTAGAATGATTAAAGAAAATGGTCTTAATAAAGATGTCTGCTTGATGCAGTGTTTAAAAAAGAAAAGTAACTATTATGTGGGACTTTATTAAGGAGTGCATAGAGAATTGGCTTTATAGAAAGGGGAAAATTTAATTGGCTTTATAGGAATCTGTTGTGTCTTAATCTGACAAACTAGATCCTGCTTTGTCTCCTCTCAGAAAAGATGTACTGAAAACAAGCAAAAAAAAGAAGAAAAAAAAAAAAAGGAAAAAGAAAAAATACAAATTGTCTCATTCAGCAGGTAGAGATTAATAAATGAATATAGTTCCTTACAAGTTGTGCTTCAGTTCTTGGCATTAAAGTTACATTTAAAAGCTCAAAGCATAATATTGTATTATTATTATATTTTAATAATATTCAGTAAAGCACACTAGTCATACTGCATGTCTTGATCTTAAGTCCTTTACACTATCACACCATTTCAAAGGCAACACCAACAAAAGTAACCGGGAGCAGGGGGAAGCGCACAAAGTTTCTCTGCCCTGCAAGGAGCACGCAGCACTTAAAAGCGCCATGCACTCCTGGCAAGGGGGAGGAGACTTCACACGCTCCCTTGCCCCCAAGTCCTGATTGGCCTGGGGCAGAAGGGAGAGCGTGCAAAGTCTCCTCCCACCGCCAGGTGTCCTTAGAGGCCAAGACTGATGTGTAAGTCACTTTTCCTTTTTCTTAATTGTGATTAAAAACAAAACCGAAGAACTAGGGTTAATGGTTTTAACTGAATAACTCATCAATTTTCAGCACTTTGTTCATTTTGTGATTTCTTTAAAAACAAAACACAAACAGCCCCAAGCTCCAATAACCCTCTCCCTAACTCCAGTTTTTAAATGTATTTCCCCTACAACTTTTTTTATTGTATTGTGTTTTCAAATTTGTTTTCAACTTAAATAAACAGTATATGTAGGGAGAAGCAGTAAGGTTATACCTTATTTTGAGAGCATTCTCTGAATTGAAAATTGCATGAGGAGGAAGAGAAGAAATTTTAAATTAAACAGCTTTGCTATATTTCTTTTGTACTTAAATGGATAAACAAAAGTGTTTCATAAAAGTAATCACAGTTTGCATAAAAGGTACATCAAATTTGAGAGGAAAGTAAACATTGAAATCCAGAAGTGTTAACTCTAACATGATATAAACTTAAGAGCTGTCGGTCACGATTATAAGTGTTTCACAATTAAATATAAACACAGACAACTGCTAAATTCTTTGCTTCAAACATTTTTTAAAAATAGGATTGTGTGGTTTTTATAGGGGGAAAAAACTAAATGTAATTTGCTGAGACTGAAAAAATAAGTTTTTGAAATGTTAGTTTTTCAAAATTTGTTCAATAAAAAGTCCAGAATGTAACGGTTTAATTTGCTTTTATGATCCTACACTAGAGCAAGTTGAAAGGAACAGTTTTTAAATTGTTCCGTTTTAGAACCAAGTATAAATGTAGAAATCTCTTTTGGAGGGAAGAGCTGGAAAAGTATTTGTTTGGAAATAATCAAAACGATTCATTTCAAATATTTCTAAACAGCATTGATCCTGGGTCCCCAAGCTCAGCTGTGGCTCCCAAGGTTTCTAGGCTGGTATTTCGTTCCCAGCTCAATAGAAGGGAGCCTGGAAGTGCAGGATCCTTAGCAGCCCAGGAGGGTTGCTTGCAGGAAAGCAAGCAGATTTCCAAAGGAACCCTGCCTGTTTTTTGTTAGAAGTTCACTGAAACTGTTTCACTGGACAGTTCCTGACCATCTCTATATTACACTCTTTGCAGAGGGCTGTTTTTCATGGATGCTGTATTTGCTGTCTCGACTTGTATATTGATAGCTTTATGCAAGGGAATTGAAAACATCCAAGGGCAAGTGGATGACTCAGTTTATATTTATATAGTTTTTTTGACTAAGGCATTTATTAAAGATGATGTCCTTGATTTCAAAAGAGACTGAAGAACTGATGCAAGAGGAGAGGGGGAAATTGGTGGTGAAAGGGAATAGAGATGCTAAAGCAACCTGTGTGTCATGACGTGATATATTAGAACAATACTGCAAACACTGATGTTCTTTATTATACAATATTTGTTCTTCGAAAGATAAGAGATTTAGTAAAGTGCTTCTCTGTGTATTTTGAGATTGTCTGACATTTTTTGTCTTTGCATACATGTTATAGAGTAGGTAGAGCGATGTAGGTATGTGTATATGTATTACACCACCACAAATTCTTGATGAATTTTCTGTACAAGTGTGTACTCTGTATATGTAGGCTCTCATATAGTATGTATATGATGTGTTCAAGGTTATTACTATTATTAATAGTTAATTTGACTTAAAATCTTCTTAATTAGAACATCTATATAGTAGTAGCTGGGTGGAATGACTCACCTCTAAGAATTGTAGAACTAGGTAGTCTTATCTGTGCTTACAATGGGAAAATCCCATTTTTACATTCCAGTACTTTTCTACCTGTATCCTATGAAGAATACTTTCTCATATGCTAAATCAGCACAATTGACATTTTATTAAATCAGTATTTTTTTATAAACCATCTCAAAATATTTTATATTCTGCTCCTGTTATGCGAATGCTTTACATAAGTATTATACACTCCAAAAAAGTGTTAGAAAGTTCTACTGTACTTATTTGCAAAGTACAAAGAATTTAAGTTTATGCATAAAAAAGGCATTCACACCTTCTAGATCAGTGGTCTCCAACCTTTTTAAGCACAAGATAACTTTTTGAATTTAAGTGCAATCCAAGATCTACCTCAAACCCAAATACCCTTTTCCACCTCCCTCCCACCCCTCTTCTGAGGCCCTGCCCCTGCTTACTCCATCTTCCCTCTCCTGCTCATCCTAACTGACTCATCAGGCTGGGGCAGAGGATTGGGGTGCAGATTATGGTCTTGGATTAAAGTATCTGGAGTGTCAGAGGGGCTCCGAGTTTCTCTGGGGCAGGCAGTTGGGATGTAGGAAGTTCTAGGTGCAGGCTCTGGGAGGGTGTTTGGATACAGGGGTGCTCGGGGATGGGGCAGGAGCTTGGGGTACAGGAGGGGGTTCATGACTGGGGTAGGAGTTTGGGATGTGGGCTCCAGCTGGACATTGCTTACCTCAGGTGGCTCCTGGTTGGTGGTGCAGTGGGGCTAAGGCAGGCTCCCCCCTGCCCTGGCCCACTTCCTATAGCAGCCAGCAAACTCCATCCCAAGTCCTGTTGTGCCCCCTGTCTGCTTTATGGAGAAAGGATACATAGTGGGATGGGGCACCTTGAGATCAGCACCCCTTCTGTCCCTTTCCTGCCCTGCACAGAAAGCAGGAGGCTCCCCAGGGGGAGGAACAGCTCCAAGGCAAAGGGCAGGAGATGAGCAGCAGTAGGGGGAGGGGCAGCTGAAGTGCTGGCACTTGATAGCCTCTTGGTCAAACCAGCCAGAATCACCTGTCAGAGGCTCCAATATTTACCGGTAGATCCTGATCTACTGCTTAGTGACCCCTGTTCTAGATTATTCTCAGCATGCAGACATCAGCAACATTGTAAATAACCAAAAGAGTGAGGGGAAACCTTTCCTTATTATTGGTTGCAAAATTTCATTGTAACCACTGTTTAATTTTCATAACTATTTTGAGTGTAACTTGGCGCTTCTACCCAGCTTTATATTGACCAGACTGACAGACATGTAACTGGGTGACGCATCTGTTAGCGACCAGTGAAAAATACCCCTCTCCCCATTCATCCAGTTTAGAAGGCTGCTTGTTCTAGATGTATTGAATTCAGAAATTCTAAAAGGGAAATGGGATGCTTGTTGTGCTCATGCGTATGACACTGAATGCTTTTCCAGTGCACGGTTATTTCAGAGCAGCTCCGAAAAGGTCCTATCAGAGCTCTCTGAAAGATTTTGAATGCTTGTTATATTAGTGTGCAGATGGACTAATCTATTCATTCAAAATGAATCAGGATCATTATTAAATATCATTAAAGGTGTATTGCTCTCTGCTGCTGCTAGCATTTTCCAGACCACCAGGCAAAGTGATGTTCAGGTATGTGCATGGGCAATCAGTGAAGGCAGGGCTGTGGGCCGCCTCTAGCCCTGCCCATTCCCCACCCCCGGAAGGTGGCGTGGAGCATTGCGTACGTGCACCTCCCCACTTCCAGCCATGGGGAGGGAAGTGGGCATGCCGAGCCCAGCCCAGCCTCAGGGAAAGGAGGAGGCAGGGTGTGCTGTGCCTTGTAGCGTGGCCCCAGCCTCTCCAACATCAGGAGGCGTTCTGGGGACAGACTGTGGGCAGGGCTATACCTGGCGGTTTGGGAAGGCAAAGCCTTTCCCTGCCTTACATGGGTGAGTGTAATTCCCTGATGCCCATGGGTGAGTGTGTGTTTCTGGAGAAACCTAAGAATTGAATTTGGCAAGAAAAGGTCATTCAAAAATGAAGGTAGAAAATAATTATAAAGAGGAGAGAGAGGACAACCAAAGATGCACCTGGATCTAATTTTGCAGCACAATAATACAAGGGGGACCAGGTCAGGATTGGGTGGCAATAGAACGATGTCTTTGGGAAGCTAGTACATCTCACAAGTTATTGTAGGCAACAGTGAATGTTCCATATGAGCAAAGCCTATTAGGCTACATCTACATTGCGCATTCTTGCGCAAGAAGATATGCAGATGAGGCAGAACGGCTCTTGTGCAAGAAGAAGCAGTATAGACTGCTTTCTTGTGCAAAAGCCCCTTGTGCAAAAATGACGGCTCATTAGGTATGTAAATGAGGCACAGTGATATTCATCGCCGTGCCTCATTTGCATATCTTTTTGCGCAATGTAGACATAGCCTTAGGGGGTTTTTTTTAAACATTTTTTCCTGTTTCTTTTCACTTTTGCCTAATTTCTAGTATCAAATATCAAAGTGACTGAAATCAAGAAAAATTGAACACAGTGTAAAATGTAGAATTATTCAGCCATAACAGAATTTTAGCCTATGAGCACTTGGTTGTTATTTTAAAATAACAAATTTGTCTATTTGTTGCACTGTACCACTCAGCAGCTTTATTTTGTTTGTGACTAGAAAAGTGGCCAAAATATCATGTTAACAAGACACAGCCTCTAGTTTTAAAGGGACAGGCATCTGATGACGTGGAGAAACCTGAAGAGTAACAGTCTCGGCATTTTTGAATGTCCTAAAATGAAGGAGATTCTTTTCAGGCACCAGATTTTTATATCAGATCAGACTAAATGATTGTCCATATATTGTTTTCTTCAGAAATATTTTTCAAATATTCTACAGACCTGTTTTTAGAGTGAGTCAGAAATGATTGTTATGCTGAGATAGTGTGTAGATTTAAGCCAGTCATCTTAATATGCAAGTTGTTTACCTTGCAATGGCATTTGTATAGTTTAAAGAGCAAAATAAACTATAAAAAGAGTGACTAATATCTATGTGATTTTATGTCATAGATGCTGTGAAGCCACTTGGCAGTTCTTTACGAGCAGCTGCTGAATTACCCATAGCAGTTAACACTTCACCACCATCTGTACAAACGGAATCATCCCTACCTCCTCCATATCAGCTAATTAACATCCCACCTCTGGAGTCCTCATCTAGCCAAGAAGATCCTCAGGACTACCTCTTGCTAATAAATTGTGAAAGCAAGAAGCCAGAACCTACGAGGTAAATGGGCGTTTCCAGTTTGTTTTTTGTTTATGCAGTTCGTTGGTTTAATTTGTATAGGCCAAATTCCTACAGAACATTTCTGTGTACTACGTGATTATTTTTGTTGAAGTTATTCAGCAGTCAAATGTGCTAGACTTGATTCTTTACCCTATCACTTCTGCTCTTGTCCTGGTGTTCTGGTCTTGAATTTCTTGTTTTAATAATAAATTGTTGCATCGGAGCTGGCTTCGTTTGTTGGCATTGTTCTAAGTTCATTAAAATATTTGCTGATTAAAAAATACCAGACTAATAGTTCAGGAGACCAAATATCTGTGTATCTGCAGAATTAGATGCAACTTGGATAGCAAAGATAAATCCTTATTTTTACCACTCTCTATTGTACCTTATGTCAGCTCTAAGAGGGAGAGAGGTGCTCTTTTAGTGCCTTGTACTTCTACCATGACTGCCAGCAGGGAAGTCAAATTTCCACCAGTTACAGTGGTGGCTATGTGATAAGGATAAAAATCAACTCAGACCTGTACTGAAATCACCAACTGATTTAATACAGGCTGACATGCAGCCCTGAAATGATAAGCTTTTGGATATTACTGACCTGAATCAAATTCCAACAATAGATGTTGTGATGAGAGGCAATTTATCTTAAAACTTCCAGTCTCTTCATCCTGAGTATTGTGAGCGGTTGGCATATTTTGAACAATTTAGAAAATTAGTATTAGGATCTAATTATATCCAGTTTAATATTAAAGGAGATTTATCTGCCCCTTTATCTCTCCTAAGGAGTATAGGAAAACTGGCTAGTATTTTTTAATATAAAAAATAATTTGAGCAGCCTTGGTAACTGATGTACCCAAATAACTACTGCTTCTCATTTTAAATGGAAATGTAATGCCTCCTGTATATTAGGATGTAATATGAAGTGGTAAATATCCAGGAATTATTACTTTGTTTCCCAGAATGGTCCTTGGAAAACATTAGAAACCTCTCAAGCAGAGATGCTTTGCTATAACAATTTAAAATAATGGTCCCTTGTGTATTTCTAGAAAAGCTGGCTCATTATTCTCTTGATTGCAGATGGGTACATTAAAGGCTAAGCAGAGGTCTATGAAAGTGTCTTTCCTGAGTCTTCTACACGTTCACTTAGAACTTGTCAGTGGTGTGACTGTGTCCTAGGGTTCCATGTTAGTGTGCCAGGCATTCAGGAGTACCACAAAGTAAGGTAAAAAATGGCTGTGGGAGCAAAGGTGTATTTCTTAGTCTTGTACTGACTGCAGCCAACTCCCATAATCTCAGGCAAATAAGTCTGCTGTTCTCCAGTCCATTGAAGATGAAGATGATGAGTAGCCTTCCCACTCCCAAAACAGTGCTTGACATAGAAGGTGTCCACTAATTCCTAAAATATTAAAGGGCAGCATGTTGACTTATGTCTTGCCAGCTGAGGGGAAGCAATCTGTATAAAATGAAGCAGTAGTAATCATTCTGTATTGAAGGTTCAAGCTAGTTCTATATTATGAGATTAATTTTAAGCCTGCAGTAGTATAGACAAGGCCATCAACTTAAGTTATGCAACTTCAGCTACATCATTTACGTACCTGAAGTCGACATACTTAGGTCTGCTTACTGCAGCATCTTCACCATGGCAAGTCAACAGCGATGCTCTCCTGTCAACTCTGCTTACTTTCCTCGTTTTGGTGGAGTACCGGAGTTGATGGGAGAACTCTTGGCGTGATAAATCAAGCCCCACTGGATTGATCGCTGCCCATCAATCCACTGTGTAGTGAAGACATGCCCTAAGACATTCCACTACTAATTTCCTCCTCCTCCCCTTCCAAAAACCTAATTTTTCTGAAATATGCCACATCTTTTCCTAGAGTAAAGATTTTTCTGAACAGTTTGATTTAAAAAAAAATACTTTTAAAGGTAGCGTTTTCAATATTTAGTGGTAGTTCACTTTCTAAATACGATTCTAATCCTTTTTTTTTTTTTGGCTCACCACATCTCTAGAACAGCTTGCCTTCGAAACTCCAGATGGGTTTCTTTTGTTGGCCTTGGTGACAAGAAGTCTTTCTCAGCATTTCAAGGGGTCTAATTGTGGGAGGAGTAGGTAAAGTGTTGTGTTAGTGCTAAGAGCACTTTTTTTAGAAATACAAGTTGATGATCTTCTGACTTCAGCTGCTGAGTGGAACTAGAATTGAGAGCATGGATTGAGGTAGGAGATTAGGAAGAAATGTGGAGTAGAAAGACTATAAAGAATGGTAGAAGATTGAGGGACACAGCCAAAGATCTTGGGTTGTGTGATGTTACAAATAGCTAAATGTGTTATGTTGTATATAACAATTGTCTGATCGAGTTAAGATGTAGGATTCTAGAAGAATAAGACTGATCAGTAGTTAGAAGGGATAATTATGTTGAAATGTGAAGGTGCAGAGTGTACGAATGGACTGCTTTTAACCGTGATTTGCTGATGGGGAAGTTTTGAATGAGAGAGAACAGTGGTGATATAGACAGGGGCAGGATGCAAGTTGGACATGGGAGAAGAGAAGATGGAAGAAAAAAGGAGCTAAGGGTGCTCTGGTCCATTATTTTTGGGATTATGGAATATGTTGAATATATGGTGTTTTAAGTTATGAGTATTTGAAAACCTTGTTATTTGGTAATTATAGTGAGGCAGTAGAACCACTAACTGTTCTGGTGGAGTAACTGTCCTTATTTTATTTAAAAAAATATAATAGTGTTACTGCAAAATTTAAAAAAAAAAGTTACAAATTGAAGTAATTTTCATAATTTTTTAGTTTGGGAGTTGGATTACTTTTTAGTTCATCCTTCAGTGGTGGCTAATGTTCATCGAAAAATGAGAAGAAAATATCTTCAATATGTTGCTTTTCTTGAGCATCTAGGAATCTGTGCATTCTCTTTCAGTTGGAGGAAGGGGGTTAAGAGCAAGAAGAAAACATTTCTAGATTATTTCTATTTTTTTTTTACTTGTCAAGATTTTTGTATTTGCATCTTTAGTGTCAACATGTGTATATTTTATGTATAAATAATTTTAAAATGTTGTACAAATAGCGAAATTGGGGTGTGTGTTAGAAATAGTAGTTGTGTTAATGATCATAATATTTATTCCACAGTACACTGGTATGCCTTGATTACTTGGGACCATCCTTAAAGTTCTAATAGTTAATTAGTAAACACATAGAGATCTCTTAACTAGTCATTACATTTTACTGTAGTGTTTAAATAAAATTGAGAATTCATCTATGATTCTATGAGAAAAATTGCATCAGGGACTCTATTTGAAATCTTTGTTTCTGGCTGGGTGGCAAAGGAACATGCAAAGTAACAGGTGTTATCTTGTTGATCTTACTCCATTTTTTCCTGTTTATAAACCAGCCAAGGTTCATCTTTTATCTCTGAAGAAGGGAAAGAATACCTGCTTCTGGAGGATTTTGAAAGTAAAAAGATTCCACTGCAGTGAGTGTATAATTGCTGTTTTTTAGTCTGTGAGAGAAATCAAGCACAGCGCCATAACCTGCTTGAAAATGTCATATTTGAAACATGTCCTGCATGGTCTGTTGTAAATTTAATTGAAGAAACAATGTAATCTAACTTCAGGTAATCAAGCTAGGACTATGACAGCACATTTCCAGGCTGTACTCACATTTCTACCATGCATGCTTCTCACACTATTGTTTGAGTGCTGATACAGAATAGCTGCTTTGCTCCTATACTTTGTCTGGAGCTGTCTTTCTGCCCTGTTGTATTTATTCTCACAGAGCAAAAGCTATTGTATAGGATAAGTGACCAATATACTTACAGTACTCAGCCTGCTTCAAAGCTGAGTATTTGTAAAACTGTGTTCCTAATCCTCTGTCAGCAGTTTGTTTTGGGAAGAGGAAACAGGAGCTAGTTCAAGGGACAAAAATATGTCTCTACCTAGTTCAAAGCCTTGTCAGGGGCATGCATTCTTACCCACCTCCCAACTACACAGCTAGTGGTAGCCAGTTTGGGTGTAGTCCTACGTCCCATCACACCAGTCTTTGGAGCCAGGTAAGGTCTTGAAGGATATTCATGGTACCATGGAAACAGGAGTTATCTTAGGCCAGGTCTACCCTGGACCAGGAAGGTTGGGTTAAGATACACAACTCCAGCTACATAGAATATGTAGCTGAAGTCAGTTTACCTTAAGCTGAGCTTGGTACCATCTTCACAGAGGGAGGCTGATGGAAGAACACTGCGAGGAGTACTGGCGCTGACCAGAACCGCCCTCAACTTTTGATTTAGGCGGTGTTAACTAGACCCATTAAATCAAATGCCAGAAGATTGATCTCCGGTGCAGCAAGTGGCGATGTAGCTTTAGTGCGGGAAAAGGAATGGGGTAGATACTATGTTGCCAGTGCTTATGACTGTTAATGCAGCCTTTTAAGGAGAATACGTAGTGGAACCATGATGCTAGAGGTTGCAGTATCACTCCTACTCTGGTAACAGATGTGGCTAATTTTTTTTCCTGTTGCTATATTCAGTCCTTATTTTAAATACATAGTGCAGCGATGCTCTATGTTAATCAGTTCTGTCTGCTGATGCGCTATTAGATCCAGAAAAGTTATTCATTAGCTGCTATGAAAGCATATGGAAAAATTATACTAAATGATGAGATTGCACTGTTCTACTTGAATTGACCCTTCACTAAACACCCTGCTTCTAGGGTCAGTTTGGAAAAATAATAGTGTTCCTTCTCTCCTCAAGCTCACAACCCTGGCTCCCCAGTCTGAGATGCCATTTGCAGAACATTGTACAGACTTGCATGATTATACCAGTTCTTCCATGTCTGTTCTGAGCATCAGTGGAGGTTGTTACTGATATTTTAAATGATCATTTATACTGCAGAGATTGTCACACTAAGATGAAAAGGGGCAATTTACTACTCTATTAGCACTGTTGTTTCAGCCTGTCTTCATTCTCAGACACATACCGAACAGTTATTCCAGTTCACATTTTGAAGGTTATATTTACTTCCATAAGAACTAGAAACTCTGTTTTAAAAGAACAGTTTTGGAAAATGCTTAGGTTCCAAAGCACAAGTTGTAGCCACTAGGGAAAAGAGAAAGCTTGGCTAGGCTGCCTCAAGTAGTCCAAATCTAATCCCTCTCCTGTTTCCTTCTGTTCAGTTTTCACAAATGCATATGTGCAAGAAGCAGTAAGGGAAAACACTGTTACATTTAGAAGTAATTAAACTTTAATATGGTAGCATTACTAAGTAGCATATTAAGAGGTATCTAGGTTACCAGTACTCTACCAGAGTGGCATCCATGAAGTATTATTGCACTACTAATTTTCACGGATTGTTTTAGCTGACTGTGTCTTGCATGTTGTGCATTTTATACAACTAAACAAAATACAATACAGCCTCATTAGGAGGTCTCTCAGAGGTCCATGGTATAGCACTCAGACTTGGTAAGTAAGATTTGGAAGCATAGAGAATGTGAAATTGATTACAATGATTGTAATAACTGCATAACCCATAATTGAAGAGTGAAAATGAAGTGTGCTGTATTGCTTGCTACATGAATTTTTATTGTATGGTCATATCATGGTACGCTCTGTGTTTCTTACCTTAATTGATATTCTATTTTTGTAACTTTTTTTAATTAGTTGATATTTTTAAAGGTGTACATTGAGACTAATGATCTTTGATACTGTAGTTTGAGTACTGTTTGTATAAGATAGAAAAATATGACTTCTGAGACCTTTTGTTTGATATGGATATGGTATATAAAATTATGGGGCATATCCTTATCATCTTTATTCAGGCAAAATTCTCATTGCTCTTGCTGGGAGTTCTGGTTTGAATCAACGCTTGAGAATCAGGGTGTGTATTTGTATGTGCGTAACTTTTCTTTTTACAGCTCGTAGTATTCAAAATGTTACATTATGATAATTTTATCTTTAGTCACATATTTACTCCCATAATTTTATAAACTGCCCTATAATCAGTTATATGTCTGGAGGAGTAGGGGTAATAGCTGTACTTACTGCATTGACATGCTCAAATTGTGCCACACTGGCAATAAATTCCATTGGTACTTAAATTAGAAAATAGCGTGGTACATTCGGTACCACTATGTGGGCATGGTGAGTAAATGCTGTGTCTAAGGGTAATTGGTCTGTTTGTCTATTAGTGTTTTCATTCATTTTGACTCTTGTGTTAAGCTGTTAGGTTTATCAACTGAATTTTTATGCCCCAAACAATGTGAAAATGGAATTTTATACAAAGGGGAGAGTAAGGAAGAGTGTGTGTGTGAGTGAAGCCGCTGCTTTTTTTGATAGTGTAGGTAACAGTTCATTGATGGGTGTTCTCTTCATATGAGACATAATTTCCAAAGAAGCCATATAAAACCCACTGTTAAAAAAAAACAAACAACATTCTTTTGTTCCTGGTCAAGACCAGAATACAAGTTTGTTCCCCTTGTCCTGTAATTTTTTTCTTCTAACTAAGTGCTTCAGCTTTTCTGCCTCCATTTTTGTTTTACTCTATTTACTGTCTTTTTTGTGCTTTAAATATATATATATATATATATATATATATATATATATATATATATATATATATATATATTTAGGTACCAACTTAAAGCTGATGCAAGTGATGAGGCATTATTTTTAAATTGTATTTTTTTGGTATTTGTTAGAAGAAGCAAGTTACCATAAGCCCAGAATTTTAGTGCTATGTCTGGACCTTTCACATGGCCATTAATGAGCTCAGTGTATATAGAGTGCAATATGCTTTATTTTTTAAAACCAGCCCAACAAGAAGCCCTCCAGTCCAGTTTGAGGCACTATTTAAAGTCACTTTTGAAAACCCCAACTGCCAATGGTATGATGAATGTATATACGTGTGTGTGTGTGTGTGTGTGTGTGTGTGTGTGTGTGTGTGTGTGTGTGTGTGTGTGTGTGTGTGTGTACCTGTATAATTACTTTAGAACTTTGTTTTAAATATTGCAGTTATTTTTAGAAATGAGAAATTGAATGACTTTTAATTGCTTGTATTTGAAATGTTATATTCTTCACAGTTGTAATGTGTTTATACATCAACATTCCAATCTTATTTTGTTTAGATCACATATTGACTCAGCAAAATCCACCTCTTCTGAAACAGACTGCAATGATAATGTACCCTCCCATAAAAATTCTGCTCCATCCTTGAGCAAGCATGCAGTGAATGGCTTTTTTCAGCAGCAAAGTGCCTATGACTCTCCGCCACCTCGAGCAGCATCAGTGTCTGTAGACTGCAGCCTTTATAACCTGCCTAGGAGTTATTCACAGGATGTTTTACCAAAGGCAACATCTCCATCTGGGACTGATGCAGAAGGAGATCAACATGTTTTCAGCGCCCCTTCTGCTACATCTTTCTTAGATACACAAATGAGGCATTTCTCCATTAGTTATGACATTCCCCCAACATCTGGAGGTACTTATCAGATTCCACGAACTTTTCCAGAAGGAACTTCAAAGCTAGAGACTATTCCAGATATTCCTCCACCTCGGCCACCAAAACCACATCATGCTTCGGATCGATCTCCTGTGGAAACCTGTAGCATTACTCGTACTGCCTCAGACACTGACAGTAGTTATTGCATCCCTACAGCAGGATTGCCACCATCACGCAGTAATACCATTTCCACTGTAGATTTGAATATATTTCGTAAAGGTCAGTAGTTGGGTGACTCGATCTTGCCTTTTCAAAATTCTGTTGTTTCAGTTATTTTGTGCTGCAGGATATAGAGGCTGAGCTCTTTAAAAGAAGGGGTCTAAAGGAATTACAAGTTGCTTCTAAACCAAACTGCTACAGTTTTCCCTGTCTCCCTCATGTGGAGTTTCCTGTTCTTGCTTGAAGAGGTAGTGGCTCAGGGCTCAGCAGTGGTAATCCTCATGAGTGACAGGTGTAAAGTCAGTGACTGTTCTAAAAGTGTTCTGGAAAAATGACTTGCTTGAGTTCCACGTTTGAGTCTCCGTGATCTGATCTGATATATACATATGTCTTGTCTATTTGTCAAGCTCATTTTGGTTTGCAGATGTCAGGCAATCTTATTTTCTTTTCATGTGTCATCACTAGTAATAAAGATCCTGTAGGCAAGTTATAACTGGAGTTGTACAAAGGGCAGAATTTGGATACTGTGTGTTTGCGTAAGTATAATTTTAAGGTGTACTTTGTGTTGCAGGGCCTTTCTATCTGATGGCAATACATGAGAAGGCAAAAAGGGATAAAAAAGGCCAAACCCTCAGCTTGAGCTAGAGTTGATACTCAGTTTATAGGACCGATAAGTAGTAAAAAATCTTATTACCTCTTCTTTTTATTAGAGCATTATAGACTCTTAGACGAGTGGATAACAAGTCTCTGGCTGTGTAGACTCAAAGTAGCCATGGATTCACCCTAGAATGCTGTCAAAAACAGTTGAGGATTCCTTCTGACACAGGAGAATCAATGAATAACACAATATTGGTATTCATTACAAGTTGGTATTCATTACAAGCAACTTGTAATAACTGTGCTACCTCCCCCTCCGCCTAACCACCTTTCTGCAGCTGCGGTGCCTAGGAGGTGGGGTGGAGCACATGATATCCAGGCTGCATCTGGAAAAACATAGCAATTTAGATTTGGGGATTTGAAAAGAATCCCGCAGATTAAGGTATTGGAAGAGTGGTTTAGAGCTGCTCTTCCATCTCCCCCCCCTTAACTGGCTTTGAGTTTATACTTGACATAGCTTGCACTTGTGCCCTGTGCACAGAAATGGTTGTATATCTGTTTCTTCTTTAGAACCAGTGCTTCTTGCTCTTCAAAGATTGTGACAGGGCACTCACTGCAGGATGGTTCCTCCTCCTGCCTGTTCTGGGAATCAGTCCTGTGAGGCAGAGTCCCCTTTTCCTACTGTCTGCAGCCTCTTGCCCTCCAGGGTGGTCTGTCAAAATCTCTTGCCACAAAAAGCAGCAGGCAGTCCTTATAGCCACTGCCCTGATAATGTCACTTCAGTAATGACTGAGGCAGTCTTCATGTTCACTGCTGCAGGGAGCCACTCTCTCAGTGGTTGGTAAGGGAACCAGGGTCCACCTTCTACTCCAGTTTCTAGCTCGGGAACCCTACAGCACACAACTAAAGTCCGTTCAGTCCTCAACTTTGCTGCTTACTCCCTGGGCTGCTTCCTACTCTGTGTCTATCAGGCTGTCTTGCTACATGCTCTCTTCAGGGTGTGCCCTACTCTGAGGGACAGGCCTCCCCAGGGTTGCTTTCTTTTCCTGGGTTCCCTCCTTCACTTTCTACTAAAGAGGAGGCCTCCTGGAAGCCTATTCTGATGCCAGCTTCCTGTGTTAATGCGAGCCTAGCCCACTTCTGCTAAGGTCAGTTAAGGCTTTTCACTCTGTGTATGTCTACACTACAGAGTTTTGTTGGAAAAATGGCCATTTTCCCGACAAAATTTGAGGAACGTCCACACTGCAATTGCGTTCTTTTGCAAGAAAATCGAAAGAACTGAGGGGTTTTTCCGGCATTGGTAATCCTCATTCTATGAGGAAGAAGCCTTTTTCCAAAAGAGCTCTTTCGCAAAAAGGTGTGTGTGGACAGGGAAGAGAGAGTTCTTTCGGAAGAAGAGGAAAGAGGAAAAAGCACAGGTGCCCTGGAGGCCACTCCGTTCATAGCAATCACAGCTTACATGTGAGAGAGTGTCCATTCAGTCTAGATGCTCTCTTTCAAAAAAGCAGATCGCTTTTTTGATGCATTTTTGCAGTGTGGACGCTTTCTTTCGGAAGAAGTTTTTCCGGAAGATCTCTTCCAAAAAAAGCTTCTTCTGAAAGAAGCCTGCAGTCTAGATGTAGCCCCAGTCTGTATTTCCATCTTTTGCTGTTTAATTGGCTGCTTGGGCGCCCACCTAGCCTAATTCATCCCTCTCAGAACCAGAGCATGCAGTATACCCCGTTACAAAAATATTGAAGGGTGGTCTTTGGATGCCAAGCTTGTTGCTATTAGGATTTTTCTGATTGAAGATAGTTTGCAAAAGGAAAAAAAAAGTGTAGCTATGGTAATAAAAGAACTCTGGAAACAAAGTATCAAATCATGGTGGGCGGGGGAGAAGGAGGGGCGGGTTGATTAAGAATATCTCTATTGCAAACAATCATTGAAATCCTAAAAATTTTTAAAAAGAGGGCCAAATACATTAATATTGGATTTGTCTTTGACATCTGAAAGTAGATAATTTATCCTATTTATTATTAAGTTTATTAAAGAAGTTTAATAGTTACTTAATATCAGTCATTCAATATAGGGCTAGTATCCTCTGCCTAAGGAAAAATTTGCTACGTGCAGGTTTTCTTTTTTCTCTTCCAACCTAAGATAATTAACCATCGTAAGCAAAACACATTTCTGTTTTTAATAACAGTAGAAATGTTGGGGGAGCCAGGTGCTATATCTCCAATAAAAGATAGAGAAATCAATTTCATTAATCTTGTAAATGTTACTGATGTTGCCCTAACAGATATCTTAGTTTTCTGAGACAGGTGAGCATAACAGTGTAAATAATGTTAATATAGATTATTAAACCAGCTGGAGTAATATTAGTTGTATGTGAGGGATCTTAAAGAAGTCCTTGGGAGAGAGGATTTGTGGATGGAAGGGAACATTTTAAGGCAAAATACAAAAAGGAATTGGTTATACCGTTGTATGGATATTTTTTAATGTTTTGTTTAATGGAGAGAATGAATTAAAATGAAACTCCAAAATTCCATCTTCTTCCCTGATCCTGTCAACTCTAAACTTTGCAAAATTGAAATGGAAATATTGAGACTAAATATGCAACCCTCAATGAGAGAGACAGACAAGAATTTCTGCCCCATGGGAAATATTATTTCATTCAGATTTGGAATAAAAACTTGGAAATATGGACTTTACAGTGAAATGGAAATTTTAAAAACATTCCATTTTGGAAAAACCAAAATGGATATTTTTGAAAATTTCCAGGTTAGCTAGTCGACTGGTTTGCCAGTGCACCAGCAAGCCAGTTGGAGAGCTGGCCTGCCAAGTTGCTGGAGACCCTGGGAAGCTGGGCTGCCAACAAGACAGGCAGGTGAGCTGTCAGGAAACCAGGTAAGTTTCCTTTGAAAGTTGATGGGATTTACATGTTTCCATGAAATGTTTCAATTCCATTGAATCAGCAATTTACAGTAGAACATCATTCTGTTGGGAAACATCTGACCCACAATTCTATTTTTAAAGTCACCTTTTCCAAGTAGAACTGCATGTGAAACACTGAGATCTCAAAATGTGTTACGATAGATGTAGATATTTTGTACCATTTGGAAATGGGACATCCCCAGCTGTTCAACAGGATGCATCACTTGTTTCTAGCCCTGGAAAATGTCAGCATTAGATCTTAAAAGTGAGACTTACATAGTATATAGAAGCTTTGCTGAGAAGTAGTGAAGCCTTTCCAAACTTAGGTTGCCAAAATCTTTATGCCACTTTGCACCATCATGTAGCATGTATATCTGTCTGTGTCTCTCTCTTTTTCTCCCCAAGCTTGATTATGTGATTACTGTGGCTTTAAAGATCTTGAATTACATTTGAAAGCAGACAGTAAACAACCGGACTGTGGAAAACTGGTCTAATGTACTTACATGACAGGTACTGAGATGAGAAAATAAATATCAACTTTCACCTCTTTCATTCTTTAGATATTAGTTCTCAAGACAGCTATGATATTCCACGATCATTTCCAAATGACAGAGCTAGCTCACTGGAAGGCTTCCATAATCACTTTGTAAGTATGATTTGTTCTGACTTGAGACTATACTGACAAAACATTTGCATGTTCTGTGTTTTGTAGTACAAAACCAGGGTGTAGTTACACAGTATTTTTAGTAGATGAGATTAAAACATGCATCTGATTTCACAGCTGATAGCATAACTGATTATTTTGTTGTTAAAGGAAATGTATGTTAATTCTAGAAAAACAGAAGCATGTTGACAGTGGGAAGTGTTTCAAGTGAAGAACTGGATGAAAACTATGTCCCAATGAATCCTAACTCTCCACCACGGCAGCATTCCAGCAGCTTTACTGAACCCATCCAGGAAACAAACTATGTACCCATGACACCAGGCACATTTGATTTTCCATTATTTGGAATGCAAGTCCCTCCGCCTGCCCACATGGGTTTCAGGTCCAGTCCAAAGACCCCTCCTAGAAGGCCAGTACCTGTTGCAGAATGTGAACCACCCCCAGTGGATCGGAATCTCAAACCTGACAGAAAAGGTGAGTAAAATATGCTGTGGAAGTCATTCTCTTCCTTTATAAATATAATGATTTAGTGCTTCAACTTTTCAACCCAGAATTAAAATAGTGTAAAATGATTGTGTTTCAAGAATTCAGACAACAAAGCGGAACTGAGAATCTTAAGAAGGCATATGGTCATTTAAAATTAGCTGAGTAATAAAACTGAATATTTCTGTAGGTTTAAAAATTATAGCTGTGCAGGTGTTGTTTTAGGCATATGCTATTTCTGAAAAGATTGTTACAGTGTTTCAAAAATTAATTGTACCGTGAGCAAATCAGTTATGTGTTACATGTCATGCTGCTTCCAACAAATCCTAGTAAAAGTACCCAGTGGTTATAGTACATTTTCTTTTAAATAATGAAAAGTGTTAATACCTCCATTACATCTAGAAATGTTAAATAATATTAGGCCTTCCTGCCCTCTGTAAAAGCAAGGAAGTTAGGGCTTCCATGCTCATTCTCTGTTCATAATTGAGACGAAGTCCTGTTAACTTTATTGGATGGAGAAAGGAGATCATCAGGTTTACTGATATACTATGAAATGAATTGTTATTCAACACAACTCTATTGATTGGCTCTATCCATTTTCTACTGGCAGAGATGGCCTTTATACAATAGCTTGAAAACAAAATTAGTTTTATTTTTCTAAAGAAATTGAATTTTCATTTTAAAAGTATATAATAGTTGAATATTGCCAAGAATTTGTGAAGTAAAACTATATCCAGGAGAAGACTTACAATTTGCAATAGTAAATTATTAGGGGGTGACAGAAATGGGGGGGAAATGGAATATGCTTTAAAAACACTCCTCCCCCGATTTTATTAACCCAGGACAATATTATATCTGAGGGGTTCTCAAACTTTGTGATACCGTGACCCCCCTCTAAGTTGCTCACAACTCCCTAGGGAGTCAGGACCCGCAGTTTGAAAAACACGGTTATATCTGATTTTTATCACTGTTCTACCCATTCTTAACTATGAACTTATTTAAACATTCCAATCAAAACAAAGAGATCATCTATTAAGTTGTGACATAACCCTTTACAAAAAAAGGATAACAGGTAATAGGACTATAATAGTGAAAAGTAGAATATTTATTTTGTCACTGCAGGTGAAACCCATCATTGACCGGGCAAAGTAATTTTGCATAGATTACACTTACAGGAAAATTCAAGACATTAAATGTATGTAATAGAATTTTTTATTATTGAGCTTCCAAAAGGGAAGTAAAAGAACAGTTTTAAATTTGTAGGATTTCAATTTCAAACATTATTCATTTTATTGAATAATTACCATACGTCATAAATTTGAATCAGAAACTTGGAAATTTTTCATTACTCTTTCTGTAACTAATTTGAATAATTTTGTGATTTGTAACAGTAAAAATTTTCTTTTTTAGTGTCTGACATGACACTAAAATGACAGTTGAATAATCAATTTTAATTTTGTTAGCAAATATTTGTATGAATTCTAATCAGAAAAGTCATGAGTGTTTCTGATGAAAAACAAAAATAATTATTTAAACTTTTCATGCAACATATCCCAGTGTAAAAAGTAGTGCATTCAGCTAATTTAAGTGGCAGGATTATTTATGCAAAATTTGGTATCTGAAGGTAGTCGTGAAGTATGACTTGATTTTGCACAAATAAATCCACAAACAAGCAAACTCTTCAAAATATATAATAGATGTTTAAATGTCAACAGATGAAGTTCCCAATTTTTAGAAGATTTTTGAGTAATTTAAAGTGCCATTAATATAGCACAAAACTACTATTAATTTCTGTGGTCCTTTAAATAACTGAAACGTGCATACTTTACAAAGTTTTGCCATGCTGCTTTTTCAACTTCCAAATTACTCTAGCAACTTCTCTACCACCCTATTTGTACATTTGTAGCTTAAAAATATTATGACATTGTCCTGTCATAAATTACTCCACGTAGCTAAAGGTTAGTGGACAGGACTGATATTTCAAGAAAGCCCAGTCAGAATTAGGAAAAAAATGAGGAATGTGGCACATGAAATATTTGACTGTTGAGAGTTTTCATTTTAAGTAGAGCAAAATTTCAATGTATAATCTGTGTTTGTTCTAAGAATTTCTGTTGGTGTGTACTACTATTTCTCTAAAAGAATGTATCACTGCAGAGATCCACAATGTTGGGTTATAAGACCTCCAGAAATTTCAGGACCACACCTTCTCCATCTAAGGAAGCAGCTGTGAGCCTTAACTGTGTATGTATAGCTACAGTTAATTTTTATAGAGAGAAACGTTCATAGCAGCCAGCTATCAACTCCTTTTTCTCTGGTACAGATGATAAAGTTTTGTATTTGATGAGAGCATTATTGCCTTATGTATGCCTTTTACAGTAGTATATGTGATCTTGTTCCTGGGGTGATTTATGTAACATGGACTTGTACATCCATGTAGACTGTAGCAGGACTCCACAGGGAACCATGCCAGTAGATACCATTGCAGGATCAGGTCTAAGGTTGTTTCAGTCTTTCCATTTTAAATTCGTGTTCCTAATGGGTTTTAATAAAGGGTAAGAATGTACTCTGCTGAGACTTTACATTTCTGGTCCTGGCCAAGAATAGTGGTGTTGGAGCAGGAGTGTTAAATTTGGGGAAGATTAATTTTTCAAGGAGTTTCCAATCTTAAACTGGACGTTCTGGTTTCTTGGTATTGGGAGGGGTAAGTAAAGCTGGAGTACCAGTACATATGCACCCCTCTTCTTCTTTGATCTTCATGACAATTGTTTTAGTAAGACCCAACTTTTTACGTAGGTGTGCAGTGAAACAACAATATTTTAACAGCAACTAGTGTTTACTCCACTCAGCACATTTTTACAATGTTAAACATATTTTTTGCATAGTTCATAAATATTTTCCCTCGTGTTCTGTGCTTAAAATAACATTAAGGCCATGACACACACTAATAAGGTAATGGAAATTCACAGATAATGACAGCATACTCTGTGCTTTTTTTGTGGTGTTGAGTTCCTCAGTCTAAAGATCCCTTTTATGTGGTGGTGGTATTTGAGAACCAAAAGGCTTTACAGGATAGTAATGGGCCAGATTGTGTATTCACTGGAGTCATAGTTCTGCCATAGAATTCAGTGAGACCGAGGTGCAGTAATTTCAGGTATTTCCCCCCATTCTTTTCTTTCCTCCCCCACTCCCTCAAAAACAATCTGTTTTGTGGAAATGAGGTTTGCAGTGTTGTATTGCTTCCTCTGTAACCAACAGAGACCTGGCCCTGTCAGTGGCTAAAAGAGAGTGTGCCTCTCGGCCATAAACAGCAGAACATTTGGACACCTTTTAGATATTTTCTCAGTGCTAGTTTTTAGGACTTGCTACTGTGTTGTAAAAGAGGGTTTAATATGCTAAAGGACGGATGAACTGTTGATAGTGGTATTCATTTTGTATCCTTTATGATTAATTTGTATTAAAATAATAACCTAATAATTCACCAAAATATGTGAGTATCCATATACATGTGAACACCCATCCGCCTCCTCAGGCTGCTGGTGACTTAGCAGTCTGCAGACTTATTTGCAAAGTGTCCATGAGTCTCATCCCTCCCTCCGCCCCCTCCAAAAAAGGGCAGCAGCTGTGGACTGAGTGCAGCTATGTCTGCCCCGCTGTTTCCTAAGTTAAGTTTATTTGGTCAGAAAGAATTTTATAATTTGGGGTTATAAAATAATGTAATGTAACATCATTCCCTCTCCTGGCTCACAGCTGCTCCCACAAATGGGGGAGCTTTCAGTAATTTCTGGGATCTTTGAAAACCCTTTTGAAGTATGGCTGGAGGCCTCATGACCCAACAGCCTGGATCAATTAAAGGTACAGCCTTCAGAGAAGTGTAATAACAGGTAAGTGATATGCTCTTTGGGACAAAATCCAGACTATTCAGCCACCTGTGTTTTTTCTGTCCTGAACTGAATTTGAAAAGTATGTTTTTAAATGTTACTTTAAAAGACCAGTCTTTTTGCATTGTATTTCTTTTGTAGTCATTGTGCTTTTTGCTGCTCTAGCCTGCCATAGTTGCATGTAGTGGTGATGCTAAATTGGAAGCAATATTGCTAGCAAAATGGGATTTGCCTTTCGTAATCTCTGTTTCTGTCAGCACAACTGGGTGGTGTTCTTCTGAATCTAAAGGTATTTGACTAGCTTGACCTCTAGCTTTACTATGACATCTTAATTCTTTGAGACTATCAAGCATTACCTTCTTGAAGTGGGATTTATTAAATCAAAGGAAAAGTAGAATGAAATATACCCAAATGTAGTAGAGAGTGAAGAAAGAAATTTAGGAATAGAAACAGGTATGGCTCCTTGTTGACAATCCTACTTTGTTTTCTCATTGTCCTTTTCAATGCAGTTGTATAGGCCAAAAAGTACTATGACCATGTGCTAAAGTTTTTAAGAAATGTATTCCGCAAAACAGAGATGATTAAATACTGGTTTAAACAAATCTATTCACATAGTGCATGGCTTAAGCCAATTAGAAGGCCAAGGATGGAAACTTGGCAAAGTTCCCATTGACTGAATGAGGCCAGTATTTCACCCTAGGTCTGGTATCTGGAGGAGCTTACAATCATAATGAAACCCTCATCTCAGTGATATGTAAAATAGAAGACATGATTTTACAGCACAATTAACATACAGAAAAGGGCTGTATGTTTAAGAAATCTCAAAACTGACTCAGCTATAGCAAAATAATATATCACTTAACATTCAGATAGCTCTCCATCAGCAGACATTAAAGCTCTTTACAAAGGGATATGCACACTCTTTATTTCTATTTTCCATATCGGCAGAGTCAGACATGGAGATACCAAATGGCCTTTTCAAAGTCATATGGGTGAAAAAATATTAGAACCACACACAAAATCTGAGTCTCCTGACTCTTAGTTTGGTTTGTCCTATTTTCTGGAGCTTGTTGCATCTTAGGAGGATTCAACAGTTAATTATTCCTTGACTTCCTTCTTTTAGAAGTGAATGTATCAGAGAGAGAACCTGTGAAGGGAGAAACCCTATTCTTCTAACAAGGTTTGACGAGTCCCAAGTAGAGTAATGCCTTCTAATTATTATTTTATTACACTTAAATAAAGTAGGGAAGATAATTTGCAATTTCATATCTGACAAGGAGAAATTGGTGACAAAAACATTGAATAAAGACTGGAACACATGCATTCTATATTATTATTTTTATTATTATTTGTATTTTTAAGGTGCTACCATATTATACTGAAATTTGGCATCTAAAAGTCGGTTTTGCTGAAGCAGAAAATGTGTGGACTATTATAGAGTTCCTCTGAGTATATTTGGAAAGCAAACTGTATCTTTGAGACATGTTGAATGTAAGCATTAGACTACCCTGAACAGTAACTTGTAGTAAAATCCTTCTAAAAAGCAATATACAACTTCTTTTAAAATGTAGCTGTATCTTTTTTTTCTTGTTTTTGTTTTGTTTTTTGGTGTGGGTTTGTCTATTGGCATCTCTTCACTGAAATTTTACACTATGGAAGCTTCTAGCATTTTCTTTTAAAATGTGATTTTGGGTGTATAGTTATTCTCTGAAGAAGGGAATTTTATATGAGACTTCTCTCATAGATGAAACAAAAGACCGAAGTATGTAGCACTTTAAAGACTAACAAGATGGTTTATTAGGTGATGAGCTTTCGTGGGCCAGACCCACTTCCTCAGATCAATATGTGGAAGAAAATCGGCACAACCATATATACCAAAGTGATACAATCAAAAAAATGAACACGTGAAATTGACAAATCAAATTTTAGAACAGAGTGGGGATGAGGGGGGAAGGTTAGTTTCTGTGAGGTAATGACATAGGGGTGATAATAGGGGAAGTTTCTGTGAAGTAATGACATTAGGGGTGATAATTGGGGAAGGTATCTTTGTAATAGGTGAGATAATTAGAGTCTTTGTTTAAACCCATACATAAAGTGTCAAATTTATGCTTAAATTTGATACTTTATGTATGGGTTTAAACAAAGACTCTAATTATCTCACCCATTACAAAGATAGCTTCCCCTATTATCACCCCTATGTCATTACCTCACAGAAACTAACCTTCCCCCCTCATCCCCACTCTGTTCTAAAATTTGATTTGTCAATTTCACGTGTTCATTTTTTTTATTGTATCACTTTGGTATATATGGTTGTGCCGATTTTCTTCCACTTATTGATCTGAGGAAGTGGGTCTGGCCCACGAAAGCTCATCACCTAATAAACCATCTTGTTAGTCTTTAAAGTGCTACATAGTTCTGTTTTTTGTTTCAGCTACACCAGACTAACACGGCTGCATCTCTATCACTATTCTCTCTTAGATGATAGTGACTGACAGTTGCAAATACTACAGTTGGTCCTGACCTGGCCATAGTCTTCCTCACCCATGGTTGTGTGTTGATTTCAACAGCACGTCTTTTTTTTTTTTTTTAAAACAAACATCTTGTTCTGTTAGGAAATTCTGGAACACTGATTAATTATAAAACTTTGTTACAAACATCCTAATGTATAATTTCCTTGTTACCTATTTGTTTGAACAATATGTATGTTTTGTTCAGTCAATATGAGAGTTGCTTCTGTTTAGAATATAAAAAATACCCTTTTTTTTTCTTTGCTTTCTTGGTGACTCCAAAAGGAGATGATCACTATTTCACTAAGATCTGTTGGCCCAAAAAGCAAGCACCTAGAATTGAACCTAGTTTTCCCCTATGGCAGTGCAAAATCATTATAGTACTACAAGGTTAACATCTAGGACAGGGGTGAGCAATAATTTTTGAACAAGGGCCACTTCAAGAATGTTTGAAGTGGTTGAGGGCCGCCCCCAAAGGGCAGGGCCTCGGACTGAAGGGCTGGGGCCTCAGGCGGAAGGGGTGGGCCTTTTAAATAGAAGGAGTTGAATGGGCTCATGCCTCCCCTATGGCTCCCAGGCATCACGTTAGTGGGAGACGGGAGCTGTGAGCTCTTTCAATTCCTGCTATTTAAAGGGCTCACTGCTCCTGGCCTCGCTGCTCATGCGTTGCCTGGGAGCCAGGGATGCATGAGCCCTTTCAACTGCTTCTGTTTAAAGGGTTCGCACCTTCCCCGTGGCTGTTGCCTGACAGCCAAGGGGAAGGTGTGAGTCCTTTAAATAGAAGCAGTTAAAAGGGCTCATGCATCCCTGGCTCCCAGGCAGTGGGCTAGCATGGGGCTGGGAGCTGCAAGCCCTTTCAATTGCTTCTATTGAAAGGGCTTGCGCCTGCCAGGTGGCTGCCAGGCAACGCAGCTGCCCGGCAGGCGCGAGCCTTTTAAATAGATGCAGTTAAAAGGGCTCGCAGTTCCTGGCGCCACTAGTGTGTTGCCAGGGAACTGGGACTTGCGAGCCCTTTTAACTGCATTTATTTAAAGGGCTTGCGCCTTCCCTGCTCCTGTTGGGCAACACATTGCCTGGCAGCCGAAGGGAACGCACAAGCCCTTTAAACAGAAGCAGTTGAAAAGGCTCATGTGTCCCAGCTCCCAAGCAATGTGCTAGCAGCGGGGCTGGGAACTACGAGCCCTTTTAACTGCTTCTATTTAAAGGCCTTGCAGCTCTGGTGCTGCTAGTGTGTTGCCAGGGAGCCAGGATGCAGGAATCCTTTCAGCTGCTTCTATTTAAAGGGCTCACGCCTTCCACGTGGCTGCCAGGCAACACATTGCCTGACAGGCACAGGGACGGCGTGAGCCCTTTAAGTAGAAGCAGTTAAACGGGATTGTGCATCTCTAGCTACCAGGCAACGTGCTAGGGGGGTGGGGCCTGGAACTGCCGTGGGGACAGAGAAAATCCTTGGCGGGCTGGATCTGGCCCACTGACAGGCTTTTGCCCACCCCTGGTCTAGGAAGTAGTTTTAAATGTAATTTGTGTTTACAAAACTCATTGCCACGATCCACTAGTTCTTAATTTGCAGCTTGGTTGCTTCAGGTTTGAATTTCTGTTCCCAAAGCTGAAGGTGGAACATTAAACTGTTTCCAGTTAAGTGATATTCTTTTAAATTACAGCTAATTATAACCAAAGTGCAAGTGAAGTTCTGCTAAGTGTTAGATGGATAGAGAAGAAAGGACACCAAATAAAGAAGGTTTGGCTTAAAAAAATTAAAAGCAATATACAGAAAATATTTTTTTCAGATTGTATTTTACTAAATATTGCTAAAGAGCTGTGTACCTAAAGAATTTCAACAGGAGGAGGAATAAAAAAGTTGGTAGCATTTCCCCCTCCCCCTTGATATTGTTTCTCTCTCCTTCCGGTGTATTTATCTAAGTAGGTATTTTGAGGTCTGTTGTTTTTAAATAAAGTGAGCAGGTTAGCCCTCTCCACATCCAAGCTGGAATGTTTCCTCTCAGCTTTTATCTAGCCTTAATCAGATGCTTGATTTCTCAGGAAAAAGTTCTCTTTTCAAGGTCTGCCATCTCACATTTGTATAAAACCAGCACAGCTATCTCAAGTTGACATTCCACAAGCTTCATTCTGACTGTAGCTCCTGAATCATTGACCTATGACTCTGCTTGAAGCACTGTGTTCTTGGGACAATATAAAATAATTGTTCTGTGATTGAATGCTTTCAGTTCCTCACATATTTGAAGCTTACTTAAATACGGATATATGCAGTGTGAAAAGCAGAGTAGAGCTATTTGATTAATTTCATTGGTGTTTACTGAATAGTTGTTGTGATACTTGGCAAATATTTTATAGATCAGTGAACCCCTAGATCACTGATTATGGTTAAAAGATTTACTTGGATTCAGAGTCTTTCCTTTCTGACTCATTCTTCATTTCTGGCGTATCTAAAAGTATGTTTGAGGCTGTCAGAGTGGGTTGTGTTGGTGGTTTTTTGTTTGTTTTTTTTTTTGTTTGTTTTTGGAGAAGTTAAATACAATTAAAAGAATTAAAGAGCCTGGAATTGATTGAGTCTTTCATTTCTCTTTTCATGTGATCCACATTCTTCTTTATCATCTCTCTCCTTTACACAGGCAGAAAAACTGGACCATTCTCTGTCACTTTTCCCACATTTCCATTCCTTGTCTTCATGTTAATCTGCTAATTCCTTAGTAATAGGATTTCCATCATTTATGCTTCATCAACTAATTTCTTCTGCTTTGTGATGATCACTATTGCCTAACGCCCAGGCTGCGTTGTTTTATTTCACATATATTCCCATCAAATTTGCTCCTTACTGCAAACTAGATAGCAATTCAGCTTTTCGCTTCCTATACTTAGCTCATGAAGGCTTCTTCAGGGGCATCTTTTATTTCCTATGGAGGAAAACAGACAGTAGTAGGGAGAGCAAAAGTCTGTTCCACAGGTCTTGGAAAGTCATCATGTGAAAGTTATATGTGAAACACAGCAAATGAAGTAATGGTATTTCTTTTATGTTGTGTAGCTAGGGGGATTGGGAGAGATCTCTGACGTCTCATTAAATATGTTCTTTATTAGTCGCTACATGCACTCTTCAGGTGTTAAAACACAAGTACGCTTTCATGATTACACAATAAAACAAGGCTCACAATATTACAGCTGGGCTCTCTGCACTTCACATCGTTCTTATAGCTTGTTGACAGACTAGTGATGTCCCGCCCCTTACGTGTCTGTAAGGGCATAGCTGACAGCATTCTAGAAGGTTTGCAGAAAATGTAGTTCAGAAAGTCTGGAAAGTTCCACAAGATTCTGCAAAGGTCTAGAATGTTTTAGGAAGCTTGTGAAAGATGAATCCATGTACAGAATACCTGAAACATTTTACTTCAAACATTAATTTTTTATTTTGTCCCTAACTACAAAAAACAGCACTGCTTGGGCCACCTGCCCCTAAATCTAGCCTTGTCTATCCTTGTTCTGTCTCTGATGCTATTAGAAAAACAAATAGGAATTTTGTGGTACAAAGGGTCAGCCTGTTATTAATCACATCCACTTTGGCAGGGGATTGTTGCTGAGGAAACTATGATGGAAAAACAGATGTAGAAGTTGTCAGAGTTCTATGTACTTAGAACCACAGGCCCAGGAGCTGACACTTTTTTTAGGAAAAACTGGTAAACAATTTAACTCACCTCAGTTTTACAGATAGAGGGATGGCAAACCATGAAGTTTATAAAATAAGACCGAGCTGTGTTTTTCAGGACTAGGGAGTAGAAATTCCAGAATATTATTCTGGAATTCCAGAAAACTGCTGACCCAAAGTAAATAAAAATGTAAATTTCAGTTTCCTTTCATTAAGATTTTGAAAATAGAGACTCAGAATTCCTGTTCATTATACTCCCCTTGGCCAATACTTTTTGATAAGTGCAAACCAACTGCCATTTGGGACATCTAACTCGTTGAATACTGGGTGCTTTCTTACCTCCATTCCCCACTCCTAATAAGACTGTGGTCTATGTGACGGGGCAGCCCGGCCCCGCACTATAAATGAACCTGCGGGCAGGGCCCAGCTGGCTGAGAGGGTCCAGCTGGCGGAGAGTGCCCCTCCCCCATTGCCTTGCCGGGCATGCTCACTGGTGAGCTGCACTATAAAAGGCCCTGAGCCGGCTCACTTGGGGCTGATAGCCGAAGGGGAAGGACTGAAAAGGCCAGCTCCTGACCCAGAGGAGTCCATGCAGCCGGAACCAACGCCATAGCCACAGCCGCCGTGCCGACCCCGGCTAGGGTTGCCAGATGGTTGAAACAAAAATACCGAACCCAAAAAAAAACAACCACCACCAACCACCAGGAAAAAATTCTGTTGAAGGGAAAAAAGGCGGCGGGGGAGGGGGGAACCAAACTTGTTGAGCAAAAAAGAAAAAGAAGACTCCAAGGACTTAAGCAAAAAAAAAAAATTAAAATAAAACAGCATTAAAACAGTATGTCCCCTTTAAGAGTGAGTGCAGGGATAGGAACAGGGAAGCGGCTGAGCACTAAGACCCAGGGGAAGCGTTGCTTCCCCTAGGTCTTTTGGCTGGCAGCCATTTTGTGCCAGTAGCCTTGGGGAACCAGGTAAGCATGGGGGTCGGGGCTAGGGGTGTTGGGGGTCAGAACGGGGTTCGGGGAAGAGGCCAGGTTCTGAGTGTTTGTAGGGTTGCCAGGTGCTTGGCATTTTCGCCTCCTGGCTGGGGAAAAATTCAGAAAATACTGGACATCTCAGGTGTCCGGTATTCTCTGAATTTTTATACCGGACAGGAGGTGAAAATACCGGACTGTCCGGGTGAATACCGGACACCTGGCAACCCTAACCCTGGCCCCGGAGACCGTGGAGAGGTACGACCACAGGGGAACGGCGGGGAGGTAGGAAGCAGCCCAGGGCAGGGAGTAATACAGCCCCGAGTGCTCAGAGGGTTGAGGGGAGGAACCCCTCGCTGAGCAGGCAGTGGACCGGGTCACTGCCAATAGGGCCCTGGGCTGGGACCCAGTGGAGTGGGAGGGCCCGGGTCCCCCTACGTCCTCCTCTCAGCGCCCCGGAGTCCAGAAGGGCCTGCAGGCCTAAGGACTAGGCCAGAAGGCCGTATTTACCCCAAGAGGGGGAACTTTCAAAGACTGAGCCAGAAGGCCATATTTACCCCAAGGGGAGGGGGAGGGGACTTTAAAAGGCTAGGCCAAGATGAGGGAGTTCCCGAGCAAGGGGCGGCACCCCTCGACAGTCTACAATTACTACTTCTAATCTCTTAATCTGGTTGGGGGGATTAGAGTCCTGTTGGTGATAACCAGGAAACTGCATTAACAGGGATTTATTTCTTATATTTACATCATGTCAGTAAATTTACCTTTTTAATGTTAGGCCTTGAAAAACTATGATATAAATGGCACTCACATTTAAATTGAATTTTCCTGATGCAACAAACCAAGTAGCCAACACTAGGTAGTCCAGAAATACCCATCTTTAACAAAAATACTAGATTTACTTTCCATTTCTTCTCAGTAACTGTGTGCTGAGCTACACAAAACTAATGACAGTCCCTGCCCTGAAGTACAGGTTGAACCTCTCAAATCTGGGACTCTCTGGTCTAGCAACATTCATGGTCCACCAGGACCACAAATACTGTTGGACCAGAGAGCCCCAGCTGGCCAAGTTCAGAAGCATAGCCCAGGCTAACCTGATGGTGAGGAGACTAGCTCCAGCGGAGTTATCACAGGAGAGAGTGCAGCCCCAGCCAGGGCCAATGGCGAGGGAGTGAACTGGGAGGTAGCAGGGCTGGCCACCAGGAGCGCAGCCTTGGCTTGGGCTGGCATAGTGGGGAGCTTAGTCTTGGTCGGGGATCATGCGGTGGGAACCAGAGCCTGAGTCCTGGCTAGTGCATTGCACGGGCACAGTCCTGGCTGGGGCTAGCGGCGGGGAGCTTAGCCCCAGTTGGGGCTGGAGTCCAAACTGGTGCAATAGTGGGGCAAGGTGAGGGCTAGAGGCAGGGGGGCCGGCCCCTGTCCGGGGCTGGTGTGGTGGGGGATGCAGCCCCAGCCAGGACTGGCACGGTGTGCGGCTTGAGGCAGTGGCAGGCAACAAGGAGTGCAGCCCCACCTGGAAACAGAGCCTACAGCTGGGTAAGGAGCTTTGACCTCCCCTTGTTCAGGGGGGTTCAATGCAGACTCCATTGTTCGGGGCCAGTCAGGTCCTGAGTGTGCTGGACAAGGGAAGTCTGACCTGTATCATGAAAACCAAAAATGTTAAGGCGTTGCTGTTGTAATGAAGATCGTGGCATTGTCTGAACAGTTCTAGTTTCTGATGCTAGCTTTTTCTTCATGCTTACTACACAAGACTAAGCAAGAGAAACACATCATTCAGGCTACTGTTTTCAGTTCAGACCTTTGATACAGAAATGGCATGTTCCGAATGGGCTACTCCTAACAATTTCTCAGACAAAAGGAGCATTAATATTCTGAAATGCTGGGAGGAGAAACCATGTGTGATTGGGTACGCCCTGACATGAGATCCATAAGTGCTCTTTCTGTTTGACAGTTTTATTTATCGCATTTTTTCAGAAAACTACACTTAATTAGATACGCCCCCACCTGATGCCACATTGCAAACCGTTATAAATATTATCGCTTACTAAAAAAACCCCAACACACTCTTCATTTTTTGTTTGTTTGTAGTTCACTAGTTTGTCTGACTGCTGGCTTATGATCCATTTCATTTATAAACTTTTTAATTTTTGTGTTTTGCATATTAGCACAACATTGGAGTATCCCAGTTGCAAATGCTGCAATAGAATATTTTAAAATTTGAAACAAAATTTCATTAATTTTATTTTCATGAAAAAATTAAGTGTTTTTGGTTAAAAAAATGTGTAAAACTTTAATTACCAGACAAATGCCCGTAAATGATAGGTAAGATCCTTCACTTTGTCTCCAGTGCTAAAAATTAAATGAGCCCAAATCAAGGCAACTTTGGAGAACAATGCAGAACCCATCTTTTTGTCTTCCCTTCTTCCCCCCTCATACCACTAAAGAGAGATGAAGAATTAATTCCTCATCTTTCTTAGAAGAGAGACACAAGGGATCATCCTACTTAGCAAGTAATATACTGAAGTATGAGATAATTGTTTTTATACTTCATCCTTCGTAAAGGAGCATTTGGAAGAAGCAAAGAGCTGACCCCACCATGAAATCCATTTCTCTTCAACACTTAATGGAATTTAATTACTGTGCTCAGATGCATCAGTCAGAGGCATCGTAGAAAAATCTAAGATGATAGAACTGATGTTTTCTGAGTAATTAATAGGAAGTCTTGATACTAATTATGATAGGTGCATAGAAATATATATTTAGAGAGGGGGGAATAATATAAAGGGCTTTTGATAACAGTGTAGAGATGGTCTTTGTATTTAATTTATACAAAATGTCTGTTACAAAATGTTTAAATCTGATATATTGAAATAGTAGGACTGGATCAGCCTGGCAGCTAGGTAGAACAGTATGTTGCCACAAAATCATTGTTTTTGCACCAAACTCTTGGGATGCCAAGAGTTGAAAGTACTGTGGACTCATTATCTTCAGCCCTTGAGACATGGAAGAGCTCTTTTGTGATGCTCTTCCTGCTACTGCACAGAGGAACTCAAAGCCCTTTGCGAACAATAAATTAAGATGTGGTTTATGTATATACCCTGTATTTCATAAACCACAATTTAGAAAGGTTGACTAAGTTTCCAAAGACATTACAGAATCATTAACAGAGCTAGAATAAGAAGTCTTGGTAGTGGTATTGGACACCTACTAGCCACATTAAAGACGAGTTACATACAGTGGTTAAATAATTTGATTAATCACTTACCTCTGGTAGGCTTCTCGCTGTTCTTTGGATTGCTGCTCTTATTCATATTTATGCTCCTTAGCATAAGTACAAAATGAAGAATTATTATAAATTGATGTGTTTTATTAGCTAACATTGCTTTTAAAGCAGATAAAAATTACAAAAAGCAAATAAAGTTGATTAGATTCTAGTGTTTACAGACAGGAAAAATTGACCACATAGGGTGGTAGTTTTCAAGAGATAATAAATCAGTTAAATTAATTGATATTTTTATAAAAATCTTCTTATAAAGATAAATTTATGTCTTAGGCTCTAGTCTGATATGAGTGGGTGGGTGATTCTGGTATCGACGTGGAACTATGTATCCTTATTTATTTCTAATCAAATTTATATGCCAATGGAATTACGGGATTGCTCACATCAGTTCAACCAAGCAATTCTACAGTAAAATTCAGAAGTTAGACAGATTATTTAATTATTAAAGAATGTAAATTTAGTTCTGAATTACCTTGACTAGGTGATACTCAGAGCCAAGTTTTGCCAATGCAAAATTGTCACACAGGAACCCAGAACGTAATTTGCAGGTAATCATTTTAAAGCTATTCTAACTCTTTTGGCATTTCACCAGTACCTCCAGGTCTTATGCCACTTGAATCAAAGTTTCAGATAGTTGTTAAAGTCTTTAGCTTACAAGACAATTACAATTCTTTCTTTTTGTCTAAGAAATTGTCAGTGCTCTTGACTGCAAAATCTATGCGATATTTAGGGTGAACGCTTTGAAACATTTAAAGTCTCACTGCTATCTTCCCAGGATAGAGTCTCCCATCCTTTAAGTATGACCTACATTCTTTATTCCTAGATCTGTACATTTACATTTGGCCATGTTAAAATGGGCATGTTTATTTGCACCCAGTTTACTCAGTGATCCAGATAGCTGCCTATTACTGGCTAGTCCTCTTCATTATTTACCACTCTCCCACGAAAGCTCATGATACCATTTACATGTTTTGTTAGCCTGTACAGGATAAACTTAAAAAACAGCAAATGGTCGTGTAGCACTTTCCAGACTAACTCGGCTACCCTCTGAAGCTTCCAATTTTTTGTGTCAGCTGCAAACTTTATTAGTAATGATTATATATATTTTTTCCACATCATTGATTAACAGTGTTAAATAGCATGGGGCTAAGAACAGATACTGGTAGGCCTCCACTAAATATAGGCCTACTTTATGATGATTCATTGTTTACAATTACATTGATCAAATCTATATTTAAAATGGACAACCTGGTCCGAACTGTATGGAGTATTTTGTGGTCAAGTTGCCTAGGAAATAAAACTTTCTTGGAGGGGTCTCTTATGGAATACCTTTAAATAGCTTTAGTTTTCTAATATAGCTTCTTGCATCTAAACGTTGTCCATTAATATTTGTTATCATCTAGTAATAACATTATACTGTGCTGTATCAGATATTATAGCTTGAGCTTACGGTATCTCCAGTGCAAGTTTATAGGTTTAATGTACAATAGAAGGAAAAAGTAAAAGAGAAATTTACTTCACAACTTAGTAAGAGTTTGTAGTTAAGCCTAGCTAATTAGTTGTTGCAGTTAATCAATCTGTGTGAAACATGAAAACAACCCTAAGGTGGGGGAGAAGCCATTGGCCCTGGGGAGCAGACAGTGGGTGCCTCTACTCCCTCCCCTGAGAGCCTCCCGCCCTGACTACTGAGGCACCCAAACTCTGCTTTGAGTCCCTCCTTATACCCTAACCCTGACTCCTGCACCCCCCACACTCCCAACCTCCTTCCCTGAGTCTCCACCATCGCCAAGCCCCTGCCCAGGCCCGGCCTTAGGGTAAGGTGAGCAAGGTGGTTGCCTTGGGCCCTGCACCTTCAGGGCCCTGTGCTGCCTGGCCGCTCGCTCGCTGCCCTGGCTGGGAGCCACCCAGATGCGTAGCATAGTCAACCCGCGGTGTGCCGCTTTGGGCCTGCTAACTCTTTGGCCAGGCCTGTCCCTGCTCTGACTCCTGCACCACCCACATCTCCAGCCCCCTTCCCTTAAGGGCTGAAGAACTGACAGGTAAGACTTCTAGTAACAACATATATGAATACAACAGTAAGACAGAGAATAATAAATAGTTATACGAACATTTCTGCCAAATTATTCAAACATGGGTGCCTAAAGTGAGGTTTATAAATAAGTCAGAGCAGCGGGTGGTAAGCGCCTCTGAAAATTAGGACACATTTTTATTTGTGTGGCTAAATATGGATTTCAGATCCTGTCTTTAGGAATACAGTCTGAAATGTTTGGCTCTATTTACAACATTAAGAGTGCAGTCTACTTATTCTTGTTCTTTATCCAGACCGCCTGTTGACATCAGTGGCAGCTCTGCTGGATCAGAAATATGCAGACTTAAGTTTATACCACAGCCTATAGCCCAGAATTAAGTTTGGAATTAATCCTCTACTACAGGGATTTTCAAACTCTGGGCCGCAGCTTGTAAGGGCAAGACAATTTGTTTACCTGCGCCTCCACAGGTATGGGCGATTGCAGCTCCTGTTGGCCACAGATCACTGTTCCTGGCTAATGGGAGCTGCGGGAAAAAGTGTAGACCAGGACACTGCTTTTTGCAGCTCCCATTGTCCAAGAACAGCGAACCATGACCAATGGGAGCTGCAATGCGAAGGTAAACAGCGTGTCGTGGCCGGTTAATGGCTTGCCCTTATAAGCAGCAGCTCAGAGGTTGAAAACCCCTGTTCTACAGAATGACTTCGATACCAAGAGAAAGTCATGTCTTCTGTCTTGGGGTCAGAGGACAGCTTGATACAGGCCTTTGGGAGAAGAGTCAGCAAATAAAATATGAAAAAGACTCCCAAAAGACTTACCTGGATGAAAAATAGTGGGACTTTGTGGATTTTTAAGGTAATATTTACAGAAGATCACTAGCAGAAAAGGATTAATATAGTGGAAATTCATTTAAACTAGCCATTACAATTTCATTATAACAACATCTGAAAGAATAATCGTTTTCCATATCTTATTAAATGTTCTTCTCACATAGCAATATTTTTATATAAACTATAAAATAATTCAACAGAAATGTTTTTTTTTTTAAATAGCTTTCTGCCCTTTATGTACATCTTGCTTGTAGGTTCTTGCATGCAATGTTTTGTTCCTTTAGAGTGGTGCTTAAGCCCTGGCATGAGACCTAGCTGGACTGTAAAACTCTCCCTCAGCAGCTTGCCTATGCTTATGCAGTTAACCTTTCTGCAAGGGGTTCTGCGGCTTATTTGCAGAATTCCATTTTTTTCCAATTATAAAACAAACATTAAGAGAGTCTTCTTTTTACCAATTAGGTCAAAGTCCTAAAATTTTAAGACCTAAACCACATGGTTTAGAGCGAACTGATTCACAAACCATAGGTGACTTTGCTACAAGAAGAAAGGGTATGTACTATAGCGCTGCATGTTGTATGGGGCTTTGTATTTATTTTTAAAAGTATGTTTCTTTTAAAGGTTAAACTCTTAATAAAGCATTGTCACTTCTAATGTTGTAATCTAAAATATTGGGCATATTTTACTTGCTAATCAAAGTGTCTCATGCAGGGGGAAAACATCCTTACATTTTGAATAGTAAAATGAAGATTTACCAGAAGTTAACATTTTTATATGGACAAGTTTTGTTCTGTTCAGTTTATAGATACTCATATTTCAGATTTAATTTTTATTTAAAAACATGGGTATGTGATCTACCAGTATGTTGTTTGAAACAACTTCTAATCAAGAGATAACATAAATGTCATAGGTTATTAATCTGCTGTTAGCCAAATGTCAAGGTGCAGCAGAAGAGATTGATCATATTAATACAGTGATTTCATTTACATTTTTAATGAGTATTTTGAAGGTAGGGTCTGACTGGCTCATTATAAGCACTAACTGTGCAGGTATTGAGTACAGTCACATGGGCTAGGACAAATACAAATGGCAAACTTATTTTTAAGCATGCTTCATCAGATGCATTTAGGGCTTGAGCCAAAGCCTGTTGACATAGATAGACTGACTTGCTGATTTCAGTGGGCTTTGACTCAAGATCTTATTATATGTCTACAGTAGTTGAATTTGGGCTGTTGATAGTAGCTGCTATTCAGCCTCATGCCTTATAAAGCTTTTGAACTGTGGTGGCATCCACCCTAGCCACTCATCCAGTAGTGTGTTTGTTGCTTAGATAAGTTTAGTTCTTCCACCCTAACTCCCACTGCATGGCACCTTATTCCTAAAGCAGTTCATGGAAATAAATTATTGGGATTTTTTTTAAATCAATGGGACTGCCTGTTAAATAAGACATTGCTAAGCATGAATTAAAATAGCAGAACCTGGTTCATCATAAGTTACTGATGTGTGCTGATACCCACTGAGCTACATGTAGGTTTTAACTGCAGTAGAGAAAGGTTTGGTGTGAGTAAGCCCAATAATTATTTATATGTAGCATTTCATTTTTAAAAACATATTTACTTTGAAATCTGTACCAAGGGCTGACGTTTTTAGATACCCTTTAATCCTAAAACTGTCTGAAAATAGTCCCCTATCTGTAGAGAGTAAGTTCTGCTTCCTCTTATAAGACTGCCTCTGTTAAGCAGTTGATTTTTGTCAGTCCCACAAGTGGTCACTTTTACAGGCTTCACTGCGTATTAACTAAATTTCAATTGTTTGATGCTGGATATTGGTAAGTAGTTTGATCTGACAACAGTCAGATGGGCTGTCAACAATCCTGTGTAGCTGATATTTAATTTTGTCTGTTTTGTGAAAATAATAATAATAAATGTATTAATCACTCATAACTGTATTTTAAATCGCAAGTATGATTAAAAACTAAGATTAATGGTAAAGAGCCTTCCCTATAAGTCTTGCAGTACAGAAATCCGTTGGTTTTTGTTTGCACAGCTCAGATTACTTATTCTTAATTTCAGTTTTAGTTTATGGTATGGATTTACACTGTAAATTGTGTAAAAATGACACCTTTCTCAGAATCCTATCACCTGAGGTTAATGGTGGTGGAATGTTTCTTATCCTTTTCTCTCAAGTTAAGCACTACAGAGAACTAAAATACCTCTGGAAGCTGGATTCTATTCTGATTCATGCCTCATCAATTTAACTAAAAATTCCAGTTAAAGGCCTCGCTTTTACCTCTGCCACCTTAATAATGAGGTTGCAAATGTGTGAATGCAGAACTGGGTCTGCAGAGTCTTTCTCATTGACAAAGTTGCATGAGCCAAGAAAATATTTCAGATCTAGAGTTTGCAGGGCCAGCAGTTTTTAAAAAAAAGGCTAGCAACCAAAACTATACCCCTAGTTTTTTACTTATGAACTGAGCCAATTTGATAAGTAATTGTGGCACAACAATTTTAGAACCTGAGAGTGCCATTTTCAGAATAGATTTTCATGTTGATCTTCAGCTTTCAAAATTCTCAAATAATGGAGGCACTCATTATCAACATCTTTATTATTCTGGAAAGTTTATAACACAGTGGTTCAGAAACCTTTCAGAAATAAACCAAATTTCCTGAGAGGTGTATTTTGCGATTGATGTGGAAATTTTTCACTTAGTGGTGACTTAAAATAAAACAAATTATATTGATTTTTACGCATTGTTAGTCTTGAAATAGCCGCTGAATTTATATTTGCTTTCAAATGTTCTGTGCTTTAAGATTGTTTGTTTGTTTGTTTGTTTGTTTATATAGTAAAACCAGCTCCACTAGAAATAAAACCTCTGCCAGAATGGGAAGAATTGCAAGCCCCCGTTAGGTCTCCTATCACCAGAAGTTTTGCACGAGAGTAAGTCTCTTAGCTTTTCTTACTTTAGAGAATTTGTTTTCTTTTTACTGGAGTATTAAGGAATATATCTGTGATCTTTTCTTTTTCAGTCTTTCTAGTAGACTGACATGGTGTGTGTGTGTGTGTGCGCGTGTATATGTGCGCGTGTGTGCACATTCATGTTCGTGCGCACAAAGCCATATGTGCAAGCATGTGTTAGATGTGTATATATAATTAATATAATTTGTAAAATAAAAAAGACAGTGCATAACGTGAAAACTCAATTGTGGTAAAGCTGACTATGAGTTTTAAGTTCTAATATACTTTTTTCTTTGTTTACCAGGAGTTTTAAAATATTCTAGTTTGATTGTTTGTAAAATAATTCCTGGTAATTAGCTCCTCCAGGTTTCCTATGTCTCCCAGACCGGATTCAGTTCATAGCACAACTTCCAGCAGTGACTCGCACGACAGTGAAGAGAATTATGTATCCATGAATCCAAATCTGTCCACTGAAGACCCAGTATGTAAAATCTACATCTTAACTACTCTCTTCCTGTGCAGTCCTTTTAAATCATGCAAACACAAATCCTTCTTCCAGTCGGCAAACTTTTCTTTACATTTTCTGCATCCAAACAAAAAGAAAGCTTTTTTCTTCCTATAATTTTAACTCTGTTTTAACATTGTAGCAGTGAGAGAGTTCAGAGTAGAGTTGCTCAATAAAGAGCAAGGTTAATATGTCTACCATATACGTTGAGAGTAAGACATCTTTGAACAGAGTGATTTAAAATACATTCTTTCCCAAGGTCTCTGTCTCCTCCTTTCTGTAATTATTGTTCCTGAGCTATGCATCAGTAAGTAATCTGTTTCAGTGGAAATAAATAATGCTAGTATTCTCAAGCTATACCAGAGGCCTTTTGAAAAAGAAATGTTGCAATTAAACATATTTGCAAGAAACATAAGAAGGAACAAAAAAGTCGTAAGACATCTCCATTGATATTTCTTGTTCAAGTTCTTCTAAAAATATGTATATGTTTATTATACTCCTTTTTAAAAAAAAAGGTATTTTATATATAAGATAAAATAATAATGATTATATTGTGTCTGTATTTCTTCAGATAGCAATTTGCTTTTAGTATAGTTATCCAAGAAATTGTTAGCAAAAGTGAACTGAATTTCATTTCACTTGCTCACATCAGATAGAGTATAGAAGTTGCTAATTGTGTGTACATTACATTAAGGTGTTCACCGAAATGTATCATGAGTGATGCATGTTCTACCCAAATAGAAGCAGAATTTGTAGTTGCATTTTAAAATAAAAGGTTAGTACGTTCCTAAGCCAAAATAGAGTTCAGAGCACTCTTGAACTTTGGGAAAGTTCATGATATCTGTAGCCAAACTTTTCAACTTGGGCACGTAATAGCTATTTTAAGTTTTTATATTTTCCTCATCACTTATATATAAGTGCTGCTTAGGTTCTTATTTAGTAGGAATTAAAATACAAATAGTAATACTTTAAAGCACTGTGCAAGCATTAACTGATCCTCACAACAGCCCTGTTAAGGAGTTACTGGTAAGTAAGCAGTGATATGTCCCATTTTCAGATGGAGAAACTGAGACACAGTGGTTGTAAATTACCTTAAGCTATGCAGCAAATTAATAGCAGAATCAGAATTAGAAATCAGGCATTTCTTTTCCTGATCTGTGTTCAGGTCACTAGACCAAGATGCTGCTTTAAGAAATTTAATTATAAACTTAAACAAATGCATTTAATTTAATAGCTAGAGGATGGTCCATTGCTCATAAAATTTTCTATCTTCATACATCTCTCATTTGTCTAGGTTTTGGTATCAAATCCTTTTTATTCTCTTTTAACTATATTTTAAGACTTCGGGGGTTTGTTTTTAATGGACACATCCTGCTTTTGGAATTGAGTGAAATATAGACCCTTTTCTACATAAAGAGTAATGTTTTTACACATGCCAGAAACAATGATGCAGGCAATAAAACATATTTTATATATGAAATACAGTAAAGCCCTTAGAAAGATGTTCGTAACAACTCATATGCTTAATTGAGGCATTGGTGATAATGGAATAAATTGTGTACTAGAATATTTAAAAAACAAAACTGAACAAGCCCCCACCTAAATCAACTCTTTAAGCATTGGGGTTTTTTTTTCCCCCAGTGATTTTGAGATGGCTATAAAGTATTAGGTTTATAACATGCACTGATATTATATAAAGTTTTGGAAATTTTTCATTGGTTCAGCTACAACTTAAAAAAGGGTTCATAATTTTCTCATCCTTTTCTGTCATTGACTTTAATATATCTTGTTCCCATATGTCATACTTCTGTTTAATTTAGTTAAATAAACAATATTCAGCATTTTCTTTCAAGTTGCTGTCAGCCTTACCCTGTCTTTCCTTCTGCCTGCTCTTCTTTTTTTGCTGACTGCTGCCCTCTGTCTTCCTTTTTTTTTTCTTTATCTTTTAGAGAAGAGTCCTTCTATTGTACTGTTCCTATAACACCTGTTAAGAGGGAGGGATCAGGCTGGGAGAGGACAGAGGAGGTGAGGTGGTAAAAGTCTGGGCTAATTGAAAACAAGGTTAATGCAATATAATTTAGTTCATTTTAGGCAGTCCTGTCCAAATTTTCTAGAGCTAGAATAAACTTTTGCAGTTTTATCAACTGATTAATTCTTTTGGATTTTCAAATTAGTTACAATGATAGCTTTTGAATGAAATGCAAAGGGGTTGGGTTTTTATTTTTTTTGGTCAAAACTTTTCTAATATTATAAGGCTGAGTTTTTATCGAATGACTATTAATCGTAATACAGTGAAATACAAAAGTTTTTATTTAAGTAATGTTAAACTTGAGACACATAGTGTCAATCAGAAAATCTATACAATATCTTTAGCTTGTTTGTGTGTCAGAATTAGACACAATCTTTTTGGAGTGTCTATCTGAAGCTTGACTCTCCGCCCCTCCCCCCGCAGTCTTTTGACTCTGTGTCCCAAGATCAACATTAGTTAAACTTAATTTTTATTTTGAATACTGTTAGTTTATTAAGAATAGACTATAAACTGTGCATTATTTACCAGACCAGATTTTCTTGTTGAATTCCCAAATCTGGACTGTTTAGATATTAGTGTTTTATAGACTGAGTAGAATATTAGAATGTTCATTCTTGCTGATTTGACTATTTTTATTATATTTTCAGATTTTGTTTGGCAGCAACAGTCTTGATGGAGGAAGTAGCCCTGTGGTAAAACCCAAAGGAGATAAACAAGTAGAATATTTAGATCTGGATCTAGATTCTGGGAAATCTACTCCACCTCGTAAGGTAAATGAAATAACTGTTAAAAAAAGATTGATCTGATGTACAAAACTGTTTTGCATGAAGAATATATGAGTTGTTGCAAATTTAGACTGGAATCTCCTACTCAGTTTAAAAAAAAAAAAAAAGCAAACCAGCAACTTCACCCTAATTAGTTAGCAGGTGTATATTGTGGCCAGTCCCAGAAGCAATATTGCACCTCTTTGGGAAAGCTACAATATATTCTAATGAGAGGTTTGTGTGGGGCTTTTACTTTGGTCCGGCAAGGCATGATAAGAGGCTTCACTCACAATCTCTGAGAGTTACACAGGTTTCCTGTCACATAACTGTCATTAGTTTATCATTATGGGCAGTGCCTGTGTGTACAGCTTCAATACAAATAGAAAAGTTTCAGTTGAACTTTCAAAGAGTGCACAGTAGACTAAGTATTTTCTCTCTTGGGATTTCTTCACATAACTCGGAGCTATTGAGCAACTATGTTTGTATCAGGAGCCATGAATGCAGGGAACTAGACTAGACGACCTCTAGAGTTCCCTTTCAGTCCCATGAATCTATGATTATATCTTACCTAGTCCTTCCTGCTCAGATTCTCCTATGGCTCTCAACTCTCAGTTGTATTTTTTCCAATATCAGCAAAATTGTGAGCTATTTATACATCAGTGTTGTCTGCTGTCTTGTTACAAAATCCAAGTTTTTATCAGAAATGTCTTTCACTGTTTTATTGTTCTCAGGTATAAGTGAGATTATGTTCAACGAAAGCACATGCAGTATGTTTAGTAGAGTAGGCAGTACTCACTAGATGTAGTATTATTATTTTAAAATATTTAGTACACTCATAGCTCTGTTGCAAATGAACCTAGGTTCATTTTATTGTAAATATATGTTAACTTACTGTTTTGTCGCTCTCCCCTTTCCAGAAAAAAAGCAGTGGTTCAGGGAGCAGTGTGGCAGATGAAAGAGTGGATTATGTTGTGGTTGACCAACAGAAAACACTAGCATTGAAGAGTACACGAGAAGCCTGGACTGATGGGAGGCAGTCAACAGAATCAGAAACCCCAACTAAAAGTGTAAAATGAAAATTCTGCTATTTCTCAAAGAACAAAAGAAGTGTCATTTATCACAATGAATTCTGATGAAATACAGAACCATAACTGCCATGGTCCTGGACTGAACAGTACTTGACAGTTCACTGGTGTGTAGCTTTTTGAATGAATAGATGGAAGTCAATGGAGGCTTAAAATACATCAAAGAAATCTAAGTAAGAAGACGTTTTAAATTTTATCATCAAGGAAATCTTGAGATTCAAAATTGTGCCCTGTGGTCTTTGGATAATTCATAAAATGTAAATAATGTGTAAAAATAGTATTGCTTGGCTCCCAGAAAAACCTTTTGTTCTTCATTTAACACATTTGTAGTATTACTATGTTTATGCACTTTTTCAGTTAAAATGTTGGTTCAGGTATTCCCAGTTAATGAACTTTAATGCCGAATTCACTTTAAGAATTTTCTCTTACACTACTATACATTACAATACTAGGTTAATTAAGCTACTTGTCAATACGGAAATTAATGTTTGAACTACATTTTAACTACTTAAAAATGATTTAGTAGAAGTAGTGTCACAGTTTAATAATCTACTTGAAATGTCAACAGATAAACTTTAGTTAAATACTGTTTTATATTTAATACATGCAAAGAATATTTGGAAGTCTGCAGGTTACCTTCCTAACAAAAATTGCTGTGAGTTGATAATAATGAACTATATTGATTTTAGGATCTAGTATTCTGGCTTAAACATTAGTTATTAGTGGTGAAAGTCTGTTGTATTTTATTAATGACAGTGTTCTGTATTGATTGGGTGAAGATTCTGCAGGGTGGGATCTTACACTTTTAAAGATTGAACAATTAATTATCAAGTAAACCTGCAGACCAGTGATGGAATGCAGTAATGTTGTGATCTCACACTTATTAACAAGTAGTAACCTAGATATTATTTACAGGAGATAGAATATATAAATAATCAGGTACGTACCAAGCACCGCTGTGCTAATACACTGATCAGGTTTAGACAATGAATTTAATTTTATATTTCTTAGAAGTCCTAATGTTGGTTTTCATTTTGAAATTAATGGGACAGTTTGACATTCACTGTTTGTAGTACTAGCACGATACTGTGATTTTTGAATTAGATAGAACTCAAATGGAAATACTATGTTTAGACACGATAGTGCCCTTCCTAAATCTTTATTTTACTTAATTTCCTGCTTGGCCTTATATTTAGATCCCTATGCAACTGATATTTAATATCTGTTTTTTTTTAAATAGATACTGTGCCTAAGTGATCCCTTGTTGCTTTTTCCTGGTACAGGATTTAAAGCTTTGTATACTGTGATCCTTTTCATTCACTATCCCAGGTCCAAAAACACTCTGCCTTGGTTTAGAAACATATTTTAGATGTCAGGAAGAAAATAGTTTTTCTTCAAATACATTAATGACTTAAATTTATTATGTCTGGATTGAAAATTTACTAACACCTTTTTTTACACAAATGCCTTTAAATAAATTGTCTTTTTGTCCAGACTTTTTAAATGTTGAATGAGTGTATACGTGTGTTAGTCTTGTTTTCTGTCATGATAGCCTTAGTACTGTGCCTAATCTACCATAGTTTTTTTTCCAATCTACAATATGTAAACTGTTTTATTTTTAACAAGGGTTCTTTTTAAATTAGTAATATTTTGATGCTTACAATGTTCTTTTTTTTTAAATAAAAATCTAAATACAGTGCATTTTGAGGTGAATTTTAAATAAATCAAATTGTTCAATTTTGATGTGTAACCTCTGTCCAATTAAACCACAAAACAATAAAAATTAAGTTATATGGGAAAAGTACCTACATTACCAAACAGAGATTTTTCTGTGAACGTGCTAGATTTTAGATATAATACAGTACTTTTAAGAATCTTAACCTAAAATATTTTTAAAAGCAAGTTGCTGAGGAAAAAAAACACCAAACTGCAAAATTGGACCAAATTCCTGACCGCTGAAGCCAGCGGAAGTAATGCCATGGTTTTGAGTGAAACTATGGTCTGATTATGACTTTAAAAATAAAGGGAACAATTATATTAGGCTTATCCTAATGCAAATTACTTTCAAGGATTGATGTGTTACCGTGCATAATTATTTTTGCTGGTGAGCAAACTTTCCTGCAGGTGAAGCATGTGTAAGCAAAGCATGCGTTTGGTAGTCCAAGTAGTATGGGGTAGTCTTATTTGGGATTCTAGTTTCTAATTTTATGGATACACACTATTAAAGAACAGATGGTGGGAGCTAATTCACATCTCACACCAATCCCACGCAAGTGTTCAGAACTTCACTGGAGTTCTTTCAGTTTTAAACTGATGTTAGTGGAGAATCAGACCTTTCATTTATTCTGAACAATAAATGTGGTGCTTATCAAAGGGCTATTATGAAGGGGGTTCAGGGCCAAATTATACCCTCGTATGGAAATATACATTGAGGAGGCCTCAAACACTGGGTTGTAATTCAGAGTTTTCTTTCAGTTCTCTCGACGGGTGGGAGAATTCAGGGCAGGGGGGAGGTGTTTATAAAAGAGCATGTCTCCCTCCCCTTTCTCCTCTCCTTCACTCCCTGACAGTGTGGCCCAGTCGGGATTTGCCACTGTCATATATACATTTTTAACTCCAGTATTCTGCTTCTTAGCAGACAAGTAGCAACTGAAAGATTTCAGTGATTCTTTTCACCATTTTAGTGCTTTAGGGCCATTTATTTTTTAACCTGGGTTTCCTAAATTTGGGCACCCATATCAATATTTAAATACCTAAAATAAATGATTTTTCAGAAGTTCTGAGCACCTCTGATTCCTTTTGGCTTCAGTGCTTAATTTCAGGTACCCAAAGTTGAAAATGTCAGCCCTCTTTGACTAGACAAAAGGCATACTTTGTGGTGCACTTACGTTCTCACTTGAGTTACAGCTTCTATTACATTAGACTTTTTCATTCAAGAACATCCATGATCTAAGTTTCGATGGGCAGAATTTGAGTATTTATTTATCATTTTTCTTTCGAAAAACAATCAAGCACCAGCTTCAGACTCTGCACATAGCATGGATATAAGGCTTTTCAAACAATATTGTTGTGGTTTTCTTGGCTGTTCTGGATTTTAATGTATTTTTCATATTAATTTTTGGTCTGACATTATTGTCAGCTTGTACTGCCTCAAGGATGTTGAAAGTAAGGGTGGTACTGTATTGTGTACTTTGTTTCTAATAACATAACTAAAGTAGGATTGTATGCTGCCTGTTAGTTGTCATGCTCATCTGTTCTGCTGCTGTGAATCTGACTTTTTTATATCTGTTGAATTCTAAATTTAGAGGAAGCAGAGGAAAAGCTAGAATAATGGCCTATTGTGATTTTTGGTTATTAACTTTATACAGGTACTCAGGTATTATAGTAATAGGTGCTATTTTAAGGACCTCAATAGGTATGAATGCAATAGATGTTTGTCTTGGTTATGTGTTAAGATTTTTTCAAGGAACAGGTAAGCTTCAACTTGCTTTGTTGCTATTGTGAATTACTGGATGGATGCAACTCAAAAATATTTTTCAGTTTCATGCTAAGAGAGTTTCATGCTAAGAGTTGGTTTCTTCTTAGACTGAAATTTGGCACTTCTCTAGCAAATCTTCTCATAGTTTCCCCCTTCCTTGAGATGCCTCCTTGTTTGCGTTAGACACTAAATAGAATTCTGCCTTTTTTTGGCAGTTTTTAAAAATGTATATATTGGTCTATTACAGAAGAAAGAGTCTCAGAAGGGTAGCCGTGTTAGTCTGTAACTTTAAAAACAACGAGTAGTCTTGTGCCCACGAAAGATCGTGATACTATATATATTTTTGTTAGTATCTAAGGTGCCACAGAACTACTCATTCTTACAGGAGAGAGAGAGAGAGAGAGAGAAACAAATCAAAAGGAAATTCATGCAAACTAAAAACTATGTGGTACTTAGAGTACTAAGAAGCTGACTTCAAAAATGCCTGTATTTCAGTGGCACCAAAGGGCATCATCTTAAGTTTCTTTTTTATTAAGTACTAATGGTCACATTTCATAAATTGTTGCTTATTAAGTGTATTTCCTCACAAGCTGTTGAAATGTACAAACCGCAAAATACAGTGTTTCTGCTGTGTGGAAGGCCTATAAAAGTGGCCCTAATGGAAAAGGGTGGAGATGCAGAAATGTGTCCATTAATATATTCTAACTCACTTGAGAAATTTATTTTATTAAATGAAGCTTGTTTAGCAGTCTGTTCACTTGTGGCAGTTTTGACACTGCCACACACATGGCTTATGAGATGTAACATGGTATATTGCTATTTTAATAATGTAATTTAGATTTCATTGCTTCATTTAGCTAAATGGGGGCCACAGGCAAGTCTAAAGACTCCCTGCTGTATTATGAGCTAATACTGATTGTGTCAGTCCACTGTGTTGAAAGTATTTCTGACTTTAAGTAGAACTCACAGCTGTTAGTGTTAAATTGCAATCTTACAAAATTGTCCTAAAAAGATATGGGCCCACAGACAAATCTTGTTTCCCCTTTTTTACCATTACAATTTTGTATGAAAAACTGAATGACATTTACTTGCCCATTACAAAACCAAAAAACACACACACGCACATGTTTGAGGGAATACAATTTTGCAAGCCTGTTATATTCTAACTTAATTTGTTTGGATTTTCTCCTGTAATATCAGAACAACTGATTAATATCTAAAGGCATAATAAGCTGTGAAGAGCATACTCAATGCTTTCCTCATTTGTTCAATGGTTCCAGGTTATGGCACTAAACACTTTTATAAAGGTTTCTTTCTTGCTCGTCTTCATTACTATGTGGCAGTATCATCCAGAAAATGAGTCTGGAAATGTGTGCATTTTTGTCCAACAGTTACTCTCTCTGTAGAAAATCATTTTAATTGGCATGGATGAAATAGAGAGCGCCAAACTGGTTTTTAAAACTTAACAAGCAGTGAAGTATCTGTAGGTATCATTCTCAACCTCTCTCAAGGGCCAAAAGGGTGGGACACAATTTTTTAAAAAAGGATGAAAGTATGAGATGTTGATTAATTTCTTTGACATGAATAGTTTCCTACAATCTATTTTTTTTAATGATTGAGCATTTCTTCTGATGAAGGTGATTTACAGTACCAGAAGTGAGATGACAGGAGGTGGGTGGGATATGGGACTAGCTGAAAGGTGTGCCTTCAGATGAAGGGATAAACTACTTCTGTTTGCATTGTATTTCACTTTTAGTTTCTCCTTTAAAGAAAATCTCTAGGGACATAACTGCCAAGATTTCATTTGGGAATTTGCTCACAGAAGTAGCAGACTAGTTTAAATTACCTACCAAGAATTTCTCTCTCATCCTTTTTCAGATTAAATTCATCTTGTTGTCTTTTTGTTCTCTAGCTATTTAAAATGAATTTTGCAATGTAATGTGTACGCTCAAGATATAATAAACTAAAAGCACTTTGGTAAATTCAAATTCAACTACAGTGTGTTATGCAATGCTTCACAGTCAAGAGATTTTCCTGTTTCTAAATAATATAGCATTAACCAGTGCCTTTCCCTTTCTGTTAAGAACCAAGAAGAAAACAACATAAAACAGAATTAATAAAAAGGTAATTGATTTTAGTCTATTGAAAAAAAATTAGTCAGAGGAGTATACAATATGGGCATCAAAGCTGCTTATAATGAAGTCTGTCAAATTTAATTTTCTAGCCAACTTTCAAAGTTATTACCTTCAACCAATCAGCACATTTTCTATATATCTTAGGGTGTTTAATAGCACCCAGCATTGTGTCTAAGCCCTTCCTGGTTAAATTATGCCTGAAAAAAAAGAAAATGAGAACATGTTGTATATCCAGTTTGAAAAGATCCATTAAAGTTTGAACATTGTTATATAAAAGGTTTTAAAATATGCGGTCTGCTGCTTTTTCCAACTGCCTTTCAGTGGTGTGGGTGGTGAGAAAAAGTGCATTGTTATACTGTGTACCTAGATGCCTTGATTGCCTTTGTGATATTATACTGAAAACGGAACTCCTGCACATAAGAAGTATAGCATCAAATAAAATCATACTTCTCAAGGTGTAATTATGACTTTTAAAAATTGTTTTCTGTTTCAAAATAAGGGAAATATAGATAGTTCTGGATTCAGAACAAAAAGCTTGCATAAAGACTTTCGGAAAAACCCTGTGTCCAGACTACTTTCACTTTCAAAAGACCGACTTTCGAAAATGCGATAGGAAGAAGATATGCAAATTAGCACTGAATTTGCATATTTCCTTTTGGAAAAAAAAAACATAGTCTAGATGTGCCCAAAGTTAGGTTCCTAAAATTATATTTAGCCTTTAGAGTGCACTAGAATCACATTTGGAAGCTTTCTCTACAGCTATGAGATCAAGTATCTGACTTTTTCATTTAGAATGAAAGCTGAAATCATCACATACCCTTGGGGATTTAAGGAAAACAATCATTATAATGAATCATGAGTTAGCAACACTGCTGGCCCACCCTGTCACAAGAACAGCACAAAGCAGAACTAGGACCTATTGATGGGTGATAAGCTCCACCTTGTGTATATAGGAGGCAGCCACTCTCAGAAATTCCAGTAATCAAGCTCATCAGATCATCCCCTGCAGTCTGGAAGCAGCAAGCTCAGCTCACCAGACAGAACTGCTTGAGAGAAACCCTGTGACCAATGCCAGAAGGGGCACTGATGATCTCTATTGAGAGCTGTGTCCAGCTTAACAAAGGAGACAAGGTAATATTCAAAAAGGTTTTACTTAATAGCAAAGGGAGAAGCAAAATTAATCAATACTCAGTCTTTTTTAAAAGGATAGGATAAAATATGCCATGGACACAAGGACATATTCGTCTATTGTTATTTGCATTATAGAGTGTAGGAGTCTCAAGCAGAGACCGGGATCCCATGGTGTGAGGCACTGGATAAGAACATAAGAACGGCCGTACTGGTCAGACCAAAAGTCCATGTAACCCAACATCCTGTCTTCCAACAGTGGCCAATGCCAGATGCCCTAGAGGGAGTAAACTGAACAGGGAATCATCAAATGACCCCTCCCAGTCACCAATTTCCAGCCTCTGACAAACAGAGGCAAGGGATTCCATTCTTACGCATCCTGGCTAATAAGTACTGATGGACCTAACCTCCTTGACTTTATCTAGTTCTTTTTTGAGCCCTGTTAAAGTCCTAGTCTTCACAACATCCTCTGGCAAGGAGTTCCACAGGTTGACTGTGCATTGCGTGAAGAAATACTTCCTTTTGTTTAAAACCTGCTACCTATTAATTTCATTTGGTGACCCCCTAGTTCTTATGTTATGAACATTCACATAACAAAAAAGACAATCCCTGCTCCAAAGAAATTATAGTCTAAGTAGGGCTAGAGACTTTGCTAGCTATACTGCCTCTGATCATGTGTAACATTCTTATGCATTAATTCTTCTCTGTTCTTTTTCCTGTTGTTTCATGAATGAACTATTTACTGTATATAATTTAAAGTAGCTCTGAATTTCATTTATGAGAGGGAGGGATTTTTTTCCATGGAAAAAAATCCATGGGCCTGAAATTCAGGAAACCTGGCATCCAACTTACTCAAGCATGTTTTCTTTACTTGAATGGGGAAATTATTTGTAATGAATATTTTCAATTGATGAGTGGGTTCTGATTTCTACTATATTGACTGGGGGAAAACATTGAAAGACTTCTATGCACACATTTCAGCTAAGGATTGGTGAACTCAATTCAACTTTCTATGATGTGCCAGGGGTTGCTCAAAATGGGAATTATCTGTGCTATATTTACACTTGAGTGTCTTGTATAACTATATTCCTGGTCTATATCTCCAGGAATCTTTCCTGGCTTCTCCAAGTAGGAAATAGTTAAAGACTTGGTAATCTTCAGAAAGAGTGCTGTTCATTATGTAGAGCAAAATTTGCCCTGTGTGGAGAGGGCCTACACAAGCTCTATACCCCATTTTTAAGTCTTCTAGCTAGAATTTCACTTATACTGCATATCCTCAGTAGCATCTTCACTTCTCACACTTGTGATTAATATTCCGCATGTAATGAAATGGGAACAAAAGGGGTGCCTTTTTAAAAATATCTTTCAGAACCCTTAGCTAACTACCATTTGTTCTTCTGACAATGCAGTCTCTTCATTACAGATGCCTTCTTATTTTTTGTGTCAGATACTGTGATCTTTCTCTGAAACTGTGTATGAGCACTGACACACCTTTACCTGTCAGCTTTGGCTACACATTTTCAAGTCACCTGCTTTCACATTCTAATGAACTTAGTACAGGATGTTGCTTGTTAAATATTTTCCTCTAGACATAGCACATCGGTCGAGGTCACACTTTGATTTCCTGTGAGACTTTGGACTTCATTAAAAATTCATTAAACGCAGAGGCGTTTCAAAGGGGGTAGCTGCTGCACAACTGGGCAGTGCTGCCACTTTGAAGTACCTCTCTTCTCCCCCTTTGCTACTGCTATGTTATAGAGACGGGGGCAGGGAAGGGGGGAGAATCGACTTGCTGACTAGTCAAAAGACTATCCAATAACCAAATGCTTATCGGGTCGTGGACTAGTCTTTAACAGCCAGGGTTTGCTCTAGGTAAGGTCGCTAACCACGTGCCGGGCAGCAACACCGCCCTCAGACCATCAACCACCCGAAGCAACCGCGAGTGTAAAATTAAATATGTAAAAAAATCAACGCATGCCCTGAAGGAGGCGCGCCCTTCCCCCACCCGCCGAGCGGCCACCCCACCACGGGCCGGGCGGCTGCAGCCTGCTGCTCGCAAGGCCTGGCTGGCGGACGCGGGCAAGGGGGTGCCCCAAACTGAACCTTCCCAGGTGTGACGCTCGCTTAGGGGCGGGGTTTCCAGTTAGGCTCCGCCTCGCCATTCCTTGTACCCAACGCGGGGGAGCGGGGAGAGAGTGGGAAGGTAGTGACGCAATAAGTCTGCGGTTATCCCGGCTCAACTCCTCGCGCGAGCGCGGCCCCGCCTCCCTCTTTCGTAGCCGGCTCGCCGCACCTCGTGGGAGGCCAACCAGAGACGTGTTCGTTGCGCAGGCGCATTGGCTCCCTGCTCGAGTTCTTGCGAGAGTTGGAAGCCGGCTCGGTTGGTTCCTGGTTGGTGGGGAGCGCGCCGCGAAAGCCGGGGCGGCAGCAGTGACAGGGAGGGGGGAATCCCCTCGGCGCGGAGTCTGCGAGCGGCGCCCCCCCCCCCTTCTCCAGCCGGTCCCGCCCGCCGCTGCGTGAAGGGGCCGCTTCTTCTCCCCGCCCAACGGGCGCGGCGGGAGCGGGCTCCCGGCTCGGCATTGTCTGCGGGGCGCGCGCGCCGGGATCATGTCCGCCGGGCAGCAGGAGCCGCCGCCGGATGAGACCCTGTCCCCCGCCGGCACCGGCCCCTCCTCCGCAACCACCAGCAACGGCGGCGAGCTGGCGGGGCCCCGCCTGTCGGCGGGGGTGACGCTGACATGGAGGTGAGGAGACCCCCCCCCCACCCAACCCCCGGGAACGGGCGTGAGTCGGGAGGGGACGCCCTGGAGCTGGTGGCGGTGCTCCGGTCCCTCGCTCCCAGTCCTCCCGTCGCTCCCCGAGGCCCGCTCCGGGTTTTCCTGTCCCGCCCCGAGCGGCTCCCTCGGCACACGTGGGGTCCCTCCGTCCGACTCCCCCCGTTAGGGCCCGGGGGTGAGATGAGTTCCCCCCCCGCCCCCCCGGTCTGTCCGCAGAGCCGCGCAGTAACCGGGGCCCGAGCCCGCCACCACTCGTCGTGCTGTGCCACGAGGGCTGGGGCCGGCAGGCTGCGTGAGCCGCGTGGGGCAGAGACAATAGAGCGGGCGGGCGGATGAGGAGCCCTCAGCGGCGTGTGTGAGTGGAGCGGAGCTGAGCCGCCTCCCTAGCTGGCCGCCTACCCCGCACAGCGTGTGCGCCTCGTCTCTCTCTCCTTGGTTCATGAATGAATTGGGGGCGGTCAGGAAACGGGAGTCGCGTCTCCTTGTGTCTGTAGGGTCTGTGGGAGTCTCTGAGATGCTGGGAAGCGGGTAGCAGCTGTTACGTCTGCTTCCCACCCCTTCAGCAGAAAGTAGGTTCTTCTCTCTTTGTCACACACGCACGCACTTCCCGTTGTTTGTTTTCTGTTCACGGCTCTGCCTGTCACTTCGGTGGGCGCTGTGTACCTCAGTCCATGCAAACAAGAGGTTCCTTCCCCTTTATGAATGATGTACCACAGACTGCTACTAGAAAAAGAACGCCAAGAAACATCGACGGCTGCTCTCTGACTAATACACAATTAAAACAATTAATCTGAAATTGGATTTTTGAAGGCAAGCTGGAATATTCACAGGTTTCCCAAATGTGGCCACCTCTGCTTTCTGTGTTCTGTTTTATTCCAGTAGTATCTAGCTGGAAATTTATTTTTCCTTTTTTCCCCGAGGAAGTTTTTTTTGTAGTGCAGCTGTAACTGTTGAATTCATTCTTCTATTCTTTCTAAGTGAGCTTCCCAGCAAAGATTTATGTTTAGCTGTGCTTTCTCTTTAAGTTATGAAAAAAACAGAGTACATCTGGCAACATTTTATAAAGCAGTGGTATCATCTGTTATTTGAAATGTCTTATTTTGGCAACAGGTGCCTAATTCAGAAATTTCAAGGGGTTAAGAGAACCTGGGATTTGAACTAATGCCTAGAGATGATTGTTTTGTAACAGCATTTGTTTCTTTAGCCATACATGGAAACTAGTTTGTCTGCTTTTTCTTGATGAATATTTCATGTTCTGAATCATTCTTTACAACCAACCTACTTAATCTGACTAGTTTGCAAATTCCATTTTCTTAGAGTAGCTCCTTCAGATGAACAAATAACTAAAACATTGTGGGTAATAAATCCTATTTAAAAAACATAAAAGCTGAGCTGGAAGCTATTAAACAAGGATTTTTATATGTTTTTTGTCTCTTGTAAAGTTATAGTTCTCAAGAAGAAACCAAACCACTTTCAATGTTTATTTAAAATATTTCTTCATATATTTGTATCTCTTTTAAACTGGATTGGAAAGTTTCCTTATGAAGATTTATAAGTGCTTTGCCTCCTTCCTCTGGAATATTGCTTTACATTGATTCAGAAGGAAAGATTGTTAGCTATTGTTACCAGATTTGTTCCTCTCCTTCCCTTCTCCCCCTCCTGAGATGGCTTAACTAGCCAAGAGGGCAATCTCATCCCAGCCATAACCCAACCCCCCTTCCTCCTTTCTGTATGAAGAGCTATTAGGATCTTGTCTGCACTGGCTTTTTTTTTAATCTCCCACTATTAAACTACTATTGCTATGTCTCAGAGGGATAGCCATCGTAAAGTTAGGAATAAAGACACTACCTGGCTAGCATACTACCTTCCACGTTCTAATGACTTAAAAAAAACCAAACAATGGGTACTTAAGATCAATTTCCTCCTTCCCTATCAGCTTCATGTAAGGTGTACACTCTAATACTACTTTCCCTCTTTCACTTCCTTCTCCGCCCCTCTCCCCATCCCCTATTTATTTTGGAACTGGACCTTTAATAACTATTCATCTGAAGAAGTGGCTTGTGCACATGACAGCTCATGATGCCAACTACATGTTTTGTTGGTCTTTAAGGTGCTTCTAGACTTTGTTGTTTTTTTAAGTTTTTCCAGGGATAGTCTTGTTAGTCTGTATCTGCCAAAATAGTGAGGAGTCCTGTGGCACCTTTATTTGCATCTGATGAAGTGGATTTTTGCCCACAAAGACTTATGCCCAAACAAATTGTCTTTATGGTGCCACAGGATTTCTCATTGTTTTTACTACTACGGATGTAACTCTTCTGTTAGTAATAATGGTGAGAAAGTAGGTTAGCTGTTGGTGTTCTTAAGATTAGTGGATGTATGGTGATAAAAATTTTGGTGGACAGGCAATGTTGTTGACCAGTGGTAGGAAACCTAGTTTAAGGGAAAATGCTAATATAGATACATCTTAGGAAGGTATGAAAAGCAATGACACTTTGTTCTTTGGATAGAAAGTATAGCTTTCATATTGAGAGACATACCATAATTAGGTATTGAAATTAGGAAATCTTCATTTGAGAATTTTTGTTCATACAGTTCCTTTTTCTATAGATGAGGCTCAACATCATAGGGTGAAACAAATGTTACACTTTTCAAAAGAGGAAGAAAGAATGGCTGATGTGATCAAGAATTATTTGAATTCATATTTAGTTGAAGTGTTCAATGGTGTCTTGACTAATTTATGTATGCCTAGTTTCAAAATCTTACTGAAATGTTAAAGTGGAAAATGCTTGTGTTAAATTCAGTCTACAGTTGTTGCCCATTGTCTTTTGAAGTTGTACAACTTAGGGATATTAAAGACTAGTCGATCTCCCCCTTGTCCGTCCCGCTGCCTCTATTAGATAGAGGCAGCAAAGAGGGATGTGGGGTGGAAGAGGGCACTTGAAAGCGGCAGCACCGCACAGCTGAGCCCAAGATCAGCTGTGCGGCGCTGCTGTTTTGAAATGCCGAGACTCCTCAGCTGACCGCAGGTTCCTTGGAAATGCTGCACTGGAGCACAGGATCAGCTGGGAAGTCCCCAGATGACACCAGGCTCCATGCGCGCAGCGGCTGCACAGCTGATCCCTGGCTCAGCTGTGTGGCACTGCACATGGAGCCCGGGGTCAGCTGGGGACTCCCCATTTGATCCTGTGCTCCAATGCAGCATTTCCACAGAACCTGGAATCAGCTGCAGACTCCCCAGCTGACTCTGGCTCCATGTTGTGCTGACTCTGTGAAATGCACAAGAGGCCCCGCTGGGTACTCTTGTACATTTCAAAGCTGGCACCTTGTGCAGCCCGGAGTCCTCGGGACTTCCTGCTGGCCCCGGGCTGCACACAGAAGTGCCTATTGAGTAGTTGATGGAAATTATTAATCTGACTAGTCTGAAATTCTATCGACTACTCAACTAGTCAGTGAACTGCTAGTTAACACCCTTAGTATAACTATCACTTTCGTGTGTATAGATTCATGTGCGTAACTTGTCAGAAGTGTTTATCTCTTATTCAGGGGTCACAGCCGTTCTGCTGGTCTCTAAGCGTGAAGCAGGAGAGGGTTTCCAGTTAGATCCTGGCTAGAAGAGTAGGACAGTCTGGTGTTGAGCTGATACCTGAGTGCAATGATTTTTCCAGTTCTTTTCTTTTGGATCTTTTCTTTTTTGACTGACAAATTAAAATTCTGCTTTTCCTTTTTGATGGGCCTTAGCTTGGCATAGCATTTATTATGTCTCCTTTTATGTCTATATTCTTTATTTCCCTTCATTTGCTTTGTGTGGGTTCCAGCCTGATTTGTTTTAATATCACTTGTCCATTCCCCACTGCACACTAGGGACTGAGGTGAGGTAAATAACTTCCGGTGTAGGCCATCTATTCTTAACAGATGGTGAAGGGTAATTTCTCCAGATAGCTCATTCTCTTCCCTAAACTCCTGAAGAACCTATGTAAAATACTCCTTCAGAACAATTGTATAAGGGTTGATCATACCAGTAGTATTTCTGCTTCCAGTAGAGATGCCAGTTGTTCCTAGCACCTGAAGCACAGTGAAACTTGTAAATTGTTAATAAAGATGCACTCTTCTGGTGTCATGTCAGTCATGTCATGTCATGATATTGAAGCAGAATACTTTTTTGGAAGAAGGGAGAAGGTGGTTTTATTATTTCCCTATCTTAAAAAGGTTGTCAAAGAAAATACCTCTGCTCCTCCCCTCCCCTTTTCCAAAAGGGGAAGTGTGGGAGGGTGGAGTGGGAATCAAATTACTTAATGGAGACTTACTTTTCTGTCCCAAATATAATAATCAATGGTAATTACTTGATGTAGTAGGCAAAAGAAAATCAAACAGTACCTCCTCATTAACTTGCCACCCTGGCCCTAGTTCAAAACTGAAATTAAAATTGCAATTCCTGATGCATTCAAACCATGATAAGTTTTACTTATCAACAAATAGAGATGGTGGAGGTGGTATCCTCTGGATAAATGGTAACATTAAATAAAATATGATGTTTGCCGGGTATCTTTTTTATAAAGGAGAATTCAATTTGTTTTTCATGTTTCCTCCTCCTAGGAGGGTTTTGATGATGCATCACCAGGAAAACAAAAAGAAATCCAGGAACCAGATCCTACATATGAAGAGAAAATGGTGCGTAATTTTCAGCATGTGTGCAATATGATACAAATGGCCACTACTGATGTAGTTGCTTTTTTATAGAAAAGTTAAATTGCTTGCTCTTATTTGAGTCATTTTAACTGGTATGCTGATGAGGCATTTCTGCAGAAATCTTAATGCCACTTTAGGAGAGATGATAGGAGCTTTTGCAGTTTTTAGTAGTTAAAATGAAGTGAGCTGTCCTAGGATTTGGGGGACTGTTTACAAAGAATGGACTGATGTGAAGTTCTGCATTGTGTGATAATATTCAGAGTTTGAGTCTTTTGTCTTGTATGTAAGTGCACTGGTGGTGATGTATTGATGTGGGAGGAGACACTTCACGTTAGGCATACTCTGGCTGGTTAATAGAGGTATCCTACAAAGAGCTTAGGCCACCTTAAGGGAAGTTGAGAAATAAGCATTCACCCTCTGAAACAGGAACTTGCATCTGGTCTGAGGGAGAGCTCATTAGCATCTTAAGTCAACCCCACAGAATTACTCTGACTTATTTAGCATATAGGGTCAGATGAAGTCTAATGACCATGACCTTTATTTTCCTGTTTGAGGGAGAAACTTGTCCCCAAACTGTGGGGTTCTTCCCTGCTAAGGTGGTGCTAAGCAATATTTGGGGAGGGGGCACAGTAGGATTGGGTCAGGGAAAGGAGTGTCACCCAGGCTGCACTGCCACAGCACTTGGCTGCGGCTCCACTTCCATATCCAGCCACAGCTTTGCTGTTGTTGACCTGATGTGGCTTTGCTTCCAACCCTACCCCCGATATCAGTTCCTGGCTACAACTCCATTTCCACCTGAGATCTTCCTCCTGCCTCTGCACCTCCCTCTCCCCCATGGAACCTTAGCTCCTGGGAGTGGGGCAGATGGGTAAGAGGGTGTGGTGATTGCAATATAAAGTAAAAGATATGTAGTTGTAGTGTGAGGGAGAGAAGAGTAAAAAGCTATGTAGCAAATGGTTCTGTATTGGTGCTTAAAGTTCTCTGAAGTTGTAATCACCAGGCAAAATAGATTTGAGGTTGGAAGACTTCCATGTATGGAGATTCTTCTGAGGTTATATGATTTAGTGGTCTAGAGTATTATACTGGGAGGCAGTAATTTCTGAGTTATAATCCTGATGGCTCTTTGATTCATAGCATGACCTTGGGTTGGTGATTTAACCCAAAGCTTGCAAAATGTACTAGACATTGCAATCTGACATAGATCGGAGGTCCAGGGGCAATGCACCCTCTTTGGCATCCCCCTCCAGCTACTTTAAATTAGCTAGCATTCATAAAAAATAATGGATGATCTCCTGTCAAGATCTGGCTAGTATGTTGGGAATGAGGCCATCCACTACTTTCTCTCCTCTCCTCTCAAAGCTTCCTTTTTTTAGATCCTTTCTATTTATAACTCAAGTACTTATTACTGCTTATAGCTTTACTAAGAAAAAAAACTGAAGTGGATGTTCTCAGTTCACTGTTACCCATGTGATCCTGAATTACTAACATTGATAATTAAAAGTCTTTGTTAGTTTAATACTGCTGTTTCCTGCCAAAGTTATGGTCAGCAGTGGGACTGAAACAGTTACCTTTGAGTCTTGTACTGAGAATGCTATATTGATTCACTTACAAAAAGGCTGTCTTGAGCCTACTGGAGATTTACCACAATACATTGGACTTCACATATAAGGGCTTCTTCAATTTTGGACACAAAACTGTGTATTCTGGATATCTCTGGTCTTGGTTACATTTCAGTTTTATGCAGGTGTCCCCTGCGATCTTGGCTTAGACTTATTTTGGGGTATTTAAGGGGCCCTTGTTTGGGATCAAATCCATTTCACAGCTGCTAACTTTCGTAGCTATCTATTTTAAAGAATATGCATTTGAATTTGAATCATTCTAAGACATTAATTGTAGTTCTAGATCTAAATTTTTATAATATGGGCATATTGTAATGTCTCACTTGCTCAAGTGACTTGTTTTTTATTATATCAACAGCAAACAGACAGAGCAAACAGATTTGAGTATCTGTTAAAGCAGACTGAGCTGTTTGCTCATTTCATTCAGCCTGCTGCTCAAAAGACTCCAACTTCACCTTTGAAAATGAAACCAGGACGTCCACGAATAAAAAAGGATGAGAAACAAAATCTGTTATCAGTTGGCGAGTAAGTAATACCTCTTAACATAGTTATGCCCGTAATATAGTTCTCTATCTTTTTGCAGATTAAGAGTTTCCTTTAAAGGATGTGATGATGTAGGGTATTGTGCTTTCTTTTCAAAATTGCTAGTATTTTCGACACCCATCAAGCCTTATAAAATGGAAAATCACTTTGCACTAAAATAACCACAGTTGTTTATAAACTGAAGTTTGGTCAGAATCCAATTTAGGGATGTAAACGGGTAACTGGTTACCTGGTAAGCATCACCCTTTAATGGGTAATGCTTACTAGTTAGTTGGTGCCTCAGCTGGCTGGTGCTGCTAGCAATCCCCCATCTGCAGTGTGGTGGGCGACCTGGCAGGAGCAAATTGCCACAGTGTGGTGTGGTGGGTCCTGCGGCCTGGCTGGGTCCAGCAGCCCATGGTACAATGCAGCAGGCTGATTAACAAGTTAAATATATAGTTTAACTGTTTAACATTTTAAATGGGATTTTACATCCCTAATCGAATTTTGGGGTGGTGAAATAAACAAAGAAGCAAGTGGGTGGGAAAAGTAAATTGAATGGCTTTTGGAGAATCCATGTGTACTGAATTTTATAGCTGAACCAAAATGCTAAAAAGAAATGTATTTTGTTTTTGCCTTTTGCTGTTTGATTTATAAAGATGTAGGCTTCTCTCTAACTCCTGAAAGAGAGCTCCAGAGCAGCTACCTCTGAAAAGCTTGCTACAACCTCCCCATTGTAGGCTAATGTTAGCATCCTTCCTGTAGTCTTTGTTTTGCCCTACTCCAATCTTTTTGCTCACTACCCTCGTATAGGTGTGTTGGTAACAGGAGAAAAGAGAAAAATTCTTCCATCTGAATTTACCTGTGTATAGGAGTTGAGCTGTCAGCATACTCTTCTACTCAAATCAGCATAGATCAGCGAACAGTGTGACAGAACAGTAGACAAGCTTAAAATTGGAAAGAGTAATTATCCCCAGCATGCTGTTACATAAATATTTGCAATACACTTTGTATTTACAGGTTTCTTCAGATTACTCTTGTTTACATTTATTAAGAATGGTACCAAATAAATGGTAACAACTTATTATGGAGCAGTCTGGTGCCTTCTCAATCTAGTTTGAAATTTTTATTTTGATTTTGTTTTGTGTAGCTATCGACATCGTAGAACAGAACAGGAGGAAGATGAGGAGCTATTGACAGAGAGCTCCAAAGCAACTAATGTATGCACTCGATTTGAAGATTCACCATCATGTATGGTTTGCTCTTTCATTCTTTATCCTTGGTAACGCCTCAGTGGACTCTAAAATTGTTCTCTTTCCATTATTCTTGCATTCCTGAGGAGGTTGTCAATTCTGCAAGTTCCTGTAATCTAGAATATATGGAACATTTAAATTCGCAAATGTTAGGATTTTGGATATTCCTGAATCTGCTGAGGATCTGGCATTTTAAACTTTAAGTTGCTATCTAGCTGGAAATGAGTTCAGATTCTGCAGGAAAGAAATAATTCATAGGGAAGATCTGGAGCCACCATCCCCCCGCGCCTGGCACTGACCGCAGAGTCCCCCTGCACCCAACCCCCCATGCCAGCGTCTTGCCCCCTCTGTGCCAACCTCCTGTTTCCAGAACTCCACTGCACCCGACTCCCCCCAGTGCCAATCCCCAATATTAGCCCTGTCCCCAAAGCCCCCCTATGCCAGCCCCCCGCCTCTTAGAGCCCCACACCCTCACTGTCTCCCCAGCAGTAGCCGTGCCCCTGGAGTGCCCAGTGCCTGCTCCACCCCATTCACCTAGGCTTGTGCTTCCTCCCAGCTGCCAGCTGAGCACTGCTGCCTTGGGTCATGGCTGCCCTAGACTGCCGTGCCGGCCTTCGCATGGCCCTCCTACCACGCAGCGAGCCATTCTTCCGTGTCTGGGAGGAGAGCCCAGCCCTGCTTAGCGCTGGTTGGCTGAGAGGCGGAGCAGGACATACCTCTCCCAACAGCTGCAGCAGGAGGGGAGATGCTGGGTGCTGTCGCCCACAGCTGACGTGGCCTGGCAGCCAGCTGTTCACAGCCCGGCACCGGTCTCCGGACCGACAATTGGGAACCGATAGTATAGATAGATATAGATGAGTGGGTTTCTTGCTCCCCTCATCATCAGAAGTGGGTTGTGCCCATGAAAGCTCATGATACTATATATATAGTCTCTAAGGTGCTGCAGGGGCACTTGTTTAAGGGTTTTTTTTAAGATATTGAGAGAAACATACTTATAAAAGTATGCTCCATATGCTTTCACTCTTCAGGCTCAGAGAGAGATGCTACTGCCCCTCTGGTAATGTCCTAATTGCTCTTTGGAAAGTACTACTGTCACAATCTCCTACCTTGAAGTAAGAAATAGCATTGCTTAGCAATAAGAGAATATGATGTCAAATATTTCTTTGACAAATCTTTAATCTGTTTTAGATGTAAAATGGGGCAAACTGCGTGATTATCAGGTCCGAGGGTTGAACTGGCTCATCTCTTTGTATGAGAATGGCATCAATGGTATCCTAGCAGATGAAATGGTAGGCATTGCTAATTTTTATTGTTGGAGGGTATGTGGGGAGAGAGACCAGGAAGACAAGAACTGTAATCAAATTTTGGTCTCTAATTTTTTGAAGAAGCTGTTTATATTATAAAATGCAAGATGTTATAATGCACTTGGATTTTTATATAGAACATGGTTAGTTTCACAACATGTTAAAATTACATTCATGACATTACTCCAACAACTGTCAGTTATAGAACAGCTTCATGTAATGCAATTTTTTTATATCGCTTTTATCTGCCTCAAGGAAATCCAAACTCAGAAAAAGTTTGTTTTATGGAACAGACTGCTCTTTAGATAAACTTTAAAGCTGCAACTATTTTGAGTGGTATTCATAAAGTTCTCATGCTAAGAAGCATTTGAAGTGTAAAAAAAATGGCAGTTCCGATAGGTCCATCAGTGGGAAGGAATGGTGTCCCTAGCCTCTGGTTGTCAGAAGCTGGTAATTGGCAACAGGAGGTGCATCACTTGACGACTAGTTCTGTTCATTCCCTTTTGGGCACCTGGCATTGGCCACTGTTGGAAGACAGGATGCTGGACTAGATGGACTTCTGACCCCGCATGGCCATTCTTACGTTTTTAATCAGCTGAACCATTTTCCTCAGACCGTGATCACTTTAGAATTCTAATACAGAGAGAAAAAAGCCTCACTCCCTCTCCATCATTATTGCTGTTGAGAACAATATGTTCCCCATAGCAGCAACAGCCACTTAGGGACAATATTGCAGAAGGGAACTTATATGTTGCTACTAACGAGCATCTACTATACTGTTCCTAATGTTTTCTACAAGCCAGAAAGTATCTGCTTTCAAATGGTGTTTGCTATCGTAAATTGCTGAAGCACTTCATTTTACGCTGCAGGCTATTTTTCTGTATTACTTTAGCATGTCACACTAGACTTACTAGTTCTTAAAACTTTTAAAAAAGTAAGCTAATTTATTTCACAGTTAACTTTAGAGAGACCTTTTCTCCATTATTTACACAAATGAATTTTAACCTCTTAACAGGGTCTTGGAAAGACACTGCAAACAATTTCTCTTCTTGGGTACATGAAACACTACAGAAATATTCCTGGCCCTCACATGGTATTAGTTCCCAAGTCCACTTTACACAACTGGATGAATGAATTCAAGAGATGGGTACCAACACTTCGAGCAGTTTGTTTGATAGGTGACAAAGACCAAAGAGTAAGTATGAGACACTTTGTTGTGTATTTATATTTTTCTTCTACCTTACCCCAAAGTGTTTATATATGGTGGCCACAACATATAAACTTGCCACCTTGTTATATTGTCTAATTGGCAGGTAGCTGCTGTAGATTGTTCAGGAGACAGATTAATGGTTTAGAAGTAGATGCCAGAGAATTTACATTTTAGACGTAGAAGTGCTCTCTATTCAATACTGGATTACATCCATTTTTGCGCACACACAAATATTGAGATAGGAACATATAAAAGTATACAAATCTATTAAGTAACTTGTACTTTTGTTGGTCAGTGTAGGACTAAGAGGATTCTGCTATTTGAAATGTCATCAACTTTCTTCTCCTGAGCTCACTTTATGATTTTTGTCACTTTGCAAAAATGGAGAAATTGCAAAAATTGTGTGGAGATCCACCACACAAACCGGTTGAAATGGATGTATTTTTGGAGTTGGACAGTGGTATCAAATAAATTAGAGAAGAGAGAGAACTCATATTCTAGTCTCTCTCTCACAATAATTATTGGTATTATGTGTAATAACAGTGGCTATACATTTTCTGATGAGTATGGAATCTTCCCTCCCTACAACTCTTTTCCTAAAATAAAATTTTATTCTGTCCCCTTGAAAAGTGAAATTCAGCTCTAAAAGTGATGCCTCTCTCCCTGCTCAATAGATTACGTTCAGTAGGTTTTCTCTAGTCTAGGGGAAAATGATCCAATCTCAATGTAATGTTATCCTCTTTTTCCTAATCTGGATAAACATTGTGTTCAAATTGTCCTCTTACTGAAGTAACAAAACTGAGGTTTGGTTTGGTTTTGTTCTGTTCTCCGTACAGAGAGAACATGAGTTGGAGAATACAGATACAGAATATTACAGTGCATCAATGGAACTGCTTACTAAATTCTAGTCAGTTATATTTGTGCGAAGCCATTGAAGAGAATGGCTTTGCACAAGTGTCACTGAAAGACTAATTTAGCTTGTAGCATTTTTTTAGTACGTGGTCATATGTAAAGGAGGATGCCTACCTAGATTCTCAGACTTCACTGGACTGTCAGTTTTTGCAGAAGCCTCCAAATTATTAAAGGTAGTACAGATCGAACCTCTGTAATCTGGCACCCTCCGGATCTGATCAGTGGAGAATCAGAGAATTTTCAAGTCCACTGGAGGTCGATATTGTCTAGCAGCATTACCAACATTTCTTACATCCAAGTAAGCAGTGAAAGACATTTAGGGGTAAATAACACAGAACATTGAGAGCCAAGACTAGCGACTGAAAACAAACTACATGGGACTGCGGGAAACTTGGTCACACCTATGACAGATTTTAGCATCTGGCTAAAATCATGTGGGACCTCAGATGTTGCTGGACCAGTGAGTACTGGATTTGAGAGGTTCAACCCGTACACTTAATCTGGAAATAATTGAACCATGACCGAGAGTACCTTCTGATATTTATAGACTTGCTTTTCAGAGTTCACAATTCCTCTAACTTTGTTCAGATGAACAATTGTATTTCTTGCCGCCTTTGTATCTTCCTGTTTTACAAATGATTAGCTCTGTGTGTCTGTGAAACAGAAACTCTTCAATGTCCGTTGCATATTTGTTAGCTGCTTCTGCACTGAACCATAAATATTTGTAAATAGGGTTTTTGATAGGTGTAGCTTTACAAATTATTGCTGTGGCATTCTCCTTGTGGCTCAGTCCCATGCGAGGAGATTGATAAGACCAAGGACCCAGGATTCCAGAACTTCTTTAGCCAGCTGCAGGGTTTTGTGGTCATTGACATCCACCCCAAGTGCCTCTACTGCCTCTACCTCCTTGGGGTAGCTCAAAGTGCATTGTTGGCTGTTCCTTCCCATGCAAAACCCATTAAGCTCTTGAGTGGAGGCTTTTGAGATTCCTGGCAGATTACACTGACACACCCCCTCCAATCAATCTCTGTGCATTGGTTAGAGTCACTGAGAAATCTTTTGGAGCGTGGTGACTGCTGGCTCCATGGCCAGTAGGTGTAGAACCAAGAACGACTTCTTTGAGGAGCGTCCCTGTAGGTGTCCACCTTGGGTGTCTGGGGCGCTGCTGTACCTCTAGTCTGAGAATTTAGGTAGCAGTGCCCTCAGTAGGCTGCGCACGCGAGGCAGCTGGCACGTGGTGGTGCGGCTACTCTGCATGCACAGCCAACTGTCCTTTCAGTTCCTTCTCTGCTACCACCGGCTTCACTCGGAACAGATAGCTGCCCTCCTAGTCTTTTCAAAGTTTTATTAGAGTGAGTTAATGGTGTTAGTTGTTACAGTAGTTTGTTAAACAGTTATAGTTGGTTTTAAACATTTTTCCCTTCTTGTTAGGGCCTTTTTCCTTTCACTGTTTTTTTTTCTCCCTGGGTTCCCCAAGTTTCAAATGCTGCCTGTCTTGCAGGCTTTCCATACCTGTGTCAGATAGCCGTTCGCTGTGTGTCTAGTGCCTGGGACAAGTGCATTCTACTTCCCAGTGTGAGTACTGTAAACAGTTCGTGGCATGCAGGAAGGCGGCCAGGGAACTTCAGCTGAAGCTGTTTCTTTTAGAAAACACTATGCGGCTAGCATCAGATCCTGAGCATTTGACACTGCCAAGGCAACCATCTACAATGGCAGTATCGGAAAAAAGCTGCTCCTTCAGGCTCCAGCACCAAGGACTCTGTCAGACCAGCAGTCTAAGAAGTGAGCCCATTCAGCCACCAGCGGTGACTCTCCCTCAAAAGCGGGCACCAGCTCACAAAACACCTTCAGTACCGGCTGCACCTAAGGCACCAGAGAGAGAGGCACCGATGCATCCCGAGATGCTGAGGACCTTTCTAAGGTGCCAAGCAAGCTGAAGTCTAAATCGGCACCGAAAAAGCCGTGGTCCAGCTCCGCACCATGTCCATGCTGCCCCCGGTGCCAAAGAAACATAAGCAATTGGCGCCGATGGCACAGCAGATCCTGCCAGCACTGACCATGACACCACCTCCAGCATCGATGACTATGGCACCGCAGCTGCTCATGTAGTGAAGAACTATGCATCACCTCTATACCGCTGACTCTATTCAACACCGACTGTACCCTGACTTTGGCAAGGTTCAGCCTCTCTACTCCTGCAAGATCGGCATTGCCTCTGTTGAGCAATTAGGATGAGAAGCCTATTGTAGATATCCACATATCCAGGCACTCCTCTACCAAGCAATCACAACTGCTGCCTCAGTAGCAACTGGCTGCTCCCCTCCAGTACCAGTGCCCACTGTCTGGCCCTACTGGGACCCTTGGACGTTGTATAGGGCACAGAAGCAGCAACGGCAGCCTTAGCCACCTCCCACCCATATCTCATCCTTGTCACCAAGTGATAGATACCCTAAGCCTCTTCCCCCTATATCGGAGGATGACTTCTAGTCATTCCAGGAGGTATAAGAAGGTGGCAGATGTGTTGGAGATCTCCCTGGTGAAACTGCTGGACATCCAGCATAAGCTAACCAGTATTCTTCATGCCTTCTTGGTGAAATTAGCACTACCAATGAACCCAGCCCTGATGGACCCAGCCAAATCTATCTGGAAGACACCCGCTACCATTCCATTGGTCTGCAAAAGATCAGACAGGAAATATGTGATGCCACAAGAGGCTGATGTTCAGTTCTCCCATTTCTCTCCTAAATCTCTGGTGATAGAAGTGGTAAATCAAAGGGGAAAACAAAGTTGCCCCGACCACTCCATATGACAAAGAATGGAAATGTTGGGACTTAAAGGGCAGGAAGGCTTATTTATTGGCATCATTGCAATTACATATTGATAACTACACCGCCCTCCTACACCGCTACACCACATATTTGAACAGGTGGCACATTTTATTGAAAGTCTTCCAGACAATTAGAGGGAACAGTTTAAGGCAAACATAAATGAAGGTGTCCTTATTTCCTGCAATGCCTTGCTAGCGGCCTTGGACTCTTCAGGTACAACAGCTCGCTCCATTGCCACAGCCATGGTGCTAAGAAGAGCATCCTAGCTGCACTTACCTGGCTTTTCACAAGAGGTACAAGCAACCATGGAGAACCTTCTCTTTGAAGGCTCAAAGCTATCCGCCAACTCCATGGATGCTTCTCTGCATGTTCTTAAAAACAAAAAAACAACACCTCATGTTCTGCATTGAAGATCCTGGGTATCCAAGTACCTGCAACAAAGAGGAAGCAGGGAAGATATTTTACACACAGATATAGGTCCTTACCCTTCAATCAATCAGAGGCAATATGAGGCCAGATGAAGACAGTGCTAGACTAGGCACAGGCAGAGCACCGATCAACCCTCAGCCTCCCAACCTTCAAACTCTAGACAAACATTGTGACTGTCTGTCTGGTTGAGGATACAGTAAGCCACATATCTCTCAGGCATCCAGAGAGACTACCTACATTGAACAGTCGCCTGACACCCTTCTATCCGAATGGAGTTCCATCACCCTGGATAGATGGGTACTGGACGTTGTCAAGGTTATTGTCTCCCTTTTTCATTTATTCCTCCAACCCATCCTCCCTCCCCCGTTGACCTTCAGGGACCCATCTCATCCAGGTGCTCAATCACCTACTCCCACTGGAAGCAATAGAACCTATGCCCCCATGTCAGAGGGGAAAGGGATTCTACTGCATTTATTTCCTTACAGCAAAGAGAATGGGAGGATGGAGGCAGATTCTCAGTTTAAGAAAGCTCAACCATTACATATGCCCTCAATGGTTCAAGATGGCCATCTTATCCATAATAGTCCCTGCCTTAGAGAAAGGAGATTGGTTATTGACCCTGGGCCTGCAAGATGCATATTTTCACATGTTGATTCATCCAGCACACAGAAAATGCCTTTGTTTTGTGGTGAACAATGAACATTTTCAATACAAGGTGCTCCCCTTCAGACTCTCCATACTACCACGGGTCTTTTCCAAAGTAGTGGCCGTTGTGACAGCATGCCTCCGCAGACAGGGAGTCACCATTTTTCTGTGTCTTGATAAGTCTATGCTTTTAACAGTCAAGAGACATAAAAAGCAGTGAACCTTACTATATCAATGTTTCAGAATCTAGCTTTACAGATAAATCTGCAAAAATGCAAACTCACACCAACACAAAAATTAGAGTTCATAGCAGCTAACCTGGACTGCACAGTGGGGATAGCCACACTTCCAGGCAGTCTCAGAACCGGTGGGAATAGCACAGAACTGGTGTTGAATAGCGCACAACCATCCTCCTGTCAGTTCAGAGTTATGCCTTCAACTATTAGGTCTCATGGCGGCAGCCACATTCGTGGTGCAACGCACCAGATTATACATGAGACCACTGCAGTTATGGCTAAGGACAGTCTACAAACCACATTTTTTTTTAGAGCATCAACAAAACCATCTCCATTCCTATCAAGGTGAAGCAGTTGTTAGGTTGGTGGACGGATGCACTCAATGTGTGCCAAGGAGTTCCTTTCCACCCACAACCACCATCCACAGCCCTCATGACAGATGCATCTCTGATGAGTTTGGGTGCATGTACCGGCAAACAAATGATGCAAGGTTGGTGGTCTTCAGAGGAGTCCAAATTACACACAAACATGCTGGAGCTCACTTCCTACATCTAATTTGCAACAGGACAGTACAGATCTTCATGGACAATCTGACAACTAAGTACTACATAAACTGGGAGGAGACAGATCTTACCACCTCTTTATGGTGGCGGTCCAGCATGGAAATGGTATATCCCATACAATATACACCTCTGAGTCACCTTCTTACCAGGCAAGAACAATACCATGGCAGATGATCTCAGCAGGAATTTCAACTCGAATCATGAGTACGAGATCGATACCAAAATCCTATCTCAAGTATTCACTTATTGGGGAATTCCCTATGGTGGACTTGTTTGCGACCAGTGCCAACAAGAAGTATCCACAGTACTGTTCTCATGCGGGATTGGAATGCACTGTGATGGGGATGCATTCACAGTAACATGGAGCGCGCCACTATCATATGTGTTCCCACCAATCCCACTTCTCCATTGGGTTACTAGAAACAAACAGCCCCCACAACTGCCTCCCTCCCTCCCTCTGGTTTTAGAGTATTATCCCTCAAAACCTTTGGGGCTCTCCTTTAGCTCTCTAAAGGTTCATCTGGCCATGATAACCACCTTTCGGCTCCCAATAGAACATAAATTGGTTTTTACCCACTCCATCACTAAATGCTTTTTGAAGTGGATCCAAAATACTTACCTACCCACAAAACCCAGCCCTCCCTTGGGACCTCAATCTAGTGCTTGGGGTGCTAACTCACAAGCCCTTTGAACCCCTAGCTACCTGTTCGATACTACACCTTTCTGTAAAGGTAGCCTTCTTAGTCACCAGCTCCTTTGAGGAGAGATGGGAAACTGGGTGCTCTTATGGCGGATCTACCTTTCATGGCATTCCATAAGAACAAAGTCATTTTCTACCCGCACCCCAAATTACTCCCGAAAGTCCCGACTCCCTTCCATTCTAACTAACCCATTTGTCATCTTCCCCAAACCCCATGCAGATAGCAGAGAGGCTGCATGTCACAAACTGGACATTCGTAGAGCAGTCACATTTTATTTAGACAGAATTAGACAGATATGCAAATCACCAAGATTATTTGTATCAACTACTGAAAGATCCAGGGGCATGCCAGTTTCCAAACAGAGGTTGTCCAGGTGGCTCATAGACTGTATAAGATTGGCTTACCATACCTTGGGCAGGAACCCGCCGATGCAGCTATGTGCTCATTCTACATGAGCAATAGCAACTTCTTCTACAGCATACCTGAATAACATACTTCTGATAGACATTTGTAGAGCTGTCACATGGTCCTCTGCTCCCATGTTTACCAAGCACTATGCACTTGAAACTTACCTGTCTCATGGTGCTCACTTTAGCCAGTCAGTTTTAGCTGCTGTGTATAAAAGCAATCAACCGAAGCTCCCTCCTCTGAGAATGAGTACTGCTTCATAGTCATCTAATGTGGAGCACCCACAGGGACACTCCTCAAAGAAGAGGGTTACTCCTCTTGTGCAGTAACTGAGGTTCTTTGAGGTGGTTGTCCCTGTGGGTGCTCCCACCACTTAATTTCTGGAGCAGGGAAGGAACAGGAGGGGTGGTTGGTTGTGCATGCGGAGTAGTCTAACGAAGGCACTGTTACCTAAATTCTCCAACAAGAGGTGCAGTGTCGCCCCAGACACTTAAGATGGAGCACCCACAGGGACAACCATCTTGAAGAACCTCAGTTATTGCACAAGGTGAGTAACTCTTTTCTCCAGGCTTCTGTTGATCTGTGGATACAGTCTTCTGGTTGATTAGGATGATGTCTCTAACCATGCATTGGAAGTTGTGGCTCCAGTTCTCTGGATTTCCCTAAGTCCAATTCATAGTGAAGTATCTGCCCTTTGAAGAAGACAAAAATTGTTCAGTGAGAAGACAGATGAGTCAAAACATCGACTAAACGACTCCACAGCAATCTTCTGTTCTCTTGGTATCTACATTGCAGGCCCCTGGAGCAAACACCACAGATTCAACCATACAAACGGTGACCAGCCTTCAACCCTTTTATCAACAAAAGTGGAACAAGCAACCCAAGAAGCAACCAAGAATGCAGTAGCATAATATCTGTCCTTTCCTCTCTTACCAACCCCAGCCTCACATTAGAAAGCACTTTTGATGGGATCTTCACACATGTCCATTCATGTCTGCCACTGCCTCCTTTTAAAAGGTCATATGTTGTGACACTTGTCATGAGTTGTGATACTTGTCATGACTTTGCCTTTGTCTGCAGCATTGAACACAGATAGTCTAGAGCTGAGTAAACAGTTGGGACAAATCCTGCTATCCCAGAGTGAAAGCTTCCCTCTTCTGGTGGAAGAACAAGGAGGCAGTGTGTGTATATGCTCCCCTTTGCCCCTCTTCTGCCTACAGAGCGACTGATCACAAATGCTCCCTTACAAGAATGGAGAACCCATCAAATGAACATGTAGCACATTTTGGCCCCCGCCTCCCAAATTCCAGTTACACAGAAATCTCCCAAAGCTATGGGCAGTCCATGAGGTCTGCAAATGATTCCTACCATTTATTTTAACACTATTGTCATGCCATGTTTGATATGGCAAGTATTCTGCATCAGTAAACAAAGAGGAGCAAGGTTCTCCCCTCCCATCCCCTTAAAAAGCCACACTTTGGAGCTGGTATATTTGCTCTTGGAAGCATGCCTCCCAGCAATACAGAATAAATTAACAAATAACATCAGCAGGAAATTCTCCAGGGACCATGAGTGGGACCGCAGCTCAGGGATGGGAGGGAGGGGGGAGCATGGACAGGATTAAGAGATCCAGGCTGAAATCAAAACTGGAGGCAGGGGCAGCAGTAGCCACAGCTTGGCGGGGTGTTGGGCGCAGGTCCCTGGGGCCAGGAGCAGAGTTGGTATGGGCTGTGCCCTACTGAATGTTCTTCTTTGCCCCGATAGGGAAGGTGACACCCCGCCTTTTTGGGGACCACTTCTCTAATCCAGTTCAAAATATTATAAAATTACTACCGTTATTGCCTCTTTACAATTTTTAACCTTGCAATTTACTCATTCAAAAATGTTACACATAAGTTTTCCACATTTCCCTGGTAAAAACTGATACAGAAAGCTCACTTTTCTTCCCCACTTGAGAGAGATTGGCACTTGTTCAGTCTAGCAAATTCCTAAGACTATGATGCATATCTGTTGCAATGAGGCTAAAATGAGTTTGTTTTAATTTTGTTTTGAACACTAGACAGAATATACAGTTTGGGAATTCCCTGGTCTGGCACCCTCGGAACCTGAGGGGTCCTGGACCAAGGGATGTCAATGCTGCCCTGCTCCTGGGCTCCTTTCCCTGGAGCTCCCAAGGCTGGGGCTCCCATCCTGCTGCATACTCACTGCCACCAGAGTTCCCCCCGGGTTCCAGCTGGGACCTCCAGCCCCTCTGCTGCTGGGTGTTTCCCAGTGCTCCCCGGAAAAGGCTCCCTCTCACTTGAGGTTACCTTGCTGGAGCCATCCAGCCACTCCAGCCCAGTTGCCACGGGATTACCAGGTTCCCTGGCCTGGGCTCCCCGGCTGCCTGGCCCCGCTGCTACCAGAGGATCCTCGGAGTTTCTCATACTCTGGGTGCCGCTGACCCCATTGCTGGGGCCAGTCCTGCTCCCAGCGAGAGTTCCTTGGGGTTCCTCGACCCAGGACTGCTTGGCCGCTGCCAGGCCCTGCTGCTGCCTGGGGTTCCCTAGCTGTGGCAGGGGCTCCCGGTTTGCCAACTGGCCCCACTCATGACGGGGGGTTCCCTGGCCTGGCCTGGCCTGGCCTGGGCTCTGCAGCTGCCACCTGGCCCAACTGCTCTTGGCCCAGCCAGGGCTCACCAGCCCTACAGTCTCCTGGCTGGATCCCACTCTTAGCCTCCCAGACTCTCTAGTCCAGTGCTATGTGGCCCTGCCAGACTATGGATGTTGCCGTACCAGAGAGTCTCGGATTTGGGAGGTTCAACCTGTATATGATTTGGTTAGTTCTGAGAAAAGGTAGCTAATTTTCAATAATTAAGTTCTATCTTGTTTCCTTTCTAACCAGGCTGCTTTTGTCCGAGATGTATTGTTGCCAGGAGAATGGGATGTCTGTGTAACATCATATGAAATGCTTATTAAAGAGAAATCTGTGTTCAAAAAATTTAACTGGAGATATCTAGTTATAGATGAAGCCCACAGGATCAAAAATGAAAAATCGAAGGTAATTTAGATTTTACTCCAAGTAGATATTTGCATAGATTACAGTAACGTTGCAGTAATAGTCTCAATAATTGTTGTGGTCTTTTTCAGTTGTCAGAAATTGTGAGGGAGTTCAAAACTACAAATCGGCTGCTGTTAACTGGAACTCCACTTCAGAACAATTTGCATGAACTCTGGGCACTTCTCAACTTCCTTTTGCCAGATGTCTTTAACTCAGCTGATGTAATGTTTCTTCTTTTTCTTTAACAGTTTATTTAATTTTTAATAATTTACTGATTTTGGAGAAATAGAAATAACATTAATAGACTTGGTTAATGATGTAACCATGTCTGGTTGTTGAAAGATACAATTTGTAGATGAATTCATCCAATATATTTTGTATACTGTAAGTTGTTTTAAACATTGACGACTTAGCATGCATATTGAGTGTTTCAGACAGTGTGATTTGATATTAAAGGATTATGTACTGTGGGTGTATGAATGACTAACTTTAGTATCAAATCAAATTTTAAAGAATCATTTTGTCATTAAGACTTCACAACTTAAAATTCAGTTAGCAAGATTTTGATTCTGTAGGAGTAAACGGCCAATTGCAAAGCTTGAGTGGCTTATGCTCACATCTGTTGACTTTCTTACTATAGAAGATATGATTGGTGACTCCCTTCAACAGAAAAGAGCTACTATATTAAATTTTATTTTGAGTATACGAGGTCTCCCATAAAGACTTGGAGAAACATGACATTTATAAATGGAACAAATGAGAAATAGCACTTGGATTCCAAAAGCAACTTACTTGGCTATTTGCTTTCTGTATTCTTCTCTTATTTGAATTTGAACTAATTTTCCTCCCTCTTACATCAGCTTCTGTTGTGAAGTCACCCTGTTTTTGTGGACAGGACATGGAAATGAGTATAGTGTCACACAATCAGCATTGTGTAATTTCAGGATGATTACACAGGTTTTGTGCTGCTATAATCATATCTGGTTTAGATACTGATATAGTTAAAGCAGAATTTTTTTTTTTAGGGGGGATGCCATCATAGCTAGTATAAATGTACTTATATTGGTATAGCAGAATTACTTATATTATGAAAATTAAATTGAATTTATAACAAGTTTATAGGGTAAACTACTTTTTTTCCTTATTGTAATAGATTAACTTGGTATAGTTAATTTCTGTATATAAAATATTTTTTTTAATATAGGACTTCGATTCATGGTTTGATACAAATAACTGTCTTGGGGATCAAAAGCTGGTGGAACGTCTCCACATGGTGAGTGTTTTTTTTTTTTTTTTTTTTATATAAGTGTCACATTCATAAGAGATGTAAAATCCTGTTAAACTTACCATTTAACTGGTTAACTAATTAAACCCGTTAATGGATTAAAAGAGTGGCTGGGATTTAGCAGCCTTGCATGCAGTGGAGAGGGAAAGGCTGCTGGCTCCCAGCTGTTGACATGCTTGTGCCGGGTGGAAACAACAGCGGAGGGAACGGGGGAGGAGATGGCTGCTGGTAGCCCTGCCTGTCCCAGATGGCTAGAGCAGCTCTCCACCCATGATGTGCAGCTCCTGGGTAATGGTTAACTGTTGTTCGGTAAGCATCACCCTTAATGGATGATGTTTACCAGGTAAATGGTCAGTCAATTACCTGTTCACATCCCTAATTCATGTAATGTTGAAGGAGTCAGTATCACTTCATTAACAAGTCTGCTTGTTTCCAGAGACTTTTCTGATGTCTTTGCTCATAGAACATTAGGGAAAATAACCTTATTTCAAAAACTAGGCTATACTTTCCGATTTGTTATTTGCATGTTAATTGCTTTCTGACTTAAGTGATGCAAAGGATGTATATAATTCTGAAATAGGCATGATTGCATAGCATTGAGCCCAGATCTTAGGTTTTGGAAACAAGTATACAAATTCCAATATAATGTTTGAGGGAATTCAAGACTACAAATTGGCTACTCTTAACTGCACTTCAGAACAATTTGTATGAACTTGGGCACTTCTCAACTTTCTTTTGCCAGATATTTTTGTGTTGCCAGGAATTGTGTGTTCAAATAGCCTTCTCCCTCCCCCATGTTAAAAGAATATTATTACAGTTGCAAAGTCAAGTACTCGTATAGGAAATGCCTGAATTAAGATTGTCTATACAACCTTATGCATTGTGATAGACTTTAGTTAGAGGATCCTATCCTATTTTTTTCCATGGGATCCCTGCCTCATTCTGTGCATAGGATGGATGGTGCTAAATTAATATCAAAAGCTATTTAGTAGGCTTTCTTGTTATTGTTTGTTTAAACGGTCCAGTGTTTTATTTACTGAACACTCTTAAACCCCTGTCCTGAAGACAGAATTAATTTCCTCTGACTATTGTATGGCATTTATCACTATAATATCTGAGTGCTTCATAAATATTGGTAAGTATTTTCACAACATTCCTGTGAAATGGGGGCAGATACCCATCTGTAAAATATGGCTATCTAAGGCACAGAGAGAAATCAAGTGTCTGGTAATTCTAGATGCACAGCTCGAGATCCCCATGATTCTGACACATCAGGTGCTTAGTGTTTCATATGTTCAAAGCACAGCTCCTATTTTCTTGTGATTCTATTCTCCTCTGTAGGTCAGGCTCTCTGTTCTTAAGTCTCCCATGATGCACCACAGTCTCTCCCTTTGATGACCATAGCCTATGCAGTCAGGGAGCATCATAATGCAAATGCAGTATGTGATGTGACTAAAGCTGCAAATCTTTTGCAGAAGTCATGGATTCTGTGACTTTCCAGGACCTCGATGACTTCTACGGTGACTGGTGCAGCTGACCCTAGGGTGGCCCAGGGCCAACTACAACAAGTGCTGCTCCAGCAGCCCCAGGCACCTGGTCTCAGAGGCTCCCCTGGAGCAGAGGCAGAGCCTCAAGCCGCCACCTTCCCAGCACCTAAGATTTAGTGAGGATATTTTTAGTAAAAGTAAATATTCCTGACTAAATCATAGCCTTAGACATGATATCTAGCTAGGCAGCTCAGCCTACAGAGGAGAATGAGGACATTAGACAACCAAATTATAGCTTGTATGAGGCACAGTGGGGGGGCATATTTTATTTTTGGTAAGCATACAATTTTGTGTGTACAACCGCCACCTGTGAAACACTTCATTTAGCTGAATATTCAGTTTTCTTTCAAAACAGTTTTGACATTCATCCATTGTGAGTTATAATGGAAGCACATGAAAAACCAAACTGAAATTAAAGTGATGAATTCAAATCTTTTTCCAATTAGAATCATATATATTGAAAGTATCAGAAATTCTAAAATTGGAAGAAAATGCAATAGCTCTATGGTATTCTTACTCATCTTGGCTAACACAAGTAACTCCCACTTATTGTGAGTGGTGCGGGCTAAAGCAAAATTAGCTTTAGCGGGAGGTAATTTCCTAGAGAGTAATGGCTTGATGACCACGCTTATTTTTGCAAAATCTCCAGCAGCCATTTTGACTTTGGGTCATCCTCCTATAGCATGATCATCTGTAAATGCTTGCCATGCTTTATAACAAAAACAGAGGAGACATTTTCACCAGAGCAATATTGATATTAGCCATACTGATCTTTTCTTCCATTTCTCCCTGTCTCTGTTCAGCATAGTCTGAATTCTTCAGAGGAAGCTTAGGTGTGTTCCTCTGGAAAATAGCTGCCTATATATCAGTGATGGGCAACCTAGGATAGTGAATAGGTTGCATCAGTGGCCCTCCTTCATCTCAGTGGGCCACAAGATTGTCACGTCCAAGACAGTCTCTTGGGATAGCTGACTGCACTTGCATACCTAGAATTTGCTGAGTGTGCAAACTGAACTGTAGCAGTACTATGACTGGATGCAAATGGGAGCACATGGCTCTCTGTCAATATTGTGTGAAATCAGTATATACCTCATGTCACGTGCCCCTTGCTTTACATGCATGTCACTTTAGTAATACCAGTAGGAAAAATGATGCGTATGGTAACCTGCAGAATCTGAATCCTGCATGTGGGCACCGATAAACAAAATGTCTCATGGGCCCCATATAGAATCTTGATGGGCTGCGTATGGCCCACAGGCTCCCCACCACTGCTATATATCAATCATTTTTCCAGAGGGCCCAGTAAGAAGTTGGAAATTCTAGGAGAAACAATGAAACATACTGCTCTCCAGTACCAATGGATTAGTTTCCAGAAACATATTCAATTAATTTTCTCTATTGGATGATACCTTTTGCTATCTAGGAAATAACAAATGGTGAAACATTTAATTTCTTGGTTTATTTGAAACTCAGCCTAAACATTAATGTTCTTTAGGTACTCAGGCCGTTCCTCCTACGGCGTATTAAAGCTGATGTAGAGAAGAGTTTGCCTCCAAAGAAAGAAGTTAAAATTTATGTGGGTCTAAGCAAAATGCAGAGAGAATGGTAAGTAATTCAGGCACTTATCTGTACTACTGTGAAAGCTGACTGAAAAAAGTGATGTGAAAAGCTAACTGGTAATCAGTGGGGGCTGAGGCAGTACCTCACCTGCTGTGGGCAGAGGGCTGCTCTAGCCCTGTAGGGGGTATGCCATGGACAGTGGCTGCTCCAGCATCTGAGCAACCTCTGTCTGTGGGGAGCCTGGACACCGCTGGCAACCCCAGCCCTTCATAACTTCTACAATAAAAAATGGCCTTCGATAATTGGAAGTATCACTTTCAATATAGGTATACACGAATCTTAATGAAGGATATAGATATATTGAACTCTGCTGGGAAGCTGGACAAAATGAGACTATTGAACATCCTGATGCAACTACGAAAATGTTGCAATCATCCTTACCTCTTTGATGGAGCAGAACCAGGTCCACCTTACACAACAGATATGCATTTGGTTACCAACAGTGGCAAAATGGTTGTATTGGACAAATTGCTACCAAAGTTGAAAGAACAAGGTATGAATCATATTTCTTTTCTGATGTGTTTGAATCATTTGTCTGATTTCTTGTCTGATTCATTTCATTAATAGAATTTACTCTCTAAATGTATTTTCTCTGTAGATCATAGATATGTTGGAGTTGTGGAGGCTAAGGCGGCCTCATAGGTAATTGGATCACAATTCATTAAAGATTTTATATATCAGGATCCGGACTTTGAAATCTGTTCTTTGGTTAAGTGGGGCCACTGAAGCTTTAGTTGGTCCTGAATGTAGTAGCCTGCTTTCTCAGAAACAGCTGCCAAAAGCACAGTATTGTGGAGTTGTGCTGACTATACTGGCTCTCTATGGTTCTGTCTAGACTGCAGAGTTATATTGGGGAAAAAAGATACGCAAATTGCAAATCTTTTCCTGCTTTTTGGGGGGGGAGAGGAGAGGCTTTTCAAAAATTTGACTCGTTTATACAGGGCCAAATTTCGGAAAAACCTCCTCTGTCAGAACATTCCTTCTTCCTCATACAATGAGGAATACAGGGATGCTGAAAGAACCCGTCTGCTTTTTTGGAAACTGTTCCGAAAAAGCTGACACGTTCCTTGGACGTGGCGGTATCGCAGAAAAGCTCTGCAGTGTAGACATAGCCTTTAAGATAGATACCAGATTCTATTGAAAACCTTGTTGTTAAACCTTCAAGGCCCTCTCGGAATTGGTCCATGATACTTTGAAGCATATCAGCATCCCTTAAGGACAGCATTTCTTAAGACATCTGAAACTCAACTTAAGGGGAAGCTTGTGAAAGTGGGGAAACTGTGCTTTCTTGGCAATAAGGTTTAGGTTCTGGAATTACTACTATGATGGATCAGATTCACCACAAATATTACTGCCTTTAGAACAAAGCACTAATTCAGTTAGTGTTTGTGTAGACAGACCTAAGCACAGCAAAGAAGGAGATAGTAGAAAACTTTGGAGCAAGGGAAGACTTAAAAAAAAAAAAAGCTGCCATGGGCAGTAAGAAGTAAACCCAGCCTTTGTCTGTTGGCCTGTATTATTGTTTTATCCCTTGGGAGACTTTCAGACACTATAGTGATAGGTGTCATTAAAAGATTCTAGATACAAGTTAACAAATCAAAATAATAGTGTTGGCCTCTTTTTTTTTTTTTTCTTCTGAGGCTTGATACTATATGCTGTTAGCCTCACCTGTGGCAATTGCCTTAAGTCCTACAAAAAATTGTCTGAATTAATTAAAAATGGATTGCAATGCACAAACCCTTATCCACTGTAAAGGATAAGTGTCATGACTGATTGTAAGAAATAACGGTGGCAGTTTTGTGGCTATTTATGAACATCATAAACAGACCAGTAAATTTCAGTTCTGTTGTGTTGCAGTAGGATGCATTCTTCAATGCTGATCTTGATAAGTTTGATACATTTTAAAAATGTATTTAAATCATAATTCTTTTAAAATACTGTGATATATACCAGACTGATCAATTGCTCTTCAGATTTTTATTTTCTAGTGTTTGTGTGAAGGCATTGGGGAAATGGCTTGATTCTGCTCACTTTTAATGAAAAGATGGATGGATAGTGGTTTTTATAATCTTATTTAGTGCTTATCTGTGTATTGGCAGTTTTTGTACTTGTATACAACTTCCAGTAAAGGATCAATATAATTTTCACAGTAAGAATGAAGAATTTTTAAAGAATATTGAAATGTCTGTGATGCTATGGGTAAAATATTGAATAGCAATATCTGACTATTGTAGGTCAGCGTTTTATATATGTCTTTGTGTTCACTTAAAGGTTCCATGTTAAGAGGTTTTAGAACCTTAAATGGCACTTTTAATACTTTATCTTAATTTTAATTAGATTACTTTTAAAAAAATCATATTACTAGTAATTTTTCTCCGGTGTAATTTTATCGGTAGGTTCTTAAATGCTGAAAGAAGTATATTATAAATAGGGATGTTAAATTTAATCAAATAATTGATTAGTTGATGGATTTTCTGTCAACTAGTCAATAAGCAGGGGAGTCGCAGTGGGTTAGCTTCCGGCTCTGGCACCAGCCTTAAATGTATAAAAAGGCTGGAATGCTGTGGGGGGACCCAGAGTGAGCCGGGAATTAGCTGTCTTGGCTCATGCTGGGTACCACCCTGCTTAACTTCTGATTTTTAAATGTCACGGCAGCTTCTTAATACTTTAAAAAGCACTGCACCTGGTCCCCACTACCCCCTGCCACCTGCGCAGATGCTGCTGGGGGGGAACTGGCTCCTGCTCCCCTCCCCTTGTTGCCTCTTACTAGTCGAAGGACTAGTCAACTTGTTGCTTAACTCCCTAATTATAACTAGATGTCCACATAGCTTAATTACCAGTCATAATCTTGCTCTACAACAGGCATCAGCAACCTTTCCAAAGTGGTGTGCCAAGATTTAACCCTCCTGGGGAGGGGCGAGCCTTTCTCCACTGCACACCCATGGACCACCTTAGTCAATACAAACCTTTCTGCAGACTACCAATTGCTAATGGAAAAATCACTGTTAATTACATAATTATGCTCAAACCATTTTGTTAGTGCTGCAGCTGGGGAGAGTGGTTTAATTTAAATTATTAAACAGATTAAGCATTTTAACTTTCTCATGTTAGTTTATAAAATTTCATTTTAAATAAAGTAAAATATAATGTTCAGTACAAAAGGTTTCAATATTTTCTTATTTGTGGCAGGGTTGGGGAAATTTTTTTCAGTTGGGGGGATCACTGACCCACAGAAAAATCAGCTGGGGACCACATAGTGAGAAGCAAAAAACCTCTTTCCCAAACCCCCAATCCTCACTGATGTGGCTCCCAACTGAGACCCCTCACTCCTCTGGCACTCGAACCCTTCGGGATGAGGAGAAGGGACAGGAGAACTGAAGTTCAGGGCTTCCTAAAGGCCAGATGTCCTCTTCTGTGGTTCCAGAGTTAGTGCATTTTGTGGCCCTCCCCTTAAGGTCTGGACTGGGAACAAAAATGAGGGGTTCAATGTGCGGGACAGGCCTTCTCGTTAGTGGGATAGGGATGCAGGATCTGGGCGGGAGGTGGGGTGTGCAGGACCGGGTGTGAAGGGCAAGGTCTGGAAGGGAGTTTGGCAGCAGAGGTGAGAGTACCAGCAGGGATATGAGAAGGAGTTTGGGGGCAGGAAGGGGTTGGGGGAGTAACGCAGAAAAAGTGAGAGGTGAGAATGCAGCTAAATAGCTAGTTGGGGAGGGAGGCAAAGAAGTGGGGAGCAAAGGAAAGTACAGCTTCTGCAAAGTATAATTGTATCCCTGCTCATATCTTCCCTCTGCTCCAGCCTTGCTTCCCCCAGCCAGATCCTCTGCATTGCCTCATGCTCCTCAGTGCAACCTCTGCCACTTCCTGTCCTGCCCCTTCATCCTCCTTCACCCCCACATCCCTGTGTCCCCCAGCGCACTCACCAGCGCCACTGGGACTTGCTGCCCCTGGGAGCAGTGCTAGGGCAGGGAGAGGCAGGGCGGGGGTGACACATAGTCTCTTCCCTGCCTGGCCCAGCTGATGGCCTGCAGGCTGTGGCAGGCGGAGCCTGGGCTGCCCAGGCAGGCACAGCAGGGTGCTGGGGAAGGAGCTACCTGCCCCTGCACATAGTCCGCGGGGAGCAGAGCAGTGTGCCACGTGTGACCTTCTGCCCAGCGGAGTAGGCCCAGTCCCGGCCCCCCTCAAAGCAGGAAGGAGAGCCTGTAGCATGGGAGGCAGCCCCAAGGATGCACAGGCGCCTCTCCCACCCCTCCACCCCAGCAGGAAGCCGGAGTTGTTGCTCCAGCCTGCAGCTGCGCTGCTGAGACTGGAGCCACAGCATGAGCTCCCTGCTGCGAGGGGGAGCGGTGGGGTGGGGCTGAATTCCTTCATGCCAGTGAAAATTGGCTTGCATGCCACTTGCGGCACACATGCCGGGGGTTGCTGACCCCTGCTCTACAATCTTATGTTTAAGTAGAAGAAAACAAACCAAAACAGCTATAGTATTTATATATAATTCTTAGTAATTTAACGATTTTACTTCTAATAGGCTCACGAGTACTAATCTTTAGTCAGATGACCAGAGTACTAGACATCTTAGAAGACTACTGCATGTGGCGAAATTATGAATATTGTAGATTGGATGGACAAACACCTCATGATGAGAGACAAGTGAGTGTTTAAAAAAATTACAAATAAAATTCTGTACTCAAAATGTACAGTTACTTTGACAATTTCTTATTTATACAGGCTTCTATTAATGCATATAACGAACCTGGCAGCTCCAAGTTTGTGTTTATGTTGAGCACACGGGCTGGTGGTCTTGGAATCAATCTGGCTACTGCTGATGTTGTAATTCTTTATGATTCAGACTGGAATCCACAAGTAGATCTGCAAGCTATGGTAAGAAATTCAGACAAATAACATTGTATTTAAACTCTGTTTTTTTAAGAAAACTGACATACAAATGTGTGTGTATATAGCATTTCCTGTGTCCTGGATTAGGTTCTATATACACTTTTTGTTCACTTTAATTCAGTAGTGCTGTCATCTTAAAATTAAGACTGATTTCTCTGCTTCAAGAGTAGTTGATGTTTAAAAGGATACAGCAGTTAGGTAAATTTTAAAAAACCTTAATCTGCCACTTTAAGACATTGGAGTAATCACTACAGTAAAGTCTTGGTTATCTGACCTAAACGGGACCAGAGGATGGTTGGATAATCGCAAATGTCGAATAATAGGGACGGTGCTGGCTTGTGGTGGGGTAGGGGCCTGGTGCGCTCTGGCCGAGGGGCGGGAGTGGAGCAGCATTGGCAGCAGCGGTGGCGGTGGCTGGGGGGGGGCCCTGTCAGGTGGGCTCTGCTTTTTGTCTTGGGGGCTGTTGGCACGTGCGCGCTGCCCCCCCTCCCTGACGGATTCCGGATGCAGCATGCTCGTGAGGGGCCTTGTCCTCCCCCTTCCTCTTCCTCCCACGGGCTGCCTGGATGTGCCCAAGGCCCTGGCGCTCCTGCCTCTCCTCAGCCCGGTGGCGGCCACACCCCCCCGCCCCTTCCCTTCCTGCCTCAGCCCGGACTCCCTGCCTGCTCTGGCCGGGAGCCGGGCTTGCTCCGCAGGGGAGCAACTCCTTCCCTTCTCTTCCCCTTCCCCCCCCCCCAATCCCGCAAAGTTTTGGGAGGGGAAAGAGGGTCCAGACCCGCTTCTAAAAGCATCCTCCCCCTTCCTCTTCTTCCCTCCTCCCCCAGGTCGCCCGAGTGTGCCCAAGGACCTGGCGCTCCTGCCTCTCCTCAGCCTGGCGGCAGCCCCTCCCCTCGCCACACCCCCCCTCCCCTTCCCTTCCTGCCTCGGCCCGGACTCCCCGCCTGTTCCAGCCGGGAGCCGGGCTCGCTCTGCAGGGGGGCAACTCCCTCCCTTCCCCCCAGCCCGCAAAGTTTTGGGAGGGGGGAGCGGGTCTGGGCTCGCTCCCAAAAGCGGAGCCGCTAATGCGGCAGGACAGCCAGGATCGGGCCCAGCATACCTGAGTGCTCGGTGAGCCCGCAGCACAGGCATGAGCTGCCCCAGGCGTGGGATGGGGAGGTAAGGTTGCCGAGCCCACGCTGCGTGCTGGGCTGAGGGGAGCCCCTGCAGACCTGCCAACCAGAGTTCCTGCCCAGCCCTGGAAAAAGGGAAAGCAAGGCCATTGTGGTAGGAAGTGTCCTTGGAGCCCCTTGCCATCATGTGACAGGCAGCACTGTCAAATAAAACGGAAGGTCGGTTAAGTGAAGGTTGGATAACCGAGACTTTACTGTATTATCTTTTGAGTTGAATCAACTTTTCTGTTACCAATTTACATTAAAAAGTATGCACATGCTTAATCCTTACATTCAATAATGTCTTTGATCTTATGGAGAGAACAATAATTTGTCCTAGACATTGCAAAGCAATAAAGCTAATATTTAAAAAACTTTCATATTGAAGGCATAAATTATAAAATGTATATGCACAAGTGGGTCTGTGTGCACACTGATATGTTGCAAATCTGAACATTTCAGCCAGGCTGAAGATGTTTTCAGATATGCTTAATAAAGGCTGTTCAAAAGAATGACACAACGAGGGCATAACAAAAACAAAGGGATGGAAGTTACAGCGAGACAAATTCCAGGTGGAAATGAGGCCCAACTTTAACAGTGAAAGGATAATTTATCTTTTGATCAAACTGTAAAGGGAGGGGGGGGGATGTAGTCTCCATCTGTCTTGAAGTAAGACTTGAAAGCAAAGCCTCTCTAGAAGATGCTTTAGTCTAACATACGTTATTAAACTCAGTATAAGAATAAGTGAATGAAAGGCTGTTTATATGTAGGAGGTCAGACTAGATCATCTAATGGTCTCTTAGCAAATGTGAAATATCTGTTAAATATGTGCATGTCTTATAGACAGAAATCTTCAGCTACGTGTACTATTGCACGCTTCTCTCTCCTCAGTGCAAAAGATCTCATTAATTAAGCTTTATTGTGCCATAAAAACTGTTTTTGAGTGGCTATGTCAACTGAGTTTAATGAAAGGATTTTAACATGAAAATCAGGTATTTTATTTCTACAAACTAGTATGGTGATAAAGAGAACTACCTCTTAAAAGGATTTAAAATCCAAGCAGTAATTGTATGTATTTATATTTTAGTACAAGCACATGCAATGCTAAATACATGTGTCATAATTTTCTGCATAGGATCGAGCACACAGAATTGGCCAGACAAAGACTGTTAGAGTGTTCAGATTTATCACGGACAACACTGTGGAGGAAAGAATAGTGGAAAGAGCAGAAATGAAACTTCGTTTGGATTCCATAGTCATTCAACAAGGTAAGTATATTGAAATAGCTTTTCTTCCTCTGTACTATGCTATTTCTCTTTTGCATGAACAATCAGGATGAAGTTTTGGTCCCATTGAAGTTAATTTGAGACTTGCTATTGTCTTCACCGGGACCATGATTTCATATTTTGTTCTTAGGATAGAAGGGATGATACATTTATTATTTGTTTTTAAGTGTAGCAATTTTCCACCATAACACTTGTCACTAGGGGATGTAAAATCTCTTTTCAAAATGTTTAGTGGTTAAACTATATGTTTGTTGATGGGTTAACTGACTGCTGCAGCACACTGTAGTCAGGGAAGTGTGGCAGCCAGGCAAGGTGCTGGTTAACCAGTTATTGGTAAGCATCACCTGGTAATGTTTACCAGGTGATGCTTACTGGGTAACCTGTTAACCATTTACACCTGTACTTATTACTGCTTTATGGAATGACTAGGGCATTCCAGATGGCCAAGAATGAGGTATACTTGAATAAAAATGTAAACAAGTGAAAGGTTTAAAAAGCTAAGTTTAGTAAGAGTCACTCTACAGTGTCTAATTGTAGAGTAATAGAATAAAAAGGTAAGGATGATGTAATTCCATACATTAGTCCAACTTTTTGATTAGTCTAACTTGAAATCAATTATTTTAAAAAGTACATAGTTATTGCTGCCATGTTCGCAGGGAAGTGTGGACTTGAAATTTTGAAAATGCTGACCAGGAATGACAGGCTACAAGCAAGACCTAAAATTACTGAATCTGTTCTTTGATGGACACCCTCAATTTGTACTACTAAGCAATAATCAGTTCTTGCTTAACTATCTAGATTTGTTAGAACAAATATTTTAAATGTTGAAAATAGTTCTTGTGACTGACATGTAAATGGCCTATGACAAACACACTAAACAAGGAGGGAACAGAATTGTTTCATTCCTGATACAGCCAAGTGATTTGCCCAAAGACATGTTTTGTCCCAAAAGCAATTTAAACTCTGTAGTTAAGGTGTATTGTCCTCTAATGTGTTTTTTCTTTAGGAAGACTGGTGGATCAAAATCTGAATAAAATAGGGAAAGATGAAATGCTGCAGATGATTCGACATGGAGCTACGCATGTGTTTGCTTCCAAGGAGAGTGAGATTACTGATGAAGATATTGATGGTATTTTGGAAAGAGGTGCAAAGAAGGTGAGGTGAAAATTAAATCTGAGAGATGTTCCCACTATGGAGAATTTGAACATTACAAATGGGAATTAAACATTTTCAGATTGAAATTTGCATAGTATATCAGGAATGTGGTTTTTTTGACATTATAATCTGTGTCAGTAAGTCATTTATTGATTTTTTTATCTGAATCTGAGAATATGCACTTACGAATAAGGAGGAGCTTTTTTGAAAAGTATTGCTGATTGATAAATATTTTCCAGACTGCAGAAATGAATGAGAAACTCTCAAAGATGGGCGAAAGTTCACTCAGAAATTTTACAATGGATACAGAGTCCAGTGTATACAACTTTGAAGGGGAAGATTATAGAGAGAAACAAAAGGTAATTTGTTTTGGGAAGAATTCACTGTTGGCAGTTCCACATTTACTGCATGTTGTTGGAGTGGTGAACATGTGATACACAATATGAAGATTCCTTCTATATTAAATTTGTGGAAGGCTATTATTGTTCCATGTATTATTCTAATTTTGTGTAAAATTTGTACTTTGTATAAAATATTGTATAGAACGTGAGAGCTCTTTATTTTTTAATAATATAGATGGCATTCACAGAGTGGATTGAACCACCCAAACGAGAACGAAAAGCCAACTACGCTGTTGATGCTTACTTCAGGGAAGCTCTTCGTGTCAGTGAACCAAAAGCACCGAAAGTGAGTTGACATATTAAACTATCAAATGATTGAAATGTACAGAACACAAACTTGACTTAGCTTGCTTCCAACTATAAATCAATTTGTACACTTTTCCAAACTTCCATCAGCGGAAAATGTTTGTAAAATAAATAAGTGGTGTATATAAAGGCACTTTAAATATGCAAATTTGAGTGTTCAAAGGACTATCAACATAAGACTCATGAAGGGAGAGGAAGATCTCATTCTCCTTTTTGTGAGGTGCTAGAAAATTATTTTAAATAAAGGCTTTCCCCTAAGTAAACTTTCTTATGCAATTCTTCAGCCTTCTCCTGGTCCTACATAAAATGTTTTATTGGTCACATGGTTTCTAACTTCTTTAACAAAAACCAAAACCACACTTGATATGCAGTGTTATCCCTTCCATAATATGAACAGTAGCTTTCCTCCTGCAGTATTCTGAAGTGGTGTTTTGTTGTATCTGCCAAGGCAGACTATTTAAAAACCATGGCACAAATCCCAAATTTATTACGGATTAATTTAGATTTCGCTCACCACCTGCAAAGTCTTCAGGCACCTTAATAGTGGAGTCATAGACAGTCCTATTGGGTACTCAAGTCTGTCATGCTACACAGGTGAGTGTATCTCTGTGATATATGGCCTCTTACACCAGAAATCAAAGCAATATTTAAATTACTCCTAATCTCAAAGGACCAGTCACTTACCCCAAGTCGATTACCTTTTTTAGGTCTCATATCAAAGACTGCACTCTAGCCAATCCTATAATAACTACATGAAGACTTGTTAAATAAAAAAAAAATTAGAATTATTTATAAGATTTAAAATAAGTAAACATGGACAAGTATGATTTAATCTTACCTTTTCAAAGGTAATAGAAACTTCTGTAATCAGCAAGCTCTGCTCTTTAGGGTTAGATTAGATTAGACAGTGCCCCATCCTGTCTCGTATCCTGTCTTCTGAGAGTGGCCAGGTGCTTCAGTGGGAATGAACAGAACGGGGGGATAGAGAGATCCATCCTCTGTTGTCCACTCCCAGCTCCTGGCAGTTAAAGGCAAGTCGCACCTCGAGCATGGAGTTGCATCTTTGACCATCTTAGCTAACAGCTATTGATGGACATAGCCTCCCCTGATTTTACCTAATTCTTTTTTTGAAACCCATTATAGTTTTGGCCTTGGCTTCATCCTCTGGCAACAAGTACCACAGGGTGACACTGCATTGTGTGAAGACTTCCGTGTGTGTGTGTGTTGGGTTTTTTTTTTTTAAACCTGATTCCTATTAACAAAAAAACCCCAAGGGTTACCTAATGAAATTATGCAAAGGGATAAATAACACTTTATTAGTTCCAAACCATTTGTGACTTAAATCTAGATTGACGTTTCCAGTTGTACGATCCAACTGTAGCCTGTCTGGTATTAATGGGTCTCCTCTTTCAAGTGGGACCTAACAATTTTTGTAGAAGAGCAACTTTTCACGCTAATGTCCCTTTCCTGCATTTTGATTTATGGTCACAGACACACAATACTACTTCTCAAACACTGTACTGCAATATGGAACACAGATACGACAAATAAGATTAGTGCATGCAGCAAGTTACAAAAATTCAATAGAGTTGAAATACTAAATACTTTCTTATAATTCTAATACCTATTTTATCAATATTATCCCACAATTCAGACAGATGGATTCCAGCTATATATCTTAGTGTCCAGACATGAAGACCTTGGCATCAGCTGGCACCTGTTTTGCCTGTGTCAGTTTCCATTGTGAATTCTTAAAGATTAGTATGCATGTTCTTATGCAACCAAAGCTCTAACTTTTGATGGACTAAAATTTTTACCTGTTTTTAATTATAAGCAAAAGATGATAAATTTAAAAGTGAAACAAACGTAAAATGAATCTTTTTTATGTTTTTAGGCTCCGCGACCTCCGAAACAGCCTAATGTTCAAGATTTCCAGTTTTTTCCTCCACGTTTGTTTGAACTATTAGAAAAAGAGATTCTGTATTACAGAAAAACTATTGGGTACAAGGTATTAAAATTGCTTCTACAGTGTTTATCTTCTCTTCTGTCTTGAAAAGATTTAATTACTTCAATGAAAAATGATGTTGACACTGTGTGTGCTGATTTATCACTCAGATAATTCAAATTGAGCACTGTTATTTTGTATGCTAAAAATAAACAGGTCTTATTTGGAGAGTTCTGCTTAACTTCTGTGAAACTAAAATGTAAAAGATGATAAAATTTCATATTCTAAAATGTCTCAGGTACCTCGTAATCCAGACTTGCCAAACGCAGCCCAAGCACAAAAGGAAGAACAGCTTAAAATTGATGAAGCTGATCCCCTTAACGATGAAGAATTAGAAGAAAAGGAGAAATTACTAACACAGGTATTGTCATTCTCTTAAAATAACCTCCAGCTGTACCTAACTTCATTTGCTTTATCTTTGCAGAGTGATAGAGGGAAAGCCTGTTGACTCTGTGGAATAGACCACTGGTTCTTAAACTCATCGCGAATCTGGTTTCGCGGAATCTTTCTCTGCCATTTGGATCAGATTATCTATTGAAATGAGGCTTGGAGTAATTTAGCTTATTAGAGCTCCCCATGCTGGACACTCACCATACTACTATGTTTGGATTCAAACACTAAGTCATGTGGGCATCTAAGCCTACCAATCTGAAAAGCATTGGGGGGGGGGGAGGTCTGCCTCTTGCCTCACTTGCTCACTCCCTAATATTCCTTTTCAGACCTTGCAGTGGCTGTCCTAAGCCACAAAACCAATGTTGACCCCATCCCAAGTCTAATTAGCTTAAGCTTAAGCACATCCTTTCCCAGAGTTCCTCCAAGAACTTGGCAAAGCTGAATTCTTAAACACTCAACATCCTCCTTCCAACTCATACTTTGCATAGAGGAAACACAGAGACTTACCAACTCATGCGAAAACCTTTCCTCCATTGTCCTCACACTCTAAGAGCTTGTTTTAGGCTAGTCCATTCAGAGGACCTAGATCCTTGTCTCCTGCTCAGCCTTCAAGTCTTTCTCATCTGTTCAGGTCCAATAGTAGAGTGGTTCGTGTAGCCCCGAGAACAAATGCCTTTCATCAGCAACTTGAGCACCTTTTGCTTTGTTCTCCTGTTCTGTTGGGGAATTTCTATTGCCCCAACTCTCTCTCTACAGATAATCTAAAATAAGGAACAGCTTGGCCAATCTCTCTTCAACATGTCCATGTTAACAACTTGATTCTCTGATATCATTTTGTGAGAACATCATTGTTCGTGTCAGCAAATAGTTGATATAATATACACTGAGGGATAAGATATACACAGAGTTAATAAAATCATTCAGAATTCTTAAACTGCATATAGACAGATTTTCCAAACTATTATGAGGCAACAGATTGAGGGGAAATTTGGTACCAATAAATATAAATACTCTTATTTTGAGAAGGAAATTACTTGGATAAATACAGAATGGAGAATATATAACTAAGCAGGTATATCCATTAAAGCAAGTTTAATTCAGCTTCTCAATGTTCTGATACTACTTTTTCAAGTAACAGATCAAATGATTTGTGTGTCAAATGATATGGCTGGCTGAATATTTTTATTTAAAAACAATAAATGGTAAATAAAACTTAGCAGATGTGGAAAAAATATATCAGTAATGTGAAAAGAACCAATTTTGGTACACACCAGGTTATCTGGAAAAACTTAAACAACATATAGTCTTTAAGGTGCTGCAAGACTAACAAAACATGTAGATGGTATCATGAGCTTTCATGGGCACAACCCACTTCTTCCGATGGAGTTATTAAAGGTACAGTTTTGAAATAAATAGGGGACCAGGGGAGGGGGGACCCACATGGGACTGCTGACCCACCCTGGGGGTGGGCCCAGAGGGGCTGGAGAAGCCCTCTCTCTGCAGGTCATCTGTTAACTGATTACCTGTTCACTACCTTAGTGAGAAGAATCCCACCAGTTCTAACCTAAAGCTAATCATTAGGCCAAAATCATTTGTGCATGGGAGAGATGTAGAGTATTCGTGCAAAATGTACAAAGTCATGGTAGATGACATTTAACATGTATTTTGTGGTTCTGCTGTCTGACAATGGAGTGTTAATTTTTGAGGAGGGAATTTCCATGGATGCCTTGATAAGGAGAAACCTTTGAAGGTGTAGAATGGGAGTGTTTGTGTAATGAAGGCCTTGAAATGGAAAAATAAAAGTGGAATTCGTATTGGAGGGATAGTGGGGATAATGTTTATAAATCTGTGATACTCCTATGCAACACTATGAAAGTGGAGGGAATAACTTAGAATCGTAGAGCTGGAAGAGACCTCAGGAGGTCATCAAGTCCAGCCTCCTTCCCAAAGTCTTTCTCCCCCTCTACTCTAGTGGGGAAAATGTTTTCATATTAGCATGAAACAAACTGTATCAGTAAAAAACAGATTTTAATGCTGTTTTGTTGTTGTGCTAAGGCAATGATTCTCTACCAAGGGTATATTACCCCTGGGCTGTGTCTACACTGGCATGATTTTCCGGAAATGCTTTTAACGGAAAAGTTTTCCGTTAAAAGCATTTTCGGAAAAAAGCGTCTAGATTGGCACGGACGCTTTTCCACAAAAGCACTTTTTGCAGAAAAGCATCCGTGCCAATCTAGACACGCTTTTCCACAAAAAGGCCCCGATCGCCATTTTCGCGATCGGGCTTTTTTATGAAAACAAATCTCAGCTGTCTACACTGGCCCTTTTGCGCAAAGTTTTGCGCAAAGGGACTTTTGACAGGAGCAGCATAGTATTTCCGCATAAAAGCACTGATTTCTTACAGTAGGAAGTCAGTGCTTTGCGAAATTCAAGCAGCCAGTGTAGACAGCTGGCAAGTTTTTCCGCAAAAGCGGCTGATTTTGAGGAAAAACTTGCCAGTCTAGACACAGCCCTGGGGTATGCAGAGGATTTCCAGGGGTTACATAAACTCATCTAGTTATTTGCTTTGTCTTAGAACAGGCTACATAAAAAGCACTAGCAGAGTCAGTACAAACCAAAACTTCATACAGTTACTTGTTGGTACTGCTGTATATACAGTATTTGTTGAAATGTAAATACACAATGTAGTCCAATTATTTTATAGTTATATAGTAAATTAAAAAAAGGAAGCAGTGTTCCAGTAACAGTGTGCTGTGACATTTCTGTGTACTGTTATGTCATATTTTATAAGCATGTAGTTTAAGTGAGGTGACACTTGGGGTATGGAAGACAAATCAGACTCCTAAAAGGGGTACAGTAATCTGAAAAAGTTGAGAGCCAGTGTGTTAAGGCACAGTATTAGTGTATTTAGTAGATAAATTGAAACTAGTATCTTGGGGGTTTTTAAATTATCAAAATCCAACACAGTTAACTAAAAGATGTCTGTATTGTTTTAAAGGGATTTACCAACTGGAATAAAAGAGATTTTAACCAATTCATCAAAGCTAATGAAAAATGGGGCCGTGATGATATTGAAAATATAGCTCGTGAAGTTGAAGGAAAAACTCCAGAGGAAGTCATTGAATATTCAGGTAACTTTCTTCTTGAATTATGTGAACATAAAATTAACTTGTGGATGGTATCTAATAAATTGTGGTACTCTCCCAATTTGAAATGCCTGTAAACATACTAATATTTTTGTTTATTTTTGAGAAGTTTTTATATAATGGCTCAAGATATGTGGTGAGAATGTATATGACATTGGAAAAGGACATTGGCTATATGCTTAAATACCTTTGGAGACTGGCCCCAAAACAGTTTTATGCTTCATTCCTGCATCCGTTTTCTCGCTATTGTATTCTATCTTGTAGCGGTAGCAAAGGGCTATGGGGTTATAATTCCTCTGCAGAGGTAGTTGTATCCTGTGGGTGGGGGAACACTCCTGGTCTAATGTATCTGAAGGAATGCGTAGAAATAGGACTTGTAGTGCAGAGATTGCCCATAAACTAGAGATGTTGGATAGCAGGTAATAGAATAGTCAAGTAACCATATGAATTCTTATTGGTTACTCAATTTTTCTATGGTTTCCAGTAAGGGTGTTAAGTAGCGTGTATAAATCACTAATCAAATAGTTGAGGCATTTTTGCATCGACTATTCGATTAGTCAATAGGGGTGGCGCTGCCCTTTTGAAATGCCATTGAAGTACCCTTCTTCTCCCCCTCCCCCTTGCTGCCTCTATCTGATAGAGCAGCAAGGGGGAGTGACTAGTCGACTATCCTATCAACTAGTCCTTAACATCCTTAGTTCCTGGGGGTAGGACTGGCTGCCAGTGCTCTGGCCCCACTCCCGGGGAGACCCTTGCTGCCCCCGCGCTGCTGCCTTTATATCAGAGGCAGCAGTGTGGGGTGCCAGGTGGAGCCGGTCCGCGAGGGGAACCAGTTTAAAAACCAGCTCCCTGCGCAGATAGTCTGCCTGCCTCCCCATGCTGCTGCCTCTATGGGGGGAGGGCGTGGCAAAGCAGCTTCTGTCCATGGCAGCCCGGGCTGGCAATGGGCAATAGCCCGTCTGCGGGGAGTGCACTGCAAAGCAGCCTCTGCTTGTGGTGGATCCAGACTTGCCATGGCAGAGGCTGCTTTGTGGCAGCCTCCCCCTCACTTCTAGCAGGGGCAGGTGGCACCATGGAGCCAGTTCTGGGGGGAACCGGCTTTTAGGCTGGCTCCCCCCAGCTCCTACTCACCCCCTTCCCCCCCTTGCTGTGTCGGATACAGAGGCTGCAACGGGGGGGAGGGGGAGGGAGGGAGAAGGAGAAATGCAAGTACTTGAGAAGATTAATCGATAAGCTTAGGCTTATCGATTACTTGTTTACATCCCTACCATAAGCTTGACAGTCATAACTGGCAAGCAGTGCTGAGCAAGAGAGCATTTGGGTAACCAGTTAGTTGTTGAAATGGAAATGGGTGGGGGTCTGCCCAGACTGGGTGTGCTGGGAGCTTGCAGGTGCCCCCTTCCCCCTTCACTCCCAGCTGCTGCTTTCAGCCTTGTGTGAGGTTGTTAACTTCCAGTCTGTGGGCCTTGTGGTTGGCTTATGTCATCTTACTTGGGCTATGGGGCTGTTTAACTGCAGTGTAGAAGTTTGGGCTCAGACACCCTATCCCCTTGCAAGGTCCCAGAGTCTGGCCTCTAGCCTGCTCCTGCATATCTACTCTGCAGTTAAACAGCCCCATAGCCTGAGTTGGACTGACAAGGACCAGCCATAGGTATTTAATTTGTAGTATAGACACATGCTTAAAGAGGTGGAAAAGGTGGTTTTAAAGCAAAGATTAGTTTCAGCAGATGGAGCTGCTTTACTATATAAAGTTTCTGTGGCTAGATCAACCATAGTGCCATGGCTATCCCTATTATGCAGACTTAGGAATTAGTGCCTGACCAAAGGAAACTGAAAGTCAGTAACATTTAACAAGTTTTTACCATATAAAAGTGTTTGAGACACGTGCACTTAAAAGTTGTGTAAGAAGAGACTAACGAGTGATTTTTTTTTATTAGCTGTATTCTGGGAAAGATGCAATGAGCTCCAGGACATAGAAAAGATCATGGCTCAGATTGAAAGAGGAGAAGCTAGAATTCAGAGGCGGATTAGTATAAAAAAAGCACTTGACACAAAGGTATTGTTGTGGTTTTTTTCTTTTTATTGTTCTAGGCTAAACATGATGCTGTAATTCTAGCTACCAGTCTTAAGAGGAGTGAAATCTGTGCTACACTTGAGTCCTGTGTTTTGGAGGCTATGCTAAAAGGTTAGGGAGATAAAACAATACTATTCTCACAGCCAACAACTGGTCTCTCCCATCTCTTCATAAAAGGTCATCCTTTGCTCTCCATATACATATTTATAATTTGCTTCTGCACTAATAAGTTGCTAACCTCTTCCTATTTTGGCTGATACGCGTAATTTTTCAAACTGGGTGTTTTTATGGCTTAATCTACTGTTAGTTCTTTGTAGTGTCGCAATAGGATTTGTTCAGTGTGATACTCTAAATGCCTAGCACAGACTTGGGAGATGTGAAAACGGAAAACTTTTTTAAAAATCTAGCTCTTCAGAAGTATTTAGCCAAACTCTCTTTATACAGCGAAAGAATTCTGGCCCTACTGTCAGAATGTAATTGAGCCACAGAACTTTACTCATCTGTCTGGTTGCAACATGGGCTAAAATGATCATTAGAAACTTGCTTGGTGCAGATGTATTGTCTGGACAGTTAATGAATCTGTCATTAACCTACACTGGTATTCAGAGCTTTTAATTGTAGCAGGATATCTGCCTTTCCATAGTTGGGATAATATAAAACTATTGTTGAACTGCTAATAGGGTCTGAATAACAATTTTGCAAATGTGGCAGTTGTGTAGGGACTCAGAGTCAATATTCACCCTAACAAACTTGTCTTGATCAGCTACCTATGTTGCTTTTGAGACATTTACTGATGGATTCATCTATTTGACTTATTTTTACAATTATATTGACTAACTTTGTCATGGACTATTTAAATTGTGTATTTTTAGTATTGGCTACATGTCTCTTGTATACGATCTGTAGCTTGATATAAAACATTTGTCTCAAATTCTAAATTACATCTTAATTTTGTATACTCTGTGTTCTCTTTCCCTTAGATTGGCAGATATAAAGCGCCTTTCCACCAGTTGAGGATATCATATGGAACTAACAAAGGGAAGAATTATACAGAAGAGGAGGATCGCTTTCTCATCTGTATGCTTCACAAGCTAGGATTTGATAAAGAAAATGTGTATGATGAATTAAGGCAGTGTATTCGAAATTCTCCCCAATTCAGATTTGACTGGTTCCTTAAGTCCAGAACTGCAATGGTATGTGTCGATTTGGATATGTTCATTGTTTTTATTCACAAGACACTGTCTCATTCACGTGTTTGTCAGTTGTTTTAAAACCGGTGTACAAACTGTACCAGGAAGAGAACATTTCCTTGGCCTTTGAAATATGTATTAAGTTCCTATAGAGAAGAAACATTGGGTAGAGGTACATACTTATACATGAGTGTATATATAAAATGTTTTCATAATTTAAAATTGATGAAGTTTAGGCTTTTGGTGGTTATATGCAGCATCTGTAACTTAGTAAGATTAACAAGGAATCATGATTAATAGCTTTGATTGTAGAAATGTGTAATACTGACTAGTTACTGGAGATGTTAGTGTGTAGTCGTTTACATGATTAACTGATAAGTGTGGTCTTGTCTGTTAATCCTAATGAATACATGCACACCCCTGCTTGCTGCCTCTGTATCAGCAAGGGGAGAAGGGTTCTGGCAGGAGTTGGTGTCCGTGGGGAGCCAGCACTAGGGACCTGCCTGCCCTTCCCCCTGCTCCCTCCCACAGTGACAGCAGCATGAGGGGGGAGCAGGCAGGAGCTGATATGCGCAGGGAACGGGCTTTGAAATTTGAGCGGATACATGTTAACACACATTTTAACCTTCCTACTAGTTACTACCCATCTTCTGAAAAAGAAGTATTACCTCAGTTCACATGAGATTTTATAGACTTGTGTGGTACAGAATGTCTTTTTAGAACATGGGATCTTGTCAAAGTTGAAAATTAAAGCACAGCTACAAACAAGGGTTTGGTTTTAAATTAGCCAATAGAGCAAGGGTGGAGAAACTCAGGCCCAGGGGCCAGATGTGGCTCCTTGCTTGCTTGGATCTGGCCCCCGATGTCCAGGGCCCTCCGTCCCCAGCATGGGGGAGCCCATGCTGGCAGTCCAGCCCTCCCACTGCCTCACCATGGGACTGGAGCATACAAAATCTACTAGGCTGGGTCCTCCTAGGCTCTGATGTGCGAGGGGAATATGGGTAGTGACTTTTGCCGCCTTACTCAGCAGCCATGTCAGTGAGGGCTTGTGGTTTGGGGTTTTTTTTGTTTTTATTTCTCACTAGTGTGCTGCCCCCGACAGATTTTTCTGTGGGGCAGTGGCCCCAGACCTCAAAAAGGTTCCCCACCCCGAAAAGGGGACTTTTTGACTCCACTATGGGTTTGTCAAACCTTGTGTATTTTATTTTGAGACTAGATTAAATGTTAGACATACTCAAGACTATACGCTGTTAAATACAGAAATCTGCTAAAACGCTGGCATAAGTTACAGCAACTAGATCATCGTTAAGGTCTTGAATTTGTTTTTATAAAATGTTATGATCCCCTAGTGTAAAGTTAATGTAAAAAATCATTTGTTTGAAGATGGGTACTATGTAGGAGGAGTCATCAAACTGATATCTTGTGTGTAACTCAGGAGCTACAGAGGAGATGCAATACCTTAATCACTTTGATTGAAAGAGAAAACATGGAATTGGAAGAAAAGGAGAAGGCAGAGAAGAAGAAACGTGGACCAAAGCCTTCTTCAGTGAGTTTTATGCATCTTAAATCTATGTTCAAATGCTTGGGTGAAAAAAACTACCTGGTTATACAGGCTGCATTTATGGTGTCTGAGAACTATTGGGTACTTACTGGTTGTCTAGAAAATGAAAAAACGGTGCCTGAAATGTCATTTTGGGATTCCATCTACTTAACTAAAATAATCACATTTTACAAACCAGTGGGCCTGGTAGTTAGGATCCTAATGCCGTATTTTTACACCTAAGTAAGTGAAAAGATTTTTCAGAGAGCTTAGCTTTAATTTATTTATTTATTTTGGGTACTTAAAAAAAACTACGCCAAGATTTTAAAATCCAACTACAGACCTGGAAACACAACCATGTATCTGAAACTGAACTCTCTTTAATTTCTTGCATTAGTGGCAATAAATCCTGCTATCCAAATTTGGTTGACAGTTTTATGAATTCAAAGGCAGAATAAAATCAAGGCTTATTTTCCTGTTTCATTTGCAGTACTTTTAAGCTTATTTTACTGAAATGACTTAGCATCTGTCTCCTTTCAGTCTTAAAGAAAATGCTATTTTTGTTCACAGCCATTCTCTATCCATTTTCATGAGCATTTCTATGCTAAGCAATTCAAGTGAAAGTTTATTTGCCTTTTTTTTTTGTATTTCCAATAAGGTTGTAAAAGGTTAACTGTTTAGCCTTGTACTTAATGGGTGAGGCTTACCATTTCTGGGGCCCTATCCTCAGCAGGGCCAGCTTGCGCTCCCTGTCAGGGGCTGGCAACCTGGCTACTGGGGAGGTTTTGCTGCTGTCTCTCTAGTGCATGTAACTCTGTAACCACTATGATTTTTAGCTGTTACATGGTTGCATTTTTACATCCCTAGTTTCTAACCTGGTTTTAGTCACTTTGTTATACCTTTTGGAAAAATATGGTGAAGATCTGACTGGCAGATATCTGCAGTGAGTAGAAAAGCCCATAATTACATTAGATTTGAATTTAAAATGCAAGTTCCATCAAGAGTATAGGCCAACAGGATAATTCTGACCTTCAGTACTGACCCTTCTGTAAGTATGACAGTGTTAACTTAGTTCATGCACATAAAGATGATTCTACAACTATTCAACTTTTGCAGAATTTCCACAAAGTGAATGCACCTTAAAGTGCTATTGTTGCCCTCTTATCCCTCATAAAATGTAATAAGTGTGTTGAAGACAGCAGCTGATTGAATAAGGATATAACCATGGGATGATGCTTAGGAGCCAAAAGCATATTCAGGTCTCTAATACTCACTGTTTAACTCAGTTAACATACTTTTCTAGAAGTGAATAGCTAATATATTATGTAAAGCTGATAGTTGAAAGCTCTTTCTGCTAAGTAGAGGAAAGCCTTGGAACCCTCAGCCATATTGAAAATCAGCTAGTTAGCCAAACAGTTTTAACACAGGCTTATACTGTTTCATGTCCTTTTAAAGCAAGGGTTGTATAACTATTTGATCTCCAGTATAAACAAGGCCTAGTGGGTAGATTTTTGGTTACAATGAGCACATCTTAAGCAGAATAAAATAGTGACCCATATTTTCATGTATTATCTTACAGGCACAGAAGCGTAAAATGGATGGTACCCCTGATGGTCGAGGAAGGAAAAAGAAGTTAAAGCTGTGAATGCTGAACTTTTGTAATCACTAAATTTTAAAAAGTAGTTCTTTAATTTACGGGTCTTCATAAGATGTACTGTACAATGCTCAACTATTATGTCATTAAAGGACATCAGGTTCATCTGTTTACTGAACTAGAAACATAGTACTTAATGTAGTTTCACTTTTTTAAATGCAACAGCTGTGCTGAACTTTTTTTTACCATTAAAGTAATAAAATAGGCTTCATTTATTAATAAATAAAAGGTTTCAGTTGACTTTTTTTAAACAGCTCCAGCTGACAGCTAACAACTGTTTGAGAACTCCTCGTTTATTTAGAGTGTTTCAAGGTGGCAGCACTGTGTGGTGCTCAGGGTCAGCTGGGGAATGCAGAAGTGCCTATTGGCTGGTGGAGTAGTTGATGGCAATTCCATTGACTAGTAAAATAACTGATAGTTAATATCCCTTGTAAGTACTCTTCATTACCCTGAGCATAGTATTTACAGACTTTGCCTACCTGTTAGCATATGCTACCTTATTGATCTCTTAAATTACTATTTTTCAAGTGTATGAGGACATGGTTCTATTATCTGTTAGTTACACCCAGGTAGAACAAAATTCTTCTTTGATAATCACAGCAGATGACTCTAATAATTCTGTGTTTCTGCAGCTATAACTAAGACTTGTTGGGCACTATAACATCCCTATTGGGATCTGAAAGGAGAATTTGTTTTCTTCCACTGAGACTTACGTAATTTTTACAAAAATATACAGGATAGGAATGTTAAGTGAGTAGTCGATGGAATTTCCATTGACTAGTCCAGTGGTCCCCAATGCGGTGCCCCTGGGTGCCCACCAGGGCATTTATGTGCACCTGCCGAGTGATCGGGGCTGGCCCTGCCCTGGGCGCCCAGCAGCCCCAAAAGGTTGGGGACCACTGGACTTGTCGATGGGGAGAGACTGCAGAACTGTAGCAGTGTCTGGGACTGGGTGTGAGCCAGGAACCAGTTGATTCCTGCTTCATACCTGTCTCCTGCTGCACCTCTGCCTTGGTGCTGGGGTAAACCAGCTAGTTGAGTAGTAGTAACTCAAGTACTCAACTAGTTGCTTACATCCCTAATACAGTAGCAATTAAACACCAATTTCCCTTTAAAAAACAGCAGCCTTACATAATGGTTATAGAGGCACAGTTAGAGCTGCAAATGCTGGCTTAAACTGCATTCTCTCTTGGCCTAATCATGTAAATCATATGAAGGTACCACTCGTGCCACCTTTAAAACAAACAAAAAAAATCCCCTTTTTACAATAAACTGACATCACAAAGAGCAACTTGCAACACCTGTAGCCAGAGGACTTCAAGTAAAAATACTACAGGTTTGACCTCTCTGGTCCAACACCCTCAGGGCCTGACCAGTCCTGAACAAGGGAATTTGATGGACTAGAGGAGGTCCCCTGCTACTGGCTCCACAGACCACCTGTCATTGTTGCTGTCCTTTAACTGCCTTGTCTGGACACTGAACTCAACTTTTTTTTCATTAATTTTCAAACAGGACCATGTTAACATGAATCAGGTACCTTTTACTGCCAGCGCCACCCACCCAGACTAGTACAAAGCAGCATTCTAGTGTGCTCTGAGATTTGCCCTCCCTTGTCTACACTCTGATACAGAAAAAGAAACAAAGTCTAACCCTCTGATCTTTGAATCTACAGGACTACTAGTAGTAAAAAGCCATTTTAAAAAAATTGTAGCCAATTCCTACAAGCAAAATACTGAGAGGAATGTAATCCCTAATGATAAAGTGGGGAGAGCTCATTCATAGGAAAAGGATGTTATTTCTGTTGTACAAAAAGCTGAGAACTTACCTGAAAGAGGGGAGAGGATAAACTGAAACCATTAGAACCAGGCTGCCTCACTAGAGGCAAAGCAATCCATGTGCTCAATAGCTAATTTAGCATGAAGCATCACATTTCCAAATGCTCCTGCCTGGGATTCAGGTTGAGCTTTATCCAGGGGGAGTGAATAAAACATTGCCAGATTACTATTTTCAAGCTTTATTTCTAAATTACTGAATGTGAAATAACCATTTACATACCAGGATCTTGACTCTGTACGGTAGGTGAGTCAGCCAGGCCCCATATAGGCACACAACCATCAATGCTGGAACACCACCTCAATGCTGCAGATGAAAGAGTCTCCTAAACAGGGTCCATCATCACTCAACCATAAATTTCAGACCCTAATAAAGCAAATTAACACTTGACAACCATATAGGAAGTAATTCATTTCATGTTGTACAAATAAGGGTACATAATAAACCAATGCAATGAGACATATGGCTGTGCAGTCAGGAAATGGTCATATTAAGGTCTCAATGGCTAGTAGGTATGTAGTTCAAATTGGTAATAAAGATATTATTTTCATACTGGCTACTAATCTGCAATAGTTACTGCATTAGAAACAGTGTTTCCTGGTTAAACAGGCTTTTCCTTTTCACTAGGGGGCAAAACAAGATAATTATGCTCAAATAATAAAGTACCGATCTGTGCAGTGTTGGTGTAGGCAGGTAGATCCCAGGATACGTCAGAGTGAAAGTGCATAATATCAATTAACTTCTGTTGGTATGAGACAAGATTTCAAGCTTACACAGAGCTGGTCCAATACAAAATATTACCTCACCCAATATGTCTAACATACTGAGCTAGCCGACTACCTTGGTTTTGTATTGAGGTCTTGTGTTAGAAACCAGTTTTGCAAATTATGCTGGCATAATTGAACTATATTATAAATCTCTGAAACACACCCAGAATTCTACTTAGGGCACACTGTGAAAGCATGTAATGTGTGCTCAAGTCTTTGCACTGTCTACTTCAGTATTTCAGTGTAGTAAGAATCCCAGTTACATGAGAGAGTAAGCTGAACTTTTCTGGTAGTAGGATCTTCCCAATAAAGGTTTTGCTCACACCACAGCTACAGTCTAATGACAATCAGGGCAAGCCTTTGACAAACATTTAGAAATCCCATACCCAACACACAGCTGCCTCTAATAGGTGCTATAGAAATGTGTAAAAACCATTCAATTATTGTTAAAAGTAGTTCTATTTCAGTGTCCATAACAGCTGTTATGGCATACAAGCTAGTAAAAGATGTATTTACCTTCAGTAAAGAAAACAATTTTTTCTCCAAATCCCAGGGAGCCATCAGGTATCCAGAGTTCCTTGTTGGACAGCAGGAACATTTTGATAGTGAGACTGAACTCAGCTGCAACTGTATCGCTGAGCTATGGTAAACAGAAATATCAGTTTTTACTGCGGAGTTCAGTGAATCAGATCACTCAGTACTCTGTTCATCTCAAATCTTAATATAAAATACATGCAGGGCTGCTGTACAGGACCTATTGTATGGGATAAAATAATCACTGAAGAGCAGTATGAGTTCTACACTTGGTCCCATGAATGATACTATGTCATGAACTGTGTAGCTTGAAGACATCTTTCAAGCCCCTACGCCTTCCTTCTGGGGTTGTCCAGCACCCTGCTGGTCAATGCCTATCAAGTGTCCCACATGCAGAACGGGATGTGGTGGCATCACATCTAGGCCGAGAGCACTGAGATCAGTGAAGCTAGACTGATTACGCCAAGTCTTTTCACATATACCAAACAATCAATAAATGACTTTGGGCATATTTAAATGAATGACCTAAGCTCCATGCACCATATCCCAAACGCCTGAGTTTTGTTCCTCTGCATAATAAATTAATTCAGGAAAAAAGCCAAACCCTGCTGCTGTAACCTTAAGATTGCATATTTGCACAGGTCTGAAAACAATCAAAATTATTTCCACAGCAACCCTAACCCCTTCCTTAAGTCATCGAATGGAGTGTTAACTTCTGCTATGTACTAAATAATGATTAGCCTGCAATGGAAGACATATCTTTTTGTTTCTTTACCTTGCATGCTTAGAGAGTATCCTGATGTGGTATTTTTTTTTTTTCATTACTTGGCATTTAATGAGTCCTATTTACATTGATACAGATTTTTTTTCAAATTAGGCATATAAATTCTTATTTAAGCTAAGGATATCGAGAAATTTACTAGTCAAGTAGTCGATAGGCACTTCCACATTCCTCCTTTGATATGTACAAGAGCCCCCGCTGGAGCCCCCTGCATTTGCTTATCGGATAGTCGACTAGTCCTTAACATCCTTAATTTAAGCACCTAAGTTGCTGGCCCAATATTTAAAAAAAAGCTAAACACTCCCCCACTCCCATTGAAATCAATAGGTGCTGTTTTTTATATCGTGCACTAATGTAAATGCCTACTTATTGATTTATAATCCTAACTTTAGGAGTTTTGAAAATTATGGCAACACTGCAGTTCAATTAGAAGACAAGTGCTCAGTTTTGCAATCCCCTAGCTCAGCCTGCTACCTGGGTACTACTCCTTCCAACAGAAAGAGAGTATACTTAAGACATCCTATAGTATAATAGAAGTAATTCATGGGACATTATATTCATTCAGACCACTTAATTATTTTTATAAGCACAGGAATATTCTGATTCAAACAGGCACATGTCTGTGGCAAATCTGTACAAACTGTCAATTATACAGGCCTGATTTCCCACTCCATTACACCAGCATCACTTCAGTGTATTGCCATAAAGTGTAGCTGAGTCTCAGTTGTTTTTTTTTAAAGTTGGTTTTAGTGCTGTTCAGTCAGCTCAGTTGTTAATATCCATGAACACGGTGTAAAAATTATGGGGAAGCAGTTATGCCACAGGTTATAATGAAGTGCGAAAGTAAATGAAAAATTACTTTAATCATGGCACAACGTGAGATTCACCAGAGCAACATGGCTCTATAGCAAAGTAATGCACTAAGAGAGAGGTAAGGCATTTAAATAGGTAACCTTAAATAAAAATGCTATAACTGTTGGAACCTGATAGCCACATCAAAAGTGACTGGTTCCCATAGGTTACTGATCAGAGGAAGGGTATATTCTTGGTTGAGTGCAGCAGTATATGGGATACGTTTTACTGTGCAAGTACCAGAATAATCTTGTATCTTGCAAATTTAAAAAAAATCCACAGTAGGAGAGCACAAACTTTTCTCCATAGTTTCTGAACAAACGAGTGCTTCATTTCAAAATATAGGGCACTGCCAATACCTTTAGTCTAAACACTATGGCTGTGTCTACACTGGCACGATCTTGAGCCAAAGTGGCCGCTCTTGCGCTGATTTTTAAATATTTTTCTCAGGGAAGCAGGATGGTTCAGTGAAGAGGACTCAGACCTAGGTGTCAGGAAGACCTGAGTTCTATTCTGAGCTTTGTAACTGACTTACACAGTGAAGGGCCCATCCTATATAATTTCTCCTTTTCCATAATTTTCCATTCTTAGCCAATCCAACCATAGGCTCAAAACCTGCACTGTAATCCAGCACAGATTACAATGTAGAATGTGGGTCATGATTGTATCTACTTTGTACTTCCCCTATCACAGTAACATCAGATTTCTCTGACACTTATTCCCTCTGGACAAGGCACTTAATGCTGTCTTATCTTAGGCAAACCTTTTCCCCCCACCCATCTGTTTACTGGGAATAGTAATAGCTATAGCCCTTAACAGGCAGTGGTGATCATTCATTATGCAAAAGTAAAGCAGCTGGAAGCTGGCAAGCATTAAATTAACACTTGATTGAATTGGTGTGAATAGTCTCTGGCTGATTTTATAGAATACACTGCAGAGACATCTTTCATCTGACTGGAAGTAAGTACTGCATATTGCACACTCCCCAAATTCCAACTCTGAATGGGAACTCACAGCTAAGTGAGATAAAGCACCACTGCTGGATAGGCTGGTGGAAAGTTGGTTCACTCCATAACAAGCTGTGCCCGAAGGTGAGGTCAGGAAGGTCAGCAGATAACACCATTGATGTCAGAGAAGTACCTGTAGAAGCAAAGGGTGAGTGATATCCTGGAGGTATCAGCATGTATAAGCACACAGTGACAGAGGCAATGAGACCACACACAAATCTCCACCATCCCTGAAGCAAGTGGCTTCAGTTTCTTTTTTCCCTGTCTGTTGAAACATTTTCTGTATTATAAAACAGCTCCCTTCTGGTGTAAATAGACGGTGCTCCTGATGTTGGTCATGTCTTCTAGAAATACAAATCCAGGACAAGTGCTTACCTGGATGAGACATTACAAGCTGTACTCGGAACCCAATCTCAGTCCCGAAATTCACAACCAATCGCCCTTCATCGTTGATTTGCATGCCAGTTGGGTAGAAGGAACCTAGACAGAAAAAAGCCCTTGTATCTACTGAAAATGGTTTCCAAGTTTCCTTTTTGAAAGAAAGGCTTTTAACTAGTTTCAGTATATGGAGAAATGAAATAGAGGATCTCAGAAATTAGAACCCGAGTGATCTAAACTCTCCTGCATTATAGAACATTTCTGTGACAGATGTTCAGACTAATACTTTAATTATTTTAATTGAACGAAGGGTCTGCTCCGGTGAGACAGATTCTGAGTTGCACTGATATAAATCAGGGGCAGGTTAATTGAAGTAATTGGAATTACACTGATGTAAAACAAGCAAATGGGAGCTGAATCAGGTCCATTAGGTTTTCTTTACGCTTTAACACAAAGTCTTCTGGCATCATTTCCAGTAGGATCTCTCTCTTCCTGGCACTCAACTATTTTAATTAACAAAGGGGCTTCTAGCTAGGTCCATTGTTCTGTAAATTTACATCTATCCAGCACTCTGGGGTTTTACCCTCCTAAAGAGGGCCTGCATTATCTATTTCTAAAATGAGGCTGCCTATTGGCTTTTACTCATGATGTGATGGTTCCCCAAACATACACTGCTTTAAAACTTGTTAAAATACCTAATTCAACAACATGGAATTAACAAAAAAATCTTATTCCTGGGGTATTTTAATAGCGAAAATTGGTGCTTGATGCTTTTTGGGTGGTTCTCAAGGCCAGATGGTATTTTGATTTAATCACACAAAGTTCTGTACGCTTCCCACAGGTGGGAAGGGGGTCACGATGGGGCAGAGTCTAAAAAATAAGAAGGAAAACAGCAAGAACTGACCTTGGAGTTCTGATTCTGGTAGACTACCTATGCCATCTTTCCACAGGATAGCGGTATCATAGACAAAGGTCAGTTCAGACTGAAAGTCAAAGTGCTGCAGCCACCAATGGCAGCAGGAGAGTGAAAGATATAGGAGACAGAGGGGAATTGGCAGTGTGATATAAGGCTGCACCAAATTTAGCACCTGAAAACCATTGAGGCAGAAGGTTACTGCACTTGTGTCTAATGGTGAGAGTTAGTGTCATTGTCAAACTTTCACTCTAACTTGCATGATACTTTACTAACCATAAGAAAACACTTAAATCACTTTAGTATCTTTAATTAATCCAAATGTACACAAATGTTTTTGGGTTTTTTTGGCCATTGCACAGCTTACATTTCAGATCCTGTGCCAGTTTACTTGATGTGTTTACAAATCTACTTTCCTCCATTGAGAGTGAGTTCCAGTGCACATCAAAGAAAGAGACCAATGGCACAGGCTGAAGCCAGGCAGCCAGGCGTGTGTACACGCACACACACACACACACAGGCCACAGCGCTGGCAAGCTATAAGACAACCTAACATTGACCTGAGAGTTGTTCCAAATGCTACTGTAGTTCGGGGATGTATAGAAATATCCATCCTTGAATTAAATGGATACTCACAAGCTCCCCTCCACCTGTGAACTCTGGTGCTCATCAGCCCAAGACACTGGAAATAAAAGGCTAAATGTACTAAGCTCTTCCTCAGCAAAAGCTCCTTTTCAAACAACATAGCTGATGTCTTCTCAGAATTAGCGCTATCAAAGTTTTGTTTCTTTTTCTGTTTGCTCCTTTCAGAATTGCTAACCAGTTAGATGGTATTAGAGTTGGGCTGAATCAAAATCCAGATGTGACAAGCACATGCCTTTGGGTTGTTGAAAAATTGAGCCTGGGATTAAGAACCATGTTGGGGTGGCAGAGGCAGTAACTATACAAACATCCACACTACTATGACAGTAAGAAATCCTCCCACCATCTTGGTATCAACAAAGAACCTCAACATCTGAGCACTCTATAGACATGGGAGAATGACCAATGTATTCTAATCAGGGCCTGATCCAGGGAACAGAGACACACCGGGGAGTTTTGCATCATATATCAGATGATATTATGAGTGGCCAGGGCATGTCTGGCCTTTGTTGGACATTCTAGTGATTCCTACTTCAGAAGGTCTGGGGTCATGGCCGGTTATTCTCAGGAAAGTGGAGCCCTGTCTTCCGTGTGTGTGTTTTCTTTTTAAAAATTTCCCAGCACCCAGGCCTCTGGCTATGTTGTATCACTTGTCAGGCAGCACTACCTAGATGCAGTCATTGTTCAAATGACTGAGCACTGTGCATCTGTCAATGATCAGACCCCCTGAATTTAGGGACTGCTGAAAGGGTATCTTATATTTCCATAGCCTAAAGGTACACAGGAGCCTTCCAATAATACATGAGGTCTACTGTCCATAGGACCAAGTTCTGCCTTTGTTTGCATCAACGTAGCAATTAAAGACAAGTGCTTTTGCAATTATGCATACCTGGCCATGTGTGTCAATGGAGCCACCACAGGCAGGCAGCAGTTCAGACATAGCATAGTAGCTGTTGAACTCCCAGAGGCAGGCCTCCAGGTTTAGGTTATGGTAGAAACACAAGGTCTTAGCAGATCACAGAGAGTTGCTCTACTGGTAGGGTGAAGTGGCCCCAGTCACTTCAGGGTTCTTGATTTCACCCATACTAAAACCATGTCTGGTCTGGATTTCATTATAATCTAGTAGGTTAGAGCACTTGTGGTTGCCCATATGAGTGCCATCAGGGCTAAGAATCAGCTCAACGTTGGATAATGGATGAGTTGAGGTGACAGACAGCTTTCCTGAAACACAATGCACATAGCTCATTAAGCATTCGCAGCTGAAGAGACTGACTGGCTAAATATTCTACACATCTTGCAAGTGTACTGTATTCAAGAGTGTTTTCCTGTCTGGTGGCAGCTTACTAAGGTCACACCACCCCTTCCCTCCCACTATCCCGCCCAGTCTTTGTGGTGCTTTATTTGTTCAAACCGGTCTCCTGTTCTCTGGAGTCACATTAAATATGTCCTTTATTAATTCCTGCTTACACTCTTCAAGTCTTAAAAAACAGATACACGGTCACAAAACACACAATGAAACTAGAGCCACAATATCATAGCTGATATCATAGCTGACATATTCACTTTGTTTCTCTCTCTCTTACTGACTGGCAATGCCCTGCCCCTTACATATGCACAAGAGCATGTATACTAGTGTACTCACTTAGAATATGTTCTTACATACGCATAATTAAAATGTGAAATGGAAGGGTTTCGTGTAAAATTCAGCACTACTTCTATCACACAGTTTGTCAAATTCATAGTCAAGTGCAGTTGCACGAGGAATTAGTTTGGCTCAATGTTTTTATTTTCTTTCAGCATATTAATTTCATTATCATAGTATTTTTTGAGAGAAATAGTATGAACGTGTTGGAAGAGGACTTCTCAAAGGCTATTCCATCACCCTAGGAATGGACTAGGATTTGGAGGGGGGTGTGCGTGTGCATGTGCATTAAAAAAAAGTAATGCAGACATAAATATTTACTTTGAGGAAGAGAAAAGGAACCTTTCTATTCCAAAGTCGGTAGTTTTCAAGGCACAGGCCTGTGACTTATTTTCCCCACCAGTTCAGATGCAGAGTGCGTTGGAGGCATTAGCTATCTCTACTGTATTCAGTGCCAAGTGGGTGAGTGATTATAACCACAGACAGGTTACAATGATCTCCAAATTCACTGCTTCCGCTTTCAGTGGATGTCAGAAAGACACAGGGAGCCAGCAGAGCTATGAGCTCTGAACCACATAGGAATTGCTTGCTTTCCCTGTAATTTGTCCATGTGAATCTCCATGATTTAGACTGATTTATGCCTGGAACAAGAGGTGAAAGTAATTTAAATTTCTTACAGGTGCTGTTCTATTATCCCCCAGGTAGGTGGGGGGGAAGCAATGGGACAGTACCTGTAAGAAAAATAAGTGGGAGGTGGAGTGTGGGAGGCTCAAGGCAGGGGGTTGGGGTTGTTGTTGGTTGTCTCTCGGGAGCCAAGGAAAACGTTGCGCATTTCATTTGTGGAAATGCATGTGGCTCCGGAGCCCAAAGGTCAAAGCACACATGCGGTTACAGATAGGGCATAGGATGCCGGTTGTCAGGACAGGAGAGAACACAGCTCTATGTCGTCTTTCATGTGCAGCTGCGAGGCACTGGCGGCGGTCGTCCTCAAACTTTGTCACTGCTTTCCTCGTAAGGGAACGCCAATTAGTCCTGTCTGCAGCAGCTAGTTCAAATTGTCGAGGTTGAAGGCCTGTCCACTGCAAGTTGGTCTTCAGGTTGTCCTTATACCTCTTCCTTGGGTATCCCTGTTTGTGACTACCACATGTCAGCTCTCCATAGAACAGCTGCCTCAGAATCCTGCTTTCATCCATGCGGAGAACATGGCCAGACCATCGAAGCTGGGTCTGGAGGATCTTGGCTTTGATGCTTGTGGAACTAGCTCTATCAAGCACTTCTTGGTTAGTAATTTGGTCCTGCCAGCATACTAGCATGATTGATAGTAGGGAGCGCATGTGAAACTGCTCCATCCACTTGATGTGCCTGCGGTACAGGGTCCATGTTTCACAGCCATACAGGAGAGAGGTGAGGACCACGGCATTATATACCTTGAGTTTAGTTCAAAGGCGAATATCTTTGTGCTGGAGAACTTTAATACGCAATCTCCGAAGTGCCTGACTGGCTTTCTGGATCCTCGCTGTCATCTCTTTGTCAAGGGATCCATCGCTTGATATTGTGCTGCCTAGGTACTTGAAGCTGTCCACTACCTTCAATTGTGTGTCATCAATAGTGATGCATGGCTGCGGAGGAGCACTGTTTGGTGCAGGCTGGAAGAGGACTTCTGTCTTTCCAAGGCTAATTGCGAGACCGAACAGTTTGGATGCTTCAGAGAACCTGTCAATGATGGTCTGCAGGTGGTTCTCATGGTGTGCCATAAGGGCGCAGTCATCGGCAAACAGCACTTCGGTGATAAGCCTCTCCAGCACCTTGGTCTTTGCAGTAAGGTGTCTCAAATCAAACAGCGAACCATCCAAATGGTATCTGATGTAAATACCAAGATCTAGGTCTCTGACAGCATGCATGAGGACCTAAGTGAGGAACAGGTTAAAAAGCACCAAGGCGAGTATGCAGCCCTGCTTCACGCCACTGGAGATGTTAAATTTCTCAGATGGCACACCATCCGAGAGTACCTCTCCTGTCATGTCATCGTGAAACAGCTTATGAGGGAGATGAACTTCGATGGGCAACCCAGCTCCCTGAGGATGATCCACAATGCATCTCTGTTGACCGTGTTGAATGCTTTCGACAGATCAATGAAGACAGAGTAGAGGTTCGTATTCTGCTCACAGCACTTCTCTTGCACCTGTCTCATTACGAAGATCATATCGACAGTACTGTGATTAGGGTGGAAGCCACATTGTGACTCAGGGAGACTCACTTCTGAAACTGTCGAAATCAGCCTGTTCAGGATGATGCGAGCGAAGATTTTCCCGGCAACGGAAAGCAGCGAGAGACCTCTGTAATTCCCGCAATTGGCTCTTGCAACCCTTATTCTTGTACAGAGCAACTATCACGGCAATACGGAGGTCAGATGGCATTTCTTCCTCTTCCCAAATACCGGTCAAGACATTATGAAAAACCTTAAGTGACTCCTCATTAAATGCCTTGTACCATTCTGCGGGAACTCCATCCTTGCCGGATGCCTTGCTGCAACTCATCTGCCTGATGGCCTTTCTAACTTCGTCAATAAATGGAGGATCTCCCAGGTCTTCAAGGATTGGCTTCTGAGGGATCTGTTCCAGTGCTGACTGATCGACTGATGATGGACAATTCAGGAGCTGACTGAAATACTCTTTCCATCATTATTAATGCCAGCCTTATCCCTGATCAACGTGGCTCCGTCTGCAGACAACAAGGGGGCAGAGCCAGACTTGGAAGGACAAAAGACTGACTTGATGGAGCTGAAGAACTCCCTTGGGTTGTTTAAGTCAGCATAGTGTTGCACCTCTTCAGCTCTCTTCTCCCACCACTGATCGTGCATTTTGCAGATTTCTCGCTGAGCCTGGGCCTGGAGGAACTTAAGCCTGTCTTTCTTAGAGATGGAGCCTGGGTCATTCTGCCACTCCATAAATGCCTTGTTCTTCTTGGCAAGCAGGTCCTCAATAGCACTGTTGTTTTCATCAAACCAGTCTTGATTGCGTTTCTTGGAACCAAGCACTGACTTCGCTGTACCCATCACCATTTCTCTAAACTGGCTCCACTTCTGAATTGGACCTCCAATCAATGGTCCACTGGCAGTCAACTTTTCATCAAGGCTTGACTGGAACTTGCGCAGATGAGAAGGCTGCTGGAGTCTGGCAATGTTAAAGGCTGTTCGGATGAGCTTGGGGCGTTTTGGGTGATGCTGAGAGATGTGCATTTTGAAAATGGTGCGGACAAGCCTATGCTCAGTCCAGCACTCTGCTCCTCGCATGGCTCTGGTGATAAGGACATCCTGAATATCACACTGACGAACAATGACATAATCTATCATGTGCCATTGTTTCGATCTAGGGTGCATCCAGGTAGTCTTGTATTTGTTTGCCATCCTGAACACTGTGTTCATGATGAGGAGGTCATGTTCTGCACATTTGCTCAGCAGCAATAAGCCGTTAATCTTGCCAACGCCATGTTTGCCTAACACTCCCTCCCATCAACTGTGGTTGCAGCCAACTCGGACATTGAAGTCTCCCAACAAAATCAACTTGTCATTGGCCGGCACTGAGCACAGAACAGAACTGAGTTCGATGTAAAACTGCTCAATTGTCTCCTCTGTGCTGTTCATGGTGGGAGCGTATGCACTGATGACTATTGCATACCGCTTGTGAGTAAGGGGCAGGCGTAGCTTCATGAGCCTCTCGTTACTACCGACAGGCAGGTCCGAAAGTTGTTTCATCAGACTAGTCTTGACGGCCAGGCCAACTCCATGGATCCTATCCTCATTCTGCGCTTTCCCTTTCCAGAAGAAGGTATAACCACTAGCTAGTTCAGTGAGAAATCCTTCTTCAGCAAGCCTGGTTTCACTCAAGGCAGCGATATCAATACCATAGCGTGAAAGCTCTTTAGCAACTAGGACTGTTCTCTGATGAGGTCTTACTGTGTCCTCACTGTACACGAGCGTATGGACATTCCATGTTCCCATTACCAACTTCTTTTTTTTGCACAACATAACCTGTGCGTGAAAAATATTATAGCGGGAAAGCCTTTGCACAGAGACGATCCCACTCTCTCGGCCTCAGAAGTCAGAATCCAGTGGCATGAAAAAATCATTACTTCTGGAGACTACCTCAGCTGCACTGGATGGCCATGTCACCTTAAATGCTCTGACATGCCCCACGCACTCCACAGGGTGCTGCTGCAATGCCTTCTCAGCCATTGAATCATAAGGATTTCCTCCGCCTGATCCATCGAAGCAGTTTTTGCATGCTGGGATGAGCAAGTCCCTAACTCACCGAGGGTTTCAGACCCATCAGCCACACTCACCTGGTTTAGCAGGCCTGTCAAAGCCATTGCCTGGGGTGTGGCTGTTGCCACATGCAAAGCAACTACTTGGAGCCACAGGTGAGAGCTGGGTGCCGGTTAAAAAAAAAAAAAAAAAAAAAAAAATCAATGAAGGATGGGCCACTCCCAAAGAAGTGAGATAAGCCCTCCTTTAGAGGTACTACCCCATTAGAGGTACTACCATGCAACCCCATACACCCTAGGGGGTTGGGGTAGGTGTGGGGATTCAGAGGGTGGGGATATGGGCAGTGTTCCCTATAAGCTGGAGTGCTTGGGTGTCTACCCAGGAGAGATACAAATGCTGCCCAGTTGATTAACACAGCCAGCAGCATGTGTTTCTACTGGTGGTGCACATCTGCATAGGCCTTGGTGCACACAAAATTTATTGCGCGCTAATGGAAAAATAGAGGGAACATTGGCTATGGGGGTGAAAGTCAGGGCAGGGGGATGCAGGAGTCAGGACTGGGTTGTAAGGAAAGGCTCAGGACAAAGGGTTAGGGTGTGTGGAGCAGTGAAGGAATCAGAGCAGGGCACTGGCTGCATGGAAGGGCTCAGGGTAGGGGGTTGAGGTCTGTCAGGGAAACGTAGTGGGGCAAGGGTGCCCTTTAGTGAGGACGGGAATGGGGGGGGACTGAGCCCCCCGCCCCATTCCTACCAACATTGCTAGCTGTTCCCATTCCATCACTCTCAAGGAGCGAGAGCAAAGCTCACAGCATGGATCGCTCACTCCTCTGCCCCCTCCCTGCACCGGCCATGAGGGAGAGGAACACTGGGGATGCTGCTGTGTGCTTCCCTCTCACTCCCTCAGTGTGACAGAAGGGTAGCAACAAGCAACATCAGTAAGAATGGGATGGAGGCTTCAGCTGTCCCTGCCCTCCCTAAAGGGCTTGGGCAGTCCCAGACAGATGTGGGGATTCGCCCTCAGCCAGTCCCTTTCACCTAAGCACTGTATTCTTTGTAAGTTTCTTTCTCTGTCAGATACTGATCATTCAGTTATACATTTAATTCCTGTATTAGGAAAGGAAGAACCCTCCCCTTGAGTATCTGAATATTCCCAATGGCACCTTCACCAGAAATGAAGGAAGAAAGAGGGACACATATAAAAGTACGTAACGTTACAGCAAACACCATCCCATTTAGAATGCAGTGTGCTTATTCTGTTTAAGACAAATCTAGTACAGTGTTAAAAACATCCAATTCCACAGTATTCATTAAGCAGTAAGACAAAATATATTACTTGATTATGATAGCCATTTTCTCATGCAATCACAATCTCTCATGGAAGACATTAGTGTTCAAAGCATAAGGAATATAATTATCTCAGGGCAACCATAACTTAGAATTACAGAACTCTTAGTATAAAGCGGGAAAAACTATGTTTTCCAACGTGTGTGCTAGCAGGAGATAAAGTTGATTATTTGTAACGTGCACAGTAGCTTTAGTCATAAATTAAGTTATTCCTCCCAGTCAATGCTCTTTTATGACACGTTAATATGTTTGGCATTTCAGGTTCCTGGAGATATTAAATCTATATTAGAGGCATAGCGAGGGTGGTATGCACCCAGGGGGGCGAAGACAAAATTTGCACACACACCCCCTCCCCCCAAAATCATTTGTTACTACCTGTGGGACTTTATACATTCCAATCTGCGCTGGGGGGAAGGGGGGGGACCATGTGAACAGGGTATTCGCTGGAGTGGGAGCCTGTCTCTGTAGAGCACCGAGCAACGTCCCCGGCTTTGCTCGTGCTCTTAAGCAGACGGATGGGACATGTAGGGGGGCTCAGGGAAGGGGGTTCCGGTGTGAGGAAGTGGGTTCGGGACAGGGGTTGGTGTTTGGAGGGGCGAGGGTGGAGTTAAGGAGTAATATGCAGGGTTCAGGGGTGGGCTCAGGGACGGGGGGTGAGGATGCAGGAGTCAGGGATGGCAGTGGGAGGTGAAGGGCTCATAGCAGGGCACTGCAAGGCAGGGGTAGCTTATCGGGGTTGGCCAGTGGCGAGTGTGACGCAGCTCTTGCAATGGATCCTCACGGGGGCAAGAGACTCCAGGAGCTGGCCCCGGTTTCCATCTACTCCCCTCCAGCAAGTGGAGAGCCCTAGCTCTAGGGGCCGGCCCTCGCCTGTAACTGCCCCTGTAGCTCTTGGGGATTGCGTAGCTCCAGGGTCTGCCAGGCCTGCAGCCCAGCCTCCAGCCCTGAACTCCAGCTGCCATCCCTCCATCCCCCGAATTCAGGGTTGCCATGGTGGGGTTGCTCCAATCTCGCACAGAGGCTATCAGCATAAAAAGAAGTCGGGTCTCACTGTCTCACCCAGACTGTGCTGCAGAGGCTATTCACAGGTAGCTAAATTGGCGCCCCCTTAGCATGGCACCCCGGGGGCAACTGTACCCCCCACTCCCCCATCACCACTCGCTATGCCTCTGCTCTATATGGAGCTCTCCGAGGCACCGTAAATCATGAATCAGCCCAGGAGATTTACTGTATCATTTGACTTTTAAAGAGTTCTAACCAGAGGCAAGCTGACTGATTCATGGCTTGAAGCTGCTGAGTTCCATAAGCAGACTTGCCATCTTGGAAAGTTGTGGGATTTGTAATTCCCAAAATGACATCAGTGTGTCAACACTGAGCAATATAGCTGACACTATAGTCACTAGGGAACACGCCTTAGAGTGGCATACGCAGAGCTCAGGATGAATCAACTCTAGGAAGTGAAAAAGAAGATTGCTACCTGGGAACTATATGAACTACTCTTATCACTTGCTTTCACAGAGAAACCTATTACATCTTTACACTGCCAGGAAACGCAGCTGCTTAATCACAGCAGTATTGCTTTCACAGACAAGCTAACATGATTGTCATCAACCTGCAGTGGGGAATCTTGAATTGCCTGATGAAAAGACTAGCTAGCAAGGACAGAAACTAAAGCATCAGATTTGATTATCACTGAACTTGGGGAAGGGATCTGAACTTTGCAGGTAGGCCTGACCACTAAATACTAGAGAGGTACCTGAAATGTCAAACAGTTAAATACGCTGTAAAACAGCATTGTTCCTGGCCCCATGACAATGAGAATGGTACTTGCACTTTCTCCCACACTAGACAGCCATACAAGGGCTAGGGCATACAGATCCTGAATTAGAGCGAGCACAAGGTATGTTACTTCAGTTGATCCTGTACGGTGCCACTATCTCAATCTTAGAATCAGGCTAGGAGAATAAAAGTTGAGACCACCTGCAAAGGCACAGGTGGGCAATTATTTTTGCAGGGGGGCCACTTCACAAATGTTGGTTGTGGTTGCAGACTGGCTCCACCCAGAAAGGGGTGGAGCCTTGGCAGAAAGAGGTGGTTCACTCTAGGCACCACACACCCCTGGTGGAGGTAGGGGACTTCACGAGCTCCCCGGCCCCCAGGACAATCAGACCCTGGGGCTGGGGAGTGCACAAAGTCATTTGCTATTCAAAACAGCTGGTGGCTCCCTCTAGGCATTGAGCACGCTGGGAGGGGGAAGGAGCCGCCAGCCACTTTGAACAGTGAATGACTACGCACTCCCCTGCTCCCAGGTCTCGATTGGCCTGGGGTGGGGGAGCGGCAGGGCGGGCCACAGGCCATATCTTGCCAACCTCTAGGCAAAGGGAACCATTTTGCCTTTGTGGAGGGAAGCCCATGGCACCATCCCAAGAAGCAGGGTGATGTGCACGTCCTTGCTGCACTCTGGAGAAATGAGGGAGGGTTTTGCCTCCCAAGATAAAACTCTTCCTATGCTTCCAATGGAGATTAATCTGAGGCACGTGCAGTTTGTGCATTCTGGCCATCAAAATGCAGCCAATTTACTTTTACAGTTTATTGTTAACATTTGGTTTTTGTTTCCTATTGTTTCAAAATACCAATTTTTTACAAAACTGACGACAGGCCTGTAGGGTAAACTGAGGCAGTCCATGGTATTTCGCTAAGAACCCCCATTCAATCCTAAATCTGAGACGGGCCTGTAAACCTCACAAGCAGACAGTTAGCATGACCCTACGAAAGGAACGGACGCCCTGGCAACCACATTCTAAGGGGCCGCATCAGACAAGAGAAACTGATACCAAAACAACCTTGCTAACATGTTTTGCTTTAATCCTAGATAATGGGCCCATAAACTCATGGATCACATCAGCACGAGGTGCCAGTAACCTCTTCACAGCTGCATCATAATTTAACCAGATGAAAGTTGCCATTTAATTGTTTGTTTTTGTTGGCTTATTTAACTTGTTAAGGAAAAACTACTTGTATTAGAGATAAAGTGTTTGACTATGGGCGGAGATGCTATGTAATCTTTCTTAGCTTATTGGTTTACGTGCTCATTTCATCTTGCTGCTAGAATCTACTGAATTGTTTCCCTTCTGCCCATCAGCCTCCTATATAATCTATTGTAATGTTTTGCTTAAGCAGTGTTCACCAGCCTAATTAGCTGTGCGACACTCCACCAGCACTGTGTGTAATAAATCCTCTTGCTTGTTTCAGAGTGTCCAGACTTATTCCCAACAAGGCCAAAACGAAAGGAGGGTGCTAGACATACAACAAGAAGGCTGATATTGGGAAGCTCTCTTTTGACATCTGATTACTAATCTGATTCTACCCATATGTGTAGTTTTAACCTTGCATCAGTAGGATAGCTTCTAAGAGAGGTGGGTCCAAACCACAGTCTTACAAATACAATAGAGAGTTTTAGGAAAACCTGCATTGGACTCCATCTCTAAAATTTTCAGCCATTCTCCATTTCTGTAACTTACAGAACCCAAGCAAATGTTATCAGAACTGATATTTTTACGAAGTGGAGATTTGGCAGAGGGACAGAATAGGAGGAATGGATTAAAATGTTCTAAGAGATTAAAAGATTTGATGGGCACATGGGTGTGAGGATAAAAGGAAAGGAGTAAGCACGTCAAAGTTGTAAGCATAAAAGATGGGGAGGTAACTTGAGTTGTTAAGGGTGATAAAAAGTGTGCATATTATTCAGAAGGAACTCTGAGAAGTTAATATTTGGTCCTGTATAGGTGAAGAAAGAAGAGATTGGGCATCAAAAGACCCACACCGAGGTTTAATGGAGAGGGAGAAGTAAAGTCAAGTATAATCTCTTCAGAAGTGTTCAAACAAATTTTAAATACCTCTAGATTTGAAGAGCATATTCTCCTGTCAGATGTAGTTCACTAAAATAAAGTGTTATCAAGTAATTATCTTTAATATTTTAATTTGAAAAAAATCTAAAATGAATGAGTATGTTCAATATTTTGCTTTTTTTTAAAACAACAAATACTCAACCATGTGTAAAGAGATCCTATAGTGTGGGACTTAAATTAAACCTTGTCAACTTCCTGGCTGTTTGCCATTTAGTTTCCATGGTGTACTCTTGGGCTATGTCTAGACTACATGGCTCCAACGACGGAGCCCTGTAAAACAGTTTATTCAGCATAGGCAAAGAAGCGGGGATTTAAATTAATCCCCGCTTCATTAAAATAAACATGGCCGCTACGCTGTGCCGACAATCAGCTGATCCGGCATAGCGCAGCAGTCTAGACGCACCGCGGTTGACAAGGGAAGCCTTTGTTGACCGTTCCGGTAAACCTTGTTTCACGAGGCATACCGGAGCGGTCAACAAAGGCTTCCCTTGTCGACCGCGGTGCATCTAGACTGCCGCGCTGTGCCGGATCAGCTGATTGTTGGCACAGCGCAGCAGCCATGTTTATTTTAATGACGCGGGGATTAATTTAAATCCCCGCTTCTTTGCCTATGCCAAATAAACTATTTTACATGGCTCCGTTGACGGAGCCATGTAGTCTAGACATAGCCTTAATACATACTTTAAGAACAATTAAGATTTCCTTTCTTATAGGCATCTATCTTTATAATTGCCTACTCCACCATAAACTTTTAAATATGATGCTTATTAAACTATAAACAAGCATGAAATGGTTTTGACAAATGAAGTAGCATTCAGAAGCAGTTCTTGGTACGTCTTTGAACACAGAGAATAGGGTGCATTCAGATGAAGACGCAGGAAGGCAAAAGCATACTTGCCTGTTTACCCCCAAGTATCAGTCTATACTAATCAGTTTCATTATCCTGGTGAGTGTCCTGTCTGAGAAGTGTTCTACTATTCTCTGGAAGACTGTAGAAGAGATCAGAGTCCATGGGGGGAGAGAAGATGCCAGCGCGAGAGACATTGATGCAGGAGAAGAAAACCAAGCCAGAAGACAGGTTGAGGAGGTGGAGACTAGGGATATGAATGGCTAACTGGTAAGCATTACCCTTACTGCGTGATGCTTAATGGTTATGGTTAACCGGCTGGGGTTGAAGCAGCCCCCCCCCACGCCCACGCCCACCCCCACCCTCACGATTCACAGAGGGATGTTCCAGCACCATGGGGCCCACCACAGGCAGGTGGTGCTCCAGTCCACTTGGAGCAGTCCCTCAGTCCACAGCAGGCCCAGCTCAGCCGTGCTGTGGCAGAGGTGCTTCAGCTCATCCAGAATGCATTCCCCCCCCAGTCTACAGTGGGCCCAGCCTAGCAATGCTGTGGCAGAGGTGTTCCAGCCCGGCCAGAGTAACTCCCTGCTGTGGTAGGGAAGCCACTCCAGTCTGCCCACCCCCATTTAATTGGTTAACCAGTTAAACATATCCTTTAACCTGTTAACTAAACAAACAGGATTTTACATCCTTAGCGGAGACTGGAGAGGGGAATGAGACTGGAGAGAGAAACCTGAGATAGGGAGTGATGGGCAAGAGGTGCAAGGAGAAGGTGGGGACTGGAGATGGGGGAACAGAGTGGAAAATGAACCTCAGAAGAGGGGATGTGGAGGCTGGAGAAGATAACCTGAACTTGTGAAGATGCTGAGGGTAATTAAGCTCATCAAGCAGCTGAAGACTCCAATAAGTTTCATCAGTGTAGTGGAGGCCTATTGTGACATGAGTAATTACTTCATGAAGGGAGACCTCATTTTTCTGGAAGACATCTTTACCCCCAAGTAAATGAATCATTAGGTTGAAAACACAATATTTGTGTTAAATAAAGTCAATAAGTCAGTAGGCTAAGAACATAGAATGTCTGAGCCAACTAAGACAAGCAGGAGAACACCCAGGGAACTATACCTTGTCAATTAAATAACTAGGGACAAAAAAAAAGGTAATAGAAATATTGAGATGAGGTAAAGAGCAAGTCAAACCATGGACAGCACATGCTGCATGGGAATTGGTTCCTGCAACGTTACAAAGCAAATCCTAAAAATGTGTGAAAAAATGAACATAAATCAGACATCAAGAATGGCAACATAGAAAAAACCAGCAGGAGAACATTTTAACCTCCTGGGACACAGTTACAGACTTGAAAGTTGCCAAGCAAAAAAATTAAAATTAAAAAACAAGCTTTTACAACACGAAACTGCTGAGCTGGAATTAATATGTAAATGTGACACCATCTGAATGGGTCTGAACAGAGACTGGGAATGGCTCTCTCATTTAGGTATTCCCACCTTCTTATCCACATGCACCTGATTGAATTAGCTCTGATGTAACACTCCCATCCCTGCAACCCTACTATCTGTTTCTTTTTTCCCCCACTTCATGCATCTAATGAAATGAGCTGCAACTCTTGAAACCTTATGCTATAATACAATTGTTAATCTTTAAGGTGCCACTGGACTCCTGGTTGTTTTTACTAAAACAGACTTACACAGCTACCTCTGAAACATGCAATGAGATGTTTAATGTATACAAAAGGGAGAGGGTAACTTGGAGCTGTGATGCACTATCCATCCATACCTGATGTGTTTCAGTCTGATCAACTGTGTACGGCATTGCTATTTGCCAAATAAAGACATCTGAGTGGCAAAGCCTAGAGTCAAACAGAATTCTTGGGAAGCTGAGTGGAATCCCAACAATCAGCATGGTGGGAAGGGGAAGAGAGGAGCTTTTGGAGTGAATAACTCTTCCACTCTGCATCAGCCTTTTTACTGATGTTCTCCTGGCCCTATGTAGAGTAAGCTGGACAATGAAAAACACCGGCTCCCATTTCCACCTACTTGGGGTCCAAGGAGCATGACCGACCTTTAGGTAACCACAAGTTTGAACAATTTTGGTGCCAGAATTTTTATTTAAAAAACTGCAAGCAGCGTTTCTTGAAACAATAAGGGATGAATCCAAACCATGTAACACTTGGGTATTTTCATTCCACTGGAGCTCATGTTTATTCCTTTCAGCAGAAACATAATGCCTTTGCAAACACGAGTATCACAATTAAGTATCCCACCCCTCACATTTCTGCACTCCTGGGGTCAACACAGGTAACATGCATCATTCAATGCTGTCAAACATGAAAGCAAAGTTATAGCACATAGAAGTGTGTTAAAGAGGTCTGCATCCTCCTACCAAATTCTAAAGTTTCCTATAGTGCAAGTTTCTTGACATGCTTTGTTGTTCAATAAATCACATGTCTTTGTTGACTGACATTACTGATTTTTAATTACATTAGAAAGAGGTTTTCTTAAATTTTATTTAAGCTTGCTTGGGAAAGAATTTGGTTTCTTATTTAACGCATGAAGATGGTCCAGAAATTAGAAATCCCATGTTCTATTCCTGGCTCTGCCTATGGGTCTCTGCACCTCAGGATGACCTCTCTCTAAAATAAGTATAATAAGGCCTACTTCACAATTAATGTCTTCAGAGTACTTTGAGATTCTCAGGTGAGAAAGGACACAAGTGCAAAAAACTACAACAGAATTGGGTATGCTGAGCAAAAGTAAGTACTCTTTTACATGAGACGTGACAGTAAATTCACTAGCTATTTTACCCTACATGTATTAATCTAACTGTGTTACAATATCAAGAGGATAATGGAAAGTCATTATTAAAGATTAGTGAAACTAACAAACAATTTAGAGTGCATTTAATTTCTATCACAAAGGTCTAAACAAGTCAATTTCATGGAAAAAAAAAATACAATATAAACTATGCTTGGTTCATGGCAAATTATTCCCAGGTGAGAGGTGATAAAAGAGCAATAAGAACTCACAGAGGAAGGAGAGAGGTACGAGGGTTATATGTTATGTTTTATAGCATTTAATATTCACACTAGATATGGAGCCAAACCATACTCCTAGACCAGACCACATCTCTTATCCCAACCTTGAAGCAGTTTGAATCTACATCTGAACCAAATTTGAACTGTTTAGCCATCTTACTGCAATTGGCCTATGCAAAATACATATCTTGAATTCCTAGGAAGTTCAAACCTGAATTTGAATTCCGTGGCTCAATCTCCTTCTTTAATTTTTGGTTGGTATAAAAGAAGAAAAATGTAGGAGAAAACATACTTTTGAAGCATGTCCTTAACCTCACTTGTTGCATACTTTTACCATTATCAGTCTATGATGAATGGAAGCCCATAGCTGAAATACTGGTTCCATTAATGTCAGTGACAAAACTCCAATCAACATCAATGGGGCCAGGATTTCACTCCAGGCATGCTGGGAGCTATCCCAAAGGCCCACAGAACAAGCATTCCCCATATTTTAGATTACTAGTGTGGTAAGTGTCCCTTACCTGTAGATTTGTTTTAGGGATTGTGCTAATGAAGGGAAATGCTCTTCATTTTTAAGAACGGTCAGCAGATCATCTTTCAAATTCTGCAGTAAAATTCCCTTACCCAACAGAATTGTAAGCTTAAAATCAGCTTTCCATGAAATGCTTAGAAGCTGTCTTCAGGATACCAGCAAAACCTGGTAGCCTTCAGTGTCCTTTAACTCTCCTTACTCTTTTAGCTACAGTAATTGAAAAGAGGTCCCCAGGGCAGCAATGACAGTGGATGTCAAAAGGTTAAGGGCACTGACAAAGATAAATGGAAAAAGTGAAGCCTCCAGGTGGTAAAGAGTTGTTATACATAGCAATGCTGAACATAAAAGAATGTGGAGAAGTATTGTCTGGTGCCCACTATTTGGTCTACTGCTGTTTGCATGAAAAGCCTCAGGAAAAAAGCAATGAATTCTTCAGTATTTAAATGTCAGCATAGAGTAAAGGCAACAATAACAGGCTCTCAGTATACTGCAAATCATTACATGTTTTTCTTTGAACAAACATATTATGACACTCACTAACTCAGATTTAAAAGTACATTTTAAAACATCTGAACCTTACCTCCTTTTGTAGGTTCACTTTTTGCCAACATTCGTGCCAACAAAATGAACCAGACACAAAACCAAATACTTGTGACTAACTACACAGTCTGCACTGTAAGCAGTTGATTAGAGGCACTAAAGCTCAGATTTTCTCCGACAATTCAGTAGTGGGTCCAGTTTGTGCAGTGAAAATTTTGAGCTGAGTCAGTCACACAAACCACCAATAAACCAGCAACTCCCCTAACTGGCAGATCACACTTATGTTGCAGACTAGAGTTTTTACCTGGCATTGCGCAGGTCCTTGTGGGGACTCAGTATAGGGGGATGAGAGGTGCAGGACTCAAGGCAGGGGGTGCAGAGCAAGAGACTCCAGGGTTCAGGACAAGGGTCTCAGGGCAGGGGGGATCACAGCAAGGGTGTGTGCAGGAATCAGGGCATGGGGACTCATGCTGGAGGCTCAGGGAAGGTGTCTGAGAGGGGGGCTTACTGGTGGATGAGGGTAGCACTGCTCCAGCTGTTGGAACTAAAAGTTTTATTCTTTTTATATTTGTATTTTAGGTTTAGTAATATAATTTAATGATGTAGCAATAATATAGCAATATAAGGTGTATGTTAATACACATTTAATATTTCATTAAATTAAGTTTTTAGTTAAATGTCTATTTCTTTGTCCTAAAGTTTAGTGAGTTTAGTAAATGGGCCTAAGTAAAAAGATAGTTTTTGATATTGTGTCTGTGTTAATGAGACTAGAAGAATGTTGAAGGCGAAGGCCTTAATTGTTTGATTTACCACGCCTTTTTGCTTTGCCCAGTGTAGATTGATGCTATGCCCTCCCTTGAGAAGTCCTTGTAAAAGATAGTTCGTGTGTGAAAGAGGCATATATGTTGAGATAAAGGTGCAGAAGTTATTGCTCAGAACCAGATGGCCAAAGAAGGCAGGGTGAGCGTGGGCAAAAATGAGACGGCCCGGCGTCAAAGAAAAACCATCTATAACCATTGATGCGTACCCCTACTCACAAGACGATCGGATATTGGCAGATTGACAGCCTTAAAGCAGAGCTAGCACCCTTGAAAGACGATTGATTACAGGACGAGCTTTGGAAAATGTTTTAGGAACACTGACACCAAAGAGAGAACACTCCGGTCACGGGCTGACACAGCGAAATCCATAGACTTCAACAGAGAAAAGGATTATAAAAGCAGGGTGCTTGGCTATGGAACTTTGGGTTTGTCTTGCCACCAACTCCAGAAGAGCATCGACCAAGGCCCTGCTCTCCCTCTGTGTTCAATCTAGCTGGCCACTAGACTGATACAGAATCTGGACTGGTAACTATAACATCATCTGGGGTGTGTGTGTGTGCGGGCGCGCACGTGTGAGATGTAACTGTTGTATTCTCAAATGCAGCGTACTGCCTTTTCCCCTATAAAAGATCTCATGTGCTTCGTTTAAGCAGATAACACAGCTGTAGCTCCTCCCAGGGGCTAGGGTTACATACCTCCCAGGGGGCCCGGGCTGCACTGCCCAGCTACCCCCTCCAGGCCTGCAGCTCCTGGTGCGGGGAAGGGGGGTAAGAGGAAGGGGCAGGAAGAGAGAGTCGCAGGGACTGGATAATTACTGTACCAAAGAAAGCTTTCTTTCTCTCATAAAGTATGTGATTTAAAAGGGACACAGACTTAAGAGATGACACTTCTGTCTCAATTACGTTTACTTGTTATTGGTACAAGTAACTCCAAACATCACTGTAAGCCCGGGGTGGGTCGCTTCCGGCCCACAGGCTGCATGTAGTTCATCAAGATTAGCCCCTGGCAGGAAGCTTTGTTTATCTTTTTTTAAACCAGTGGGAGCTGGCTGGGAATGGCAAACTGCGATCACTGGTTGCTGCGGGGGTCCATGCCTACAGGACTCCATGCTCAGGTAAACAAAGCATCCACCCTCTAGTACAGGGGTGGGCAAAAGGGCGTCCGCGGGCCTGATCTGGCCCACCAAGCAGGTTGATCCGGCCCACAGAGGCCCTGCCTCTCTCCCGCTCCCAGGCCAATCAGGGTGTGGGGGTTGGGGGAAGCGCATGAAGTTTCCTCCGCCCTGAGTATGCCGCGTTTAGAAGCACCATGCACTCCTGGCAGGGTGGGAGGAGACTTTGCGCACTTCCCTGCCCCAAGCCCTGATTGGCTTGGGGGCAAAAGGGGTAGCGTGCGAAGTCTCCTCTCACAGCCAGGGGCATGGGCCCCTAGGGGGAAGCTCTGGGGGAGGGCAAAGGTGCCTTCCGGTGCGGCCTGGGGCCACTTAAAACATTTCTGAAGTGGCCCCAGCAAAAAATTATTGCCCACCCCTGCTCTAGTAGCTTACCTCGGACGAGCTGCGTGCAGCTGGCGCACCTGTGGTTCCCCACCCCTGCTATAAGCCAAAGTGCGACTTGACAGAAAATTTTTCTCCTTCTAATTTTCAGTTTGCTTATTTTCTGCATTGGACAGCTGATACTCATTCATATAACACCCTCTTAATTGACAATGGTCACGTAGTTTTTTCCTGAAGTTATGCCAGTTATGTTAGCATGCAAAAAACCCAGACAATAACTTCTAGCCATTTTCATTTATAAATACACACAGCTACATAATATAATTTACTCCCTCAGTTCAACTGCCTTAGACAACAGCTTTCTTATTCCATTTTATTTATAAAAGTAGTATCATAAAGTACATTTATGGCCTACTAATTTATCAAACAGGATTGCTCAGTTTAGCAAAGACAACAAGTATTGCTAATAAAAAGTATTGCTAATAAAACCTGGCTCCAGCTATACAGACTTTCTTTTGTCCCTTAGTCTATAAGTAATGAAATTCACCATCTGTTCAACTGTGTGTGGTTTTCCCTCCCCCAGTTTTTCTAATTGTTTTGCAGTTAGCCAAGCTGATCATGCCATAGCCAGTAAAGGATTGACACATTCATCAATTGACAGAAAAATAAGACATCTGGAAGAAAAGTAAGTGGCACTTCATAACTTCTCCTGCATACTAAGTGCAATGTTAGCAAATGGAAAAAAACAAGAAATGCATCTCCATTGAATGAAGAGGTATTGTTTAACGTCATCAGTTACATGTCATTACAAAATCAGCTAGAAAATAATTGTCATAAGAAATCTATTTTCTTTTTGCCAATTTATTCCCAGATAGCCTATGTTCAACTTTTTTCTTTCATCAAAGGAAGTACAGACCAAAGGCCATTTGCAGAGTGTTGTAGCTTTGTCTATTGATTATTCTATTGGCTCCTAAAAGAGAAGATCTTTCCAGCTGTAATGTTGCCAAGCATACAAAGTGCCAGCTATGAAACATGGCATAGTGCATTCATTGTTTATGAAGCAGAGGCCTTCTAGTTCCTTGAAGCTCAATGAAATAATTTACTCACCCAACTTAAACCGGAACGAAAATTGGTTTCATTCAGACTATGAAGGCTGTACATTCTAGCTGCCTACTATTCCATCTTGGTTTGTAAGCATAAGACAAATTCTTCCAAGATTCAATTCAGTTGAGATTCAATTTAACCAGGGTTGAAATTGGTTCAATATTTTAAATTATTCTGACCTCCATAAAATGATGTAACGGTTAAAAAAAAAAAAAAAAAATCAAGAAACACAAGCTAAATATGAGTCAAGAGTATAACACTGTTGCAAAGAAAGCAAACACCATTCTGGGATATATTAGCAGGAGTGACATAAGCAAGATGTAAGAAGTAATTCTTCTGATCTATTCCACACTGAGTGTTGTGTCCAATTTTGGGCTCCACGCTTCAGGAAAAATGTGGACAAATTGGAGAAAGTCCAGAGAATACCACCACAAAAGGTACAAGATCTAGAAATCATGATCTAGGAGGCAAAACTGAAAAACTGGGATTGTTTAGTCTGGAAAAGATAAAACTAAGAGGTGACAACCATTTTCAAGTACCTAAAAAGTTATTACAAGGAAGAGGGAGAAAAGAAAATGTTCTCAACATCTGATGATAGGACAAGAAGCAATGGGCTTAAATCACAGCAAGGGAGGTTTAGGTTGAAAATAGGAAAAACATTCTAGCTGTCAAGGTGGTTAAGCACTGGAATAGATTGCCTAAGGAGGTTGTAGAATCTCCCATCAATGGAGATTTTTAAAAAAGTTAGACACCACAGGCCAGAGGTGGATCACCAGGGTTAGCCCCTGGCAGACTACCAGTATTTACCTGCTCATCTGCAGGTATAGCTGCTTGCAGCTCCCACTGGCCACAGATCGCCGTTCCCAACCAGTGGGAGCTGTGGGAACTCATGTCCTGTTCTGTGCCACTTCCTGAAGCTCCCATTGGCTGGGAACAGCAATCCAGCACCAACGGGAACTGTGAGTGGCTGTACCTGCGAACGCACAGGTTAAAAAGTGCCAGCGGCCTGCCAGGGGCTAACTCTAGTGAATCACCTGGGGCTTATTACTCACCCCCTGGTCTAGTTTTGCCATGAGTGCAGGGGACTGGACTAGATGACCTTTCAAGGGCCCCCTTCTAGTCCTATAATTCCATGATCACATTAAACTTTCCTAGCACTCTACTAAGTAATTGGCCAATATTAAAATTAGGGCTGTCAATTAATGCGCATCAACACCTGCGATTAACGCAGAGCACAATTAATGCATTAATTTTTTTAATGTGTTAATCACGGGCATTTCTGCAGCACTGCCTCCTTTGAAACACTGGTAGGGTATTTCAAAGGGGCAGCACAGTGGGAGCCCGGGATCAGCTGGAATCCCCAGCTGACCCGGGCTCCCTGCAGCAATGCCCCTTTGAAACGCCGCAGCTGCATTTCAAAGGGTCAGCACAAGCAGAGCCCAGGATCAGCTGGGGACTCCAGCTGACCCCAGGCTCCGCGTTGCACTGCGCCTTTGAAATGCCACGGAAGTTTTTCAAAGGGGCACCGCTGCACAGCTGATCCCGGGTTCCCACAGTGCTGCCCCTTTGAAATGTCACAGCGGCAGCACTGCACGGAGCCCAGGCGCAGCAGGGGACTCCAGCTGACCTCAGGCTCTGCATTACACTGCCCCTTCAAAACGCTGCAGTGGCGATTCAAAGGGGGCAGTGCTGCACAGCTGATCCCGAGCTCCCTCAGCGCTGCCCCTTTGAAATGCTGCAGCGGCATTTCAAAGGGGCAACGCAACTTGGAGCCCAGGGGCACCTGGAGACTTCTTATTGTTTAATCGTACAATTAATCTTTTTTTAAGATTAATTGCAATTAGTTTTTTAATTACTAGACAGCCCTAATTAAAATCCAACCTCACTTTTATAGCCACTAGATTTTCACCACTTGCATTCGTTTTAGCATCTGAATCCTTTGCTCATGAGACCATTTTTCTAAGCATCTTTTGACATCTTAGCAGAGAGCAACCCTGAAAGTCGTTACAAATGGAATTCCTTTAGCACATTCATTGTAATTACAGAAACCTGTATACAAGCAGCTCCTTTACAAGTTTGGATGCCAGCTCTGCCCTTCGTGCACTTTGCTGGACTTCATTTATCTGCTAAGTCATATAAAAACATACATAGCTCACATTACCAGACTTTGTGATACAGATTGAGTGTGTGTGGCACAGAGACTGGAAGTGTGTGTGTGTGTGTGTATATATATATATATGACACAGAAATAGTGTGGCACAGAGATAGTGTGTGTGTATGCTGGCTGAATTTCTGAGATAAAAAGACAGAGCATGGCTTAAGACCAGAAAAGCTGCCCAGCTCTGCTGTCTCCCCCTTCCCTGGTTCTGAAGGGATGGTGTGTGTGTGCACGCATGTGCGTGTGTGTACACACGTGTGTGAGCATGTGCGTGTGTGCATGTATGACAGAGCGCATGAGCACTAAAATCTTAAAAACAGTGCACTGCCTCTTAAGACAGGCACTCTTCTGAGTCACTAACCATCCATGCTACAGATTGGAGCAGCTCTGCTGTGTGACTCCCACCCCCCAATCCCTGCTCTGCAGAGATGAGGTGCAGGGGCACACCCTGACTTCCGCATTCCCCTCTCCCCTCCACACACATCCCCCCTGCTCTGCACATTTAGCGACAGAATCCTGGGAGCAGCTCAGCTGCAGGAGGGAGCAAGGTGAGGAAGGGGCAGCTGAACACACCTGCAAGCTGTAAGTATGTATGCTCTGCTAATCAGCTGGACAGGTTGGAGAGAAATGCTTAGCAGGCCAGATCCGGTCCATGGGCCTGATTTTCCCCACCCCTGATCTAGAGGGACTCCCTGTTTGGGTGTATGGGCAATGCAGTGTTCAGACTCCATGCTGACTCTGTTCTTGGTCTCTCTGCTGACACTATTAACAAGGGGCTACATAGAGTGATATGCATGTCTGGAACTGTACTAGTACCAACAACAACTTTCCACTCAGGCCACAGAAAAGCAATCATAGCTTCCAATTACTACTGACCTGTGACAAGATTTGAAATAGTGACATATTGGTGAAAGATTTTGTAACCTATTAAGAATTTTTTTATACCATTCAGTGCTCTAATACCCTAATAAATTTGTTAGTCTTTAAAGTGCCACCAGACTCCTTGGGGTTTTTTTTGCTGAAATATACATTCATTTTATTATATATTTAATATGTGCTTCAGCCATTATTTCAGAATAAAATTATACATCACATTCATGAACTTGCAATAAAATAGAGTGAAATGTTTCATTAATTTCAATATGAATACCGTTCTGTTGCTGGATCTCATGTTAAGGTATAGTGCATGTAAGAGGTATAACCTTACCATTGTCTTCAATAGAGAAGTAGATAATATCACTGGTAGAATTGTCACCCTCTTTTAAGGCATAGCTGATCTTCATTTCAATATCAGCTGATAAAAGAAACATGCTATAAGTGATTCATCAAAGCATTTTACTACAGAATATAAAACTTACCAGTAGAGTTTAATGATTGGTATTTTACTTCAGTAAACAATATTTGATCACATTCCCATAAACTACTAATTATTTTTGAAGAATAATACTTTAACATTAGCTTAGACAAAGAAACAGCCAGCTGTAGAAGACTCACTACAAGAACACACTGTCCTAGTAGCATTGCATTCCAGATCAAGGTAGGAAGTATCAGTAATTAACCTGTTTACAAATTTAAAGCTAAAAACTAATTTGTTGTTTTAATCTGTTAATATATTAATTACAAGTTTTAACTAAATGCAAATTCTGGTTTTCAGAAACCCTTCACCAACAATTTAGCAAGAATGACTCTGCTACACTTTAATTAATTATACAGTGGAGGGTAAAACTTGAGCCCCATAGTTTTGGATTAAAAAACCCTAATACACAAAACTATTGCACATGACTATATCAGGGGGAAAAATAGTAGTAAGTGTGCAATTTTATTTTATATTGTGACCATTTCTGAACTTGCTAATTCAAAGCTTACTGAAGATATTTTTCTTCTTCACATACAAAGTTAAGAGTTTCAGTTTTATGTGAACCTTCTTTGTGCATCAATTTCTTCATACACAATTCAGCAAAGCAAATATTCTGGATCTAATGCTTCTCTGCATAATTGGGTGTTAATTGCTATTGAAGGTAACAGGCTCTAATTGAAACAATTATTTACAGATGTGGAACATTATCAGCTGCATTGTAAACATTTTTCACTACACTAGAGATTGAAAGATGAACTGAAAGACAAATAAAATGTTAATAAAGAAGAACTCAAAATCTGAAATTTGTTACAGACTAGAGTCTTGAAACTACAAATAAGTGCATCATAAAAGACGCTTTTTTTTCCCTCTTCCCAAGTTAAGGTTGTGCGTTTCTTCAGCAAGTAATAACAGAACTAAAGCAGCTAATGGCAGTTGAAAGAGCCATTTCTGCACTGTTTAATTAGTACTTAGACATGACTAGGTTGTACGCCTGCGTGAAAGTCAACCATGCAGTTTTTCTAGTCATCTGTGTAGATTTTCTGCTACAAGGGTTTTGTCCTTTGCAAAATGAGCATCCAAAAAACCTAATGATGCTCCAAGATGAGGCAGCAAAATCTGTCAGTGGACTTCTGCACAAATTCCATGCTGGAGTGTCAACCGGTCTTTTGAGGCTCTCGTCAGCTCAGCAGTGGTGCAGGTGAACGGATAGAGTCTCTAAAAGGTAGAGGTTCCACAATGTGGAAAGAGTTAATGAAAAGTTTAATATAGTCCCAGACTGTGTTAGTTTTATAGTGTTATATTTACAGATTCTCTGCTGGTTTCCCCGAGGGGATTGTGGAGGACAATCCATGGAGTGCACCCATCCTTCCTGACCCCATGCCTAACCACACCTACTTACATCCATACTTGCAACCTCATAGCCTCTTCTTTTCTAAATCCAGAAACAAAGGTGGCTGCTTTCTGCTTTTTACTTTTGTCCCCATTTTGATCTTGGGAGGTGGGAAGAAGGTCTAGAGTCAAAGCACTTTGGGGCCATATTAAGATTTGATTATCCCCCTATAAGAGATGAGTAACTCCACATTGCTATACATGGGAACTGCTTGTGTCCTGTGACAGAACAATAGGATCCCAGATCACACTTTGACACTAGCGATGTAGGGGTAACCAGTTACCTGGTAAGCATTGCCCAGCTGGCTTGCTTACTTGGGTAACTAGTTAACCAGCACCCAGCCAGGCTGGAGCAGCCCCTGTGGTGCAGCACATGTGGAGGGGCTGCTGTAGCCTGGCCAAGCCCACCACCCTGTACTGTGGGGCACACAGAAGGGGGACTGCTCCAGCCCAGCTGGGCTCACCATGTTGCACCATGGGAAGGGGTTGCTCTAGTGGCCTCCTGCCACAGCATGCCTCGCTGGCCAATTAACCAGTTAAACATATAGTTTAACTGATTAACATTTTAAATGGGATTTTACATCCCCATTTGACACATTATCAGCAAATCTACAAATCCCATCTTTAAAGGTAGTGAAACAGAAGTACAGAAACGTGGAATGACTTTGCCTAGGTCACACACCAAGACTGGAATGGAAGCTAGGGCTAAATTTTTAAAAAATATTTATTTGATGTAGGCTCTTAAGTCCTTCAAATGTGATGTGGAGCAATTCTGGCACCCATTGGAAGTCTCACTGAAAATCAATGGGCCCTGGGTTACTAAATCACATAAAGTATGTCCACACAGCCCATGGAAAACAAACCAGCAACAAGTCTCCCAGCCAGGATCAAGATTCAAGTTTACTGGGTTTGTGCTAATACTCTAAAATAGTTGAGTAGACATCTCTAGATGCCAGGCTGTGCTGCAACTTCAAAAATGCTGCTTACACAGCTATTTTTGGAGTGCTGGAGTGAATCCCACAATCCCAAGTGGGCCGAAACAAGTTCGCTGGCATGGGCTATGTAGAGATACCTCAGGTGCTTTTGAAAAATGTACCCTATGCCTCTTGGTGCATGGTACCAGGACCTAACCACTGGACCACATATAGGGTTATCATCAAGTCTTGCAAGTAAATCTGAGACATTTAGGTTAAGTGTTAGTAAATAAAACAAGCCTACTTCCTTTTAAAATGAATCTGTAATTTCAAGGCTACCATGTACCTTAAGATCTTTGTCTTTATCATTTTTCTAAAAAAACAATCCAGTTTAACTTTATATCACCTCACAAGTGAAAAAGCGAATTGCCTATGGTACACTGCTGGATCTGAAGGCTGTAAATGAGTACATCTATTAGCACCAACCTTGTGTAAATCTTAATGCGCTCATTTCCAAGACCAATAGGAATGATGAACCCATGTTCTGGCCCATCTGTGATTCTGTACTTCAGCAGTTTGTGTGGACTGTCTTGGTCTTCTGCCTTCAGTGACTTGCTGGTGATCAAGAAGCCGCAGTGTCCAATCAGAAAGCTTCTCAGTGTTGGGGCACCCTTGATTACCACTAATTGTGGCATCCCATTGTCCAGGGGATTGATCTGGATCTTCATCAGCTGGGGTTGATGAGACTCCAGGATGGTGTCAGAAAAAATGTAGAAGTCTGTGTGGGTGCCATCAGTCACAGTAAAGGAGAAGTTATCCTGGCTGGTTTCTGTGCCATCATGTCTATAGCTGATCAGATTCTCATTCAAGGTTAGTTTGGTGAAGCTAGTCACAGGATAGCTGCTGTTACATAAAATCTGGCCATGGACAGGGACTTGGGTGACTGTGAAATGGAGCAAATGGTCAGGGGAGTCCCGGTCTTCCACAGTCAACTCAAAGGGAGTAATCAGTTTGGTCTTCCCTTCAGCAGCCACCAGATCATTGATTGTCAGAACTGGCTTTTTATTGTCCATACTAGTAATGGAGACCTTGAAGGTGCGGAAGACTGGATTATAGCCATCTGTCACTTCAAACTCGAAGCTGTCCATCTTCATCTCATCCTCTGCAGTGGAGAGGTAGTAAATCTTATTGCCAGCAAGCTGGAGCTGAGAGAAGGAAGCAACAGGCACCCCAGGACTGTCTGAGCTCGCTAAATGCCCTTGGCTTAGGGCCCAGGTGATACTGAGGTGTAGGTTTTCATCAGGGCTGTTAATGTCACTAGTGCTAAGCAGATCAGTTGTGAGCTTCACCTTTCTACCCTCTCTCAGATAATCACCTCAGGGAAGACCACATCCACGCTGCTGATAGATACTTTTTATATCACTATCAAGGGGTTAATGCCATCAGTAACATCAAATTTAGCTAGGTCACGGACAACTCGGACAACATGAGCATAACAGATATAACCCTGGTCTATATCATCCTGGGTGAAGTTCATGTCCACTAATAGCTCCCCCTGTTTGCTCACATGCTGGAGAAGGCCCTGCCTGGGTGCGAGATGTACGTGATATGATGTATCATATGAGTACGTGAGGTTCTTGTCCTCTGAATCTATGACTGTGGCTTTAAGGTCTCTGTTAGAGATTGGTGAGTCCAAGGTCATCACTATCTCCAGCCCATCATTGATAGTCATCCTACAGGTCTCAACATGATCAGCACTGTCTGCTCCATTGTGTACTGGCCATCTCTTAGCTGGATTTTGAAGCTGTCCTCCTTAACTTCTAAGTCATCATGCTCATACATAATACTGGAGGCCTCCTGGATCTCCTCCAGTGTGAAGTTGCAGTTTGGTACGGGTGCCAGTTAACAGCTGCTGTACAATTCACCCATGATTGGGGGTTGGGGGGGAAACACTGATAAAGAAGCGCAAATGGTCTGGAGGAAGATCAGCATCTGTGCCATTGAGAATTGGGCATGTCAATAACCAGAATCATCCCCTCCAGCACCACAAACTCCAGCAAAAACAGCTCAGGCTTTTCATTGTTGGTAGGGATGATGAGAATGGGGAATAAGTGATGTAGAGAGACATTGATGCCATAAGAGCAGCAAAAAGTGACTCTGTCCTCTAAGGGCTCCATGGCCTTGTGGATGCTCTGTACATAGCTGATATGTCCCAAGTGAACATCTTTGATGAGAAGGCACTGATGGCTGTGTCACCCCTAGACTTTTCAGACCCAGGGACTGGAGAGATATTCTCTAGGTATCCAGAAGTGGACTGAACAGTGACGGTGCACAAAATATTATCCATGGCCGTATCCACATCCAGGTGTTGCTGGGTCAGAGCTTTCTTCCCTCCCTCTGAGACAATGAACAACTCCGGCTCCACTATCCCTTCAGGTGCAATGCTATCCACAGGGAGCACAGTAACAGACATGTGCATGCCAAGCACTGTACTGCCTTCCATCACCCACTCATAGGAGAGCTGAAAGAGTCATACCTCTTCTTCAGGCCAAGCTCTCCACCATGTGAGCACAGAGACTGCTGTCCCACTGATAAAGTTCTTGCTGGCACCCAATTTACCAGAATGTCACCCAGCTGGGGGGTGAGGGTCCTTCACAAAGAAAGTCAGTGCCAGATCATCAGTATCTTCATCTGTGCCCTGGATAAGGGAAGTAGTGAGCTCAAGGACACCATTTTCTAGCACATCAATAGAGGGTCCCAGCAGTCCATTGCCACCACGTAGAGTGATGCTGGGCTTTTCCTCATCCACTGGCTACATAGTGATCCTAAAAGTGATTGGCACATAGTGGATGCCATCACTCACTTCCACTTGATAGGAGTCACTGGTGGACTCATCACCACTGTGCTGGTAGGATATACACCCATTGGCAAAATCATCTAGCAAGAAAGATTTGCCCTGGACCATCAGCCCCTCCCGGTAGCACAGGTGGCCATGCTGGAGTGCCTTGTTTAAGATGAAGACAATTTGGTCTGTGTCTGTGGCATCCAACTGATTAGCACTTAGAAAAAAAGCTGCTCTGCTCAAGAACAATGAAGCCTGTGCTGGTGACCTGGGGTGGCTGATGGTTCACTGGCTGCAGGAAGAGAGCGAAGGTTCCTGGCACAGAGTTGCTCCTGGAGTCCTCTATGCTGTAGTTAAATTCCACCACCCTTGGGCTACGTCTACACTGGCAGCTTCTTGCGCAAGAACATCTTGCGCAAGGGTTCTTGTGCAAGAAGTCTTGCGCAAGAAAGTGTCCACACTGCCATGTGCGTGCTGTGCTTTTGCGCAAGAGCTTCCATGGCAGTGTGGATGCTCTCTTGCACAAGAAAGCTCTGATGTCCATTTTAGCCATAGGGCTTTCTTGTGCAAGAAATCCCTGCCGAGCGTCCACACTGCCCTCTTGCGCAAGAGCACCTGCGCAAGAGGGCTTACACCTGATAAAAAAGAGCCTAACTCTTGCGCAAGGAGTCCTCTCTTACCACGCCGTACTGTAAATTTCCTTGCACAAGAGCAGGCGAGCAGTGTGGACGCTCTGCAGATTCTTGCGCAAGAAGAGCCGTACTTGTGCAAGAAGCCGAGAGTGTAGACATAGCCTTGGGGTGATACCCAGCTCCTCGGGATGCCACCTTGTGATGGTTCACCGGGGCTTGGGTGAACTGAGTAATGGACACCAGAGGGTTCTGCCAGCACATTCTCCCCAAGCAGCACAGGGTGGTTCTCCTCTATGTCAGTTGGGGGAGGGGTGAAAGCAGGGTGTATTTCAACTCGCTGTCATCTGTGTCCAGGTCAGTGTAGCACAGGTAGTGCTTTCTGAAGATTGTCATCTGTAGGCTGGTGCCTGGATACAGTTCTGGGGGCAAATTCCTCCCCGCCCCGCCCGCAGGGGCTGCGCCAGGGCGAGGGGAGGCTGGAGACCAGCACGGGGACGGCTCTCCCGGTCCGCGGCCAGCAGCACGTCGGGCGTGAGGGCGGGGAGCACGAACCGAGCCCCTCGGCCACCAGCAGCGCCGCGACGCCCGGCGAGGAGCCCTGTTCTCCGCGCCGCCAGGGGAGTCCAGGGGGCGCCCGTGAGCGGGCAGCGGCCCTCGGGCAAGCCCAGCAGGTGGACGTCCAGGCGCGGGCCGAGCCCCAGCCGTTCCCCCACCTCCAGCGGCCGGAGGCGCGGGCTGAAGTAGCCGGGGCTGGGGGCGCCGTGGTGGGTGCCGGTGAGCTGGCCGGGCGCGAAGCGGCAGGGAGAGAGCGCCGGGGCGGGCCGAGCCCGGCTCTTCGCTCTGCAGCGCCGCCAGCCCGCAGCTCTCTGCCCGGCGGCGCGCGGGTCGCCAAGTCCCGCGCCACGGAGCCGCCGCGGGGCACCCGCAGCCCCCTGCCGGCCACCAGCAGCCCGGGGGCGCCGCCGCCCTGAGCCCCGCAGCGGGGCAGCAGGAGGGGAAGCGGGCCCGCCTCCAGCTGCTGCGCTTCTCGCCCCGCAGCCAGGCTGCACAGCAACACCCCGGCCAGCAGCGCCAGGCAGCCGGGCTGGGAGGCTCCGTTATGGCCGGGGCGGGCCTCTAGCCATAGTCCCCTGGCTGGAGGAGCCCTGCTTACCACCTAGGCCGGCTCCTTCCACGTGCTCCGGCGCCTCCCCTCCCAACAGCTGCCTGCGGAGTTCGGCGAGCGGTGCGCTCTGTTCTGCACCAGCCAGCCTAACAGACCAACCGGGGACCCAGCGCCCGCCCTGCAGCCTAGAGGAGAAAGCAAATCCAGCACAAAGTAACCCAGCCCCCCGGAGAGGGGGACAAGGAAACCACCTTTCCCGCTTCTCATTTTTCCCACTGCAGGGAACCACTTTTCTTTGCTGGGAGTGTAGCGACTCCAGCTGCCTAGCGCTCCAGTCCCAGCGCTAGTGATCCTGATTTAATGTGCAGCTCCCGCCCCCCCCATTTATTCTCTAACTATTAAGCTGACTCTCACCTCACCGAGCATGGTTTGTCAAACTCTAGGAACCACCACTTCCTTGGCTCAGTCTTCACTCAGCCTCTGAATGCTGTTTAAATCTAATGTGTGTGTCTTCACACAGGTGTCAGTGAGAGCAGCCGGGGGCTTTTCATCTCATCTTCTTCAATCAACTAACTTATGTAGTTGTTCTATAGTAAAACTAATACCAAGGGCTTCTTACATAATTCTTCTCAGCTGTGGATCTGAAGCTTGTGAAGTGCTGTCCAAACTGTGACCTACTTAAAATCACTTATGACCATAAACTCATCTTTCTTTAACTCTTCAAAAGTTTTTAGGGGGCAATTCCCAAACAATATTTAAAAAAAAACTCCTGTTACTATTAACATTCTTCCATCCCGCATACTATACCTCTATAGCATTAGGAAGAGACTAGGAAAGCTTGAGATACCAATTTACTAAATGGCAACTCTTAGAGATAAAGCACTTTTCTAAACAAACGCAACAATAATGAAACTATTGCCCCCCCCCCTTTTTTTTTTGTAACTAACAAATAAATAAATAATCACCATGAATGCAATGAACAACAAAACCATTTAGTGATCACAAGTTATCTTAATATCGTGTACTCGGTTTTGCTTAAATTATTAAAATTGAAATACTGTAAAATCACATTTACTTTTTATGCTTTATTCTGTTTTACTGTTTGCAGTTTGGATAGTGAAAATAGCGGGCCTGTTTTATATTTACAGTGAAGTTTCTTGTTAATTTTAACTCCTCACTTATGTAGTAGCTCAATGCTAGGGTTGCAGAGAGGGAAAATAAATGTTTGATTTAAATTAATTTCCATTGGAATAAAATGAAGGCTTAGTTCTTTTAAAACATTATAACAACTAGCTTTTTGATGAGATTTATCTCAACACTATTCTGCTAAGGGAACAAGATTATAAAATACTTGTATCAGTACATTTCCTTTTTGTAATATCCTCTTAAGAACTTGAAAAGAAAAGCCAACTCCATTTATTTTCTTAATGTTTGCCTTGCTACTGCTTCCATTTATATCAAACAGTGGTTTGCCATTGTCTATAATGAGATCAAGATCAGTCCCTACTCTTTTTGTGTTTTAAAAACATTTTTTGTTTATTTTGTGTGTTTTTTTCTTTTGCACCAGGAAAGCTTTCAAAACACTGTTTTCTAATGTTTCTGTTTCCAGTAGAGAGCACACTAGGGCTATGTCTACGCTGGCGGCTTCTTGCGCAAGAACATCTTGCGCAAGGATTCTTGTGCAAGAAGTCTTGTGGAAGAAAATGTCCACACTGCCATGTGCGAGCTTTGCTTTTGCGCAAGAGCATTTTAGCCATAGGGCTTTCGTGCGCAAGAAACCCCTGCCGAGCGTCCACACTGCCCTCTTGCGCAAGAGCCCCTGCGCAAGAGGGCTTACACCTGTTAAAAAAGAGCGTAGCTCTTGCGCAAGAAGCCCTCTCTTACCACGCCGTACTGTGAATCTTCCGCAAGAGAGGGTGGGCAGTGTGGACGCTCTGCGGATTCTTGGGCAAGAATGGCCATTCTTGCGCAAGAACCCGCCAGTGTAGACATAGCCCAGGAGATCAGATACTATTTTTATCCAGAGCTATATACATTTAACTGCTATTAATTTTTAAAATTGTCAATAGTGATTTAAGAGTCAAGACTTTCCCTCTCAGATATAACATTTTAAGGTACAGTAGGATAAGCTATAGTTCTATGTACTCCTTGGCCACATTGTTTGGAGTTAAGATTAAAGCATGGTTGAGAAAACTATACACCATCACTGGAGATTTTTAAGAACTGGCTGGGGTGGGCAGAGGGTGCCCTAGCTCCACCCCTTCGGGGCCAAGAGCAGTTCCCCCTTGTAGGGTGCACTAGTAAGTCCCATCATCTACTTTCACCCTAATATCAATATTTGTATAAAATTATTTTACTGGACTAACTTCTTTTGGCGAGATAGACAAGCTTTGAATTTTACACCTGAATAAGATTGATAGTGAAGATTGAATGAAGAATGCTATACAAGGTGAGGATCATTCTGCTCACCGTAATCGCATAAGTAGCTCCGCGTAGGTCAGTAAGTCTACTTCAGTGTTTCTTAAACTTTTTAAGACTGAGGAACACCAAACAATTTTTTTTTATGGGGAACACCAAGGATTTTTTGTTGAGCAAAAAGGGCTGGGGGAAATTTATTAAGCAAAAAAAAAAAAAAAAAGGTGGCCATTTTGAATTCTGTTGTTCTCTGCGGCATGCCTCCAACTGCCTCGTGGCCTGTGCACCGCGGAACACAGTTTAACACTGGTCTGCTTGCTTGAATGAGGTTAGCAGTAATTGGCTATTATGTCAACTAGTCATCGTATAATCTGTGTTTCAAGCAGTATATATTGTGTGATTGGGGAATGTGTAGCATATAGATTGGACAAGCATTAGGGGGAAAAAAGTATGTAAAAGGTCTGACTCATCACTATGTTGCTCCAGTTGTGCACCCAGGCCTGCCAATGGGGTTTGGAGGAGAGGAAAGGGAGAAGTTGCTCCAGGGCCTGGCAATTCAAAAGAGCCTGGGGGTTCACAGCAGCAGAGCACTGTGAGGCCATACAGTCCAAAAAATAAAACGTAGAAGAGACATGTAATAAAAATGTTGTCATGGGGTGGGAAAATTCTAGAGCCCAAGCTTCAGCCAGGACCCAAAAGTCTACACACTATAATGAAACAGCTCTGCAGCCTGAGTCCCACAAGCATGAGTCAGTTGGCACGGGCCAGTCACTGGTTTTTCTTTGCTGTGTAGACACACCTGGAGACTCCACACACAAAGCAGGCCCTGTGGTAAGTGTACAGCCTTGCTTTGTTAGCATCCTCTTTTCCCTTGAGTGGAGGATACTGTGGGTGCATGCTATGCAAGTACTCTCAGCTGACTTAACCCTTTGACCCACTACCAGCTTGAAAACATGAGCTGCATTTTACATGTGGAACTCCTCCATTCCCACCTTTATTGCTGATGAAAATCTGTGACTTGTCCCCACAATTACCATGCATCCTAATCCTCTTTTCCTAGTTACTGAGTTTCCCCATCTTTCCTTAAGGACATATTCTTGTCATACAAGCCTTCCACCCAGCTTTCAAATGACACACCCAGATGTGCTATACAGGTTAGATATTTGACAGAAACCAGCAAACTTTAGCTCTCATAGGTCCTGCAATTTCTAGCACTAACCCTGGTCTTGTATCAGCAGATTTGGAAGTGTTCTTAACATCTGAAATCTGAAACACACAGGCATTAGAGAACCCAATTTTTAAAAAGAAGTATACTGTGGTCATGTTTCAAATGTATAGAATTAGGCATGCTTCCCAACAGATACCTACATTTTTTTAGTAAACTGCTAGGCTATGTCTACACTCGCGGCTTCTTGCTCGAGTAATATGCAAATGAGGCTAAGCGTGGAATATCGCCAAGCCTCATTTGCATACCTAATGAGCCACCATTTTTTCAGAAGAGGCTCTTGCGCAAGAAGGAGCGTCTATACTGCCTTCTTGCAAAGAAAACCTCTTGCGCAATGCCGTTACACCTATTACTTTTCAGGAAGAACAGCATTGCGCAAGAGGGTTTCCCTTGCGCAAGAAGGGGCAGTGTAGATGCTCCTTCTTGCGCAAGAGCCTCTTCTGAAAAAAATGGTGGCTTATTAGGTATGCAAATGAGGCTCGGCGATATTCCACGCTTAGCCTCATTTGCATATTACTCGCACAAGAAGCCGCGAGTGTAGACATAGCCCTAGTGTTTAACCTACTAAGACCCCATCCTACAATGGCTTACATTTAACTTTACATCATATGGGTAGCTCATTGTATTTACTGGTACTACATACATCTTTACAGATTAGGGACTTTTCAATGCCATTCACATTGTATCCACTAAATGTTGTGGATTATATGGTTTACTTAAAGGGGGGACTTGGTTGGGCAATATAATGAAAATAATGCACTTGTACTGGCTTTATCGGAGGAGATCAAACATTTTACACCGCATCCTTATAAGGTAAATAATGAAAGCGTCTCATTTTTAAAGACAGAGAAACTTAGACGTGAAGAAGCAAGGTGACTTGCACAGAATCACACATCAAATATGAGCGACAGGACTAGAACACAGGTCTCCGCACTTACAGACCTGTGTTCTAACTATTAGATATCACAGCTTCCCATGCAAGGCCTATGTCACTTGAAATATAGAAGTCAAAATATTTTCCCATCTCCGGGAAGTCATCTTCCAGAATACCAAGTCAAAGAAAGTCACCACATTTGGCTGCAGCAACAAAAGAAAATGAAAGAGTTAAAAGGGTGTTTTAATGTAACTGTGATCTTTCTTTAACATATGGCAAGCAATGTATTTAAAATTGTCTGCATATCCAGTATATGCTTCATTTATGTTATATTTCAAATTCTTAAAAGTACTGCATTTACTGCTGGATAAAGCAGGCACAGTTCCATTAAGTTGCAAAGGGGTGTGCCCACATACTAGATTTGAATTTAATTTATAGGGGTTTGGCCTGTAAGATGTAAATAGTGTGGGAGCTACATTATATGCTTCTCCATTCAGTAAAAAAAAACTTGCCAGTTCACTTGCATGTATTGCATGCTGTTAGGACATATTTATCATGTGATGTTATCTCACTGGATATGAATGAAAGAAAGATTATGTAAAACAGATATTTTGTGTCATAGGTCAGGCACCTACATGCAGGACGCTGGCTTCATATGTAGCTTGATTGTAAGATGAGTGTCCGAGAGTAAGCTGAAGTAGATCTGCAGGATGTGATTCAATGTGTATGGAATTCTGGTAGTGTAGAATTTTAAGAGAATACTTCTAAAATCCCCCCTGCCATGTTCTATACCAGGAGCAGCTGTTGATACTTACCAAGTGTAATGCCTTTTTTAGCAATAGTTTTGCAACTTACAAGATACAGTTTGTGGATACAATCTTGATATTGAAAATGACCAACTACTGTTCAACATTTAGAGGGCTCTAGTCTAGGGTTGCCAGATGGTTTTAACAAAAATACCGGACACACTTGACATTACATCACAATCTACATTACATCTTATTTAGAAAACACCGGACATTTATATTTTCTCAATTTGTTTCCCGAACAGAAAGCTCAAATACTGGACTGTCCGGTTCAAAACCGGACACCTGGCAACCCTACTCTAGTCACTTAAAAAAAAAAGCCTCTGTATCTGCTGTCACACACAACTTCTATAGGTTTCCTTAACTCTGCAGCTGCAGAGGACAAATACAGTTCAGAAGCTTTTATCTGAAGTTCCCTGTGGAATGCCCTAGTAGGCATTTCATGCCATTCCCTTCCCCTACTATGGCATCTGTAGCTCCACTGAGTTTGATTGACAAGGTGGGGCAATTGGACAGTGACACAAAAACATTAAGGAAACTCGACTGAACACAAGACTGTTGATAAGCTGTCCCCTGGCTAGGGGACATTGTACTCTAGGGAACAAACAAAGACTGCAACTAGTGCAGCTAAAAGACTATAAGAAGTTAGTGTTTAAAATCTTTGAATGTTTCATGTCTAAAGTAGCCTCCACAACCGGAACCCTTCCATGGAAGGGCGGGACGGGAGAATGGCAAGTGGATCTGCATAGTCATGGATATGCCAGGGTCACCCTCAAATGCCATCTATGGTTATGTGCAGAGCTCAGCAGCATGAAGGAGTGGAGACGCGCCTGGAAATCCAGTGAGCACCCCAAATCCTGTGCTTCTGCACAGTTGAGCAACACCCATTCTGCTCTATGCAAGGATGTGAGTAGCTGTGGGGACAGAAGGGACAATATTTGTCTCTATGTACATTCTCAGATTAGTTGAGTAATGAGTGACTGATCTCCAGATCAGAAAATTAGTTTATGAGACAAACTTCCCTCAAATAATTGGCCTACAGTTAGTTAAAATAAGTAACACACTATACAGTTGTATTAAGAGAGGCTGTTCAGCTGGTGTTCTTTTCTAAAGTGATTGTTTTCAAATAGCTGATAAATTTATCTAGCTGTTAATATGTTGGGAAATATTAATTTAAGGATAAATGGCTTAGTAATATGTCAGTAAAGAATATAGATATTCATAGCTTATATTATTTTATTAAATGACAGAATAATTATTATCCATGCCAGTACTTTAATGGGGAACTCTGTTACATGTATTGCTATTCCTTACAATTAGATTTAAAAGATGTCTCCACTCCATAAAGGCCTTTTAGGAGGTACAGCAATACAAACCTAACTATATATTTTAGAAATGTCTGTCTGTCCATCCGTCTGTGAGTCTGTTCAAGAACTCCTCCTAAACCAGGGGTGGACAATAATTTTGGAAGAGGGGCCACTTCACAAATTTCGGAAGTGGTTGCGGGTGGACCCGGAAGGGGCGGGGTTGAGAACCTACCAGGTGGAGAGCTTTGCTTAGCCTAGGCTCCCCTGCCCCCTGACTTCTGGCCAATGGAAGGGCCCTGGAGCAGATGGGAAGGTGCTGGGGGCTAGCCGCCTCCCAGAGTTGTCCGGGGTGGAGGCCTAGAATTACATGGCTGGCAGCTCCTGGCCCCCGCTGCTAACCTGTTGCCTGGCAGCCACCCAGCAGACACAAGCCCTTTGAATAGAAGCAGTTGAAAGGGCTCGTGCCTCCCGGGCAGCTCCCAGGCAATGGGCCAATGGGACTGAGAGCTCGTGTGTCTCTGGCTCCCAGGCAACGCGCTAGGGCAGGGGTCAGCAACCTTTCAGAGGTGGAGTACCAAGATTTGACTTATTCGCCTCTATGTATGGGTCCGAGTGCCAGTGATACTTTGAAAAGTCAATAACAGTCCTATTTACAGCAGCTTCATTAATCAATCAATAAAGTTGCAGATCTTACCTGTTAGAGCAGGGGTTGGCAACCTTTCAGAAGTGGTGTGCTGAGGTTTAACTTATTCACGGATCTGTATGCCGGGGAAAAAGAGGGGGAGGCAAGGGCAGGCTGGATACAGTGACCTTATTTTCTGAACCAGCTTCAGCTAGTGAGAACGGTTTAATTTAAATTAGGAAATAGATGAAATCTTTTAACGTTCTCATGTTTGTTTATCAAACTTCGTTTTAAATAAAGTGAAATATTATGTCCAACACAAAAGGTTTCAATGTTTTCTTTATTTATGGCAGGAGCGGGGAACCTTTTTTGGGTCGGAGGTCACTGACCCACAGAAAGATCAGTTGGGGACCACACAAGTGAGAAGCAAAAAAATTCCTCCAAAACCCACCAAAGCTCACTGATGTGGCCCCAACTGAGACACCTCACTCCTCTGGTGCCCCAGCCTCACAGGGTGAGGGGAAGGGGAGGGGGGGACTGAGGTTCAGGGCTTCCCATAGACCAGATTTACTTTTCTGGGGTTCTGGAGCTAGTGGATTTTATGGACCTCCTTAGGCTCTGGGATAGGGACAAAAATGAGGGGTACAGTGCACAAGACAGGGCTGCCAGCAAGTAGGATAGGGATGGGGTGCAGGATCTGGGAGGGAGGTGGGTGCAGAAGCAGGCTAGGAGTAGGGTGTCTGGCCAGGTGGAGGGAGCAGGAGCAAGGGAGGATGTGGTGTCTAGCCAGGAGAGAGGGTGCAGGAACAATGGAGGGTGTCGGAGCAAGCTGGGGGTGCCACGGATTGGGGTGGGGGATTCTGGGCATGAGGGGGACCGTACCTGGCTTCGTGCCCTCTTGCAGCAATGGCTGCAGCCATGTTGTCCTGGCTGCCCCGGAGGGAGGCCCTACTGCTGAGGCCCACGTGGTCTGGCCTTGGCCCCGGAGGCCCAACTGCCGCTATCGACACAGTCTGGGGCCACCCTAGAGGCCCCCGGTCACTGTGATCTGGGGACAAGCTGCCAGGGTGAGGCTGCCATCACGTCACCATCATCTGAACCAAGACCTTTCGGGGTCAGCTCACACATTAAGGCTAGGCTTCAGTCACTCTTCTCTCTGTTCTTCACAGCTGGACCAGCTGCGAGTGAGGCGCGTCCACCATGTCCTGTCCCAGCCTCATGACCCCACAAAAACCACGGCCGCAGACAACCCCAGGAAGATCTACAGCAGAAACACGTTGCCTGCCTGTGTGCCCTGCAGCAGTGTCTGGAGCAGGACTGGAGGTTGGACATCGACCTGGAGGAGCGCTGTGCTGACAGGGAGCTGTGCTGCACCATCTGGCAGGAGCTGTCCCAGGAGACCTTAAGTACATGTGCAAAATTTGAGTGATCCAGCAGCTGCCCTCCCACTCCTGCTGCTGCTCCTGCCCCTTCCCCTGCCCCTCTGACTTCTGCCTCTCCCCGTGGCTGCTGAGGGTCCTGCACACAGGGCGGTGGGACCACCCGAGGCAAGCGCCAGTCCCAGCTCCATCCCTGAGCCTCTCCTCCCCCTTTCATCTCCCTCCTTTCCCCTCCCAGGTTCTTTCCCCAGTCCCTCCCCAGTTATATTTACCTCCCAAATAAAAAGAACAGTTTATTCTTTCAAAACAAAAAATCTGGTTTATTGTAATTGCAGGGGAGGAGCTAGGAGGGAAAGGCACAGAGGGGCAATGCAGAGGCCCCCTGTGGGAAGGCCCAGGAGAGAGTGTCACAGGTGTCCTTGTTTGAAAATTTCCCTCAGGGCCTCCTGGATGTGCACAGCCCCCGATGGGCCTGCCGGATGGCAGCAATACATGGCTGTTCAAAGGCCCTTGTGAGCTGCTTGGCCTCTGCCCCCCACCATGGCAGGAACGTCTCCCCCTTGTTCTTGCACAGATTGTGCGAGACACAGCAGGGCGACACCACTTGGGGGACGGTCTGTTCGCCGAGGTCCACGTGGGTGAGGAGACATCAGAACCTCCCCTTCAAACACCCGAAAGCGCCCTCTACAACAATGCAGTGTTACCTGCACAAAATACACACACTCTCTAGGGGCACTCACCTTTACCCATTTCTAGGGCTCAGGTGTAACCCTCTCAATATAGGCACCCACCCTAACCTGTTTCTAGGGCTCATGCGTAACCTTTCCACTATAGGCACCTTCCCTCATCCATTTCTAGGGCTCAGACATAACCTTACACTTTGCGGGTTTGTGGAGTCTTTTACCAGTGAAAGAGCCTTACATAGTAATATCCTACTTAATCTCTATCTATTAACAGTCATCAAAAACAGATGCACACACCAGGCATACAGTGCTCACCCCTCCCAATGAGACAGATGAACTCGTTTTGATCGTTAGCCAGGATCAGCTGCATCTGGGGGACTCCAGTCTCTGCGCGGTGTCATTGGCACAGGATTGAGGTCTGGCATCTCTAATCTTGGAGCTGTGTCCTGGAGTTGGTTCCCAAAGAATTTCCTTTTGGGCCCCATGTTATATAGTGAAACCTGAGTCCTGCTTAGCTCTACCTTAACCAATTATTTTAGTTTAATTTTACTAACCAATCCTAACACACTGTAACAGAATTATCTAACCAATCATACCCCACCACCTTAGTTGATTTACACCTAGCAAAATTAATTATACAGCAGACAGAAACAATTAAAAAAACAGACAGAGACCACACAGACAAAGAATAGGAAAGTGAGGGCCATAATCATGGAATGAGGATTCCACAACCTCAACTATTGATAAACAGTTTCTTGCCAGACAAAATGCTGTTAAGCTAAGTTTTCTTTACTCATCTTGACACCTGTTTCTTCATCTGGTGACAGGGGGTGCTATTAGGACAGGGTCTTCTTTTAACAGCCTGGTGTGACATTATTTTAATGCAATTTAGATGGAATGAGAGTATGTGACTCCAAGCTTTACAGCTAATGGCTGCTGCTCTTCAATCGGGCTGCAGAGGAAGGCTTTAGTCCTTCCAGTATGGCTATAGAAAAAAACATTGTTACAGTTGGCCCTGCTGAGCCTTCCATTGAAACATTCCTTGGTGGAGTTCAGGTGTCCTGTGTAGGGCTTCATTAGCCAGGGGAGCAAAGGGTTGGCTGTGTCCCTTACAATGGACATTGGCATGTCCATGTCCCCGACCCTGATGGTGCAGATGGGGGATAATGTGCTGGCGTGCATCCTCTGGAACAGGCTGGAGCTCCTGAAGATGTGGACGTCATGTGCCTTCTCTGACCGCCCAATGTTGATGTCATTGAACTGGCCTCAGTAGTCCATGACAGCCTGCAGCATGATTGAAAAGTACCCCTTTCTGGTTGATGTAACTGGAGGCCTAATGGTCAGGGGCCCAGATGGGGATGTGGGTGCTGTCAATGGCCCCACTGCAGTTGGGGAAGCCCATGGTGGCAAAGCCAGTGATGATGAGGTCCACATTGCCCAGGATGATGACCCGGTGCAGCAGGATGGCATTGATGGCCCTCACCATGTGTGAGAGGATACAGAGAATCACAGGGTTGCCAGAGCCCTTGATAGTTCCCTGAGCCCAACCCCCTTCCCACAGCAGGAGTAACCCCAACTTACCCCATCCCCAGCAGGGCTTTGTGAAGGCGGGACTGCAAAACCTCCAGGGAGTGAGAGTCCACACCCTTCCTTCCATAAGGAACCCCATTCCAGTGCTTCACCTCCCTCCTGGGACAATAGCATGAGAGTGCCAAACCTGCATGAGCATGGCCCCAATGGTTGATCTCCCTACGCCAAACCAGTTCCCAACAAAACGATAGCTGTCCAGCGTGGCGAGCTTCCAAAGTGTGATGGCGACGCACTTCTGAAGGGGTGTCCCATCACCTGAGGGCAGAGGCGAGCCACTCACACAGCTCCAGGAAGGTGTCCCTCTGTATGTGAAAATTCTGGAGCCACTGTTGATCATCCCACCACTTGGTACTGGTGTCCTCTTACCAGAAGCAGCAGTGCACGGTGTGCAGGGGAGGATGGAAGGGGTTGTGCTGCATGAGTAGCACATGGAGAGAGGTGAGGAGGTGCCCTGCAGTGAGCTGCGGGTCCTGTTCCTGCGGGAAACCTGCAGTAACTGCACCAGGAGGTGCAGCAAGAGGTCTAAGAGCTGGCAAGTGCTTTGCAGCAGGTCTGGCTTTGTGGCTGGAGTGCTGTGGTGTCCACAAGGGCAACCAGAGGATGCAGTGAGATGAGTTTGCTGTCCCTTGAGGAGGCAGGCAAAAGTGAAGAGCCTTCGTCATGGCCATAGAGGGTAGTCCTTTAAGCACGAGCCTCAGATAACCTCAGACAGCAGCTCCAAGTGACTGTTGTCCTGATGTCCTGCCTGAAGTGCTTGCGGGGGGATTTAAATGCGATTCAGCTTCCAATCAGTGTGGGCGCGCTATTTCGATGGACATTTGTAATGTGGATGCACTATTTTGAAATAGTTATTTCGGAAGTTTTTATTCAGAAATAGCTTGTTTTGAAATAAGTGTGTAGTGTAGACATACCCTAAGGATCTGGCTTCTTGTCTGGTGGATTCTAGATTGAACACTGAGGCCCAGCTTGGGTAATTTTAAATGCATCTGGGTCAGCCTAGGGTTTGGACTTTTCCCTATCCCTAATTGGAGACTGGGGAGTATGGGTAGAGAAAAGGTGAGAGAACATCAGAGAGTTGTTCATGATGTCAGATGATCACTAAGTTAGTAGTTTTTTTCATTTCTTGCATATGGTTAAGTTAACTTCATCATTTTATTAAAATTGCAAAATGAGGTTTTATAGCCTTAATTTTTAATACTGATGGCAATGTATTAGTAATGACAAAAATCATTAGATATTATGTCATACCTATGTGTGCAATTTCAATAATAAACAGGAATGCACATTTGAGTGCCCTTCCCCTTAAATATATTCTTATTTTCAACAAAGCAGCTATACAGGACTTTCCATTATTCTTAAAGGAGAGCTGATGAGTGAAAGACTGCTTTGGGGTCCTTGTGACAGACTGGGCTGGGTCTGGGCGCGGCTGAGGGCGTCCGCTCACAACGAATTGCTTAAACTCGGGGCTCCTTACAGCCCCTGACTGGAGACCCTTCCCAAATAGGCCACAAACCAATCGCACCGAGCGCTTCAGCTGCCTATCTGGCCAGCCAGAAGCCTCACAAGCAAAACCCCTCTGACACCCCAGCTCTTCCTGTGCCCCAATCAGCCCCAGGCCTAACACACAGGTGAGGGGTTATAGAACCCAATCTCACCTACCCCGAACGGGTTTTTCTGGTCCCAAGAAACCAGCCACAGTTCCCAATCAATTTACACTCTGGATCTTACCCTCAGTAGAACATAAGCTTTCATGTTACACCTCACATGACCCCCTTTGTACAGACTTTTGGGGCACACCCCCCCCCATGGGTGCAACAGTGATCTGGCTTCTCCCTTTAAAATCCAGTAATGTGACAGTCCTTTATGAATTTTGATGCATAAAGTTCTAGATTTTGTATTTATTGAACTTTGAAACTAGTTGTGTTAGTACAGCTATTGCATTGCTTCACTCTGCCCATGATTTTGGCCGAGGTCTTTTTAGAGAACTTTGGTGTAATTCAAATCTTCAGTTGTAAAACGGTTAATAAAATAACCCAAAAACAGTGCTTGTGCTGTATGCAAGGTGTCAATCTGAACTGCTTGAACCAGTTACAGTAAGTTCATAATTGAGATGGGAAATGGGTGAAGCCACATTCCACAGAACTCTTCTAGATATTATGAATATTTTCTTTTTGAAGGAAAAAGGCATAAACACATTTTAATGTACACAAGCCCTGAATGTTGGCTATGCAATTCTGCTGTCGTAGTCTTTTGAAAGAAACACTAATTTCAAAACATGTCTTTAAAAAATCTTCCTTATTGAAAATTCTCTGTGACCAAGACTAATTGAGAGCAATTATCAGTAGATGCTGCCCTCTAGTGTATTTTGTTTAACGTAACCCTTAATTTTGTTGTGGGTCATGGATAACTATACAGAAACCAATTTTAATTAAATTTGGTTTTCTTAAAAGATTTTTTTAAAAAGAGAGACAGATGGTGTTAGGTCAATGTTTAAATTTATCAGGGTTCTGTTGTGAAAGGAATATTAAGCAAAATAAATGCTATGTATGAAGAAAAGAATTAGAGGGAATAATGTCAGAGATCAAAGCATAAGGAAGCAAGTTCATCATTTAATTGTTGTTTTAATTAGTGTCAGAATTCTATCTTCTCAAACACCTAAAGTTGGTTCAATGTTTGGTTGTCAAAAATGCTATTTTGACAAAAAACAAGATTTCCCGTAGGAACATGTTGAAATTGTCAAAAATTTCATTAAGAAAAAAAAAAGTACCTGCAATCCTCATAGTGCTATTAGCACAGTATCTGCTGTAGGAAGAGAAGTTACTACCAAAAAAAAGAATGGGGGGAAGGAGAGGGGTTTTTTTTTTAATAAATAAAAGGCCTTTGATATAAGCAGTGCAGTACCTCTCATATTTAGAGTAACTTCTAATTATTTAAATTATGGAAGATAGATCAGTACTAGGGCTGTTAAGTGATTAAAAACATTAATTGCAATTAATTACGCTGTTAAACAATAATAAGCATACAACCCACCGTTCCAACCCAATGCCCTCACCCCTCCCGCAGAGCCAGGCACCACCAGCCCCCTTCTCTAAATCAGTACCCCTGCCCTCCCCCAGAACCAGCCACCCCACAATCCCCCTGCTCTAACCCAGTGCCCCTGCCCTCCCCAGAACCAGCCACCCCACAGTCTCTCTGCTCTAAGCCAGTGCCCCTGCCCTCCCCCAGAACCAGCTACCCCCACAGTCCCCTGCTCTAACCCAGTGCCCCTGCCCTCCCCAGAACCAGCCACCCCACAATCCCCTGCTCTAACCCAGTGCCCCTGCCCTCCCCAGAACCAGCCACCCCACAGTCTCTCTGCTCTAAGCCAGTGCCCCTGCCCTCCCCAGAACCAGCTACCCCACAGTCCCCTGCTCTAACCCAGTGCCCCTGCCCTCCCCAGAACCAGCCACCCCACAATCCCCTGCTCTAACCCAGTGCCCCTGCCCTCCCCAGAACCAGCCACCCCCACAGTCTCTCTGCTCTAACCCAGTGCCCCTGCCCTCCCCCAGAACCAGCCACTCCCACAATCCCCCTGCTCTAACCCAGTGCCCCTGCCCTCCCCAGAACCAGCTACCCCACAGTCCCCTGCTCTAACCCAGTGCCCCTGTCCTCCCCCAGAACCAGGCACCCCACAGTCCTCTGCTTTAACCCAGTGCCCCTGCCCTCCCCCAGAACCAGCCACTCCCACAGTCCCCTGCTCTAACCCAGTGCCCCTGCCCTCCCCAGAACCAGACACTCCCCAAGCCCCCTGCTCTAACCCAGTGCACCCACCCCACCCCAGAGCCAGGCACCCCCAGCCGCCCACTCCAACTCAATGCCCTCACCCCTCCCGCAGAGCCAGGCACCCCCAGCCCCCCTGCTCTAACCCAATGCCCCACCCCTCCCACAGAACTGAGGACATAACCTAGCAGGGCAGAGGGTAACATGGTGACTCCACGGGAGGAACCAACCTCCCCCCCACAATTCTTATTAGCCCTGGAATTTTATAGCTAATAAGTCAGTTATAATGAATGTATGTTATAGCAAAAGGTTTGGATTAAACTTAAATACAAGATGTAGGCCTCAGACAGGCCAAGCAGCTTTGTTATCTTAGCTCCAGCTCTGTTTGATGTTAGCATGTTCTGATGTTAAAGTGAAGGGATGGAATATTGTAATGCATAGTGATGTTAATATTAGGTAAGGCCTTGTAATAGATAGAAAAAAGTTTAATGTTGAAAGACTTTGTAACTTTGTTCAAGTGACTAGAAATACTCTTTTGTCCCATGCTGCAATTCTGTAAATGTATTGTTTGTGTGAATGAGAGAGAGAATGTTTTAGGAGAGAAGTGTGAAGGCCACTGCATGCTCAAATGGTCAGAGAAGGGGCTGGAGACTCAGAAGCACCAAATAATTATCAACTAAGTGAAAGCACACTGAAGATACAGACTACTGGGACAGATTGACAAACCCTGAAGTTAGTGGCAAGCACCCCTTGATAGGGAACCGATAACAACTTTCGCCGGAAAGACAACTCCCCCAAGGGGTCATCAGCATATGGATATCAAATGACTGTGAGAACAACTTCTTCCCGATAAACATATGTCATCAGAAGATTGGTTGTGTTGCTGAATGACTGATTAAGGCCTGACAAGGCAAAATGCATAGACTTGCATGGAAGGAAAATCCTAGAAAGGATGGGGTGTCTTGTATGGCTCTTCGGATTCTCGTCCTGCTAAGACTATGGAGCATCAGTCCAGAGTGACAAGAACTTGGCTCCTTCCTCGCACCCAATTGCAGGCATTAACATGTGTTAATTAACAGCCATAATCAGTACAAATCCTGCCCCCTGTTCTGGTGGATACAATTAACCCAATTCCTTTCTCCAGCCCATCCCCTTTGTTCCACTCGTGCGATGCAAAGAGGATGGAATCCAATGTTAACTCCAGTGATAGAAGATATTTACAGCAAGGGAGAATACACAGAGCCAGCTTCACTGCTGCTCTCGTCACCCTCAGTATTACATTCTGGCTAGTCTACAGCCTCCTGGAGAACCATTATCAGCTGGTGTAAGCTAGAGCAGCTCCTGTGAACCAGTGTAGAGATCTTATGCCATAATCCACAGGACACAGCAGAGAATTTGACCTAGTGGAGCAATGTAAACAAGGATTTGCAATGGGGATCTTTGCAATGGGGATGGGGTGTTGGAAAATTAGATTGCCAACAAGGAGTAGGGACTGGTCCATCACTATCCTTTAAAAAATACTTTTTTTTTCCATAATTGATATAGATTTTACAACCAGAATATATGATATGATAGTAACAGGGAAGAGAGAACAATCCCCTTTTCTCATGACTCTTCTAGGATTTACAACTGCATGTATATTTTCAGAATATTTTCAGTACCAAAACTCGCAATAATGGAACATTATCTTACATACTCCAAATCACAGAGTTCCTGAAATGAAGGTTGCTCTATTAATTCAGCCAGATATTGTGTTTTGTATATTTTGTAACTGTAAAGGAATAGGCTTTCTGCGAATGTGGCACTTCTGGCTGGGTGTGGTATAGCGGACTCTGCTAATCTAGTGTCCCAAGCTGTCAGTCATTTTAGACCTGCAGGGATCTTCCTTCTTCTCATGGCACAGTGCTCAGGCTGGGTAATATTTGCCTACCCCCCCATTTCCGGGAAGGGGAGTCCAATAAATTGAACATAGATAAAACGTAACTCTTTGCCCCTATCCAAGCTCACTCCTGCTCAGACTCTTCATCTGTTCTGAGACTAGTCTACAGCATTATGCACCTGTTTCTGTGAAGGATAGGGTCCCATCTGCAAACTTGTTCTTCTTTCCCTTGTGTCAGAGTGTCCCCATATGGGGGGGTTACTCCCGCAGTCAGTGCTCACTCAGGCACCAGTGGACCTCATCATCGTGAGCGGATGTATACCCCTTCTGGCGGCTCATCTCCCTCCACCGCTTTCCCGTCACTAATGTCCTTATTTGCTCCCTGTGAGTCCTGCGCTCATGCAATTTAATCTCTAGTCTCCGGATCAAGTTAATTGTCCTAAATGTTTATCCAGCACACTCGTAGAGGGTAGAGGGGGCTGGTCCCATCCCCGCTCCAGTCCCCAACCCAGGACCTGAGAGCAGGGATGCAGGTCCGCTGCTCGTTTGGTGGGGACATGTCCCGCAACTCACCAACCCGCGGGTGTCAGTGAGGCCTTACCGGTGGCCTGATGTCCATTTCACCCCCTCCTGGGTTACTTCCTATCCTCTAGTGCCACTTTGTCCAAAGTCGTGCAGACAGCCATGTCTCGCAGGGTGGTCAGGTCTGGCATCACCAGCTCTCCCACTGCTGGGCACATCCTGGGGGTTGGGAGGCCCACGCCCATCCCCAGAGGGTCACTGGCACGCGATCCTTCCCTCCAGACCCCTCAGCCCCTTTCCGCCGGGGCCGCAGGCTTTTCAAAGTCCTTGCCGCTCTTCCGGGATGCCTGCACAGGCGCCGTCCTGCTGGCCAGCCAGCCGGCCCTGAGCGCTCCCGCGCATGCACTAGCAGCGGCCAGGGAACAACCCCGGCACCGCTGCGTGGGAGCAGCCCCATGGGCCCAGAGCGCTTCCGTTCCCTGCTCGTGAGTACGGGGTTCGGAGGGCTCCGCTTTGTGGGGTCCCGACACCCCATCACACAGGGTGTTTTCAGTCTGCTTGTTTTGGTGGGCTAGGAGGGGAATCCAGGCCCTTCCTCTCCTCTGGATGCCAGTTCTGGGAACCCATAGCAAGCAGCCAAGGTCTGCATTATACATTAACAAAGTGTAACATATGGTTTACATTTAATATGGAAAAAGGAGACTAGACAATACAGATTGAATTTCTCTAATCTGGCATTCTCTGGTCCGGCAACATCCATCATCCAGTGTGATTTTAGTTAGCTGGATGTCCACTTATTTTAGCCATGGCCAAGATTCCCATGGTCCTATAAAGTTTGCTTATAGTCACTACTCTTGGCTTTCAGTGTTTTCTTTAGCTCTAATTTACCCCTAAATGTCTTCTAAACTCCTAGTAAGCAGTGGAACTGTTGGTAATGCTGCTAGATTATATTGACCTCCCATGGTCTGGCAAATTCTCTGGTTCAAGACCAGTCAGGTCCTGAGGGTGCCAGACTAGAAAGGTTCAACTAGGTATGTGCACTGTAAATAAGTTAGTGTTACTGGTGATTGAAGTTATTGGGAGACCCCCACAGACTTTCAATCAGACATTGTGTGTGAAAGGCCGGTCATGTGCATATGTTTATTGGATTATTCGCTGGAACTTTTCAGTAGTTTTAGAAAAGTTCAGAACTTTTCGAGTATGTTTAGCGGTGAAGAAAATGCTATACAAAATGGCATTTGTAATCCAAGTTATGTATAGCCATATGCAAAAGACACAAATCTCTCACTTAGGAGAAATCCTAGAAATTGAACTGGTCAAAAAATTCAATGTTCCAGTAAAGGCTTTTTGCAGAAATTTGGTGCATGATATTTTGCTCACCACCTCAATTTATAGGGAAGTCAGGTTTTTTTTGGACATGTCAACATTAAGAGTTCATTCCATTTTTTTCCTGCATGTTGCAATCCGTACTGTTGGTGTTCCACTTTGTGGGCTTATGTAGAGCCAAACTGAAGTGATTTAAAATGACTAATTTGGATTCACAGTACTTGGATTAAGACCTGTGCCTCAAAGATTAACCTGAAAGAATCATTTTAATGATTTCAAAATCTTTCTTCCCTTAGAAGTGACTAACAAAAAGATGAGCTTAGGGAATTGTGTTCTTTGGCTGCCATCCACACAGATTCATGGGGTTCCAAATACTTAGTCTCATAATTTACTTGCATTAGAGCTAATTTACACATGGCAAGAGGTTGTATCATGCAGAAAACCAGTCAATGTAGAATTTAAGCCTTTCCTGTGTCTATGCTGTCCTCCAGGTTTATGTCTCCTATGGAGTGTTTGTTATCAGAGCCACAGAATCATGTAGGGCTGGATGGGTCCTCCAGAGGTCATCTACTCAAAGCCCCAGTGCTAAGGCAGGACCGAATACACCAAGACCATCCCTGACAGATGTCTTTTTAATCTGTTCATAAAAAACTCCAATGACAGGAACAAAAGACAGAACTATGCAGCACTGTCATTCATGCTTAAATTTGACACTTTACGTATGGGTCTTAACAAAGATGCTAATTATCTCACCCATTACAAAGATAGCTTCCCCAATTATCACCCCTAATATCATTACCTCACAGACACTAACCTTCCCCCCTCACACACACCCCGTTCTAAAATCTGATTTGTCAATTTTATGTGTTCACTTTTTTTTGATTGTATCACTTTGGTATATATGGTTGTGCCAATTTTCTTCCACAAATTGATCTGAGGAAGTGAGTCTGGCCCACGAAAGCTCATCACCTAATAAACCACCTAATAAAACACCTAATAAAGTGCTGCATAGTCCTGTCTTTTGTTTCAGCTAGACCAGACTAACATGGCTGCATCTCTATCACTATTCTCCAATGACAGGGATTCTGCAACCTCCCTGGGTAGCCTATTCAAAACTTAACTATCTCTATCCTTCATGAGCTTTTAGGATAACAAGACGTTTTCAAAGGACTTGAATATCATATTGGAGTCATCCATTCCCAAAACTTTTGAAAACTTGGCTTTACACTTGTAACTTTGGTTCTAGAACCCTTTTAACACTAATTCTGTAAAGGTACATCTACATAGCAATATTATTTTGGAATAACGTCAGTGGGCGTCTACACTACGAGCCTTTATTTTGAACTAATGTTGAGCTGGAGGACTTCTTACTCTGACTCATGGTAACCCTCATTTCATGAGGAGTAAGGGAAGTTGAAGGAAGAGTGCTCTTCCTTCGACTTCCTGCTGTGTAGACAGCACCAAAAGCTGAATTAAGTTATTTTGACTTAAGCTACGCAATTGACGTAGCTGAAGTTGCATAGCTTAATTCGACATTAGCCCTGCAGTGTACACATCCCCTTAGTGTCCTTCTTATAGCACACAAAAGGTACAAGTGCTATAATATTTGTAACTATTGATTAGCAGCAATAGTTTTATACTGAGAGTGGAGTTTTTAAAAAGATCTAATTATTTCAGGTTGGGACAAATGTGTATTGTTCAAATATTTCTGATGAAATGGGTGTTGACACTACTTTTTTTCCAATCACATGCAAAAAATATTGCTTTTTATTGCTCATCGCACTGTTAACATGAACACAAAGATGGAATCAGATGGCTAGAGCAAATTGGTTTCCATTTCATATAAAACCTTTGGGTTTATATGCAACCTTAGAAGTATACGCAGCCAGTGTAGATGTTTCTCTCTCCTTGACCAATTCATACCTGAGATTGGGAATCAGAATGTGAAGATACTAAGCATTAAAACAAGCTTCATGGAGCCAAGTATTTGTAATGTAGAAAACATTAAGTCTCCAAAAAGCTTCCTTTACGAAAAGCTCATCATTAAGGCATCCAAGATACCCCACTCCATTCTTGTGTAGTTCAAATCTTCCAATAGAAATGAAGCTTCTGTGATTTGGGTGGGTCTGCTGAAAACACTATGGGCTAAATTCTGCTCTCTGTCATACTGGTGCTCAAGCAAGAGAGGCAAAAGAGAATTAGGGCACATGAAGTCTCTTTCCCAAACCTATGAAAAAAAGCAGGCTGGTATGTCACTATAGCTCTTGAGAGCTATAGGAGAACGGATCCTAATGTCCCATCTGAGATACAATTCATCAGTAGGTCTGCAGGTTAAGAAGTAGCAGGGGATTGTCTAGCTCCCAGCCATCTGGGAATGCCTAACATGGTCAGCATCAAGAATGTCATTTCAGGATGGGCATACTTTGTGGCGCTCATAGATACAACATGCCCTCCTCACCCAGCCCTGTACTCTGGTCCTCCTTGTGGGTTCCTTCCAGGCAGCAGTTAAATCTGTAGCTTCGCTTGGTGCAACAGCCAGGACAGGATTTATTTTTGTTCTCTTAAAGAAAACATAGAGGGGGGATATTTTAAAAAAATCACTCCTCTACTAGTCAGATTTGTGGAAGTGGAAGGAGAAAGAGGTCAAGTGCTTCTGGCATTAGTCTCATGAGGAGGCAAAGCAAGTTAGTGCTCCAAGGAGTGTGGTCCAGATACTAGAACTAGAGCAGTTCATAAAAGCTCATTAGAACACACCAGAACTCTCTCCAGCATCAGAATTCCCAGGAACACAAGATATAGCAAGACCCATAAGTCCTGTCAAAATGTAGCTCAAGGAACTAATACATTGATTACTTCAAAAGGTTCACCAATCTTAGCCTGGCTATATATGCACCCCAGGAGCTTTTGCTGCTCAAGAGAGAATAATAAATACTGTTCAAAGTCTGTGCTCAGACTTCATGTCTAGCATTGACAAATGAGAGTATAATTCTGTCCCAAAATGTACCAAGAAGCCGAGGGATGATAGATGTCAAGCAGGAAATAACAGAGTAATGGATATGACTATACTTATCATGCTAGATCTTTTAAGTGCCAGGAGAATAGCAAGTGGTCCATGAAGAACGATTCTGCTAATCCTAAAAACAACTCCTCTCTTTCTCATCTGCACGCCATCCTTATAACTATGATTTATTACCTGGTAAGTAGCGATGCTGCCAGATTTTTCTCCTTCCTTGTAATAAATTGTGCAAAACCTTCTTGAACTGATTTATATCACTTACTTTTATTGCCAGTTCTGGTAGTTTGTTTCTTATTTCAACTGACCTTTGAATAAATTCTGCCTGAATTGCTTCTAGGCTGGCTTCTCCTTAAATCCCTCCTGGCATCAGCAGCGGAATCCAATCTGTCCATTGCTGGTGGTAGGTTTCATGCCAGGCAATATTGGCCAGTGATGTCGCGGGGTCAGTTTCATGGCCTTTTGTCTTTGTTGTCAACTCTAACAGCTGACTGACAGTTTATTCCATGAAGAAATGGGTTGTGCCCACGAAAACTCATGGTACCCTACATCAGTGGTTCTCAACTCGTTTCAGTCCATGGACCACAAGGCCAATCAAAACATTTTCGTGGACCACCTCCAGCACATGTAGCACAGGACGAACAACACAACAACCGCTCAGCACGACGGCGGCAGGTACACTGACGCTCAGAGCCTCAGACAGAAGTTACTGGCAACACAACGCGGTTGCATCCTAGGTGACGCTATGGATGACGCTCCACATGCTTGTGAACACAGCGTAAAACAGCCTAATGGCGGCACCTCCTCACACTGTGTGACTTTGGACAATGTTCCTGTGGACCACCGAAAAAGTCACCATGGACCACCAGTGGTTCATGGACCATCAGTTGAGAACCACAGATCTACATGTTTCATTAGTCTCTAAGGTGCTGCAAGACTATTAGTTGTTTTTTAAGTTTTTCCAGTGAGACTAACTTGGCTACCCTCTGAAGTTTATTCTGTGCTTTTCTACAGTTTATGAATCAACATGAGATTCTGTCCTTAGACAGTTTGCTTCCCTCTGTGGCCCTAGCAAACTTTCACTTGTAATACTTTATACTGCTAAATTTTCATGTAGTCTGGTTGTGCACTTATGCATTGATGCAATTTCTCTGGCGTCCTTTCAGCAGTCCAGTGCACAGAATGGCATGCCCAATAACATGCTCCAACTCTCTGCTTGTCACCAAGTGCTATTAAGTGGCAAAATAAGTTTTACAGTTTTCTACTTTGCATTGACATATCGGAGTGTTTGCTGCCAACCATCCTATAAATGAATTCATTGTTATCCACAGTTCCTCTTTTCAGATCTGTCATTTTCTCAGCTCAATATCAGACTAGCCCAGTGTTTCTTAAACTGCATTCCGCGGCACACCGGTGTGCCACGAGACAGTCGCAAGTGTGCAGCAGAGAACAACAAAATTAAAAATGGCAGCTTTTTTTTTTTTTTTGCTCAACTTTCCCCCGACCTTTTTTTTTTTTTTTCCTCAACAAAAAATGCTTGGTGTTCCCCATAAAAAAAAATTATCATTTGGTGTTCCTCAGTCTTAATAGTTTAAGAAACACTGGACTAGCCTCTCTGATTAATGTTAACGACTTGGATAAATGACAAAATTCAGGTACAACTGGATTTTCCCAAAAGCTCAGATCCAGGGTTTTTATGTGACCCATGCAGAGAGAAAAAACTCAGATCTGCATTCAAAGTTTTATCAAGTTTGGGTGTTCAGATCTGGGACCATATGTACTTATTTTTAATGCTTAGTCTCTTTAGGCTATTGTTTGCTAAAATAAATTGTGAAATATGGCGTTTTTCAGAAGGATTCAGCGCCATAACTCTTTCAAAAGAGTTCAACTCCAATTTAAGCATTAACACAAATTATTAGATTTTCAAGAGGTCAGCCTTGTAGGTGCAGAACTCTTGAAAATGTCATAAGCATCAGCCACAACTTTACCTTTTGAAGATGGAGAAATACCTTGTATACACTTATCCTGAGCTGGAAGCTTCTTTTCCTTTACATAATGTCCATGTAATCACCTTCTTTGATCCAAACTCTTATTATCTACGGCATAGACAACAAGGCCAAGATTTTCAAAACTGACTTGTGATTTCTCTTGCCTCCATTTTTGGGGGCCCAATTTGAAACACTTGGAAGAGGCCTCTTTTTCAGCAAATACTGAGCACCCATTCTCCAGGGGAAAAAAGATGCCACCACTGACCTTACAAGAAGAGATTCCATTCTGTGCAGGCCCATATTTACACTGCTCATGTAAGTCAGACCTTCCTCTAAAATAATGCTTTCCTAATGTAAACAGTCATGTTAGTGTAGTCAGAGTTCTCTTTAGCACAGGAGTGGGGAACCTTTGCTCTGGGATGAATGATACTCTAAATATAAAAGAATCAACATACATTAGGGCTATTAAAAGATAAATGCCACTTTCTTGGAACACTAATTCTGCAAAAGAAGCAGCCTACCCTCATGGTCCTTAGTTTATCATTATGGCACAGGTGATGTTTCCTGTCCAGATTAGATTCCTACAGATTAGATTCCTAAATGTCTTTGCTTTTGCTACGAAAGAAAGAAATTAAGAGACTGAACAAAGGAGGAGTCTACAGCAGAGTGGACAAGCCCATATTTTTTCTGGTCCCTCTTTTTGGATTTTTATCTGACAAGTGATTTTGACTCACTCTAAAACATTGGCCAGCAGCTGTGAACATGCATTTGAGAACTTTCAGCAATGAGACTGTTAAAAAAACCGACCTCTAGAATTCTAGAGGTGATTCTTCTTGTCTATGTTTTTAGCCCATTAAAGGGGGTTTGTACCTGCAATTTTAGAGGTCATAAATTTGGATTGAAAATGTAGCCTCAAGCTTAATTCTAATTCAGTTATTATAGTACTTTCACCCTACTAATATAAAATGAGGCTGTCTTAATTCAAGCAACTCTGGGGCCAGCATGGATTCAAAGCCCAAGATTTAGTGCAAAATCTCCTCCTTCCCTATTTGCCCCAGATTTTTGTGCTGCACTAGCCAGGAGGAGTTGAGAGAGGTACTTGAGAGAGGAGTTGAGTTCCTGGTCAGAGCAGGGGTGTGTGTGCATGCACATGCATAGAGTGAGTTGGGGGAATAGTAAGTGGAAATTCCCTATTAAATAGGAGGAGAAAGGAAAGCCAAAGCTGTGATAAGATAAAAACAAGAAACCCCCCATTCCTCAGGGGAATCAAGTAATCACCCCAATACTCAGTCAATATACACCAGCTCATGTTATATTCTACACCACATGGAACTGAAGCTTGAGATGGAAACAACACACCAACATTTCAGTCTGTCCTTGGGAGTGGCAGCTGCAGGTTTCACAGTATTGTGCTAATTAACCCTGAAGCTGGAATCCTTATTTAAACTAGTTTCATTCTTCCTTTGCACTCCTGGCAGGGGAAGCCAGTTTTAATCTAAGGGCACATGCGACTAGCATCTTTCAGTCAAATTATAAAAAACGAGGCATCAGAAATATGATGAAAATTGTAAGTATATGGAATGATTCTGCAATCACATAAGATTAGCTGCAGTAACTCTTGTCATCAGCACTGTAAAATGCCACAAGGACAGCAGGGTATAGTATATCCTGAAACATTAGGATTGAAATTTTTCCTAATTGTGTTTAAACATCTTTTGGAGGACTAGTCTTCAGCTCAAGGTCAGAGCTCTTAACCTCTGTTCCTTTTCCCTCAAGCCATCCCTGCTACATCCTTCTTTGATCACTGAGCACAGAATCATCCTGCCTATCAACCACGCTCGTAACCAAGACATCATCTTCAGCTCAGGCCTCCATAGGTCCTGTCATCCAAGCCATGTGCAGATTCTCTACACCGCATTCTCTAACATACAGCCTTTCCTATCCATCCACTCACAGCTTCCTCTCCTTTACTCATGACAACCTTCGTGGCATTTATCACATGCCAAAGCGGGGAGGCAGAAGGGGGTGGATGCTTTTTAAGGGAGCTGCTCATTAATATCTTTCTAAGTCAGGTTTTAGTCATTATTTTGCAATGGTTTGCAAACACTGGCAAGTCACCAGGAACAGTTCCTGATTTAATAAAAATGTGAAAAACTTTAGTGTCTTTCATTGTGAAATGCCACCATTCATTTAAAACCCAAATTGTGCTTCAAGCCATTCAAACTCAATTTGATATTTCAAAACAAGTTCTGAGGATGATAAAGCTGGCAATCCACAGTCTGCCTTTCTGAAGAACAGAAACTGGTTATGGTCACACGAGGAACTTGGCATTTTAGTGGGCCAAACAATGACAACTGTGAACAGTAGGAATAGATGGTAATATTTACAATGGGTGCCTAAAACAAAACAGGAAAAAGAAGTATAGTTGCTGTCTAGTACAATGCTAAGAATATCCATTACTGATCAAATAAATAAGTTATTACAGCAAAAGCTGACATCTGATGGTAAAACTTTGAAGAGACAGACTGAAAATATTGGAAACTCAGGGGCACCGATGCGAGTGACTCTATGTTCCATGTGCTATTGCATTTCAAATCAGGTATTTTCACATGTAGCTGAATGTTAAAACACCAAACTGGCCCTTTGCATGTGCAAATATCCAAACTTTGGTCATGAAATTTCTTGGGTAATTTAGGAATTTTTGTGTGTGCAAGTCCCTGGGTTCTCTCTGGTGTCTGGAAACCTCATTTAGTACTCCACCACTGGATTAGTCTTCAGGAGACATGAGATCTTGGCCTATTTATGCAGGTAGTTAGGGAAGTACAAGTGATTTGTCCAGTGCCTCAGTTTCCCCATCTGCAAAATGGGGATAATGAGTTTTCACCTCTGCTTATTGTTACAGTGTATTGTTACCCCAGAGTGGGCAGGCTAGGTGAGAGGCCAAGATGTTGTACCATAGGAAACTGCAGTGGACACGTTTCCTCCCCGGTGTTGGCAGATAGTCAGCCTCCCATCTCTTTGCATAAACCCACTTTAGCCTTTGTTTGGGTGGGTCATTCTGGATTCAGAGAGTTGGTTGGGGGATGTGGGGTTGTGCTGGAAACCATGGCTGCTAGTTGCAGGTGAATGGTACAGTTGGGTTGGGATGTTGCCAAGACTCTGATCTTTGGTCTAGAAATGCTAAGTGGAAGAGTTTACTGGTTCTCAAAACAAAGCAAGTTCAGTTCAGAGCAGGCACAAATGGGCTTGAGACTTTCCTCAAGGACATGTGGGGGAACCCCATTTAGCAATTAAAATTTTGGTGGGGGTACAGAGGCAGCGCACCTCCCAAGTGCTATGAGTCACCTATGGGTAGGAGTGCAAAAATGCACTCCCTGTTCTATACTGCATGAGGATTTGCAGAATGAATGTTTTCAGTTGTAAGGCAGTCTTTGTACTAAGTGTATTTTTAAACACGCACATTTTTAATAGGCTGACTTCACTGGGGTTTGTAACTGTGTGAGCACTCACCATCTCGGCGCCTCCTGCTGGTCACCTGGGAATTAGCTCTTTCAGCACTGGAGCACCCCCTTTCAGCTGGTCTCACCCCTGGTTACCTATACTCTCCACCTCTGGGCACTGCCCCACCACAGTGCCCTTATTCTAGGTTCCTCCCACTCAGGGAACCCCCAGGCTCCCTATGCCTAGCTTGCCTCAGTGACCCACTGCCAGTCATCATCAAGCCCCTTACCTCAGGGGAAAATGCAGTCTGAAATAGCCACTCATAATTGGCAAGGGGATGCGGGCCTGCTGCCTTTGCCTCTCCTTGCTGCCTCTCTGCAGACTTAGTACGCTCAGGCCTTGCTTCAGGCCCTGCAGCCTGGGAATAAGGTCAGGCCAGATTTTCCCAGCTCTGCCTGACAATTCCCAGCACTACCCTGTCTCAGGAAGCCACCAAGCTTCCTTGGCAGCTAGGTCCTTCCTGTTCCCTAGCTGGAACAAGATTGTCCCTGCCTCCCTCCTGGAGCCCTTATATAGCACCAGCTGAGCCCTTACTGGCTAATTCCTGCCACAGCTGGGGGGCTTTGCTCTCAGCCCTCTCCTAGGGCTGGGTTTTACCCTTAAAGGGCCAGCGTGGGGCAGACACCCCATCACAGGGTTCCATATCAACTTGGACTTAAAATATAATAGAAGTGGCTGACATGGCAAATGGGGGAGCCAAGCCTATTTTATCTTATCTCTGAGTTGCAGGCTCAGGAATAAACTACACAGAAAGGAGGAAGGAAAGGAAGATACCAAAAAGATGAATAAAGGAAGGCCTTCTTCCTTTATTAGTCTTCATCCATCCATCCTTGCTCACCTAACAATGGTTGTTCCCCATCTTCCTGCTCGAAAGCCCTTGCTTTAGCACTCACTAGACGGGGAATTCGCCACTCCTATGATTCAGCTGTAGCAGATAGAAATTACTCTAAAGTCACTGAGGGAGGGAACTGTTTATCTTTCTCCACCTTATTTGAGTCGCCGTCTCCCCTTTCACCACCACTGTGGCTTGCCCTACTTAATCTCATATTATCTCTTACCGTTCTGTCCTCCTTCTGGGCTTCACTGATCACTCAGAACTAGAGAGTCTGACACACTCTGAATCCATCCCCCTGTGTTTGAGCATGATCCACTCAGCATAGTGTTGCTGTATGTCAAACAAACATATCTGAGTGACAAAGTCTGGAGTCAAACAGCTATTGGAAAACTGATCCGAAAAAGAGGCCTCTGAGAGAATCCCAACATGCCTATCACTAAGCCTGCAATTATGCTTATGTAAATTTACCTTGATTCCACCTCTGCAGAAATTCCCCTGTATGACTTCATCTATTTCAATTCCCTTTTATCCCCATGTGACAGTTCTCCAGAAGCCAGCATCTGTAGAATGCCTCTGTTCTTGGTCTAACATGCACAAGGAAAAATGACTGCATTACACTTTATAGACATTGGGTTTTGTCTTCTCGATTGCCTAGTACAGGGCTACTCAACTTTGGAAGCCCTGGGGGGCCACAGTGATACTCACAGCACATGCCAAGGGCCACAACTTAAGTGTGGTTGCATATACATGCAAAGATATATGCAAATAGCTTCTTTCAAACCGACGGGCATGGATACAAAGATTAAGCCTTAAGCTGCAGTGCCGGACCCAAACATGGCCAGTGTGAACCTGTCAGAACCTCTGAGGCTCTGCCCACAAGGCTAAGTAGCCAGCACTTCCCACAATGCCCCACCGCTCCTTGCATCTCCTCCTTGGGGGCTAGAAACACCGACACCCTGTACCTGTCTGGTCCAGCCAGCCTGTCCGCTTGCATCTTTCAATGCTCACCCCACCTGGGAGACACCTTGCTGTTCAGTGGAGGCCATGTTCAAAGGATCCCACCTGCGGGCCAGGTGTTGAGCCCTGTGTAAAGCCAAACTGCACTGCGGGCTGCAAACAAACGGGCCACGGGCCGCATGCAGCCCATGGGCCGCATGTTGAGTAGCCCTGGCCTAGTACTTTCTTCCTGATTTCTCCTTCACATAAGTTTGCCATGGAAGTCCTTGTCCTCGGAATAGCCTGCCATTTGGAACAGCCTTCCTATATCTCTCCATCTAATTTCTTCTCCATGTATTCTCAAATCTCCTTGGAAAAACATCTTTTTTCCCATGCTCATTCTGCACTGTACTGCTTAAATTAATACATAAAAGCTTAGGGGAGAGATTCCAGCTCAGTATCTCTGTCGTTTAACTGGGGAAAGCATTTTGGGCATATAGTTTGTATGACTAAAATGACAAAATCGTATTGTTTATCTGTGACACCTTTGTAGATTACAAGGTTTCATGCTGTGCCTTGGAAAAGGATAAGGGCATTTCAGAAGCTCACATTTTCCAGTGACATCTCATTCTGAGTTCAAATGAGCCAATGTACCGGTGGTGTTTATATTTTTAACATTGAATCCAAATGAATTTGTTTTGTGGTAAAGGCAAAGCTTCCACTAGCGTTCAAGACCTGTAGGTACAACCACTTCTTTCAGTTAGCACCCTGGTCCAACCAAGGTATCAATCTATTCAGGTTCTTGTGTGGTTCCCATCCCCCTACTACTGGATTTGGCACTGCACAGAAGAGGGGTGTGTGTGAGGAGAAATTACAATATAATCATAGTTCTATCCATACTCACTCCCCATTTCTTCCAGTGATTTTTACTCCTTCCTCCATCCCACCTGCTCTTCCATCCTCTGCTGGGCCCTAGCTGGCCATAGCATAAAATAGTGTCCTCTGATGAGGAAAAATGGGAAAGAGATAAGTTGCTAAGAAATAGGGAGACAGGAAAATGGAAAATAGAGGAGTTGATGAGTTTGTGTGTTGGGTTTGGTGAATAAGTTATTGTAAATTAGTCTGAAAAGAATGATGCAATTCTAAAGCAATCCTTTAAAAAAGCTTGCAATCAAGACATCCTATTTCTCTGTCATTTGGATACAGTAAAATTGTTCCATTAGTGTTTGCAAACATTTACTTAGCACTAGTAGGGAAAAATGTTTTCTTCTTTGTGTAGGTTTCTTTTTGCACAACCTCAGCTGTTATTTTTGCACAGTCACATCTTGATTTTTGTCATTCCCAGCTTGAGTCTGTTTTATGAGATTTGCACAAATGTACTTCCATAAGCACACGGTGACACACTGTATGGTTCTTACCTATACTTGTCCAAATGCCTGTGGCTAACCCTTGCAAGTTTAGAGAAACACACTTACAGCTGCCAAACCTGAAATTAAACAACCAGATTCCTTTTGGTTTGGGGGTTCTTTTCCACCACTCTTTCTGTTCCTGTGGGTTCTGTTGGCATGAACAGGAAGACTATTTAGCAACATACTTTAAGAGGGCAGGATTTGGGTATATTTCACTAGTTGTTTGCTCACAAGGACTTGTTTTATCATCACACATTTAATTTTTAAGGAGGAATCTGTGCCCTAGTTTGTTGCCAATTAGCCAGCTGGGATTCTGTCAATACAATAGCCCTTGTTTTAAAGAATTGATCCCCCACCCAAAAAATTAGAACACTTAAAGTACCAAACTGTGTATCTGAGCAACTTCATGTATAGGAAATTATACCAAACTCATGATTCCAAAGGTGCTCATATGAAACTGTCAGTTTGGCTCCTAACTGTGATAGTTATAAATTAGTCTACATTAAAAAAAATTGGTTGTCTTAGTTGGTTAGGTGTGCCCAAGTAAAAAAAACCTGTCATCTCAATTGATATTAACTTGAACAGTTGGGAGACACTGCTAATATAGAGGAGAATGAGAATATTTTACAAGAAAATCTAGATCTTGAAAACTGGAGTAATGGAAATAGGGTGAAATTTAATAGTGCAGAGTGCCAGGTTAGGGACTAAAAATATTTTTTTGCTATAAGCTGGGCAACAGCCTTCTAAGGGGAGCAATGAGGGTTAAAAAAAAAAACTTGGAAAGTTTATGGGGAGGATGGTATGATGAGTCTGTTTATAATAGCATGTGGCTGATCTGTGACTGCTTGTAGCAAATACCTGCAAGACCCAGTGGGACATTAGTTGGGGAGGCCTCTGAGTCATAACACAAAACTCTTTCCTTGTGTCTGGCTGTTGGGTCTTGCCCCTGTGCTAAGGGTCTAAGGGTATGTCTACACTACAAAGTTAATTCGAACTAACAGCCATTAGTTCGAATTAACTTTAATAGGGGCTACACATACAAACCGCTAGTTCGAATTTAAATCGAACTAGTGGAGCACTTAATTCGAACTAGGTAAACCTCATTCCACGAGGAGTAAAGCCTAGTTCAAATTAAGTAGTTCGAATTAAGGGCTGTGTAGCCACTTAATTCGAACTAGTTGGAGGCTAGCCCTTCCCAGGTTGCCCTGGTGGCCACTTTGGGCCAAACCAGGGAAACTTTTCTGCCCCCCTCCCGGCCCCGGAGCCCTTAAAGGGGCACGGTCTGGCTACAGTGCTTGTGCCAGTTGCAAGCTGCCAGCACCCAGCCAGCAGACCCTGCACCTGGCACGGCATGAGCCAGCCACCCGCTGCCACCCAGCCCTCCGCCTCTTCCCAGGACCAGGCTGGCGGCTCACAGGAGCCTGCCCGGGGCCACAAGAGGCAGCGCCCTCCTGGTCTAGTGCGGAGATCGTGGACCTCATCGAGGTTTGGGGGGAGGCCTTCAACGTCCACAATCTCTGCACTAGGCACAGGAAAGCGGCGGTCTAGGGCAGGATAGCTGCCAGCCTGGCCACCAAAGGCCACATGCGAACCCAGGAGCAGGTTTGCATGAAAATCAAGTTGGTCCAGTGAGACCCCTGACCTTGAGCCCTGAGCTTAGAACATAAGAACATAAGAACGGCCGTACTGGGTCAGACCAAAGGTCCATCTAGCCCAGTAGCCTGTCTGCCGACAGCGGCCAGCACCAGGTACCCCAGAGGGGATGGACCGAAGACAATGACCAAGCAATTTGTCTCATGCCATCCATCTCCAGCCTTCCACAAACAGAGGCCAGGGACACCATTCCTACCCCCTGGCTAATAGTACTCCATGGACCCAACCTCCATGACTTTATCTAACTTCTCTTTAAACTCTGTTATAGTTCTAGCCTTCACAGCCTCCTGCAGCAAGGAGTTCCACAGGTTGACTATGTGCTGTGTGAAGAAGAACTTTTGCTTATTAGTTTTAAACCTGCTGTCCATTCATTTCATTTGGTGTCCTCTAGTCCTTATATTATGGGAACTAATGAAGAACTTTTCTTTATTCACCCTCTCCACACCACTCATGATTTTATATACCTCTATCATATCTCCCTCAGTCTCCTCTTTTCTAAAACTGAAAAGTCCCAGTCTCTTTAGCCTCTCTTCATATGGGACCTGTTCCAAACCCCTAATCATTTTAGTTGCCCTTTTCTGAACCCTTTCCAAGGCCAAAATGTCTTTTTTGAGGTGAGGAGACCACATCTGTACACAGTACTGAAGATATGGCATACCATAGTTTTATACTTCCCTTCTCCTTCTTCCCCTGGCTTCCCCTTCCAGCTCCCTCCTCCCAGGTTTTCCTCCCCTCTTCCATCCTCTCTCTTCCCCTCTCCCACCTCCTTTTCCCAGTCTCCCCAGAGGTTAATCCCCCCACAGTTTTGTTAAATAAAGAGAGTTTCTATTTTTGAACACACGTGTCCTTTATTTTTTACATCAGGAAGGGGGGCTAGGGAGGGTAAGTGGAAGGAGGTGAGGGAGGAATGGGGCACGAGCCCCCGATGGGGAGGACTGGGGTGGCTCTGCAGGCTTCTTGGGGTGGAAGCTCTCCTGCAGGGCATCCTGGATCCTGACAGCCCCCCGATTGACCCCCCGGATGGCAGCCTGCAGCAAGTGCAGCCAGGCTGATGGCCGAGTGCTGTGATGTGCCGAGTGTGAGCACTCAGGGCACTCCAAGACAGGACTGCTTTGCTGTCCCTCATCGAGTTAGACAAGCAAGCGGGGAACCCTGAGAACTGTCTGTCCGGGGTGGGGGTCAGGTCCCTTTAAGCACAGCCCTCGGCTAGCCTGAGGCAGCAGCTCCACACTCGAAGTCCTAACCTGATGCCCTGCCCGCACTGGTTCCGGCCAGCCTTAACTTCGGTTCAGGGTCCACTCAATGTGGACATGCTATTTCGAATTAGCAAAACGCTAATTCGAATTAGTTTTTAGGTCTAGATGCACTAATTCGAATTAGCTTATTTCGAATTAACTAATTCGAATTAAGTTAGTTCGAATTAGTGCTGTAGTGTAGACATACCCTAACTTACCACGATATTAGAAGTGAGGGAGGATTTTTCTGTGGGTCAGATTGGCAGTGACCTTGGGGTTTGCCTTCCCCCACACTTTCTTCTCTAACATGGGGCTGCGTCTCGTCTGATTGGCGCTGCATGAGAGCTATGCAAATGAGGCTCAGCGTTGGAATATTGCCGAGCCTCATTTGCATAGCTAATGAACCACCATTTTCGCGGAAGAGGCTCTTGCGCAAGGAGCTGTCTACACTGCCTTCCTGCATAAGAAAAACCCTTTGCGCAGTTATGCCTGAAAATAATCGGCATAATGGCTTTGCGCAAAGGGTTTTTCTTTGCGCAAGAAGGCAGTGTAGACAGCCCTGTCTTGCACAAGAGCCTCTTCCTTGAAAAATGGTGGTTCATTAACTATGCAAATGAGGCTCAGCAATATTCCAATATCTCGTATAAGCGCAGCGCCAATCAGACGTTCTGCAAACAAACTAGTGTAAATGGTGAATTCTTTGTGACTTGAAGTCTTTAAATAATGAATTGAAGACTTCAGTAACTCAGCCAGAAGTTAGGGGGTCTATTATAGGAGTTGAAGGGTAAAGTTCTATGCCCTACAATGTGCCATTCTAGATCAGGATGGTCCCTTCTGGTGTTAAAGAATAAGCAGTTAATGCAGACTTATCATCTTAAGGGCTATGTCTACACTTTAGCAGTTTTCCGGAAGAGGAAATGAAAATGAAGCATTCATTAGCGTTTCTCGCACTCTCATTTGCATAGTCTCTTCTGATACATTTTGCGGAAGAGGTTTTTGTGGAAAAAAACCCCCTTTTGTGCAAGATCCTGTATACCTCCTTTTTTGAGGGATAAGGGATCTTGCCCACCCACTCCACCGCGTTCCAGCCCAGGGCCCTAGTAGCAGCAGAGCTGTCTGCTGCTGGGTCAGTGGGGATCCGCTCCGAAATGTGTTGCCCTGGTTCTGGCTCCACCAAACTGTGGTCAGTCTCCCCTGGGCTTCTTTCCTTCTCCCCCTCGGGTGGTACTTGAACCTGGTGCAGGTCTTCTGGGCTATCTTGGACTGGGACCAGGCAAGCAGTCCCTCCAGGTCACCATCCAGTAGGGGTCCCGGTGGCCCAGGCCAGTTCTCTGCCTCTCCTGGGTCCAGCTCTTCCCCTGGTTGTACAGGGGAGGCTTCTGGCTCCTTCTGGCACTGGCCTCCCTGGCAGGCCTTTTATAGCTCTGGCCCTGCCTCCTGGCTTCCCGTCAGATGGGTTGTCAGGGCCAGGTGTTGCTCACCAAGGCTCGGGGAAGGATGCCTCCTCCTTGGGGTCAGTGGGTGGCCACTCTGCTCCACTACAGAAACACATGATGCAGATATCTGAACTAGTGCTACCATATACTTTACCACTCAGGCCAAATTTCTGCTCAAATCCAGCGAAGACCTGTGCCCTTCCCACCATTTTCTGACAGCTGCTTTGTCCTGTCACCACAAAACTACTATCAAACCACTCTATCCTTTTCCTTCAATCTTTCCAGGTATTTTTTGGAATGCTTTCACACACTGTAGTCCTCTCAACACTTCCTTCAACTATGGTTCATCTTTTTTCAGTGAAGATATCAGGTATGCTTTATCCTGCAGCCAACTATCCCAGGCTCTGCTTTGCTTTGGTGACCTAAAAAGATAGAGCCTGCTCCTAGGAGTGTCCCTCCATTTGTCTCTCTCTCCATCTGTTGAACTTCCTCAGACCTGTTGAGGAACGTACCCGGACAGAGGGTGGGCTGGAGCAGTATTGCTTTTGGGGTTGTTTATTGGTACACATACTAAAGGGTAAGGTGATACACACATACATCACATTTAGGCTGGCAGTTTGGAGGCAGGCTGAAAGTGCTGTGTAGATTACTTTTGAGTTTGCAGGTGACTGGAGTGCTTGCCAGGCGTCAGCTTCCTGGAGATTCAGCCATGAGGTTCCTTAGGAGATCCCTTTGGATCGGCAGGAGGCTTTATTTTCTCTGGGCCGGTCCCAGGTTTCTGCTGTGTTGTTATATCTTGTCCGAGAGAGAGAGATTGATTTTCCTGGCCGCTCATCAGTTGATTTATACTTTGCAGGGTTTTTCTTTGCCTTAAAGGTTATAGATCCTACACTGCCTTTGATTGGGTATTTCTCATTCACACTTTACACTCTTTCCATAGGCTACATGCATATTCATAAGCAAACATTAAGCAATATGGTTTTTAGGCTAAGTTTGGCTTTATGGCCTTGAGTAACAAGAAACCATTGTAAAAAGCCTAACATAAATTGTATTGCTTGATACCTAACAAACTATAGCTAAGAGAGCCAGGCTGTGTCTACATTGGCACCCTTTTCCAGAAAAGGGATGCTAATGAGACAAGTTGGAATTGCAAATGAAGCGGGGATTTAAATTTTCCCCTCTTCATTTGTATAAACATAACTGCGCTTTTTCGGCTGGGCTTTGACGAAAGCGCCAGTCTAAACAGCTCTTGTGGAAAATAAAGCCTTTTCGGAAGATCCCTTATTCCTGATTTTAAGAGGAATAAGGGATCTTCCGAAAAGGCTTTATTTTCCACAAGAGACTGGCGCTTTTTCACAAAGCCTCGAGCCGGAAAAAGCGGCAGTGTATAAATGAAGCGGGAAAATTTAAATCCCCGCTTCATTTGCAATTCCAACTTGTCTCATTAGCATCCCTTTTCCGGAAAAGGGTGCCAATGTAGACACAGCCCCAGAGTCAAGGGAAGGGGAAAAGCACAGGAGTGTGTTTAACCAGCTAGACGCCAGTGGAGGGAAGGGGGGGTCATTTCCTACTGGCTACACCATCCTCCACCCTCATTGCTTTCCTTAGAAATAAGTTTTTTAAATATGTATGTGATGTTATATGTAACATTTGTTCTGAGCTCTAAAAACTCTTCCCCTCGATTGCTAGCTGTACTCACCAATATTTTTCTAATATAAACACTAATCCCATTTCATTCTGTTCTAGTAACCCAGTGAACTCATGTGATCATGCATGAAACAATAAAGCTGCAATGAAAATCATCCACAAGAACCTGAGGCATCTCCAATCCAAGCTTTTTGGAACTAAATGGCCTGTTAATCCATACAAACTATTTCAGTTTTTTAACAAAAATGCCATAAATCTATTTTGTATGGCGTTCAGAGTTTGTATGGCTTTAATGAAAATATTTTAAAATACTCTGCATACATCTTTTGAGAGCTAGATTTCAATTATTTTCTAAATACATTAAGTCAAGATCTTGTTGGTCTGGAAGACCAACCTTATGTCTTAATAGAAAAAAATGTAATTTTAATCTTCTTTGAAATACCTAAAACCAATAATCCTTTAAATTCCAGGCAGATATGTTTCTTTTTCCATTTTATTTATTTCAAGTGTAGTGGGTCGGAGTGGCTGCCCACGAACCACGAGGGGGAGCCGCCCCTCCCCGAGCACAACTGGCTTACACAAGTCAGACCTTAAAATAAACCTTGCAATAATATCTACTGTTTTTTGTAATGAATCTACCAGTTACAGCAATGCTTCAGATACCTTCTGATTTTGAAGCCTGTTACAGCCCTCATTAATTTTATAAGATGCTTCCTGATGTGTGTAGTCCATTTTTCAATCCCGAATATTCATTATCAGTTTAATCAAATTCAAGAGTCAGGTGAGAAAGCAAATCCTGCCATTTGCCTCATATCTCAGAATACTAAGATTCAAAACACAATTTAGATGAACTCTCTGTTATTCAAAGGTGGATCCGGAATTTTAGCTGTCTGTTAATCATCCCTACAATAATTCAATCTTTAAGGCCATTCATTTGACTTTAAGATTGTCTCTATCAATCAAAATATATTCCTGCGTTACAGTGGGATACCTAGAACAGGGCACAAGACTGCCTACTTGTGATGAGCTGGATGGAGGAGTAACAATGTCTTTATTCACAGACCCAGACTCTGTCATACCAGAAAAGAGCTGGATCCATTGAAACATTTGCTGCTGCAATCACAATCAGAACTAAAAGAAAAAAAAATGGTAGATCATTTTTCTTTGTCATTCTGACCCATAACCTCAACTGATAGAAATGGAAGCCTAATGAGGTATACTAATTTCTACCAGTTGAGAATTTTGATTAAAACCCCCCAAAGATGAAAGGTACTGTCCAAGATATTAACATTTTGCTACTACACAGATCTCATTCTTTTCTTAAACCTATAAATACTTAGTGCTGGATCTAAAAAGGCAGTGAGCAATCCCATTACCTATTAACTTCAACGGGAGATCCAGTTGTTTACCACCAGTCAGTAGTTGCATCAAGAAGACTGAGTTGAACTTTGCCTTTAGAACAGGAACTTACAGGTACTACAGCACTGTCTAATGTTTTCTTCAAGTGCAACATTAAAGCCTAGTGAGATTTTGATTAGAATAAAAGACAACATAAATGTGGAATATTTGTCCATTGACTATAAGGAGGTAATGCAAATATTCCTTGATAATGCTGAGAAAGGCCAGTTAGTGCTAGTCTGATTAAAAGGTGCAGGGAATGTACATTGTTCATTTTTGACAGTGCAGCCACAGCACAATCCACCAGTAAATCCAAGTTCACTTATGCATATACTTAATTTATATGGAGCAATCCCATTGGCTTGAATTGCAATATTCATGGATAAAGTTAAGCAGGAGTATCAGCGTTCGCAGAGCTGAGCGCTTAGCTAACTATACAGTTTCAGCCACACAAAGTACTGTGAAATGCACAAAACAACCAAAAGAAATACAAACTTTTTTCCTATACTCTTTCAGTTACAGTGCTCCTACTTGCAACAATTGTAGATCAAAGCAAAACAAAACCCCAAATCCCGCACCTCAGACAACAATTTTTTTAAAAAATCCCTTAAATTTCAAGCCAGAGGGGGCAGGGCTGGTGCGAGGCATTTGAAGTCAGTTTCCTCACACATGGCCCCATGCTTTTTTATTGGCCCTGCCTGCTCAGACGGCACGCTGTACCTGAGGCACATCCCAAAGTTGCGGATTGCACACGGCAGTGGCAGTCCCCACTGCCCGGAGGGGTCCCCAGCCCACGGGAGAAAAGGAGGAGCCTGCTGCGAGTGCTGGTGGCAATGGCATCCCAGGCGTCCCGGCTCCCTGTGCTGCTGGTCTGGGAGCTCTTTGTGCCACGAGGGAGCAGCTGCCAGAACCCCATGCAGGCAGAGCTGGAGCCCCTGGCCTGGTGTGCAGCCGCTAGTGGCCCAGGCCACAGCACCCCATTCAAAGTAGGCCCCACAAATAATCACCCTGGCCTTAAGAGGGGATACATTCTTTATACATTCTGGTATAGTTTGTAGCTCTGGGCATTTAGTTGTTGCAGTGATGGGTGTATTAGGAACGTCTATGAAAAATAAATTGTTGGTCTAGATCATTGCTGGATTGAAAAACATCTGTGTAACTTTCAGTTGTACTCTTGCTTTGTGAGTACTAAGGATCCACCCGTAGCTGGGACAGCTGTAGTGATATCATTTCTATTTGAAATTCTTAGGGATGGGGATGAATATCAATGCCATAGATTGGTCACCTTTTTGGGAACAACTGTTGATTCTTTCCTTTATGCTAAGAATGCTTCATTTAAGATAACATGGTACATACAGTTGTCAAGAAATGCCAGACACAAATCTTTTAGCCATACTTACTGCCTGTGCGATGTAGAAAAAGTTGGCTTTGTTGCTAGCTGGCTGAATTATTTTATTGCCGAAGGACTGGCATTCTTTTTCTCTTCATTTTGCTAACTGTTCACAGATGATCTAGATTTCTCCTAGTGTACATGACATATTGGAACGTTTCCATGACAAAATAGTTAGGGCAAACCATTTTCAACTGCTGAGTGTTGAACTATTTGGTACTCATTATTCATGGTGTGTAATTGACCACCTGAGTCACATAGCATTGATTCTGATTGCTCATTGGGTGACAAACATTTTATACAGGACATTAACAAATGGTAGACACCAAATATCGAATAGCAAATACTCCTTTTAGCACACAAATAATATTGTTCACACAAAGAACAGGTACTCCAGAAACATTTGCAAACGGAAAATACCACTCACACTAATATTAGGGAACAATAAATAAGAAAGGTCACAAATATGGCTGATCTGAACTGCTGATACATGAACTAATAGCTGTGAACCAGCTTCTGCAACATTCAGCCAGCAATATGAGACTGTACAGGGGAACAAAGTCTAGGAAAACACTTAAGCATAGGCTTAACTTTTAATTAATTCAAAATGGCTATGACATTTCTTTAACCCAATACTCTGAAATCTACTGAGTATGTCTATATCAAGCAAAAACAAAATGATAGACTACTCTTCTAAAACTTGTAATTTATTATTCTTTTTGTGGAATTGCAATTCTTAGTCAGAATGGAGTGAAACAAAATTCTTGTAATGAGCTCATCCTTAACTCAGAACACATTTATACAAAAACACATTTTCATTTAGCACATAAGAAAAAATGTGGCTAACATTTTCCATTATCAGTCTTATCCCGATCCACCAAAGTCAATAGTAAAATTCCTTTTGCCCTCAATGGTGCAGATTTCATCTTCTGTTTCTCTCATACAAGGAACATCTTGCTTTAAATTTTGCATCCTCAAGAATGTTGATTACTGATTGAAAGCTGATTTATCTCAGCTTCATGTCTGAGCAGATTTGTAAAGTGTCCAAAACCTCTGTTTCCTATGCAAGACACTTGCCAAAGTACCTACCTCAATTTTTATCCTCCCAACACCTTTGTGAGGTAAGGAATTGCTATTATTCCTGTGGAAAATGGAGGCCTAGAGAGACTTAATAGCTTGCCTACAGGCAGGGCTGGCTCGAGCCATTCCTGCGCCCCGGGCAGCGGGCGTGTGACGCATGCGCAGCTCCAGCCCCGGGCGCACAGCGCATTCGCGGCCCCGCCCCCCGGTGCGCTGCACACCTTACAGCTGCCATCAGGCGCCCCGCGTAGGTTGGTGCCGCGGGCAGCTAGCCCCCCCCCTTAATCCGGCCCTGCCTACAGGCCACACAGGAAATCTGGGGTGGAACAGGGAACTGAGCCCCAGTCTCCCAAGTGCTGAGTTAGTACCATGCCCACTGGGTTATCCTTCCTCACCTTGCCACTTTTAATATGCCAACTTTATATTGGAATATTAAAATATAGAGGCTAGACACTACTACATGCTTGATTCTGCACTATGTTGCATAGTAGTTACTCATGTCATTCCATGGACATCAGTAGTTAAGTAAGTGCTTCCTCCTCAGAATAGCATAGAGGAATAACATTCTTAAATTGTACTATAAAATTCAGGGAATGCAAGATTCCTAACCTTTCATTGGTTATTGTGATTATTAAGCACAGGAGCTGAATGAGAGAAAAGAAAACCAAAATTCCTACTCTAAGGAGTTTTCAGCTTGAATGTTTAGGGGCCTGATCATGCATGTATAATAGGTTTTGCACAGATATATCTTCGCTAGCTCCAGTGGAGAACTTCTTAATTTATATTGGTATGAGGGGAGAGGCGGACAGGCCCATATAAGACAAGAGATGTTTTTCCTTCTAGGCTCGTACAAACCTGATTGGAATCATACTATTTAGCAAATAATAACTTCATACAAAGGAAAGAAGCCACAGTATTTTCTTACATTGTGTTTGTAAAACTGTAAACATGGCATATAGGATTGTAGGCTTTCGTGTTAAAACTAGCTGTTGTTTTATAACTCTCGATGGACAAATATAATGTTTTGTGCTATTACATGTATATGTTTTATGATTAAAAGGTAAAAAAACTCAGACTGTGCTAAAGTGTCTCTGGAAACCTGCGACCAGATCCTGAGCTGATGTCAATTAATATGGCTCCAATGAGGTCAAGCAAGCTGTGTCATTTTGCACCCGCTCAGGCTCTGGGCTCTTAACCTTACATTTTGTTTTCAGTGAGCGTAACATTTCAATCTTAACAGTGCATCACCATCAGTTTTGCACAGAATAGAAATACATCGTGCTGAGACTCACTTTTACTTAGTTCATTTACTGTAAAACAAGCTATGTACAGTAGACTTCTGATAATCCAGCACCTTTGGGACCTAGGTGGTGCCGGATTATCGGATATGCCGGAGTACCAGGAGGTACTATAAGGGGGCATACTCCCAACCCAAGCCCCCTCCCCCACCACCTTATGCTCGGGTCCCGGAGCCGCTGGTACAGCCGTGCGTCTCCCTCCAGGCACTGGGGCACGTGCGCTGAGCAGCCGGCTTTTCAATGAGCTGGCCAGGACACAGTGCACAACCCAATCCCCCTCCCCTGCCCTTCCCCAGAGCCAAACACCTCCCCTCCCTGCTGTCACCCAATCCCCCTTCTCCCCCAACCTTATGTCCAGGTTCTGATGCAGCTGCTTGTGCTCAGCGGCCGGCTGCTAGCACGTGCAGGCTGGACGCTATGTGCGCTGGGGACCGTGAGCGGAACGGTGCAGGCCGTGAGTGCGCATGTGGCTCACAGCGGCCCGGCTGTGAGAGCGGCTGACCTGAGCAGTTCCGGGTTCCAGTTGATGCCAGACTATCAGGAGTTCCGGACAACCGGATGCCGGACTATTGGAGTTTTACTGTACAAGGAATGAGGAGCTAGAGTGTCACCAGCATTTGGGCAGATGAATCCAAGGGAGCAGGGGGCATAAGGAGATTGCCCTACACTCTTTGGGGGGCTCCCACATAAGAGTGTAGAAAGAGCCCAGCCCTATACTCAGGGAAGTACAGGGACCGCTCCCTTCATAACTCCTTCCTGCTGTGCACCCTCAGGGCTACAAATCCACTAAAGGAAGCAGAGAGGAGAAGGAAAAGGAACGTCCATGGCATGCTTCTTCTGCATGCTGGAAAGTGATTATGCCTCCCCTACTTCCCCATATGCTGGTGCAGATCTGTACCTAAATGGTGGAATTTTGCCCTTGGATGACTGGATCTAAAAATGATGACTTTTTTCCACAGTAAAAAAGGAACAGGCAATGAACAGCGATTGATACAGGTTGAACCTCTCTAGTCCAGAACTCTCTGGTCCAGAAACATCTGTTGTCTGGAATGATTGTAGTTAGTCAAGTGTCCACTTTTCATGTGTGTGGCCAAGTTTCCTATGGTCACACAAAGATTGTTCACAGCTACCAGTCCTGGCTTTCAGTGTTCTGTGCTGTAATTTTAGCTCTAATTTACCCCTAATTGTCCTCTAACAGCCCAGTAAGCAGTGAAAGGTAATGCTGCTAGACAATATTGATCTACCATGGCCCGGAAAATTCTCTGGATATGGCTACACTGACGTTTTTTGGAAAAAAGCTACACAAAATGCGCTCCACATTTTGCGTCGCTTTTTTCGATCCTTTTGTCGGAAGAGGCTTTTCTGACATTTGGCCCGTCGAGACTGGGCCAAATGTCAGAAACCCCCCCTCTTTTGAAAGCCCCCTTATTCCTCATAGAACAAGGAATAAAGGGGCTTCTGAAAGAGCACGTTTGCTCTTCCAGAAAAAAACCAAAACGGAAGAGCAAACGTGTCCTTGGACATGGAAGAGTTTTTCCGGGATACCTCTGGTATCCCGGAAAAACTCTTATAGTCTAGCCGTACCATTAGGTTCAGAACCAGTCAGGTCCTGTGGGTGCCGAACTAGAGAGATTCAACCTTTAGCAGGCAGCACCAATCAATATCTGCTTATTACTGTGACTCAATTTGGGGGCATACTAAATGTGCCATTTAAAAAGAGGTTTACACAACTGAGTGCCATTTTCTGTGTTTAAGTGGATTTCTTTGAACTTCAATTTGTCTTAATTTCCCTGAAGATTCAGCACTATGAGTTCCTTTTGTGACATCTTAAATGGTTGTTAAGTGAGAGTGCTTTCATTTCTTCTATTTACCTGAAGATGATACAAGGAAAAACAGGAAACATTAAAAATGTATGTGAATTGAGAATAAGATGGTTCACACACTCTCTTGTAATGTATAATATAGTCAAATACAAAATAAAGCCCATAAGTCTGGATCCAGAAATGAAACTGAGTCCCACTGGTTCTTCATGGTTCTAGTGCTGTAGCCAAATGTCTTTGACTGAGTCTTGTTTGGATACTGAGACTTTTAATCTATAACTCAAAAATTATACTTTTGGGGCATGAAACTGTATTGGTTGAAACGGAAGAAAATGTTGACGTGGACTCCTGTGAAGCACACAGCTCTAGTATGTTGGTTCACAGGGTCAGAGTTAAGCCACAAGTAGATTATATAGTATGCTCAACCATAAAAAATACTCTCCTACATCCTCTAGTGTAATGGCAATTCAAAAGAACAGAATGAAACAAAGGACACTGTACCTGAGCGTGGTTCTTCTGTGTCAATGGATTTTAAGGGAATAGTTGCTTCTGCATGGTCCAAGGTAACTGAGCTTTTCTGAACAGGAAATAGAAATGTTAACATTACTGCTGTACACATTCAGGCTGTAGAAACCAAATGGCAATATTGTAATAATAAATAATAATAAAAGATCTGTTGGTCTTACTTTTAATCTCTGCAAGCTATTTTTCCTCACGCTGATCAGTTTCAGTCATATCATGGCATATTAAAATAGTTTATGCTTAAATAGTTCAGTAAGCGTTAATTTACTTTTTAACATTAAGGCTATAGATAAAAGGCTTTACATGTTAATGTGCCAACATATTAACTTTCCATGTGTCTTGCCTATCAGCCTCAACCAATTATAGAGTATTATCTAAACTGGATAGGCTATGTTCACTTAGGGTCAGATGGATTGTCATCTGTTGATATAGAACCCCCTGGTGACAGAAAAATCTCTCAGAAGGGGATAGCATTGCAAACCAGGGACTAGCATTACCCCAGAAGTGCCTGGAATTAACGAGCAGTGCTGCGTAATTAAGGTATAAGGCAAATACATAGATCCTGAAAGGATTAAGGATGTTGCCCACTGCTAGACTTTCATGGGGAGATCAGGCAGTGGGTAAAACCTCATTAAACAAGCACTGCAAATCTGAGACATCATTGAAGAAATTAAAAATATATAAAAATATAAAATATAACAACAAAAATAAAAAGTTTACACTTACTCTTGACTTTCGCCATCTACAGAAACATATGATGAAAATTACAATAATCACAAAGACAATGGAGATTCCTAGTCCTGAATAAGCAAAACAAATAGCCCAGTTACCATGAGTCATCAAGAAAAGATACAAACAAGTCCATCCTTATATGCAGAATATAATAGCACAATACAGAACAGTTATATAATATAGCAAAATCTTTATCTTCAAATTAAAATGGAACATTTAAAAAAAGCTTGATGAGCATGGAAATCAACATGGTGGCTACAACTGCCTTTTTTGTAGTACAATGTGACATAACCTCAGGACAGCAAACCCCAGCCTCCTCTAAGTGTCTGTTGAATATCATGAAGGTCAACACTAGGCTTAGAAACATTTTCCCAAACAATAGGTCTATATTTTAGATTAGGACCCTCCAAGACTCCAAACTTTTTGATCTGCCCTTGGAAAATGTTTGGAATACAATGATTTGTGCAATTTTATATTAAAAGCCTGTGGCCCCCAATTTGTAATATGATGAGACTCCTTTTAGAGCATGATAGGGTTAATAGTACATGCCTATTACGGGATTTGAAGTATTAACCTCTTGCAGTTTGTTACATTCCATTTTTTTCTTTCAGATTTCCTCTTATTTTTACCTTGTTTTTGGAAGAAAAATAGATGAGGTACATGACACAAGGTGAAGCCACTTTGTAGCCACAGTTACTTTTCCATCCATAGAAATAAACAGAGTGTCAGAAAGTTTAGATCAGGGTTACTGAACACGCGACCCGTTTGTTTGCGGCCGGCATTGTGGTTTGGGTTTACGCGGGACTCAACATGCGACTCATGGGTGGGAGCCAAAACAAAAAAATAGTCAATATAACGGTCTTCTGTTGATATGTGTTTTAGTAGTTAAATTCCTAGACTGTCATTGCTCATTAAAAGTGCTGTCATATGGGTGGAAATCGGGTAAATATTGCATGTTATTAATATCAGCAGAATTGACTTAAATGGGGCCTGTGTGTTGTGTAGACTTGCCTTAATCTTTGTATCCATGCCCGTCAGTGTGAAAGAAGCTATTTGCATATATTTGCATATATATACAACCACACTTAAGTTGCGGACCTCTGCATGTGCTGTGGTATTATTGTGGCTCCCGGGGTTTCCAAAGTTGAGTAGCCCTGGTTTAGATGAATTGGTTAAAAATAATAACCCACAGGATAAATGGGTTCCAGGAACTGAAATCAATGTGAATAAGATTTTAGGCTATGAAATATTTGGATATAATATCTCTTCTTCCCCTTCATTCTTGCTTCTGTTTAAATACTGAAAAAGCCTGTTCTTATTTGACTAAACAGCCCAAGAAGTTCAGATAATCATAGTACTAGCACCTGAATACAGGCTTCTTATTGGAACCAAATCTGCATGCAAAATTTTCAAGCTTCCCTATTACTGTTTGTGATATCTTACTGCTTAAGGGATTAATTGTAGTTCACAGACATTAAGGCCAGAATGGACCACTGTGATCATCTTATCTGAGACTGCACTTTGGAGACCACAGAACCTCACCCACCCAATTCCTGTAGCAAACCTATAACCTCTGGCTGAGTTACTCAAATTCTCAAATCATGATTTGAAGAGGTCAAGTTACAGAGACTCCACCATTTACATTAAGTTAAATGTTCAAGTGTCTCATGCCCCATGCTGCAGAAGATAGAAAACAACCCCAAGAAGAAACAATGTCCCCCAACTCTGGATTTCTACCAATCTGACCCAAGGAAAAATTTCTTTCCAATCCTAAATATAGTGGTCAGTTTGTTCCAGAGAATTTTGGCAAGATCCAGCAGCCAGACACCTGGGAAAGAATTCTCTGTAGGGTCCCATCACCAGCCATGGGGGATATTTGCTGCTAGCAGTCACAGATCAGCTACATGCCGTTATAGGCAGTCTCATCCTACCAGCCCCTCTACAAACTTATCAAGCTTACTCTTGAAGCCACACCTAAGTGGCTAAGAAGCCACACCTCTGCTCCCCTTTTGAAGGCTGTGTCTAACCTTCATTCCTCTGATGGTTAGAAACTTTCATTTAATTCATATCTAAACTTGCTGATGGCCAGTTTTTATTGATTTGTTTTTGTGTCAACATTGGCATTGAAATGATTCTTCTCTCTCCCTCTTTATCCCTCTTGTGAAGTGTCAGGAGTTGAGATAACTTAGTATTCCCTCATGAAATCTGAGCTTTCCTCTCCCCTAAGTCCATCACAATGGCCATGGTTTGCAGCAAAGGTCAAGCCCTGTAATAAAATTGTGTAATTTTGATTGAATTATTAGTGTTTGCCTTCCCAACAAGAAGCCTAGTCAATTCAATACATTCCTGAAGGTAACCACTTATGAAAGGTTTGCTATACTGAAAGGCAGAAATTCCCAGTTGTTGGGCCATAGGGAGCTGGCTAGTCTCCTGCGGGACTGACAGCCACCATAGGCTTCAGGGTGAGTCCACACCTCCAGACGGGGCAGGGCTGAGTGCGGAAGGGGTGGGGCCGAAGTCAGTCAGCACTGGCCCCTCCCAGCCCTCATAGCCTCCTGATGTGGTGCTCTGGTGGCAATTCAAAGAGACCCAGGGCTCCAGCTGCCAGCACTACCACAGCAGCAGCAGCCAGGAGCCCCAAGCCCTTTGAATGGCTGGTACCCAGAACAATTGCCTCTTTTGCCCCACCTTGTCGGTGACCTGCTAGTCTCATAGTGCCGGCTCCTTTTCCTCATTTCAGCCCAATAAATTACATTATAAGAAAATTACAATACATAAAATCCTTCTTTATTTCTGTATAAGCAAGTGCTGTAGTAGCCACATATATGTTATGTAATTGTGGAGGGGAGAGGTTCCATGAAACAATCCTCTGTTATGAATTGGGTCACACTGAAAAAAGCTCAAGAATCTTTGTTTGAGGCCGTGGTGTCCAACCAGTTCTGAAGCAGTAGCCACTATTCACTACTGTACTACTGTAGTGAACTAGCCACACTCAACCAGCCAAATGTGGCTAGTGGATAGCATGTTGGACACCACGGGTTTAAGGCATCTGAGTGCTGTGAGACCTCAGCAAAAAGTTCTCTTTAAGGAGTTAAATGAGAAAGCATCACATAGGAGAGGAAACACACACTAATAACTATTGCTAATCACAAAACCAAAATGTGCATTTGAAAAGTAACAGTTAAGTTCCTTCATTTTGTCTCTCCTTATCACTTACCACACTATATCCCCTACTTAACTATAGTTTTGGAAACTCAGGAGTAACATTAGGGTACTTAAAGGGGGAAAAATACTGAAGCTTTTATTGAAATAAAAATAAATCAGTACTTCAGTAGACCCTACCTATAAATATAGCACAATGCCATTCTTACTAGCCAGTTAGCTGAATATACAACAGCAGCATTAAGGTTTGTATTAATATTGAAAAGTTCTCCAAAATTTCCTTTATAGATGCAGTTCTTTTCAGGCCACTGTGGGCATGCAATATAGTTTCTATTGTTCAAAACTAGCAATGGTAAAAGAAACCCAGGAGACAGAGAGAGAGAGAGAGAGAGAGAGAGAGAGAGAGAGAGAGAGAAATGTGTATATTAAGGTTATTTACATACCTATCCATTGGGATGACTGCTGTGCTGTAGCTATGGAAAGACAAACAAACAAAACAAATTTAATTTTGAGGAGGAAAAATAGGTTCTTCGGAGGCAGGGCCTTAGCCTTCTTTTTTGTAGCATGACGTGCTGCTACCAGAACAATAATAAAACATAATATGTAATTTATCTACCACAGAGAGTAACTTCCCTTCTAGCAATTAATTGCTGCATACTTATATTCACTCACTACTTTGCTTGTATGCTGCATCACATTTCCCCCTTCCACCATATATCTTTTGTCTAACCTGTGAGCTTATTAGGACAGGGACTGCCTTTTCTTATGCATCTCTTAGTGCAACGAGACCCCAATCCTGAGAGTAGCCTTCCATTCCACTGAAATGCAAATAGCTATTAATTATAATCTGTTACTAATGAGGTAAGGGACATCCTCACAGTATGGGGTGAGGTGGAGAGGAGTGTGATGTTGATGCCTGATTTCACTTCTCCTTCCTGACTTTTTACTGGTTATTCCACTCTCTGCCTCAGATGCCCGTGTTGCAGTGAGAAGCACAGAAAAGACAAGAAGCACAAGCAGACAAAAGGCTTTCTTCAGACAACTAACAGAAGCTTTCAGATCAAAGGCCCTTGTTCTCATAGGGGACTTCAATCACCCTGATATCTGTTGAGAGACCAATACAGCAGTACACAGACAATCCAAGAAGTTTTTAGAGAATGTTGGGGATAACTTTCCGGTACAAATCCTAAAGGCACCAACCAAGGGCCATGCTCAGCTTGACCTACTGCTCACAAACAGGAAGGAATTAGTAGGGGAAGTAGACATGGGTGGCAACCTGGGCAGCAGTGATCATGAGATGGTCGAGTTCAGGATCCTGGCCGAAGGAAGAAAGGGGAACAGCAAAATACAGACCCTGGACTTCAGAAAAGCCAACTGAAGAAAATGATGGACAGGATCTCCTGGGATGCTAACATGAGGGGGGAAGGAGTCCAGAAGAGCTGGCTGTATTTAAAAAAAGCCTTATTAAAGGCACAGGAACAAGCCATCCCAATGTTCAGTAGGAAAAGCAAATATGGTAGGCGACCATCTTGGCTTAAGAGTGATATTTTCAGTGAGCTTAAACACAAAAAGAAAGCTTACAAGAAGTGGAAACTTGGACAGATTACTAAAGAGGAGAATAATTATATTGCTCGAGCATGCAGGGGTGTAATCAGAAAGGCCAAAATGCAATTGGAATTGCAGCTAGCAAGGGATGTGAAAGGTAACCAGAGAGGATTCTGCAAGTATGTTGGCAATAAGAAGGTGGTCAGGGAATGTGCGGGCCCTTACTGGATGAGGGAGGTAACCTAGTGATGGATGATGTGGGAAAAGCTGAAGTACTCAATGCTTTTTTGCTCTGTCTTCAAAGACAAGGTCAGCTCCCCAACTACTGCACTGGGCAGCAAAGTGTGGAGAGAATGTGGGAAGTGGAAAAAGAACAGGTTAAAAACTATTTAGAAAAACTGGACATACACAGATCCGTGGTGCCAGATCTAATGCATCTGCAGATGCTGAGGGAGTTGGCTGATGTGATTGCAGAGCCATTGTCTTTGAAAACTCATGGCAAACAGGGGAGGTCCCAGACTATTGGAAAAAGGCAAATGTAGTGCCCATCTTTAAAAAAGGGAGGTAGAATTTGGGGAACTACAGACCAGTCAGCCTCACCTTGGTCCCAAGAAAAATCATGAAGGGGATCCTCAAGGAATCCATTTTGAAGCTCTTGGAAGAGAGGAAAGTGATCAGGAATAGTCAACATGGATTCACCAAGGGCAAGTCATGCCTGACAACATGACTGCCTTCTATGACCAGGTAACTGGCTCTGTGGATATGGGGAAGGTGATGGACGTGATATACTTTGACTTTAGCAAAGCTTTTGATACCATCTCCCACAGTATTCTTGTCAGCAAATTAAAGTATGGATTGGATAAATGGACTGTAAGGTAGACAGAAAGCTGGCTAGATCATTGGGCTCAACCAGGGCCAGATTATCCATTAGACATAATAGGCATGGTGCCTAGGACCTAGGAAAAAGTTCAGGGCCTAAAAAAAATTCATAACTGACTTCAAAATAAGAAAAGAAAACTGCTAAATCAAACTTAATAATTTGCTGTCTTTAGTCAACAAACAACATATAGGTATAGTATTCAATTAAATATTAGGCCTATAGATGATAGGGCATTTCTCCCTCATATACTTATATATAATCTAATTTAAAGGCCTATGATTATGAGAGTGCCTAAGGCCTATGAAGACCTTAATCCGGTGCTGGGCTCAACAGATAGTGATCAGTGGCTCATTGTCTGGTTGGCATCTGGCATCAAGTGGAGTGCCCCAAAGGTCAGTTCTGAGGCTGGTTTTGTTCAACATCTTTATTAATGACCTGGATGAGGGGATGGATTGCACCCTCAGCATGTTCGCAGATGACACTAAGTTAGGAGGAGAGGTAGATATGTTGGAGGGTTGGCATAGGGTCAGAGTGACCTAGACAAATTGGAGGATTAGGCCAAAAGAAATCTAATGAGTACAAGTGCAAAGCCCTGCACTTGGGACGGAAGAATCCCAAGCATTCCTACAGGCTGGAGACCGACTGACTAAGCAGCAGTTCTGCAGAAAAGCACCTGGGAATTACAGTGGATGAGAAGCTGGATATGAGTCAACAGTGTGTCCTTGTAGCCAAGAAGGTGAATGGTATACAGTAATTCCTCATTTAACACGTGCTCGCGTATCACATTTTTGCGATAGCACGATTTTTTTTTTTAGGGAATGTTTTTTGAATTACACGACAATCCCCGGAATAACACAATTTCCCCAGCTGGCCCATTGCCGGCAGCTGCGCGGGGCTTTCCTCGCCTCCCTGCAAAGCGGCAGAGGGTTCGCCTCTCACCGCGCCGTTCCCCGCTGACTCCCCTTCGCCGGATGCCTTGCCCCCTCTCCTCCGCCCCCACTTACAGGTGGGCGGCTGGGTTTTTCCAGCCGGCTCATTGCCGGCAGCTGTGTGGGGCTTCTCCCGCCTCCCTGCAAAGCGGCGGAGGGTTCGCTGCTCGCCGCGCCGTTCCCCGCGACCCCCCCCTCGCTGGTCCTGGGTTGGGAATATGCTTCCTCTTCAGGTAGTTGAAAGCTGCTATCAAATCCCCCCTTACTCTTCTCTTCTGTAGACCCAATCCCTCAGCTTCTTCTCACAAGTCTCATGTGCTCCAGCCTCCTAATTATTTTTGTTGCCCTCCACTGAACTCTGTTCAATGCGTCCACATCCTTTCTGTAATGAAGGGCCCAGAATTGGAAAACGTCTTATGCAGGGTCAATTTTCCCACTGAAAATAATGGAAAAGGTGGGGGTTGCATTACAAGTGGTGGTGTCTGTTGTGACCGGGACATAAGGTTGGGGTAAAAAGGGGACTGGGTTACAGCAGGGAAGGGAGGTGTTTGGCTCTGGGGAAGGGAAGGGGAGGAGAGGGGAGGGGGATTGGGTTGGGAATATGCTCCTGTGACTTGTGAGAAGAAGCTGAGGGATTGGGTCTACAGAAGAGAAGAGTAAGGGCGGATTTGATAGCAGCCTTCAACTACCTGAAGAGGAATTCCAAAGAGGATGGAGAGAGGCTGTTCTCAGTAGTGAGGGATGACAGAACAAGGAGCAATGGTCTCAAGTTGCAGTGGGGGAAGGTCTAGATTGGATATTAAGAAAAACTGTTTCACTAGGAGGGTGGTGAAGCACTGGAATGGGTTACCTAGGGAAGTGGTGGCATCTCCATCCCTAGAGGTTTTTAATTCCCAGCTTGACAAAGTCCTGACTTGGATGATTTAGCTGGGATTGGTCCTGGTTTTAGCAGGGGGTTGGACTCGACCTCCTGAGACAGGCCTGAATGTGGGTGTGTGTGAAAGGTGAGAACCCCCTCCCCCATGGTTGCCCAAGGAAGCGTGCTCCAGGCAGCCGGGGGAAAGCAGGAGTGGTGTGCTGCCCAGGCCTCCCTATTCCATGTTCTGGCCAGCCAGGGGAAGGCTGGGACTGATTCTCTGCATCCCTCCATCCTTCAGGTCCACATTTACAAAAAAGCATCCCCCTCAAAATTCCTGTATATGGGTCTGTGAAGTTTTTTTCCAACCCCATGATTCTAAGATTAGTTCTCCACAGTGAGGTTTGGGAGGCTGTCTGGAATCCACTCCAATTCTGGCCTTTTGACTCTGTGTACCAATTTGGGGAAGAATGCTGATAATATCTCCAGTGCCGCCCAGTCACCAAACATATCTCCCACATTAGGCTGAGGAGTTATTTTCCCTCTTCTTTCTTACATGCTTTGACTGGTGATGAAAAAAAAACCCCTCTTAGCATTTGAACTATCAACTTTAAGCATCTGAGCTAGTCCCCTCTGAAAAGAGATGAAAGAGGCACTTCACAATTCTCAGAAATATTGCTTTAGGCTGTCTGTACACTTAGATAGATATCTGTGCATAGGTTATATTCATCTATACTCATGTGATGATTACCTGTTCTGTTCCCTCCCTGTGGGGCATCTAGTATGGCCACTGTCAACAGACAGGATACTGGGCTAGATGGACCTTTGGTCTGACCCAGTATGGCCCTTCTTATGTGCTTATGTTCTTATATTTCCATCATATTTTTTTCTTGGATTGCAACAAAGGAGAAAAAGAGAATGCACACACACAAGAGCTGGGAATTTTCAGACAAATATTTATGTTGAAGAATTCCTGAAATGCTAAAACAGAAGCTGTTTGCGAAACAGGGTCTGCTTCAACAAATGTCATGACTCCAAAAAATGAAGAGAAAAAAATTCAAAATTGTTAAAAAATTTGGAAATATGCATGGAATGGGAAAATCATTTATAGTTCTCTCACCTTCCTCCTCCCCCAAAATACAGGATGAGGGTATTTTCCCATAATTATTCTAAAATTTGAAGACTAAGACAATTTTTTAAAATATGGAACTGGTTGAAAAGCTACTGAAAATAGCTTCTACTTTTTTAATGTTTGTATTTTTGTATTTTTTGAGTTTTTGTGTTTTATTTAGAAATAGAAAAAGGTCATACTGATCATGTGACTGGTCACCCCCTGTTTCCCAAAAATAGTCAATACAAATTGTTAGAAATGTTCAGGGTTTTCTAATCAAAATATTAATATTTAGTCCAATAATGTTAAACAAATATTTGGCAATGTTAAATCAATCTCATTGATGTTTATAACACTGCAGTTACTTCCTTAAATCAAATCACTGGGTCTTTATTAGCTCTTTGGCCAATAAATACAGTCTGGCCAAACCTCCTTCAATAACAGCAGATAGAGTCTTTGTGTAACTATGTCAAAACACAAAGGACAGCTTAGCTTAAACCTGGGCTTAGCCCTCCTTTTTCTGAAAACTGGGGATAGCGAGATCTTTGCTGAATCCCTAAGAATGAAGTGCAGGCATTTTAACTCCATGGTTAGTGATTTAAACAGCAGGTCTTAACAGAAGTTAAGAAGAGGCGCCATGTACCATCTCCATTGCAATAGCAGCTCTTTCTTGCCTAAGAAATGTGACTTAGAGGTGAAATCTGATTTAAGAAAAAAATCTGCAAGAGTTCATCACTGGAGAAATGGTAGGGAAAGCAGAACATAGTGAATTAGCAAGACTTGTGTGTGCACAGGAGGACAAAACATATTCAAATCAACACTGAAAGGAAATAATTAATGAAAACAACAGATCTGGCCCAGAAGTCTGGTTGGTAAGGGTTGATCTGACTAACTTGTCCTGTGAATTTAGATGTTTAGCAGTAGACTTGAAAAAGATAGTTGATCCTCTACTTATTTTCATGATAGAATTTGAGAAGCTTTTTACCAATGAGAGCCCTGAAACTGAGGGGTTTTTGTTTTTTTGTTTTTTCATATCCAAGTACTGTATTCAGCTCAATCTCTGAACGTGCTTCAGGTGTTTGAAAGAAAAGAAGAAAGTTTGTCATCTTACTGTTTCCTGGGATTGTTATCATTGCCACCATGCTGGCCATCACCATGCTGGCCATCACTGTGCTCGCCGCCTCCGTGCTCGCCGCCTTTGTGATGGCCGTCTCCGTGCTCGCCGCCCCCGTGCTGGCCGTCTCCGTGCTCGCCGCCCCCGTGCTGGCCGTCTCCGTGCTTGCTGCCCCCGTGCTGGCCATCTCCGTGGTGGCAGCCCCCATGCTGGCCATCTCCGTGCTTGCCGCCCCCGTGCTGGCCATCTCCGTGGTGGCCGCCCCCGTGCTGGCCGTCTCCATGCTCGCCGCCCCCGTGCTGGCCGTCTCCGTGGTGGCCGCCCCCGTGCTGGCCATCTCCGTGCTGGCCGCCCCCGTGCTGGCCGCCCCCGTGCTGGCCGTCTCCTTGCTCGCCGCCCCCGTGCTGGCCGCCCCCGTGCTGGCCGTCTCCGTGCTGGCCACCCCCGTGCTGGCCGTCTCCGTGCTGGCCGCCCCCGTGCTGGCCACCCCCGTGCTCGCCGCCCCGGTGCTGGCCGTCTCCTTGCTCGCTGCCCCCGTGCTGGCCGTCTCCGTGCTGGCCACCCCCGTGCTGGCCACCTCCGTGCTGGCCGCCCCCGTGCTCGCCGCCCCCGTGCTGGCCGTCTCCGTGCTCGCTGCCCCCGTGCTCGCCGCCCCCGTGCTGGCCGTCTCCGTGCTGGCCACCCCCGTGCTGGCCGTCTCCGTGCTGGCCGGCCCCGTGTTGGCCATCTCCGTGCTCACTGCCCCCGTGCTGGCCGTCTCATTGCTCACCGCCCCCGTGCTGGCCGTCTCCATGGTCATGAATACTAAACCTTGTGCATACATAATATTAAAAGAAAATCATTTATTACTGGTAGAACTGAAGTACTGCCTTTTCTTAAGACTACCTGACACTTTACTTATAAAACTCTGGTTTTAGCTGCTTATATCTTTGCCAAAACTTTAACAATTCAGGCCAAGAGAATTTCAACCAAAATGGTTTCAAGTCTCAGAGGGATAGCCATGTTGGTCTGTAACTTTATAAACAGTACTTTGTTAGTCTCTAATGTGCCACAGGCCTGCTCATTGTTTTTAAAGTGGTTTAGGCATTTCTAGAACAAGGTTAAGGAAAAGAATGCATCATTTTACCCAGGGGCAAAATATTCTTACTTGGACTGTCAATTAAGTGATTAACTCAAAAAATTAATCGTGATTTATTGCTGTTTTAATTGTACCATTAAACAATAGAATAACAACTGAAATATTTTGGATGTTTTTCTACATTTTCAAATATATTGCTTTCAATTACAACGCAGGATACAAAGTGTACACTGCTTACTTTAAATTATTTTTGTGTACAAATATTTGCATTTTAAAAAGATAAAACACTTCATACAAGTACTGTAGTGTCATGAAAGTGCAACTTATAAATGGGGTGGGTTTTTTTGTTTTTGTTTTTTGGGGTTTTTTTTGGTTTTGTTACATGACTACACTCAAAAACTTCTTATTTACATTGTCACCAGAACGTGAGAACAAGCATTTGCATGGGACTTTTATAGGCAGCACTGAAAATTTATGTGCCAGATATACTAAACAGGCGTATGTCCTTCATGTTTCAGCCACCATTCCAGAGGTCATACTTCAATGCTGATAACTGTTGTTAACAAAATAATGCAGGAATTAAATTTGACTCAACTCCTTGGGAGAGAAATGTACATCTCCAGCTCTATTTTACCCACATCCTGCCATATATTTCATAGAGCAGTTTCGGGTGATGACTCAGCACATACTGTTTGTTTTAAGAACATTTTCACTCATAGGCGTGCGCACGGGGTGTGCCAGGTATGCCCAGGCACACCCTAATGTCTGGGGCCAGCCAGCAGCTGCTGGAGGAAGAGGAGGATTTGTGATGGAGCGCCACAGCCCCTCACTTTAAATTCCCCGCAGGCCGCGCAACAGGTGAAAGGGGAAATGCCAGAAATTGTAAAACCCAGTGGCTCAGCTCCAAAAGCAGCTGGGGCCCGACTACAGACGGCGGCCCGAGCCATTTTTGCAGCCCGGACCCCTCCCTACAGCACCGCGCGGCACCCCGGGGGCACCCCCGCCTGTCCCGGCAGCACCGCGCGGCGCCCCAGGGGTGCCCCCGCCCGGCCCTGCAGCTTGGGCTGGCTCTGACTCTAGCCCTGCAAGCTGTAAGGCAGAAGCTGATGGTAAGGGGGGCCGGGGGGAAAGAAACAAGAGGAAGGGGTGGAAGAGGAAGGGGCTTTTGCAGTGGGGGAGGGTGGAGGAGGAAGAAAGGGGAAGGGGTGGAAGGGGCTTGTACGGAGGGGGAGGGGAGAGGGGAAGAAAGGGGAAGGCACCAAAGGGACAGGGTAGAGGAGACACAAATGCTAGGGGGGAAGTGGAGACAATGAGGAAAAGGGCAGGAGGGGAGGTGTCAGTGGGAGGGGGGACAGGGTGATGCTGGAAGAGGAGAGGGTAAGGGCATTGGGGATTGGAGGAGGAGGTGCTGGGAGAAGGCTTGACAGAAGGGGTAGGCATGAGGAAGGTGGGGTTGGAGCAAGTCATGTGTGAGGGCAGAAGGACATGAGGGGAATGGGGGCAGAGGGTGGTGAGGGAGTGGGCATCAGGGAAAAAAGGGCAAAGGGGGCAGGAGCATTAAGGGAAGGGGGAGGCACCAGGAGGGTGTAGAGCTAAGGGAAGGTGCAGGTGCCAGGGGATTCTGGGGTAAAGCAGAAGGGCAGACACCTGCAGGGGAGGGACCAGCACCAGAGGAGAGAGGCGAGGGAGGTGTTAGACGAGGGGATGAGTAGGGGTAGCTCACATGATCAGAGTGGGGCTACTGGAGGAGTGGGCACAGGGGAGAGAAGGGCTGGTGGAGGGGGCAGGTCTCAGGAAGGCTGAGGGCAGTGAGAAGGGCAGGAGTCAGGACAGCAGAGGAGGGTGAGGGGTTGGGGGGCAGCAGGCACCAGGGGAGTTGATGGAGCAAGGGGAGGAGACATGGCAGCAGAGTGGAAAGGTAGATATTTATTAATAACTTGGGTGCCACAATGGCACATCCACACAAGCCACGTGAATTCAGTACTGGTGCACAATACAAAATTCATTCTGCTCATGGGAGGAAACTCTTAGAGGGAACACTTCCCCCCCAGCCTCTCAACCCCCGCATTAATGTCACACACATTGGGTTAATGCAATTGCAGGATAGTTGCATGGGGTTGGGGGCCAAACTAATCCCTATTGGTAGGAGGATGGTGGGAAAAGTCCTTGGGGGGGGGGGGTATCACATAACACTTTTTACTTTTGGTCATGTGCCCATCTTGCCCGGAGAGGGTTACCTCCAGAGGCGTGACTAATGGGGGCCAGGGGCGTGGTTAACAGGGGTCAGAGGTGTGGCTAATGGGGGGTCAAAGTACATTTAAAAAAAATTCTTTGGGTGCAAACCCTAATGAAATGTGCTGCGCACTCCTATGCTTTCACTGCAGATTTGACAAAACATGTAGAAGGTACCTATGATGGTATGGACTAGGCCCCAATATCCCTGCTGGAGGCCTTTCTGTACCCTGCCCAGCAACAGGTACAGAAGAGAGGTCCTCCAAGCAGAATAGAGTGGCAGCCTCTGCTGCAGCCAATCAGTGGCAGCAGACCAATATAAAAGAAGCTGGTGGGCCAGGGCCTGGCAGTTCCTTCCTGGAGCTCAACCGAGGCAGACCTAAGGGCTGACTGGGAGAACAACAGCACTCTGAACAGCTCTGAGTGGGAGCTAGACTTCTGACCTGGTCAGAACCAGGTCCAGTGGCTGGAGACTAGCCGGTAAGCCAACAGCAACTCTTGCAGAACCCTGGACAGGGAGGACTTGACCACAAGACCCAAGAGAAAGGGCTGGATAGAGCAGCTTCCCAGGGAAGTGGCCCAGGGAACATGATAGCAACCAACTTCTTTGAGACTCAGAAGGTAACTGCTATTTATAGGGTCCCTGAGCCGGGACCCAGAAGAGTGGGTGGGCCTGGGTTCCCCCAAATTCCCAGCAGCCACAACAGGAGGTAAGAAGAAGCCTAGTCCCAGGCTACATACCAGACACTTCCTCTCCTGCAGACAACCGGGTAGGGAGACTATAAGACTCCCCCCACCACTGAGGGGTGCTCACAAGAAGGGCGGAGCCCTTTATAGTACCAGTGTGAGATTTCTGAAGATTGCTACAGCACTCAAACCAATATTTAAGAATCTGAAGTGTCATCCAAAATCTGAGGGACAAGCCTGGAACATGATTTCAGAAGCTTTGAAAGAGCTACACTTGGATTCAGAAACTACAGAACCTGAACCTCCAAAAAAGAACATCAACTTTCTGCTGGTGGCATCTGATTCAGATGATGAAAACGAACAAGCATCGGCCCTCACTGCTTTGGATCATTACTGAGCAGAAACCATCAGCATCATTAACACATGTTCTCCGCATTAGTGGTTGAAGTATGAAGGGGCAAATGAATCTTTGTGTATCTGGCATGAAAATGTCTTGCAATGCTGGCTACGACAGTACCATGCAAATGCCTTTTCTCACTTTAAGGTGGCATTGTGAATTAGAAGCAGGCAACTTTATCCCCTGAAAATGTAAGTAAACTTGTCTTAGCGATGGGCTGAACAAGAAGTAGGACTGAGTGAATTTGTTGGCACTAAAATTTGACTTTTTTTATTTTTGAATCCAGTTATGTATTGTACACAATTCTACATTTGTACATTCAACTTTCATGATAAAGAGACTGCACTCCAGAACTTGATTTAGGTGAATTGAAAAAATAAATATTTATAATAAAAAAAAGTGAGCAATTAAAACCAATACATTTTAACAAGTAGAACACATCCCAAAATATGTAAATAAATGTTATTCTATTATTGTTTAACAGTGTGATTAATTGCACCATTAAGTGTGATGAATTTTTAAAAATTGCTTGACAGCCTCTAATCCTTACAACCTTTTCTCCTAGACAGTCTAGAAACCTTGTGCTTTGAGGCAAGGAATTGACATTTGGAAAGGGTCCCACTAGAACTGGGGTTGTGTCTTTTGTAAAAGTCTGTCTAAATCTGGCTGATTTATAAATCTTTGAAAAAATCTCAAGTTTGCACCTGTTCAGCAGCAAGCCCTAGCTCAGGGTTGTATAGTCCTATACTTGCTCCTCCTGCTCACTGGGAGCTGCTGTAGAGCCGGACACCAGAGCTAAGAGCAGAAAGAATGCCTCTCCATACTCAGTGTTGTCAGTACTCCTGCTGCTGGTTCTCTGGAAGGATGAAAGCTACCTGACAAACTGTGAAGGGTGAAAGACACAGATGTCAAAGTGCATTTAATGAAGTAATCATGTAACCCAATGATCACCAACCAGTAGACTGGGATCTACTGGTAGATCTTGGAGCCTCTGACAGGTGATCCTGATGGGTTTGGCCAAAAGGTTATCAAAGCCAGCGCTTCAGTTGCTCCTCCTGCTCCCCCAGACTGCTGCGCATCTCCTGCCATTTGCCTTGGAGCTGTCCCCTTAGGAGCCTCCTACTTGCTGGGCAGGGCAGGGGAGGGGAGGGAGAGGAGGGTACTGATGTCAGGGTGGCCCCTCTCCTACCCTATAGCCTATCTCCACAGAGCAGAGAGGGGGCACAGCAGGACTTGGGTTGGAGCTTTCTGGCTGCTTTGGGGAGTGGTGCAGGGCCAGGGCAGGAGTGAATCTACCTGGCCCCACTGCACCACCACCCAGGACCCACCTGAGGTAAGCAGGGCCCAGCTGGTGCCCACATCCCGAAACCCTACCCGTCATGAACCCTACTAGGGCCTGCACTCCAAGCTCCTGCCCTAGCACCCCTGTATCCAAACATCCTCCCAGAGCCTATACCTAGAACCCCCTCTGGCATCCCAACTGCCTGCCCCAACCTCATGTAAGGGACTGTTAGCCCCTTACTAAAACTCAGTGGGAGTTTTTGGTTGGCCAGCTCCCACTACCAAAAGGGGAAGGATCCATGAGAAATCAGGGCCCTGAGACAATGGGAAGAGGCCAATGCTGTGCTGAGGGGCAGTCCTGCAGTGAGAGAGCCACACACACAGCCCAAGGAGCGCAGACCCTGTGCTGAGCAGCAGACCTGAAATGACCAGAGAGCTAAAGGGGTCAGAGAAGCAACACAAGGAGCTGGAGTCTGGCAAAGCAGCACAGTCTGCAGCTGGGTGTGGTGAGCAGCTGGGACCAGCAAAGTGGGGAGGAAAGAGGCTCTGGACAGGGACATGCCACCAGCCAAGAGGCCCTGCAGGCCAGACTTGGAGAGGGATTTTAACTCCAACTGGGAGAGGGGTCCTGCCACCTAGAGCCTGAGGCCATGTGGTCACTGCCAGAGCAAGCGTGTCCAGCCTGCAGCCCCCCTACAACACAGCCAGGACCTGAGAAAGAGCCCTGGGACCTATAAGGAACAGACTGAACTGTCCTTACACTCTGCAGACTGCTGTTTGTGATGTCCCCATGCTACAGAGCAGGACTATGTGTTCTCATTTAACCTTTCTCTTTAATCAGTTGTTGTTTAATAAATTGTGTTTGCTTTGAACTGTATGAAATGATCACTGGGTCAAGAAAGCATGCAGTGTGCAGAGAGCACCGTGGAGTGGGGACTCCCAAGCCCCTGCCCCAAGTGATTACAAGGTCGGGGATTAAGCCCCAGAAAACCTGGGCCCAGCCTTGTTAGGATTTCAAGGACCCTGCTACTCAGGAGAGTGGAAGGGGAGCCCTCAGGTCAGGAAGGCCTTTGGGTAAAAGAAGTGGGAGCGGGGACTCAGATCCTTTCGCTGGTCCATTTCACCGGGGTAGTATAGAAGCCAGGAAAGTTCCCCACAATAGCGGGACCATTCCCCCGCTTACACTCAGATCAGAACCCCTCTCACACTCCAAATCCCTTAATCCAAGACCAGAGCCTGCACCCCAACCCACTGCCCCATCCTGGTGAAAGTGAGGGAGGGTCTAAGAGGGAGGAAGGATGGAGTGAGCAGGGATGGGGCCTCGGAAAAGGGGCACAAAAGGAGGTGGGACAAGGGTATTTTGGTTTCAGGTAGATCTTGGATTGCAATTAAATTCAAAAAGTGATCTTATGCTTAAAAAGGTTTAAGACCACTAACCCCTGAAAACTTCAGCGTTTATACTCAGGGGCAGGCAGCTCCCGGCTGCCTCCCCCTCTTGCTACCTTTGTATCATGGGGGCAGGGAAAAGACAGGTGGCAACCAGAGCATGGGGAGAGCCGGCTTTTAAGCCAGTTCTCCGCATGTACCAGCTCCTAGATCCCCTGCCTTCCACTGCCTCCGATGCACAGGAGCAGCCTGAGGTCAGCTGCAGCAGCTGGCGCCCCAGGCGAAAGGCGCGATCAGTGCCCCCGCCTGCACGGCCGTCAATGGCCGTGACGTAATCATGGGGCACCCCTGCTGATACAGCTTAAAAGCTAGCTCCCTGTGCACACCAGTTCCTGCCTCCGCCCCCCGCCCCCGCATGCTGCTGACTCTGATACACAGGGGGTGGGGAAATGCTGTGTGTAACCATGCACATTAACTGATGAACTCCTGTACATAGTTACACTTTCACATCCCTAGTGAGTGATGGGCTAAGAAGTCAGAAGAGAGGATCAGAGATGGGCTGTGGGCAGAATCAGAGACACGCACATAGAGGCATGCAGGAACACTGCCCCCCCGCCCCTCAGTAATTGTCAGGGGCACAGAACGCCTCCAGCCCCGGGGCTGCAGTGCCAGGGAGAGCGAGCTTGTCCCATTCCCGCAACTGTGGATGAGGAGACCAAGGTCTGACCTAAGCGGTGGCAGGGTGGGGGAGACCTGTCAGAATGGCAGGGGAGGCTCCTGAAAGGGGTCAAAGTTAAATTTCTGTGCATGACCCTAGGAGGGTTAAGGAATGACATGCGAGTGGGGAGGAGACAAACTGTGAGGTACATAAGCCCTTCCAGAACCGGGACTCGAACCCAGGATTTCCTTATGCCATCGCTTCATTGATATCTAGCAAATAGCTGCAAAACCCACTGAAAACGCACGTCTGATCCCATTTAGTGGTTTGTTCACATAGAAGATAACTTGTTACTATTATCAGCTATCCCATTAATTCATATTTTAGAGTTCTGTTCTTGCTAATGACACATAGGAGGCTCAATACTATTCCACATGATAGTTGCTTTGTTGTTTTTATGTTTGTGTTTTTAAAACTATGAGAAACTACACACAAAAATCTATGTTAAAGGAATGTTTAATGTGCAAAGTCAAGCATTTAAAAGCTAGGAAAAGCCAGAATTAAGTTTGCCTGTCTAATTTAACATTATCTTCCTTGTATGTACGCAGCATGATACATACTTTAATCACAAATTGCTATTTCTACAAGGTCCCTGCATCATTCAGCAAATGCATAAGGCAGATCTCTTTCTGAAGAATAGAAAAGGGGATAAATGGAGAGAAAAATTAAAATAAGTATAAAAAAGGAAAAGTGAGATAAGTAGAAGGAAGGGAGAACAAACACTGGACTACATTTAAGTAAAAAGAGAGATAGAACAAAAGTGTAACAAGGGAAAAGAAGTAGAAAAAGAATGTCCTGGTAAATTATTTTATTTTGTTAGGGAAATAGGAGTCAAATATAAAAGCTATTGCATAGGAAGATAAGAAAAACAATTCATATGTAATCTACAGCAAATAATATTATGCATAGTGTTATCTTTAGTGAGTAATGCTATGAGAACGATTCACCTGGCATCACTGCATCAAAAATGAAATCAGTCTATTTTTGAAATAGTTAAATATCTACCTGGGTTGAAATCCTGCCTCCAGTAAAGTTAAAGGGAGTATTGTCATATATGATCTTCAATGGCTGCCATGTCTTTTACTTACAAACATGAGAAATGCTTATTTGACAATAAAGTCTCAGAGGGGTAGCCATGCTAGTCTGCAACTTTAAAAACAACACACACACACACACACACACACACACAACCAGAGCAGATCTGCTGGTTAAAGTTACAGCACTGTTAACAGCTGTTCTCTGTAAGCCCCTGGCCTCTTGTTACAGAATTGGGAAAATGAATGAGGCAGGAAATTACTAGACGAGAAAAGATGGACTTCTAGCTGAATGCCATCCTGGAGAATTGGATCCTATCCCTGTCTTGCTATTTGATACTGGAGAAGTCATTTAAACTCATTTTTTCACAGGTGGTTCTCATTTTCTGGATGCCTAGTATGATTCATGGGGTCTGATTTGCAGGAGCGCTGAGCACCCATAACTACAGCTGAAGTCAGCAGGACCGTGCTTAGAACGTATAATCCTATGTGATGCTAAGTACTCTGAAAAATCAGGTCCTAAGTATCACAAGCTAGGAACCCAAAATTAGTGGATACCTTAAAATTTTGGCCTTAATTGCTCAGTTCCCCAGGTGTAAAGTGGGGCTATTAATCTGACAGGGGTGCTGTGGAAATAAATTAATTCATATTTGTCAAGTTCTGATACTATAATTAAGAAAAGCACAGTCAATATACCGCCCTATTTGAAATATCACATAACAGTTGTGGATCTCTAGATTCACATTAAATAATGGTCACACATTCAATTAAGAGGTCAATTCCCAGATTCCCCCCCCGAGCACAGCTGAGCCATGTGCCAAGCTTCCTGGCTCCTGGCCTCCCCTCCCCACAGCCCAGTTAAGCCACTCGTTGGCTCCTGCCCCCTCCCCCGCAGCCCAGCTGAGCTGCATGCTGCTCTCCCCTACATCACCCTGGGTTCCCGGACCCCCCCATCCCACAGTGCACTGGGACTCTCTGATCCTGGAACATCCATGGATGGTGCCAGACCATAGAGTTCCGGTTTTTAGAGGTGCAACCTGTATTACATTCAGAACCGTCCTCTTTTGTCTCTCAATAAATACTATATAACTTTTTTCATGACAAAAACAAAAACCCCTAAACCCATTGATATAACTTTTTAATAGAGACCAATGAGTTGGAAGGGAATGAACTTAGTAAATTGCTGCAACATTAGGTGGATGCTTCTTAAAAATATTGAAGTCATGATATTAAAAACAAATTAACCACGCTTTAGGGAAGCGAGTGAAGTCAGTGAAATCCCACACATGAATTATACATTCTGAAATAACTTATGGGGCTAGGTTGTTGCAGCAGTTTCTTGGACAGACAGTTAAAAAAAAAAAGCATTCTCAGTGTATGTGCTAATCAGTTCCTATTGCCTTGCCTGAAATGTTTTCCCATTTAGAAAGTTCTTCCTGGGTTATTTCAGGACACCTAATATCACATCTGTATCACAGAGGTGAGTCTGTGAGATTATTGCAATAAAGGCAGGCAATCCCACTTATGCAAGGACTCTACCTCCCTATTTGAGATATTACATAAGTTGTCGGCATGGGCGGCAGGTTTGTATAATTTTTGGTGGTGACCCATTAGCCACATCCCCTGCCCCCCGTTAGCCACGTCTCTGGAGGTAACACACTCGGGGCAAGATGGACACATGACCAGAAGTAAAAGGTGTCATGTCACACCTCTTGAAGGGCTTTTCCCACCATCCTCCTACCAACGGGATTAGTTTGGCCCCCACCAAACCCCCCTCATGCAACTATCCTGCAGTTGCATTAACCCAATGTGTGTGACATTAACTCGGAGGCAGAGAGGCTGGGGGAAGTGTTCCCTCTAAGGCTATGTCTACACTCGCAGCTTCTTGCGCAAGTACAGCCGTTCTTGTGCAAGAACCCACAGAGCATCCACACTGCCCGCCTGCTCTTGTGCAAGGAAATTTACAGTACAGCGTGGTAAGAGGGAGTCTTGCGCAAGAGCTACGCTCTTTTCTAACAGGTGTAAGCTCTCTTGTGCAAGAGGGCAGTGTGGATGCTCAGTAGGGATTTCTTGTGCAAGAAACCCCTATGGCTAAAATGGCCATCGGAGCTTTCTTGGGCAAGAGAGTGTCCACACTGCCATGGATGCTCTTGTGCAAAAGCACAGCTCGCACATGGCAGTATGGACGTGTTCTTGCGCAAGAAACCGCCAGTGTAGACATAGCCTAAGAGTTTCCTCCCATGAGCAGAATGAATTTTGTGTTGTGCACCAGTACTGAGTTCATGTGGCTGTTTGGATGTGCCACTGAGGCACCCAAGTAATTAATAAATATTTTTAAACCTTTACCTTTTCTCTCTGCTGCCATGTCTCCTCCCCTTGTTCCATCAGCTCCCCTGGTGCCTGCTGCCCCCCCAACTCCTCACCCTCCTCTGCTGTCCTGACTCCTGCCCTTCTCACTGCCCTCAGCCCTCCTGCAACCTGCCCCCCTCCACCAGCCCTTCTCTCCCCCTTGTGCCCACTCCTCCAGTAGTCCCACTCTGATCATGTGAGCTACCCCTCCTCATCCCCTCTTCTAACACCTCCCTCTACAAACCTGCCCTGCCTCTCTCCTCTGGTGCTGGTCCCTCTCCTGCAGATGTCTGCCCTTCTGCTTCACCCCCAAAATCCCCTGGCACCTGCACCTTCCCTTAGCCCTACACCCTACTGGTGCCTCCCCCTTTCCGTCACTGCCCCTGCCCCCTTTTCCCTGATGCCCACCCCTCACCACCCTCTGCCCCCATTCCCCTCATGCCCCTTTTCCCCTCACACATGACTTGCTCCATCCCGCCTTCCTCGTGCCCACCTTCTTTTAAACCTTCTCCAAGCCCCTCCCCTCCCCTAACCTCCAATGCCCTTACCCTCTCCTCTCCCAGCATCACCCTGTCCCCCTCCCACTCACACCTCCCCTCCTGCCCTTTTCCTCATTGTCTCCCAGCATTTGTCTCTCCTCCACGCTGTCCCTTGGTGCCTGCCCCTTTCTTCTCCTGACCTGCCCCCTTCCCCTCAGCGCCTTCCTCTCCCATCCCTTCCCCCTATTTTTCCCCCTCCCCTACCTTCTGCCTTCCAGTTTGCAGGGCTGGAGTCTGCGATTAGGCCCTGCCGCCCCGTCCGTCAAGGGGGTATAGGCCACTCTGGCATTCTCTGCCCATTCCTTCTGGGGCTGCGGAGTCTAGGCATCCACACCGCGGGGTTGCCTGCCGGGTCCCGGCTGCTGCAGGAGGGTGGGCGCTTTCCCGAGCTCACCGCCCAGGCCCTGGGTAGACTCCCTCCCCCTTGCCTGCTGCGCCGCTGGCATTTAAAATACCCGGCGCGTGGCATGAGCATGCGCCGCAAGGGTACAGGGGCGGGGCTGGGCCGCCGCACCCGCTCGCTGCAGCATCTGCCCAGGGGCGAGGCCTTCACGTCCCGTCACCCCTGTCTGGCGCGCAGTGTGTGCATGCGCCGCAAGGGTGCGGGGCCGGGGCTGGCCCACTGCAGCAGCTTTCCGTAGCATCCATGGGGGCCGGGGGGGGAGGATACATCAGCAGGTGGGGGCCGGGACCCGCTCCAGGCAAGGCCAAAGGAGAGACCCAGCTCCAAATATTGCTGGCGCAGGGCCCCCTGCTCTGAATATTGGTGGAGCATGGGCACCACGAGCTCATATAACTCGCCGCCCATGGTTGTCGGTCTCTAGATTTGCAGTCTGTTTGTATTGTTCAGTAGTTAGAGAAAAATCTTGCCCTATCAGTGCTGCAAAGGTGGCCAGGGTGTTGGTATACACATCTTATCCTGCTGGGCAGAGCACAATTCCTGTGGGTAGTCCTGAGGGAGGTGTAGCTGGGTACACCTGCCTAAGCCTTTGAAAAGGAATAGCATGAACTCTCCCCTAGCATGTGCTCTTGAGTGCAGTATATGCACTAAAAAGGAGACAATGCTCTCAGAGTGGACTGGCCGGACACCCTCCCCCCCTACCACCTATCTAAGAGCACTGCATTTGTGGGGTGAGGAAAGAGCTCCCTTTTCTCTTCAGATGCACCAACATGGCATATAAGGATCTAGTCCTATGTAACCAAGGAGGCAAGAACTTAAATAAAATTCAGGGAACCGAGACTAATTAGTTCTCAGATGCACCAAAAATAATCACATTTCAAGCATTGCATTTAAAATCTTTCATTAAATATGGCTTCTGGCAGGACTACTGTTCCCCACATCCCCCACACCAAATACCCCCATATACCGAGTCCTAATAAAACCTGTAGTAAGCATGTTGGCAAATGCATGAGAGCTCACAGAGGGGGACACCAATGAGTTTTCATTTTTGCTGAAGTTCTGAGACACAATATTATGTTTGAGTATCACTCTTCTTCCACTTGGAGAGGTGAATACCCCAATGGCTGGAATTTGTCACCACAGTGCTAATCATATTCACTAAGTGCTTGCTACATTAAATCTTAATATTTACTTTTGACACATAGAAGTGAAAATAAAATGTTTAAAGTTGGAAAAAGATGTTGTTGCTTGGCCCTCTTGTGCCTTCAATGGATTTCTTCTGAAATAACTTGACCATATTGTTTTGTTTAAGATTAGTAATTATAGAGATATCATTTACATTAAATTTGCAAAATATCTGTATGATTTGCCACACCATTACACAGGTTCCTAACTCAATTAATTCATATGCCAGGGAGTGAGGGGAAAGTTTACAGTCTGCTGCATTCCTCACTCTGGATAAGGAGTGCAGCGGGCAGACGAACCTGAACTTGCCCCAGCTGGGGGAAATGCACCCCTCCCCTGGCTGTGGGGGGCTGGAGCTGCAGCAGCCATGGAGAGGCACTTCTCACCTGGCCCCAACCTGCTGCAGTGAGACAGGGCTGGGGTAGTCTCCTTTCCCCGGGGCAACCTGCATACTGAACCCCTCATCTCCACACCCACCCCAGAACAGTGATTTAAATGAAGTAAGTACATTTTCATTTTATTTTCCAAAACAACAAAAATTATTTGAGTTAGGGACCTGTGCAACACTGGCTAAATCTTCTAGTAGTTTATAACGGACAAAAAAACAAGAAAAAGAACAAAAACATTCACTCACCTGATAGTAAAAGAATAAAAGGCGGCATAATTTTGCACATCTTCGTTTCTCCTGAATTTCTAACCAGAGGAAAATACCCTGAAAAACAAACCAAAAACTCTGTTCCTGTGAACCTGCAATCTATGTGTGATTTCTATGACCCTCAGGCAACAGACTAACTCTCACTATCTCTCTACAACTTCAGGCAAGCCAGAGGGGCAATCAGCCAATAAGAAGCAGGAGAAATAAAAAATGGTCTGATAAAAATGGCTCACACATCGTATAGGATGTGGAACTTTAAGAATGATCAGAAATCCATTTCATACAATGAATTTCAATGTGAATTGTGCAGAGCCTAAGAAAGCTATAAAAGTACCCACTAAATGGCAAAATCACATATAAAATGGGTTCTGAGCTGTGTAACCATTTAGTAATACTTTAATTATAAGGACCATATAATGCTATAGCGAGTGATTTTATTCATAGATCATATAGCACTTTCTAATTATGGATGTGTATCACTAGCCTCATTTTGCAGATGGGAGAACTGGGGCAAAAGGAGATAAAATGTTTTGCTGAAAATCATGCAACAAGATAATTGCAGTTCTTTGCACTAATCACTGGACCACAGTTCCTTCCAAAATATTCAGCATTTTGTTAAAATAATATATTTCTCTATAAGGAGTTTAAAAATACATCCCACGTCCACACTAGAAGGTTCAGTTCAGGTATAGTAGCTGATATTTCTAATCTAACTCCCTAAGGCCTTCTATGGGTAGGTTCGGGGTGCTTGCCAAAATTGTGGCCGAGTTGTCCAGCTGGGCTGATTGAAGGACAGGGGCTCAGTCTGGGTTAGAATACAGCCTGTGCAGTCTCTTCAAATAAAACTCAGGCAATAAAGCAAACCCTTTCATTGAGATGTGTTCATGAGCTGACAATCCAACAAAAATGTTTGGAATTACATTTTCAAAAAATTCAAACATGCGTGTGCCCTCATCTCCCCCAAAACAGGGCTCTCTAGGGGCAAGGACATCCCATGCAGAACAAATGGGAAGAATCTAAATGTGTGAAAAACAGGAATTGCCCCTTCCACAAATTGTAGCTGCAGAAACTAATGACAAACCCAAAGACAAGGCAGTAAGTCTAGCCCAGCTATATGCTGCATGCACAGAATGCCATTTGATTTGGAGCACATATTTGGGGGTGCAGACAATTCAGAGAATATGAAAATTGGTCGCTAGTACACTTACTCTGGCTTGCTTCTGAATTTGAGCTCGCATGCACTCACATGTTCACCAGTCATTTCCAGGTAGGTGAAGGTGGGAGCTTACAGTGCAAAAGGAATCTCAGCACCTCAGTACAGGAGATGTAGATCCTGCTGTCTTCGTGCACAGCTGCATGACTGTTTGTGTGGGAATTTGATCCCTGTACTCAAGGGCTATAGAGTATCATGCATGATCCAGGACACTTCTGTTGAAGGGTCATCTCCCAGTGTTCCCTCTAAGCTGTGGGGCAGCACAACTTCACAGGTGATGAATCAGGCCTGCCCAGTCAGTCAGCTCCCTGCAAGGAGCCCTGAGCCTCTGACTGGGCAGGGCTGATTCATCACCTGTGAAGCTGTGCTGCCCCACAGCTTAGAGGGGAACACTGGTCATCTTACCATCAGTGGCCTCCACTAAATATACAGAGCCTATAAAGGTAACTGGGCTCTGTGGCACAATGGGAAGTGTGTTGGACTTCTAAGACCCCTGGAAAAGACAATCCCACTCCAAAGCATATCTCCTTTAAGAATAGCTACAACTTATAAATATCACCTGATTAAAATGGGAATGGGGGAGTCATTGCCTAAAGCACATGACTACCACCTAAAGATTAAAAAAGAAGTGTTCTGAATTCTGTCAATGAAAAGCTGGAGCCAGAGGAAACACCTCCTTCTGGTAAGATTGGAACAATGCTGACTTAGGGATGCCTGCTGGGATTCAAACAGAGCCCCAAGAAGGACAGCTATGGAGACCAAGGGAAGAAGTCTGAGCGCAGGGAAAGGGGTAGGAATTATCCGAGAAGTAGGCCTCTCCAAGGCCTGGTCTACACTAGGATCTTATTCCGAAATACCCTCCCCCCCCCAAATTCAAATTAGTAAGCGGTGCGTCAATGCTACCAAGCCTGTTATTCTGAAATAAGGGGTCACAGAATTCAAACTCTGGAGTGCTGCTTTTCATGAGAATAATGCTAATTCCAAACTTGTAAGTCCGAAATAAACATCAGTGTGGGCACTCCGGTGCCGCTAATTTGAACTTATTGGCCTCCAGGAGGCCTCCCACAGCTCCCCAGAGTGCTTGCTGGGGCTCTGAGTCCAAGGTAGCGTGTCCACATTAACGGAGCCTGCCTTGGACTAATTCAGATGCTTCCCTGTACTGCAGACATGCACATTCAAATCTGTTAAATTGGGAGTTCACAAGTTGAATTTAGTAATTTTGAAATAATTTCCTAGTGTAGACCTGGCTCAACTGACACCATGGTTTTCCCTTGCTCAGAAGGAATTGGAGAACTGAGGGAGCCAGAGCTTGAACCAGGGTCTATAGAAAGCCCCGAAGCAGATGGGTTTTGATTCTGGGAAGGCTGAGGGAATTGTATTTATTGTGTGAGAGCTTAATGATTCAGCCCATAAGAGAAGGAAAGTTATTTTGTGGCTGTGTGATAGGAGAACCAAGAATGAGAGAAAATGAATTGGGGTGATTGCAGTGGAAGTGTCATGCTCTGGGTTTGCACCAGACTCTCTGTTGGCATCTTACAAATGTCATAAGTCAACATAGTTGTTCAGAAAAAAAAATCTGGTGGAGTTCATACAGCTACAAACTTCCAGCACTATGATTTTACAGTGGTCCCTGGGGAAAGGATGCAAAAAAAATAAAATAAAATAAAAAGAGCAACTTCCCCAGTATTCAGTGCTGTTAGACACACCTACCAGCAAAAAATGTGTGAGACAGGATTAGATGTTCCAAGAAATGTTCCTTCATGCCATTTCTGAAAATTACATATGTTGGAGATGCTTACTTGTGAGCGTCTGTTTTGGACTGATAAAGTGAGAGTGAATGAAACCAAACAGCTACAAAATGCAGAACAGAAAGCAGTTATGTATATATCAGTGGTTATTTGGTGTCATAAAATGCTACCTTTACAGTATACAATACTATTTAAGGACCTGGTTCTGCAAATAATCATTACTACTTACTCATGTGCAAAGTCCAGCTGAAGTCAGAACACAAACTTGGAGTTTCGTCTCCACCAACATTTGCAGGATGGCATTCTTTACATGTACAATTTCATAAGAGATTCATGTATCAGAGTTACATGGAAAATTGGAGCAAAAATGCTAATAATCATTACATTTCTTACACATAACACTTTCAAATATATAAGGTACAAATATTGATGTAAATAACTGACCAAAGTGTGAGATGAATTAGGTGATGGGTCTAACCTTGTATTCCTGGCATACTTCAGCTCCTATACAGTAAAACACTTGAACATGTACTTAATTTTAAGCACAAAATAAGCAGTCCTATTGTAATCCAAATGGCTAATTGTGGGTTAGACTGCAAGCCCCTTATTCTCACTGGTAAGAAGTTAGCCACACAAGTAGCCTCTAGTGCCTTCATTGGAACTATTCATGAGAGTAAATGTTCAGAATAACAGGATCACAAATTGATTGTGTGCCCAAAATTAAGCACATTCTTAAGTTATTTGTAGGATTTAGGACCTTATAGAGCCCTCTGATGTCCCTGGGCTTTTGCGACAGGCAGGTTATTCAGCAGGAGGTGGCTTCGGTTATAATAATCATCAAATTGGAAGCAAAATACATAACTGAAATGTGCATTTAGGTGTAAAGAACACAAGACCCCCTTACATGAGTGTATTGTCTAAGCTAAAAGCTCCAATTCTGAAAAGGAAATTGTGCAGAAGGACCCCGTGTTCCTATGAATCTCTTGCAGAAAGGGGATTTCAATAATGTGTAAATCCACCTCATGTCTTTATTCCTATTGTTTCCTCAAAAAGAACCCATGCCACTGAATAGTGGAAAGTATCACCTCTGTCTGTGTTGTGCCAGTGTGTAATGATGGTTAATGAACAAACCTAGGTAACATGAATTGGGGCAGGTCTGTGGTCACAGCACTGTCTCATGATCAGAACTTCTTCCTGGGAGAACAGGCTTCTCTAGCATATAAAATAACTATTGGCAGCATTCAACTGCTCTCTTGGTGTTGAGGTCATAGCTCTGCAGTGAGATATCTTGGCACATGGGTCTGTATTTTGTTAAATGAAGTGGAGGACACCCGACAGTCATAACTCAACTGCATGCTTTCAGAGAAAGGCACCTTCTAAGCTGCGCAGTAGGATGGCCCCACAGCTGCTTAACGAGCCCAGCCCAACCAGGGGCTCAGGGCTCCACACACAGAGCTGCCAGGCTGGGGGAGGGGCACTTCTACCTTAGCGATAGCAGCGGCTCCCTGCTGAGGACAGAGCAGTGAGTCTCTCCCAGCTGATAGGGACACGTCCCCTCCCAACTGACTGGGAGAGACTCACCACTCAGCAGGGAGCTGCTACTGTAGCTGAGGGAGAAGTGCCCCTTCTCTAGTCAGGCAGCTCCATGCGTGGAGCCCTGAGCCTCTGGCTGGGCAGGAATTCATTAGGAAGCTGCGAGTCCATGCTACTGCACAGCTTAGAGGGAACCTTGATTTAGAGTCCTAGAATCTAGATCATTATAAGTAAATGAGCATTCTCCCCTTTTTAATAATAGTGGTCAGATTTTTCAGACTAAGGAGCCTAATACTGGGAACAAAGTTTGAAAATGTGAGCCACGGTGTATGTATTGATGTTAAATTTTAAGTACTAACCTTAACATCAGACACAGATTTCATTAGTATTTTTAAATACTTTCACTGACAAATTCTGTTTAGACATAAGAAGTGAACATACAAATAACTAAGTAGTACATAAATTGGGATCCACTTTCATTTTAGTATATTTGATTCTAGATAACTTCTGTGAAACCAGTATTCAAGACCACTCTTATTAGGAAACCTCCTGACTTAATAGACAGCTCCAAAACATCTACAGATCTAATGGGATAAGTACTGCACAGGTTTCATTAGAAGATCACCACAAGCTATTTTTGTTGCCCAAGTGGTCTGTTAAAAAGGTTTTGCTATAGTTAACATAAATGACAATCAAATCATCCAGATAATTTCAAGTCTGCACTAAATCTATAGCTAGTTAATTTCCAACTGATTGATGGTTTTAAAATTTATTACAGCTTAATTATTTCCTTTTTATGAATTTAGAAAACATCAAAATATAAGTGAAAAGAAAACAGGAATAAAATATGTATCCAAACACACGGGAATACAGAAAGACAAAAAGAAGTAAACTGCTCACTCAAGTTTATATATAACAGAATTTCCAATTACAGTGCAGTGGTATCCACAAACTATTTCAACAACTATTTGTTGAGATAGTCTCTAGTGTAAGATGTTCATGCCCACTGTTCCATGACAAAAATCTTTCCTCGCAATGAGACATCATGGCCACAAGCACACATTATTGGATAAACATAAGCTCCCCTTTTTGAACCAGATTCAATTCATGCAGGCCATCAGGCCCTCCCAAGGAAATACTGATCCATATCACTGCATGGTCTTTTTTGAGTCATTGCTTGTCATAACATCCTCCAGGAAGAAAGTTTGGGGGCAGAGTGGAATGCTCAGGAGAGACATAGACATTTCTTCATGTAGCGACTGTGGATGCCTGGGGGAAAATAAAACTGGTTTTTGTGGATCTCAGCATGTGTTCCCTCTAAAGTCTAAACTAACCCCACCACACAGATAGCACAGTAGTCTTGGCATTCACCTGCTATCCACCATGCTTCCTGCATAGTTTATCAGACCATGCTTCCTGCATAGTTTATCTCTGCTTAGAGCAGCCCTAATATAAGAAAAAAGCCCAATAGAGATTGTTTCTTGACTTTTGAGCTTAGATACCATGTAGGAGCCACAGAGATGGATTGGGGGTGGGGGATAAGAGGGCTGGTGCTTATGCAGTGGGGTGCTACCATATAAACCTTCCTCTAGCTGTGCGGGACCGTTCTGCATCTCCTTTCTTCCAAGTGATTTTTATTTTGCTTTGTTTATTCATATTTTTTCCTCTATCTGAGAGCAATATATTTAAAAAGAATACAACCCTGCTGCATTTCTAGCACTCCTGCTTCATTGTCTCATAGTGCAAAGTACTGTAGATTCACATCTCCACGAGCAATAAACACAATATGTGAGAGTTATTGTCTAGCTATCTTCCCCTACTTTCAGCAGGCTCCCCGCAGCTGTGAAAAATGCACCATACTATATTCCATCCAGGCAGCCACACTGAGTGTCCCCTTGAACATCTCTTACCCCTAGCACCAACTCCTATAATGCTTGCTCTGACAATTTTCCTTCGCTCAGTCAACCTGCATGTCCCACAAACTCAATTTTTCATCATCTGATCCTCCTGATGATATCAGGTATCATCCCAATTATGCTGTAAATTCAGGTAATTACCTCTTTGTGATGTGGGAGATATAGCTAATTGCAGCAATTGCCCAAAGCATTTCAAGTCAAAGACAGAAAGCCTCTTAATGTCCTGCTTCCTTAGCATCCATGTCTCACAGGCATATAGCAAAAGGCTAACCAGGAAAGGCTGCAGCAGTTTCATTTTACACTTCATGGTAATACCTTCATTCCTCCAAAAGTCGCTGAGTGTTGCAAAAAGTCCCATTCTATGTTAGATCTCTAACCGATGTTTTGAGTCCCTTGCAGTCATATCACTTGCATATTTGAAGTGTAAATGAACTCCAGTGCTGCCTGAGATTTGGTTGGGCATATCATTGCCTTTTCAACAGACTTAGCCATCAGTGTTGCCTTGTCTTTTCATGTGATGTCTGTAGACCAACTTCACCCAGCCCAAGTTCACGGCTTCCACCACTAATCTTTCAAGAAATGTTTTCAAGGAGCCAGATGAGCAAAAATATTTCCAGCTGAGGGTGTTGAATCATGTACCTTTGAAATCAAGCAGAATTACATCAAATAAAATTGATCATAAAGGTCATACGCCCTGGTTTTGCTGTGCTTTTATATTACAGGGCTGGGGGTCTCCACTCTTACTGTGGAATTTTGCCAAGAATTGTTCTAGGCTTCCTACTTTAATAATGACCATAGTAGCAGATCTGGAAATTGCATGTTCGCTGTCAGATAAAGGACACTCATTGTTATGTGGACATCCCTCCACTGGGAACTTGCCTGAGATTATGGCCCATCAGACTGTAGCATCAGAATTGGGCACTGAGGTGGGTTGGATTTGAATTGGTAATCAAGAGGCAAAAGATGCCTAACCTCACTGTCAGTTTCCTCAGCCCTCCCATTTAAGACCCTGCAAACAGCCCAGAAGTAAATACGAAGCTCCCTAGATCAGAAGCCTTTAGATCACCCAGAGCTTGGGAACTGAGAGGAAGCTGGTTTCCTAAGCAAGAGGTCAGCAAATGCCCCAACCATCCAGCAGTGGAAACCTGGTCATATTGAAATAAATGGGAATTTTGCTACTGACTTCACTAGCGTCACCATTTCCCCTTAAGAGTCCAGTGCTGAAGCCTGAACTGCCAGTATAGGGCAGCCAAAGAAAAGCCTATCAATACAAGATGCCCAGGCCCTAGGACTCAACTGCTGCTGTGTGGTTTGTCCCCAGTCCCAACAGCTAGCCCGATTCCCATCTTTGCTCTTAAAACTTTGGAGGTCTCACGCTGCCATCACGTTCTTGGCATCATTAAACATTATAAATGGCAATTTCCTAATGCAAAAAGTGTTGCAACCAACACAGGGGAATTCTTGATTAGACCCTCTACTAACAGATAGAAAGGAACTGTTCACAGAACTAAAAATTAATACAGGTTGGACCTCCCTGGTCTGGTACCCTCGGGACATGAGTGGTCCTGAACCATGGAGTTTGCTGGACCAGGGGAGGTCAAGGATCCCTACCTAGCTGTCAGCCCTGCTCCCCCACCAGCCCAGTTGCCCCCAGCCCTGCTGGAGCGGCACTCCTGGACACCATCCCCATTGCCTGCAGCCCCAGCAGGGCTGTCCTCCTCGCCATCAGCCCCAGGTGAGGCTGTGCTTTTCACCATACTGACCTGATGCTGCTGGGGCTGCGCTCCCCATTGCCAGCGCAGCCTTTGAACCTGACCAATCGAGGCTCTCTGGTCCAGCAATATCCATGGTCCTACCAGACCACAGATGCTGCCGGACCAGAGAGTCCCAGATTTTAGAGGTGGTTTCAGTACAGTGATTTTTATCACTTTTATAATGTGGAAGCAGAATACATTTCAGGGGCTCACTGGACCATTAAAGCTGATTTTCAATAAGTTTTGAAGCATTGGGAAAGCACCAGAAGAAAGATAACGAGGTACCAATTTTTAAAGAGAGTAAATGGGATGATCAGGGTAATTATGGCCTATCAGCCTGACAAATCCAGGGAAGGATAACAGAGTTGCTAATAGGCAATAAACAATTAGAGGAGGATAATGTAATTAAAGCTAGTTGACATGGGTTTATGGAACTACCTTGATTTTTAAATGAATTTACAAATTTGGTTGATCTAATAATAGTATTAACTAGGGTTGTTGTTATTAATCACGTGATTAAAAAAATTTAATCGTGATTAATTGTGTGATTAATCACATACAACACCCCTTTGAAATGCCACGGCGGCGTTTCAATGGGGCAGTGCTACATGGAGCACGGGATCAGCTGGAGTCCCCAGCTGACCCCGGGCTCCATGGAGGGCTGCCCCTGGGAAGTGCCATGGTGGCATTTCAAATGGGCAGCACAAGGCAGAGCCTGGGGTCAGCTGGAGTCCCCAGCTGACCCCGGGCTCCATGCAGCGCTGCACCTTTAAGATGCCGGAGCGGCACTTCAAGGGGGCAGTGCAAATGGAGCCAGGGATCAGCTGGGGACTCCAGTTCTGGTGCCCACAATTCAAGAAGGTTGTTGATAAATTGGAGAAGAGAGCCATGAGAATGATAAAAGGATTAGAAACCCTGACTTGTAGGTATAGACTCAAAGAGAGCCATCTATTTAGTATAACAAAGAAAAGGTTAAGGGGTGACTTGATTATAGTCTGTAAGTATCCTCATGAGGAATAGCTAATAATGACTTTTTCTGTCTAGGAGAGAAAGGTATAACGTGTTCCAATGGCTGGAAGTTGAAGCTAGACAAATTCAACCTGGATATAAGCAGTACATTTTTAATGGAATAATTAAACACTGGAACAATTTGGATTTTCCACCACTCAACATTTTTAAATCAAGTCTGGATCTTCTTCCAAAAGATCTGCCCTAGGAATTATTGGAGCAAGGGTGGGGTTGTTCTGTGGCCTGTGTTTGCAGGAGGTCTGAGTAGGTGATCACAATGGTTTTTCCTGACATTGGAATCTCTCATTCTAAGAAATAATCTTGTTTGAGGACAGTGGGGAGATTTGGTGCCACCAGGATACCGCTGGTTATGGGATATGATACAATGATGAATGTTCAAAGGTTGCTGTACAGACAGTAGGAAGCTATAAAGCTATAAAAAGGACACAATAGTGAAGGGAAACCTATAAAACGTAATGGTTGTCAGGCCCTATAATAAAATGAGATTGTGCAGATGGATTTGGGAGCCCTTTTTGGACAACATACAAAGGGAAAAACAAACATGGCTATAGGTGATTTGGAGTAGTGGAATGACCTCTAGTGGCAGACGTGTAATGAAAAAAATTAAAAAACAACAATGGTCCTGTAGCACCTTAGATCCTAACCAAAAATATATATAAATCGTATCATGAGCTTTCTGAAGATATTTGTCATCTGAAGAAGTGGGTTGTGCTCATGAAAGCTTATGATACTATCTATATATTTTTGGTTAGTCTCTAAAGTGCTACACCATTGTTGTTCTAGTTTTTTTTTTAGTTACAGACTAACACAGCTACTCCTCTGAGACTTTTAGACCTATAATGAGACCTTTACTACTGAGAAAAGTGTGTACCATTCAACTTTGAAACTGTACTGCATATAGCTGTGTAATGGCAAGGCAGATTTCTATGTACCACACATTTAAGAGTAAAGTGAGCCCCTCACAGTGATGCTTGTCCATGGCCTTTGCACTCTAATACTCCCTGTGGGGCAGGTTAAGAGAGCTACTATTACAGAATGAGTCATACAAACTGCTCTTTTGATCTCTTCTTCATAAGACTTTACACAGTCCTCCCCCCTGCCAATAGTTAGCTATGTAATTTCATGGATATCTACGCTGAGTTTCCTCAGAAGCTTTCTGCTAGAAGAGCAGGGTTTGACCCACTATGGAAGTAGCAGCCCCAGAAATTGGGCAAAAATTTAGCCCCGGAAATTAAACAGAGCTTGGGACAACCACAGAAGTAGCTACACAAAGCTGAGGCTTTCTGCCCTGTGCCTTCAACTTCCCTCTTCCCTTTGTGTGGGAGGTGGGCTGTAGCATGCAGACGAAATTATGCCCAGTTTGACTCTTAGGTGGATTCTCACTTTGAAATCCACCCAGAACTGAGTAGGTTCAGGAAGTGAAGTCATTCCTTCCCTCTCTGCTGGCCCCAGTTTACATATGGCTTTCAAGAGAGCTGAAGAGCAGGAGGCAAATGCAGGTGTCTCTCACCTCAGATTTGAGGACTACTGCCATATATTTTAACACCTCTACTTTTTGTAGAATAACCCTACAGGTAGCCCCATGTGATTTAGGTCTTTCTGTGCCGTTGCTTTAACCAACATAAATGGAAGATGGTAAAGGGAGAACCAGGGAAGTTCTTGTCTGAAAATTATTTTAAAAAGAACACTGAACAACAGTAAGTATAGTCACACCATTGTAAATTAGGAACAACTCCATTAAAGTCAATGGAGGTTTGTCCAGGTGAAACTAGCATAAAAGAGACAAGTATCTGATCCCCAATGTACCTCTTAAACCCACAACTGTAAGTTAAATAATCTTACATGAAATGCATGAGGCTATTAAATTAAAAACTTTTAATGTATGCTGTGAAAGTGTTAGTCACTCAAACTCTTCTAAAATACTTCATTAATTTAATAATCTGGATCACATCATATGTCTCATGTTTTTCCTGCTGGTCTCTGCCTGACTTCTCTAGTCAAATCTCATGTTCAAGAGTTCTCTAGGCCAGGCATCCCAGAATGCATTGCTACTTTTCTGACTCAAAAGAAGTGACTAGAGCCAGGAGACCTAAGGACAAGCGTTGATCAAGCAGACACTGTTAGGTCTACTGAGACCCTGAGAAGGATTTCACCAAAATTATTAGAAGATGATTTTTGGGAAGAAAGGAGTTTGAACAAATGGTCACAAACCTAGCCAAGAACTTAGTTATGGTTCTTCTTTCAAACTGGAATGAGGGTTGGACAATTTTTTAATTTTTTTATCAGCCATATTCACAATACATACACAGCTTCTGTTTTTCCAGGAAACACAGACTGTGCGTGCTGTACTTTGAAGATAAGAACTGAGCCCTGTCTGGAGTTACAGTTGGGGTTACACCTCATGAGTTTTACTTTGAATCTGTTACCCCAAACTCAAAGTCAAATTTAGCTGAAGCCAATGATTTGGTCTGGTTTCATGTAAAAATTCTTATGATTAATTATTACTATTTATTTGTGTTGTGATAGTGCCCACTTAAGGATCAGTGCCCATTGTTCTAGACACTGCTCGCTAACATAATGCAAGGCAGTGACTGGCTTCTCAGAGTTCATAAGTTACGTAAGACTGTTTAATTTCTCATGCCTGCCACCCAAAATGATAAATCCTGCTCAACTGTCCACGGAGAGGGAGGATTTGAAAATAGGCCCAGATTCAATCAAAAGTAAGGCTGAAATATTGCACAAGTTATTCAAAAGGCTTGCCAAATAAAACAGTGCCAAATTTTGTGTTCAAAACAACCCTCCTCCCCCCACCAGGTGAAAGTTTTGGCTTGTAACAAGTCTCTTACAAATCTCACCCCAATGATTGTTTTCGCCTGGCCCCGCTCATCTCAATTCACAAACTGAATGTAGTAGTTTGAATTCATGCCAAGCCTAATTTTCAAAAGGGGGAATGTTGGATTTTTATAGGTACCCATTTCATCCCCAAGCTGTGATGTGGTTCAGTCACTATTGACTGCAAGTGAAGGGAGAGGCTGACAGCTGGCATGTCAGTTATTTTAAGATATCTCTCTGTGTCAAATTCAAAACTCCAAAGAAAATAAACAAAATACAGGATTTCAAATACATGTGAAATCACAGCTGTCATCGCTCTCAAGGATTTTCCATTGTGCCTGCCATACTGTTTTAAAGCTAAAATTTCCCAGATGTTTAGTAGGAATGTTTGAGGGACATTTTCTCTTGCTTTTGACCTTTTCCTAATTTGTTTTGAATAATTTAAAAACGTTAGCAATCCCTGTTCTGTTCCATCACCAAGATAACCACAACACAATAATGAAAAGGGGGCTTTGTAGGTCTAGATATCTATGATAGGTTCTGAAAGCTGCTGGTTTCTAATTTGGGGACATACTCTGCTATTCAGAAGAACAAAACATGGCAGAGAAACCTTGAAAATGGTGGAAGCGGCAGAACAGCCTCTCCCTCCTACATTTAGAGGCTGTGAACATACTAGTGCTCTAATTTTGCCAGGACCAGGCTTCTACTGCTTTGAACTACGGCCAGACAGAGTGGTCCCTCTTCATGGCATGCTACTTTAGATAACCAGAATGAAAATCCACTTGTAAGTTATTGATGCTGGAACAAACAGTAATTCTCACTTTGTGCACCTCACAGTCAATGGGGGCTAGGGTGTGAGAGGAGGCCAGTTAGCTAGCTGAATGGGAGAGTGCATCATAGGTATCTGTGGATCCACTTCTACTGCAAGTGAGCTTCTCTCACACATCCCACACCCTACCTTTTCCATGCCTCCTTCCAAACCCTTCACTTAGTGGAGAAGTAGGCAGAAGTTCCTAGAGTTTTAATGCTCTCTAGGCTCCTTGGGAGGATAGCAGTTGGCTCTTGGGTCAGAAGTGCCAGAGAATGTACTAAAGCTTCAGAGGGGTAGCTGAGTAACAGGATAAACTTAAAAAACAACAAATAGTCTGGTAGCACTTTAAAAACATGTAAATGGTATCATGAGCTTTCGTGAGTACAACCCACTTCTTCAGATGACTGGAGTGTTGGAAGTCCAGATCCAAGGATAAATAAGGGAAGGAAGAAGGGGGGGAGAGAGGGGAGAAGGAAAAAACATTGAAGGGGAGGAAGGAAAAAAGACAGTGAGTAGATAAGCTTCAGAGTGGTAGCCGAGTGAGTCTGTAACAGGAAAAACTTAAAAAACAACAGTCTAGTAGCATCTTAAAGACTGAGTAGTTAAACGAGGCTGATAAGAACCGTTAGTTAGCACGTGGAAAGGAAGATGACCAATATCAGATTCTAAATAGACATCAAGAACCATTAGCACCTTCATTGTTTGGTTGGTTGATAATGTGCGAGCCATTCGATATCCCAATTCAAACCATAGGCATGGGAATTAAACTTGTGAATGAAGTTAAGCTCCAATCCTTCTCTGTGTATTTGACTTGTGGAATTGGTTTGAAACAAAACAGCAACTTGGAGATCCATTAATGAGTGTCCAGGAAGATTAAAGTGTTCTCCAACTGGTTTTTGTGTGTTGCCTTTTTGGATATCTGATTTGTGTCCATTAATTCTTACCCAAAGAGACTGTCCAATCTGGCCGATATACATTGCAATGGGGCATTGCTGGCATAAATCACATTAGTGAATGTGTTTTTGAAAAAGACAGTAAAAAGTTCAGTCTCGCCAGAGACCTATTATACTGTGAGCCCAGTATGAATTGTATGTGATCTCGGTGTAGCAGGAGAAGCTTACTATGGCACAGTATTCCTGGATCACGTAGGACATTAAGGGTATGTCTAGACTACATGGCTCAGTCGACGGAGCCATGTAGATGAGTTTAGTAGACATAGGAAAATGAAGCTGCGATTTATATAATCGCTGCTTCATTTACATAAAAATCCGCCGCCACACTGTGCTGATCAGCTGTTTGGCGGCACAGCAGGGCAGTCTGGATGTGCCGCGGTCGACAAGGGAAGCCTTTGTCAACCGCGGCGCGTCCAGACTGCCCCGCTGTGCTGCCAAACAGCTGATCAGCACAGCGTGGCGGCCATTTTGATGTAAATGAAGTGGCGATTATTTAAATCGCCGCTTCATTTTCCTATGTCTAGTAAACTCATCTACATGGCTCCGTCGACGGAGCCATGTAGTCCAGACATACCCTAAAAAGTTGTTTCTCCTAAGTTTTCTGAACTTTTGAAATTGTTCCAGCTTGTGTTTGGGCTAAGATTCTAGCTGGTCATAGTCCTTTAAAAATAACCACAGTTCACTCATTCAGTACTACATAGTCTCTTCATTAGATTATTGCAATTCATTTTATTTTGCCTCTCCTGCTAAACCCATACATAAACTACTGAATGGTTTAAATGCTGTGGCTAGATTGCTTATATTCACTGCCCATAATCTCCATATTACATTAGAAATGAAGTCACGTAACTGGTTTTGACTTGTACAACATATTGATTTTAACCTAGCACTTATGATCTGCAAGGGTGTAACTGGATTGGGCCTGGTTTATAATGCTGGTATAGATAGAAGGTTTCTTGCAGTCCTCTCTCCACTCTCCTTACTCTGACACATGTTCAGATGTTTTCCAGTGAGCTAAGAGTTGTTTGTTGTTCCATCTATTATGGTAATATTACAGTCCTTTGAAGCTAGGCCATTAGGCTCTTAGGGCACTAGTTTAAAAAGTTCTTCTATTACTATTTTTAAAATAGCAGTTTTGCCCACTGCATGGACTCAGCCAATTGTTTAACCCATATTTGCAGAGAGCATTTGCAGACCTCCATTGTAATAAAGTAATTTCCTAGCAAAGATAAAGCTCTCAGCATAGACAGGGCCATACCCACCAATACTCAATATGAAGCCATGTCAAAGTCTTACATTAACATTATTTTTTGTGGGGCCAGACATTTGCCACATAATGATGATCACTGTTTTCTTATAAGACCCCAGAGAGGCTCCTGAAATGAGAGGCACTGTAAAATTTGAGCTCAGTTTGTATTTTTTTGTGGAAAGATGTGGAGTACTTTACACTCATACCACATCATGCACATTTCAAACTAAAAGACAAACAGTTATGGTGTAGAAGATCTATAAAATATGGTTTATAGGGCCAGTTACTGTATGCACAGAAGAGGGCTAATGGGTGTAATTTTTAAAAAGGCTCATTTTTCTGCTAACACAAAAACATGTGGCTAATTCACTAGCTTAATAATGTAAGTGGGCAGATGACACCACATTTTTCAAAAGGATGTGAAAAGTAAATCTCAAGTTCACAGTAAAACTGGAAAAATATTCCATTTAATAAGAAGTTCTTCTATATGCTGCGCTGTTGCTCGGCTGGGATGACATGAGAAATTAATAAATTATAAGAGTAATGTTTATTGCAGTTTTAATTGGAGATGGAATAGAATTTAAAATCAGAAGGGGTCTGTTTCCTATCAAAGTTTAATACAGCTTGAAATAATAGAAATCTCATCAGAACCACTAATTTCCAAAATTTAGGGGCAAAACAATGGAAGATTTTAGTACTACCAAGGCCAAATATCCAACTCCTAGTTGCAGTTTGGCCTTGAATTTGAACTCTATCCTAAACAAAATATAGATCCAAACATCATCTTCCTTCAGCTAACTCTGTAAAATACTTTCATCTCCCATTTCAATATAAAGTATAGTGTATTTTCAGCATCTATATCTTATTCTTCATCTTATGCCATAGGATTTATTTTACCATTTCAGACTATGTCCCACTTCCTTCATTATTATTTATAGAGAAGTTTTAAAACCCAAATAATAGAGCTGGTTAAAAAATAATGGTAAATATTTTCCACAAAAGAAACAAAACTAATATTCTCAAAGCTTTTCACAAAGATGCCTAGCTTTTCAACAAAAACTGAACACCTTTTTATTTTATGTATTACTATTTATTTACTAGCCAATTAGACCATCATAAGGCGGGATTTTCAGGTCTCTCCTCCACATCCGTCTTCTCTCCTGGACCTCTGGTCTCTCACTCCGTCTCTCTCTCTCTCTCTCTCTCTCTCTCCTCCTCCTACTGCCTCCTCCACACTCTCTCAGCTCTCCTCCGCCTTCTGCTTCTCTCTCCATCTCTCTCTTTCTCTTCTCCCCCTCCTGCCTCTCACTCTCTCTCCGTTCTCCTCTGTCTCCGTCGGGGATGCACGCTCATCCAGGCCCCACCCCCTGGGCGTGTACGTCACCACCCCGCCCCCCTTCGCCTCCCACCGTGGCGCTCGGCTGACTTCTGCGCCACTCAGCTGGGCCAGCACGCGGGAGCAAGCGGTGCAAACGGCCTCTCTCTCTCTTCTCCTCTGCCTCCTGCCTCTCTCTCCATCTCTCTCTCTTTCTCTTCTCCCCCTCCCACCTCTCACTCGGTGTTTCTCTTCTCCTCCTCCTGCTGCGTCTCTCTCACTCTCTCTCTTACTGTCCACTGCCTCCTCTCTTCCGCCTCCGTTCTCCTCTCTGTCTCCTCCGCGTCCGCTCCGCTTTCCTCCTTTTGAATCCGGCGCCCTTTCCTGACATCAGAGACGCATGCTCGTCCAGGCCCCACCCCCTGGCTGTTCCCTCTGGGCAGTGCTGTTGCCTCCCACCGTGGCGCTCGGCAACAGCGCCGCCCAGAGGGAACAGCCAGCATTTCAGAGTCACAGACATTGGGCTACTTTACTATTTATTTATTTGGGATTTTGGTGATATGTATAGTTTGGGGGGATTGTCCCCCAAATTCAAATTTCTGCATATTTTTTAAGAACAAGCTTTCATCAGGAAGAAAAAAAAGCTTGCATAGAAAATTTTCAACCAGTTTTACAGAATGGTGATTAGTTATTATGAGATTTACAAACTCATTGACTTTGTCTTGGGGAATTTTTTTGTTTATCCTTTGTTCAATCCTATGTTTTCCCATAAAAAGACAATCACATTCTTGAAAATTATGGGCCTAAAGTTGCACAATTAAAATTACAACGTCAAAAAACAATAAAGGTAAGTGCTGAAATCCCGACTTGATAGAAGTGAATGGCAAAACTCTTAATGGCTTCAGTAAAGTCATGATTTCTTTTAATAACCCAACTATGATATCAATTTACCTGCATTTCACATATGTGCCATTTTCTCTACCTCTTTTTCTTGTTAAAGCATGGCTTATTATATTTCTGTTGAGGTCAATAGAGGAGTATTATGCACAATAGTTAGGTTGCTATCTTGCTAATTGCAGTTGGAACTTGTGGCTGGATCCTCAACTTGTATAAATTGTTGTAGCTTGGTGAAATCAATGGAGCTGTGACATTTTACATTGGCTACTGATATGGCCCCCTATCTTTGCCATTGGCTGGCTTTTTTTATTTTAACTGTGCAATTGCCAGATCATCCATCTAGTGCAGAATCCTTTCTCCAAGTGTGGACAGATGCTGATGCTAGAGAGGAAAGTGCCAGAAACTGTGCAGCATGCTGTTATGGGATGACTTGCATATAAGAAAAGTGTATTGCTATTACTTAAAGTTTGGCTAAAATGGGGAGCCCCACTTTAAGGAGGATTCCAGGGGGTCACTTCATAAAGGGCTTCAGGAGAGTCATGATGCTGAAGTGCTAGGGAGTTTCAGGGCCTCCAGTTCTGTCAGAAAATCTGTGGGCTTTGGTGGTAAAACTGCAGTTTGATCCAGTGAAGTCCGCCCCACACCTAACTGATAGCTAAACAATAAGTAATCTGGAAGGAAAGCCATGAGGTGAGTGTTCCTTCCTATGTCTCTATCAAAAGGAAAGGTCAATTTGATCCTAGATTAGGGGTTATTATGTGGCTGGAGGAGTTGGTCTCAGGATATTAGAGACACGAGATGGGTGAGGTATGCCTAAAATCTTGAGTTCTTGACCACTGGATATTTTTGTAACAGAAGAGACTTAACCCTCCTCTTGGTCCTGACTAAATTCCAACTGGCTAACAACAATGTAACCCAGACCTGGGCAAAATATGGCCTGCAAGCCAGATCCAGTCCACTATGCCACCAGATCTGGCCCGTGGAGTCAGCGGGGAACCCCAGGCAGGCTCCCCTGCTTGCCCTGCAGCTCTGTGCGCCGTGCAGAAATGCTGCTGGGCTCCATTTCTGTTTTAAAACTGGAGGGGAAGGGAGAAGTTTCAGGAGCTGCCACACCCCCAGCACAATCCCATTAGCTGGCCAGAAACCAGCTAATGGGAGCTGCTTGTTGGAATAACAGACAGCCAAGAAGAACCACGTCCCTCTCCTCGGCTTAGTTATTCAGTGAAGCACATGGCCAGGCAAGCAGGCAGGCAGGCCGGCTGGGAAATGTTTTAAGCTCTGCAGGTAGGCAGGCTAGTTTGGCAGCTGGTAGGTAAGTCTCTTGACCACAGCCTGCTTCTCTTACCCCAGCCCTTTCCTGCCCCAACCCTTCCCCCCCCACAACATACCCATACAACATACTCTTACACCAATACCCCCTCCCAGATCTGGCACTCCAATCTCCTGCCCCAGATCACAATCCCCTTCTATCTTAGGTCACATCCCAAACCCCTGCACTCCAGTCCCCTGCCATAGGTCACCTCCTTCACCGAAACTCCGCCTCCTTCATCCAAACTCCCTCCCAGATTCCAGTCTCCCTCCTGCACCCCAATCCCTTACTCCAAGCTCCCTTCTGCACCCAACCTGTGTCCCAGACCCCACATCTCCTCCATTAATATAATGGAAGAGTGCAGCGGCCTCGACCACTTTCCAAAATCTTGGAGAGGCCTCGCGTCAAAAATTATTGTCCACCCCAATGTAATCTACCTACATTTCCTCTGTAGTTTCAGTTCCATCTTTAATTTTTTGTGTAGTGTTGCTATGCATTGGTGAAAGCATATCACTGCAATGGTGGCTCCCTTTCACTGCTAAAGGAAGAGACCTAGGAGAGTGCTTTGTGATACTTGAATGAAAGAGACAGTATAAATGTGAGTACTATTGCATGTAAACAAGTGTCAATGTCTAATTTGTTTTCATCTATAGCAGGGGTTGGAAATAATTTTTAATGGTGGGCCACTCCAAGATTTTGGTAAGTGGTCAAGGGCCACATTTCTGTGGAGGGAGCACAGGGTCTGGGATGGTGGGTGAGGTGTAGAAGGGAGCTTGGGATAGAGGACTGGGGTGCAGGAGGCAGTGTGGGGTCTGTGAGGGAGTTTGGGTGAAGGAGGGGGTTATAATCTGAGGCAGGAGTTTGGGGTGCAGGGTCCAGGAGGTGTTATGGGTGCAGGAGATGATTATGGCCTGGGGGAGGGGTGTAAGAGGGGATGCAGGGTCTGGAGTTGTGACCTAGAGGAGGTGGGGAGATGAGATACAGGGGATTTGGGTGGTGGCCTGGGGCAGGTAGTTAAGGGGTGAGAGAGGGTGGGGTGCCAGAGGCAGCCAGCAGCTCTGCAGACTCCATTCCTGTGGGCTGTTCCATGTGGCTCTGCTCCAGCACAGTGAGGGGTGGGGTGGGGGAAGAAATGAGGGAGTGAGGAGGCTTCATCCACTGCCCCTGCCGTCAGCAACATTTCTCAGCTCCTATTGGCTGGAAATTGGTCAATGGGAGCTTGGGGATTTTGCTAAAGGGCGGGAGCAGCATGCGAAGATTTCTCCTCCCTGGCCAGCTTGCAGAGCAATTAGCAGACTGCTGTTTAAAGTGGGTGCTCCTGCTCTGCAGTAAGGGTGCCGGCGAGATGGCCACAGGCCAGAACTGGTGGCTTGGCTGGCCGTATCCAGCCCGCTAGCCACCTCTTGCCCACCCGTGATCTACAGGCTTTAGAAGGATATGGCAAGATTTTAATTAGATTTTACTGAGTTCCATGGTTTTTCATTTTCATAAAAGATTACTTTATATTTTTCCAAACATATATTTCCTCTTCCCAATTAAAAAACAACTGTATAGCCAACTAAAATCAAGAAAAAACACAAATATATGTACTCTGTAGTTCAAAATCACTGAAATTCACACTAAGATTTTGGTTCTATGTACTAGTTAATGTGTTTTGCAAATCAAACAGGGTAATGAGAATGCATATTAGGCTTTATGATACTGCAATCAGAAAGTATTATCTTACTATATAGACAAGTTGGATGGGCATACTTCTGTTGGTGAAAGAGATAAGCTGTTGAGCTTACATGGAGCTCTCTGGTCTTGAAAACTAATTCAGTTTACCTCACCCACCTTGTCTCTCCAATATTCTGAGAACTAGCATTCTCTCAATTGAACACTAGAGGTCACCAAAACTACAGATAGAGTTAAAGGGTTTGGTTCTGATGCTTTTGAGCATTTCAGACAGATGCTTCAACCTCATTCTGATGACTTTGATTTAGCTCTTACTGGAAGCTCTTTGACTTCTCATTTTTAGGAGAGTGAACTGCTTATACTACGTCTTAGGGTCTAAGTATGGTTATGTAGCTAGTTGAAATAGATGGGTGTTTCATGGAAATATGATTTATGTGTCCCTCAGATACTTGAGAGCTCCTTGGCTGCTACCTGCTGTATTTGAGTTCTGAGTAATGTTGTTGAGACAGAACCACAGAACACCCAGCAGAAACACATGTCATTTCAAATGGAACAGCATGGCCCATTTCAGGGAAGAAACAGTACTCCTTTACTGGTTCCATATGTGGTGTCTGAGGGGTTCAGTGAAGCAGAAGATTCAGGATCACCACCTGCACTTTTGATTAAGAGAAAACACTACGTTTTAATACATTCATGATTTTGCATGTCTAGACCTAGTGCTCATGACAAAATACCTCAGTTCCCATGAGTGTGGAGAGCCAGAAAGGTTCAGATACTTCTGTATCATACACCAGAAAACAAACACTCTTTAGAGAAATTGTATTCATCCTTCAACTATAAAAGATGGAACTCAATTTGAAGGAAATATTTTCTACCTACCACATTGACAGTTTAATATTAAACAGGTGATTGGTTTGAATGCAAAAAAATCAATGAACATTTTAAACTCCCTTGACATTCAATAATGGATTTAAAAGTCGCCATTCTACAAAATAATTTTATCACCCAATTACAGAGGGAGGCAGCTGAATTTGGAGCTCATTTACAAGTTCAACACTTATCAACTTGGGCTTGAATAAAGATATTAACTGGTTACATACTACAAAGGCAATTTCCCATGTCTTTGATATTCACATTTCCATATCAAAAGCTACGAATGGGACTCATCCAGCCTGACTTAAATAGCTTCATTAAAACTAGCCCTACAATAGACAGGTAACTGTTTTTGCTGTTATATATACCCTGAATTCTATAATTTATACTCCAACTCATCTGGTGAAGTGGGTTTTGCTCATGACCTAATAAATGTGTTAGTATCTAGGGTGCTGCAGGATTGCTTGTTGTTTTTAAAGTGACAGACTAACACGGCTACCCCTCTGAGACGATCAACTTAGGTTTGAATAAAGATCTGAACTAGTTAACACACTACAAAGGCAATTTCCCTGCCTTTGATATTCACAGCTCCACAGCAAAAGCTAGGAATGAGACACTTACACCCTGACTTTATTAGCTTCATTAACACTGGTCCTGCAATTGACAGGCAACTTCTTTTGCTGCTATATATATATATATATATATATATATATATATATATATATACACACACCGGGTTCTATAACTTCTACTCCAATTCATCTGATGAAGTGGGTTTTACCCATGAAAGCTCATGACCTTATAAATCTGTTAGTCTCTAAGGTGCCACAGGACTGCTCATGGTTTTCAACTGTAGTTATGTAGCTCTAGAACAGGTTTGTGTGGGCTTCTGACTAGTCACTAGAATCAGATAGTACCAGCTCACAAAAAGTCTTCTCAGTAAGTTGAAAGTTACTTCTTCTTTAAGAAACTACTCAAACCTTGCTTTGTCACAAGAATTCACAGCACTTGGATACTAAAGCAATCCAAGATTGAAGTTTTGGTACTCCCAAAAACCCTAAAAATTCAAGCAAGTAGTTATACCACACAGTTTTTATTTGTGCTTGTTTTCATCATGTAGCCTTCATCTGACTTTGAACTTCATTTCACTTTGAGGTACAGTACACAGGGACTTTTTTATTAAGTTATGCAAAGTTAAAAGTTAAATCACACGGGAGAAATCTTACCCTTGAAAGAAATCAAAACAACTGGACACTGTAAGTTATATATTTTCACTACTTTGTTTAAAGTAGCCCATTGCTGTACTTAAAACACTTCACATCGGTGTGTTATTTATGCTGCTGTAAACATATAGAAAAGCATAAAAGTCACATTTTCCATTGCATTCATGGAGACAAATTTAAAACTACAGCTATTGAAAATCTGTTCTTTGATTCATGTGAAAGGTGTAGTTAAATGCAATGCTAGCTACAGTTTGTAACTGCCTAAATACTGCAAGTACTAGATAGTTGTTAACTGAAAGAAAACACATTGGGCTAGATTCATGGGCATACTCAGATTTTTTTGCACCTTTTTGCAAAGCAATTAGCATGTATTTGTGAAACTAGCCTAGCATATTTAATAAATACATTCTAATACCAAGACAGTCCACGAAAGAAGAGTATCAGTGATATAAAGATAGATATAGTGTGACCTAATGTGATTTAATATTAACAAGGGAGGAATCTCAGACCAGCAGGGCCATCAGGGGATTGGTTACAGTTTCTTGATTATAAAAGGGCAGAGCTCGTACAATGGCCCTGAGAACAGGTTGGAGCACCTTGGAGGCTCCTTTAACTTCTGCCTGATAATCCCACTTAGGGATTGTGTGTCAGCTGAGCATAACTAGAAGTCAGTGTACTGTGACTATTTCGCTTCCTTGCACACACACAACCCCAGACTATTCCCTGGGCTGGGGCAAAATGTGAGAGAGGGAGGTGGAAGGGCCAACTCCACATCAATTGAAAGCTTCCCAAGTTAGGGAATTCACAGCTGGTCTACTTTGCTTGCTTTCTGCCCTCATTTGTGCCAGTCAAGCAGTGCAAAGAAACTGGAACACAAACCAGGATCCGGCCCCATGTGCCTGCATATCTACAAAGTGAGTCAAAGCCAGTTGCTTTTAAACAATTGTTATATTTTAGCTTAGCCCCCACTGTCATCATTTAAAGCCCAGTATCTCTACTGAACTAACTCAACTTGAAAATCAAAATAACTCATTTTATCGTGAATGAAGAACCTGATCCAAAGCCCAATGAAGACAATACAAGGCTTCAAAAGGCATTCAATTCAGCCCTAATTATCTCCCTTTGGCCTTTAGCACCCAGATTTATTGATGTTCAGGGCACGCTGCAAAGCCCATCTCTGCTACCAGGCTTTTGCCAGTGGAGGGCTGAGCTGAGGAATACGGGACTACGGGAGCAGGGGCATTGCTTACTGGTTTCAGGGAAGATGCTGCTTTTTTATTGTACTAGTTTATCATAGTCTAGCTATTTGGTGTACGTGTCTAGAGTCCTGGAAATGCCTTTATATAATTCTACAATAAATAAGGCTTATTTCCCACATATGGCCATCGTGTGGGTCTGGAAGAGGAGAATTTAATGTCAGATCCAACCAGGCCCGGCCTTAGGGCAAGGTGAGCAAGGCAGTTGCCTTGGGCCTCACACCTTCAGGGCCCTTCACTTCCCGGCATCTGCCTGCCCAGCCACTCGCTTGCTGCCCTGGCTGGGCACCACCTGGCCGTGCGGCGCAGCCAACCACAGCATGCCACCTGGGCCCGGCAAGCCCTTTGGCCCGGCCTGGATCCAACAAATGTAAAATCTCTCGCACATAAACATTTTGCTCATTGTCTCTAGTTCCTTCAGTTTCACCTTTGTCCTGTTGAAAAGGTTTTAATTATTTTTGCCTAAAATAACCATTCTGTTAAGATCTGATTCCTACAACTGAAAAATGGGGGAAAGGCCATCTGGGGACTTCAGTCGCAAGAAGGGGGAAATGCAGCACAGTTTGGAGTTTTGCGTTGACTTTTGTGAATCATTTTTCTTTGCAGATGAAACCCAAGCAATTTTCAAGAGAAAAATCAGTTTGAAAAAATTAATTGTCAAGATGCTCAGCCTCATGCTAGCTGCTTTGCACTGGCCTGGCAGTGCAAAACTTCTCTAAAGCAGTTTTACTCAGCCACATAAGCATCTTGGTGTGCTGTGGCAGCATGTATGTAACTTCCCACCCAGGCCCTGGCACGGGGTATGTGTTCAAGTGAAAGAGGCCTTAACCGGGGTACTCCATGTTCTGAATTCCCTGGCTGCTGGATTAACCTTTTAGGGACCCTGTTCAGCCTGCATAATTCAGGACAACCCATAGCCTTGTCTAACTTGCACTGAGGTACCATACTGTACAGGGGCCTGCCTCCTCTCCAGATTTGGGGGAAAGGGTCACAAAGGTGGTATAAAAACCCCTCTGAACCTTTCTGATCAGGGATTTCTGTTTATGTACTGAGTCCAACATGACAGGTCCAGAGGATGTGGTCCTATGTTTTTCCACCAGATCTGTGTTACGCCTGCAGTGAAGGTAACAATTAAAGATAAACTTTGCATTCTGATATCAAGGCAGGAACATTCTCCCAGACTAGTGACCAACTACCCAGAGACAATGTAGATGCTAGACTGCACTGGAAATCAATGTGCCAAAGAGAGGATATAGTATGCGTGTTAGGGTGGGGAGGAATTAACAGGATTTATGGCTACCATTACATAAAAAAGTCCGGGTGTTATTTTTGTTTCACTGGCGATCATGGAACAGTTGCTAGATGTTATCCTAATTTAACGCATGTTTCTCATCCAAAATCCTTTTATGTGGCTCTGCATGGAAAAGGGCCGTGGTATTTGTCACAGAAAGTTCTAATTGATTAATCTGCTTTTGAATTTTGAATGGTTTATAGTTGTCTGGGCAAGCTCTTAGTACAGACAGGAGCCACACCACAGCGGAACAACTCTTTTACCCACTTCAAATTCTCACGGAGCAATGGAAACGTGGGGAACACCAGAAGAGAGCATGAACATAATTAACCCCTGACATGCAGTGTTCAGTTTTCTAGATAGTTATGCAGCCTCGCCAACAAAAGTAAACTTATTATACTATGAAATCTTGGCAGGTCACATTTAAAAATGCCAGATGCTCTGTATTTTCTGGTAGCAATCTGGATCTCTGGTTTGTTATATTTTTCCATGCTAAAATTATATTTAGAACATCCATTTGTCATGGGTAGTTTAGCAAATCACAAGGAAGATTAGATCAGTATAATTTTTTCCCCTGAATTCAAGGGATAGGATTTGATACCATTACATGGTTCACTGAGGCAGCATCCATTTCTGGTATGCATTCCTGAGCCTGTCGCTAGAGTAACAAAGAAATTACCTGTGACAGATTCCTTCTAAAACTATCCATGAAATCCCCAATCAAAGAAACTAGGCTATTGCCACTCTTTTGAAATGTTGAATAGAGTAAGGAAAGGCTTGAGATACTGATATTCTAGAACTCTTATGCATTTTCTTTATACTCCAAATTTCTTCTTAACCAGTCACCATGAGGTTTCTTTGACAAGTTCTAGGGAAGTTATGGATCTAAGCCTTAAATATGGATCTATTAACATGGTAAGTATGTGTCAATTTGCATATGCCTTGTAACCTTTCATCATTTCACTGATGGTCAATGATTTTCTGAGCCATGCTGCTGCATATCCAGTGTGGTTCTTCTTCAAATACATTAAAATGCTCTCTGTGAAAAGTAAAGCTATTTGAACAAAATGACATATGTCAAACTTATTTTCAACTTTTATCTCCTGTTTCCTCCTCCCCAAAATGCAAAATTTGAAAGCCAGAAATAGGAAATTTCATAAAATACTGAAAACAACTTTAAAAAAATGAGTAGTCCTGTGGCACTTTAGAGACTAGAAAAAATATATGTATAGTATCATGAGCTTTCATGGGCAAAACCCACTTCCTCAGATTAGATGATCTTGAGTGGGAAAAAATGGGACCTAACTGCCTGGAGTTAGGAAGCAAAACAAAAAACGTTGCCTCTGTGTAACAATATGATTTTTCTATAGCCATATTGGAAGGCCTAAAGCCTTCCTCTGCAGCCCGATTGAAAATCAGAAGCCATTAGCTGTAAAGCTTGGAGTCACATACTCTCATTCCATCTAAATTGCATTAAAATAATGTCACACCAGGCTGTTTAGAAGGAGATCCTGTCCTAATAGCACCCACTGTCACCAGATAGAGAAACAGGTGTCAAGATGGGTAAAGAAAACTTAGTTAACAGCATTTCGTCTGGCAAGAAACCATTTATCAATAGTTGAGGTTGTGGAATCCTCATTCCATGATTATGGTCCTCACTTTCCTATTCTTTGTCTGTGTGGTCTCTGTGTGGTTTTTAATTGTTTCTGTCTGCTGTATAATTAATTTTGCTAAGTGTAAATCAACTAAGGTGGTGGGATATGATTGGTTAGCTAATTCTGTTACAGTGTGTTATGACTGGTTAGTAAAATTAAACTAAAATAATTGGTTAAGGTAGAGCTAAGCAGGATTCAGGTTTCACTATATAAACTGGGGCCCAAGAGGAAATTCTTTGGGAACCAACTCCAGGACACAGTTCCAAGATTAGAGATGCTAGACCTCAACCCTGTGCCAATGACACCGCGCAGAGACTGGAGTCCCCCAGATGGAGCTGATCCTGGCTGGCCATCAAAACGAGTTCATCTGTCTCATTGGGAGGGGTGAGCACTGTATGTATGGTGTGTGCATCTGTTTTTGATGATTGTTAATAGATAGAGATTAAGTAGGATATTACTATGTAAGGCTCTTTCACTGGGAAAAGACCCCACAAACCCGCAAAGTGTAAGGTTACGCCTAAGCCTGCAGAAGGGTAAGGGTGGGTGCCTATCCTGAAAGGGCTACGCCTGAGCCCTAGGAACAGGTAAGGGTGTGTGCCCCTAGAGAATGTGAGTGTGTGGGTAACATGAGCAGATTATACCATGCATGTGTATCATCAGTTTTCTTCCCCATTCCCCCACAGCATCTTGTACTCACTACTGACAAGGTGAAAATACATGATTATACCCATGGCAAACCTATGGGCCCAAAGAAAAACCAATGGAAATTCTCATCACCACATTTTCATGCCAAACAATCATTCTGTAGGGCAGAGGGCCTACAAAGGCTGTCAACCTCATCCCCACCTAGAACTGATTGTGAGACCGTGGATTCTTAGTCCTCCTTAGGCTGAAGCAAACTCTTAGCTTGCTAACACTGGATTTTCAGAGTGCAGTGCCTTCACCTAGTAGCTAAACGAATAAATTAGTGGATAGTCCCTATTACTTATAGAAAAGTAGGAATTAAAAAACAAAAACAGGAACCAACCAATTTTAGGAAAGAACAAACACAGTATTTGGGGAATGGGTAGCGTTAAAGACAGAATAAGGCTTAGAATTGGAATAAAAGGCAAAGGCAAGGGAAATCAAGGGGAACAAATAAATGAACAGATTAAACTCACAACAATTAGATTTCCCCCAAATAAAATATCCCCTCTTACAAAAGTACTCAAAACCCCATGTAGATTTTAAATGGCCGAAGAACTTAGAACTTACCAATAGGTCTCAGGTGAACAGTGTTCCATATCTGGAGTGCTTCAGGTATGACCAAAGATTAAATACAGTTACAGGTACATAAAAGTCACAGGCCTGACCATTGCCTGTGTGAAGCGTTCATGCCTATACAAACTTTCAACTCTGTGTGATAACTCACCAGTCAGTGCACCCACAGTCACCGTGTCAGACTTTCCCCACCCTGGAGACCTTTCCAAAATAAGGTGGAGAGAACAAACAGCTGTAGCATCTTACCATGAAGCAGGTAAATTTCTCGATGTGCAGAGCAAGTCCCAGATAGCTCAAATCCTAACCTTTCCTTGGCTTCCAGAGCAACAGAGGCCTAACTAGCATGTGACTTCCTCTACAAATGGAGTCTGGGGACTATCACTTTTCTGGTGATTGCTAACCTGGGAAAACTGACTGTTCTTTCTCCCTGATACTTTATAGCTAAGACATTTCACATGGGTTTGGGGGAAAGCCACCTCCTGTGAACTGGGTGCTTCTGGTCAGTGGGATGTCTCTGGCAGAAAGGCAATATGGAATTTTCTCCCGTACCCAGAAGGAAACAACTCAGGAGTTACACCTCTTTCCATATCTGGAAGCTGACACTGAGCAATAAACTCCCTTCCCTCAAACACTTGTGTTTGTCCACCGTGTTCATTAGAGATCTTTGGGCAGGTCTCAGCCGTGTGTAGGCCGTTGGGGTTCTGCCGCTGGTTACCCTTGCATGTCAGGCAGGTCTCAGGTCTACTAATTCTTCCTCCTCTGTCTCAGCCCCCACAGCAGGGCTGCATCTCAAACACTGATTAGAAGGTAGATCTGGTTCCTCATCCTTTGCCTCCATGCTGGTCACTGTCTGTGCAAACTGCTGGAAGCTGTGTCTCTCTAGCCCTCAACAGGGCAAGGGGGATAAGAATCTACAAGTGGATCATAGTTAACCATTCTGCTGATGTAAGAGCCAGAATAGACTCTCACTCTTCCTCTTCCAGCTATGCTGGCTTCATAGGGCTAACCTGAGTAAAAAGGCAGTAAAACCTTATCTTAGTCATTATTGCAAGCTACTGTGATTGTGAATGAATGCAGACAACAGATTGGTTCAGTCAAAAGTTGCCTTTTTTACATGGTCACTCTTGTTTAGCTAGGCAATTCAGTTTATTGGCACACTTGCTTTTCACTTCTGGCAACTCGTATTAGGACACAGATGACAGTGAATTTGATGGTTTTATTTTATTCTGTCTTTGTATGCACAACAAACCCCACCACATAATTTAATATCACTAGAGTTCTGTGCTTAGGAGAAGCCTCTGGTGGGAATAGCAAAAGCTTAGAACTGAGATACAGCATCAGTGATATGTGAAGAAATAATGCTGCGGCACCTGCACTCTGCTGGAATAAGTAGTAGCACTAGCCATCTTTGTGAGCATAAAACCATATATTGTCTATTCTCTCTACTTTAGATAGTAAGCTTCTCAGGCCAAGGAGATGATTCCTCAGATACAGTAATTCCTCATTTAACACGTGCCCTCTTAACACGTTTTCGCGATAGCACGATTTTTTTTAGGGAACGTTTTTTGAATTACACGACCGTCCCCTGAATAACACGATTTCCCCAGCGAGCCCGTCACCGGCGGCTGAGCGGGGCTTCCTCCGCCTCCCTGCAAAGCGACGGAGGGTTTGCCGCTCGCTGCGCCGTTCCCCGCTGACACCCCCTCGCGGGACGCCTTCCCCCTCTCCTCCACCCCCACTTGCAGGCCGGCGACTGGGTTTCCCCAGCCAGCCTGTCACCGGTGGCTGAGCGGGGCTTCTCCCGTCTCCCTGCAAAGCGGCGGAGGGTTCGCCACTCGCCACGCTGTTCCCCAGCGACCCCCCCTCACCGGACGCAGTGCAGGTCCCGGCAGACCCGTCACAGGAGCATACTCCCAACACAATCTCCCTCTCCTCTCCTCCCCTTCCCTTCCCCAGAGCCAAACACCTCCCCTCCCTGCTGTAACCCAGTCCCCTTTCTCCCCCAACCTTATGTCCCAGTCACAACAGACACCACCGCTTGAAATGCAACCCCCACCTTTTCCATTATTTTCAATGGGAAAATTGACCCTGCATAACACGTTTTCACTTAACAAGATCATTTTCTGAAACATATCTATAGTGTTAAATGAGGAATTACTGTACATTATGAGGTTTACACACACAGTGGGTATATATAAGGATTCCCTTTCCCTTGTGGATGCTTAAAGCAGAGTGAAAAGACAGTCCCACCAGACCGTCCCCCAAGGTCCTTCTGCCCAAAAAGTATTTAAAGAAGCAATCAAAACATCTTTTTTCACACCTACCCTCCACCTACCAAGCAGCCCAAAACTTGTTTCCTGGAGAGCAGACAATGAGCCTCAGCATTCGTGATGCAACTTTTCTGAGCATCAGTTAGGCCACTGAAGAGCCAGTAAGCTGTAGAGCCTCATGCAGCCCCTCACCTAACTCAGAGGCTGCTTTCATAGAATCATAGAATCATAGAACCATAGAGCTGGAAGAGACCTCAGAAGGTCATCAAGTCCAGCCCCCTGCTCTAGGCAGGACCAGTCCCAACTAAATCAACCCAGCCAGGGCTTGGTCAAGCCGAGACTTAAACACCTCCAGGGATGGAGACGCCACTACTTCCCTAGGTAACCCATTCCAGTGCTTCACTACCCTCCTAGTGAAATAGTTTTCCTAATATCCAACCTGGACCTCTCCACCACAACTTGAGACCATTGCTCCTTGTTCTGCCATCTGTCACTACTGAGAACAGCCTCTCTCCATCCTCTTTGGAACCTCCCTTCAGGAAGCTGAAGGCTGCTATCAAATCCCCCCTCACTCTTCGCTTCTGCAGACTAAACAGACCCAACTCCCTCAGCCTCTCCTCATAGGTCATATGCTCCAGCCCCCTAATCAATTTGGTTGCCCTTCGCTGGACCCTCTCCAATGCGTCCACATCCTTTTTGTAGTGGGGGGTCCAGAACTGGACACAATACTCCAGATGTGGCCTCACCAAAGCCAAATAAAGGGGAATAATGACATCTCTGGATCTGCTGGCAATGCTCCTCTTAATGCAACCTAATATGCCATTAGCCTTCTTGGCTACAAGGGCACACTGTTGACTCATATCCAGCTTCTCATCCACTGTAACCCCCAGGTCCTTTTCTGCAGAACTACTACTTAACTGGTTGGTCCCCAGCTTGTAACTGTGCTTGGGATTCTTCCGTCCCAAGTGCAGGACTCTGCACTTGTCCTTGTTGAACTTCATCAGATTTCTTTTGGCCCAATCCTCCAATTTGTCTAAGTCACTCTGTACCCTATCTCTGCCCTCAACCGTATTTACCTCTCCCCTAGCTTAGTGTCATCCAGACTTGCTGAGGTGCAATCCATCCCCTCATCCAGGTCATTAATAAAGATATTGAACAAAACCGGTCCTAGAACCGAACCTTGGGGCACTCCGCTAGAAACCGACTGCCAACCTGAAATCGAGCCGTTGATCACTACCCGCTGGGCCGGCCTTCTAGCCATCTTTCTATCCATCTTACTGTCCATTTATCCAATCCGCATTCCCTTAACTTGCTGGCAAGAATATTGTGGAGACCGTATCAAAAGCCTTGCTAAAGTCAAGGTATATCACATCCACTGACTTTCCCCGTCCACAGAGCCAGTTACCTCATCATAGAAGCTAATCAGATTGGTCAGGCACGACTTGCCCTTTGTGAATCCATGCTGACTATTCCTAATCACTTTCCTCTCTTCCAAGTGCCTCAAAATGGATTCCTTAAGGATCCCTTCCATGATTTTTCCAGGAACCGAGGTAAGACTGACCGGCCTATAGTTCCCTGGATCGTCCTTCTTCCCTTTTTTGAAGATGGGCACTACATTTGCCTTTTTCCAATCATCCGGGATTTCTCGATCTCCGACTTTTCAAAGATAACGGCCAAAGGCTCCTCAATGACATTTGCCAACTCCCTCAGTACCCTTGGATGCATTAAGTCCGGACCCATGGATTTGTGTACGTTTAGCTTTTCTAAATAGTTCCTAACCTGTTCTTTACCCACCACGGGCTGTCCATCTTCATCCCATCTTGAGTCACTTAGCGCAGAAGTCCAGGAGCCGACCTTGTCTGTGAATACAGAGGCAAAGAAAGCATTGAGTACTTCAGCTTTCCCCACATCATCTGTCACTAGGTTACCTCCTTCTTCCAGTAGGGGCCGCACACCCTCTCTGATCACCTTCTTCTTGTTAACATGCCTGAAGAAACCTTTCTTGTTATCCTTCACATCCTTAGCCAGTTGCAATTCCATTTGCGCTTTCGCCTTCCTGATAACCCCCGGCATTCTCGAGCTATACATTTAAACCCCTCCCTGGTCATTTGTCCAAGTTTCCACTTTTTGTAAGCTTCCTTTTTGTGCTTAAGTTCACCAAGGATTTCCCTGTAAGTCAATCCGGTCTCCTACCATGTTTGCCTCTCTTGCTTAGCGTCGGGATGGTTTCTTTCTGTGCCTTCAATAAGGCTTCTTTAAAATACTGCCAGCTGTCCTGGACTCCTTTCCCCTTCATGTTAGCATTCCAGGGATTCTGCCCATCAGATCTCTGAGGAGTCAAAATCTGCTTTTTGAAGTCCAAGGTGTGTATTTTACTACTCTCTTTTCTTCCTTTGGTCAGGATCCTGAAATCTTCCATCTCATGATCACTGCTTCCCAGGTTGTCACCTACCTCCACTTCCCCTATTAGTTCCTCCTGTTTGTGAGCAGAAGGTCAAGCTGCGCCACGGCCCTGGTCGGATCCTTCAGCACTTGCGTCAGAAGTTATCCCCAACATTCTCCAAAAACTTCCTGGATTGCCTGTGTACTGCCGTATTGGTTTCCCAACAGATGTCAGGGTGATTAAAGTCCCCACGAGAACCAGGGCCTGCGATCCGGAAGCTTCTCTCAGTTGTCGAAGAAAGCCTCATCTACCTCATCCACCTGATTCGGTGGCCTGTAGCAGACACCAACCACAACATCACTGCTGTTGTTTGCTCCTTTAAACTTAACCCACAGACTCTCAACAGGTTTTTCTCCTTCTTTATACTGGAGTTCAAAGCAATCATAGTGCTCTCTTACATATAGTGAAACTCCTCCTCCTTTTCTCCCCTGCCTGTTCTTCCTGAACAGTCTATACCCTTCCATGACAGCGCTCCAGTCATGCGAGTCATCCCACCAAGTTTCTGTTATCCCAATTAAATCATATTTCTCAGACTGGGCCAGGGCCTCCAGTTCTTCCTGTTTGTTGCCCAGGCTTCGCATTAGTGTACAAACACCTCAGGTAACCAGTTGATCGCCCTATCTTCTCCATTGAAACAGGGTCCTCCTTTCTTGCTCGTTCCTCTCTGCATTTCTTCCCGGTATCCGACTTTCCCACTCCCCTCAGGGTTTTGGTCACCGTCCCCAGTGAACCTAGTTTAAAGCCCTCCTCACTAGGTTTGCAAGCCTGCCCAGATGCTCCTTCCTCTCTTGGTTAGGTGGATCCCATCTCTTCCTAACAATCCTTGTGCCCGGAACAGAGTCCCATGGTTAAGAAACCAAAGCCCTCTCTGCGACACCACCTGCAACCACGCATTTCGTCCTCAATTCGATCCCTGCCCAGTCCTTTCCCTTCAATAGGGAGGATGGACGAGAACACCACTTGTACTCCGAGTTCTTGGATCCTTCTTCCCAGTGCTACATAATCCGCAGTAACCCGCTCAAGGTCATTCTTGGCCGTATCGTTAGTTTCCACGTGGAGAAGCAGGAAGGGGTAGCGATCCGAAGGTTTGATCAGTTTGGTAAGCCTCTCAGTCATATCCTGAATGCGAGCTCCTGGTAAGCAGCATACCTCTCGAGATTCCAGGTCCGGACGGCAGAGGGATGGCTCAGTCCCTCTTAGGAGGAGTCCTGACCACCACCACCCATCATTTTCTTTTTGGGGTGGCCGTGGAACCCCATCCCTAGGACTACGCATCCCATGCCTTCCAGTGGGTGTTCCCTTCCGGTTTCTTCCTTGTGAGATCCTTCCAAAGCATTCAGCAGAGCCTGTGGAGAGAGCCTGAAAGCGATTACTTACCTCTATAGCATTGGGGATTCCCATGCTGGCCTTTTCCCCTTCTAGAAGTTACATGCTGCCAGTTCTCTTCCTGGTCACGTACTGCCCTCTCCGGCTCTTCCGCCTGCCGTGCTTGAAGGATTAAACGCTGCCTTCTATCGAGGAAGTCTTCATCCTCTCTGATCGAGCGTAGGGTCGACACTTGGGCCTCCAGCCCTCTAATTTTTCTTCCAAAATGGCGACCAGCTTGCACTTAGTGCAGATGAAATCTGTTCTTTCTTCCGGGAGGAAGACAAACATAGCACTCCGTGCAGGTAACAACAGCAGAACCATCACCATCCATCCCTGCTGTCCTGGAGAAGGGATTTAAAAAGAAAGGCAAGATAACCTCACCCCCTTCCCTTCCAAACTCCCTCTCTAAACTCCCTGTTAGCACTCACCTGTTCGCAAGCTCCTTGGTCGCTTGCCCAAGGAGCCTTATAAAGCCCTGGACTGCCTGAAAGTCCCTCCCCCTACCAAGGCTCAGCCAATCAGCAGAGGCTTCTAGAATTCAAACTTTAATTAGAAGCCAACAGTTTCCACCTGCCAATCACAGCCAATCACAGCACCAGCCAATCACAGCTTTAGCTATCTGCAGACTGGACAGTTGCCTCAGGCAGCATATTTGTGAGGACAACTGGTTGGTGGCTGCAGGAAATGAGGAGAAGATGATGGTGGCTGCCAGTCAAGGTTCTGAGGCACAAGGAGTGGCCCATACCTGGGCTGCCGGGCAAGCGCTTCCTTCTCCACATCAGACATGCTCCACATGAGCACACATTAGGTTGTGGGCATGGCAATGGCTCAGAGGCTGAGCAGTTCAGTGCTGAACCTGGTGGCACCATGGGCACTGCCAGGCCTTTGGGCACAAGCACAGTGACCCACCTGGCTCCATGTTAGCACCCAGCCCCAATAGGCCCTGCTGCCTGAACAGCCCTCAGTGCCTGCCAGCACTGCTTCATCTTCATTGTTTCTGGATTCAGGACGTGCTGTGAGCCTGACAACAAGCAGCTCGTCTGGAAAGGTATGGGGCTTGCTGGGGGGCCAGCCAGGGGGTATTGGTGGGGGCTGTGGAAAGTGAGGAAGAGGGGGAGAAGGATGGGTGGAGGGTGTGAATTTGGAGTGCAGGGAGTGCTAATTTGGGGCCACCAGCAGGGGACTGGTAGTACAAGGGCTGAGGGGCAGGCTGGGCTAGGTTTGGGAGCTGAGCTGCAGACCCGCCCTCTCCCCCCCCCCCACACTCTGTCCAGCTCTCGTGCCCAAAGCCAAGGAGACTTCATGCCAGGCAGGGGATTTGCACTGCCCATAAACTGGGGCCCTGAGAGCTGCCCCCCTGCCAGTGCCTACATGTCATACTATAATACCCACCCAGCAACGTCATATATTTCTTGTACATGGTAGGCTACAGGGCGTCTGCTAGCAGGTCAGGTTTCTGAACCAGGTATGAACTGCTTACAGAGTTTCCTTCCAAGAAAGATACATCAGATATGTTTTCCATAAGATCCCTTTATACTCTGTCAGATACTGCTGAGGTTAGCTTAAATAAGGTATACAGGGCATCCCCACTATAAGTTGCCCTGCTATACATCCATTCCACACTGAAGTCATTGACGTTTGTAGGAACTGATGTGCTATAAGTCCTCCCATTCCACGTTATAAGTCGTGCAAAACACTCCCCCAGTTTGCTTAAATGGAAGTCAGCCACGGGAAAAAAATTCCCCGCTTTAAGTTGTTTCGCTAGAAGTCCAAGTTTTTTGGAACGTATCTTGGACTTATAGCGAGGATGGCCTGTATTACATATGACACCACCTACTGGTGAAATAGTATACTACAGTTTAGCCCTCCATTATAAGTGGAGTCTGCAGCCCTAGGACAGGGTCTGCCACAGCTGCCTCTGCCCCAGTTGAATAAAGTTCAAGGATAGGGGTGGCAATGGTGAGGGAGGCACTGGGGATCTGCTATAAACTTCTAAGCAAATAGGACAGGGATGGCAGCTGAAGTTTTGTCTAGGTCCGGACAACAGGTTGGCTTGAATATCTTTTTGCTCAGGTGGGTGTAGCCTGATGACCCACAGCTAATGCAATTGGTGTAATCAGAGTGATTCAGACAGAAAGAATGCAGTGGGGGGCATCATCAGCTTCTAAAATGACAATGGATATTTATCCAAATGCGTATGCATTCAGATAAACCAACCAAACAAGATCATCTGCAATAGTGCCACCTGGTGAGTTCCAATCATGTTACAGATTCCTTGAAACCATGTGGTTAACAGTAAGAGCTAAAAAAAATCAGGCATTGTAACAATGTGTGTTAGCAGTGGGTGAAGCTGAGCCATAGTCGGATTACAAATGTAGAGAAAGACAAACCACATACAGCATCTACTTACCACAGTCTCCAACACAGTGCTAAACATGTTTTATCTTGGTCTACATTTACAGCGAAATGATACTCAGCACCAGTTCGTCTACATCTCTTACTGGCACCCACTATCAGCATTGAATTATTTTCAAATTGTAAACTAGGGGTCTGTGAATGGATATGGGAAACCAGAGATTTCTAAAGAGACAGTAAATTTACACTTAGGCTACATCTAAACTGCAAGCCTCTTTCGAAAGAGGCTTTTTCAAAAGATACTTTCGAAAAAGCGTCTTTCGAAAAAGAGCGTCTAGACTACAAGCAGATTTTTGGAAAAAAGCGAGCCACTTTTTTGAAAGAGAGTCTAGATGCTCTCTTTGGAAAAAGCACAGTTTGCATTACATAGCGCCTTTTTTGAAAGAGCACTTTCAAAAAAAGGCGTTTTTCCTCATAAAATGAGGTTTTCTGTGGTCAAAAAAACTGCCACATTCTTTCGATTTACTTTCGAAAGAATGCAGCAGCAGTCTAGACGCAGGGGAAGTTTTTTCGAAAAAAGGCTACTTTTTTCGAAAAAACCCTGTAGTCTAGACACACCCTTACAGCCAACACAACTTTGTCATAAAAGCCATGATCTATAATCATGTGCAATGTATATTCATGTAAGACAAAGGTTTGGAAGAGCAGAAGAGATCGAGTGGGATAGGTCTGTATCATATTATGAATGCCGTTTTGGTTTGTGACTTGATGCCATCTTCCATTTTGTGTGGTACTGTCATTTTGTTTGTCTGTTGAAGAGGCAAGCAGACATCGTCCTGCCTAGGAGGGTTTGGGGCACCTCAGAGAGGACTATCAATTACACAGCCATCAAAGGTTATCACCTTTCAATGACTCTCAATGACTGGCCAGCCTCAGGCTAGGTTTCCAACACATGGGACTCTGCGTGGTTAGAGGTTTGAATTTATCAGCTTAAACCAAAGCAAAATAGGGTCAGAAACTGAATTTAAGGGGAAGGCTGTACTGAGAAAGGGGATTATGTTATGTCGCAAAAAATCTATCACCCTCCAGTACATTCTTAAAACTAAAATAACTGTGGTTAAGAATTCCTTTGCTAAACCATGGCTTGCCTGACACATTGTCCTTGAAATATGTCCGTGCTGAGGTAGAACTCTGAGGGAATGTGTGTAAATTTGTTAGGGCTGAAGCACTAGTTTGGAGGTCTATGGCAGCCAGGTTGCAGAGCCTCCCAGTGTTTTTCTAGGGTCCATCCACCATTAGCAGAAGAGAGGAAATGTATGCATAGGGGCCTGATCCAGAAAGGCCTCTGACTAGAATTCCTATTGACTTCAACTGGAGTTCTGAACAAAGAGGAGTCTGGGGGATTAAAACTTTGGTAATTAAAATGTCCTTAAAACCCCACTATTGTATTAGTTTAATCTACTACTTCATGAAGAAACTTTATTAATATCATAATAGTTAATGCCTGGAACCTGAGATTCTGCCTTTTGTTTAATGCCACCCTCAAATGGCATATAGGAGGCATTTTTGAGGAGACAGCAATGTAAGTTTCATATAGTAGGCATTCATTATTGAAGCCTTTTTTAGTACATTTTGAACTCATCCCCCATATCAATAAAATAAAAACCACACAGGAAAATATCTTTTTTCTTATTAGACTGCTAAAAATCCCCCAATTTAGTGATCTCTGTTTCCAATTTGGCTTTATGGAATGCAGGCCAAATAGTTGCTTTCTTCTTACATTCAGCGTAGTTTAACCTGGATGCACCCACCCACATTCAGTCATGTGTGCGCCTTTTAGTCATGATTCTAGTCAATAAAATTGATTAGGTTGCACAGTATTCCAAACCAGCAGCCCACAAGGCAGGTTCAACCAAGACCTTTGCTTTAGTTGCAGTTCTCAGCAGGCCACCATGGTGCTTGATTGTATTTTTAAACCTGGGTTAAATTGTGGCATAACCACAAACCATTGTGCGCTATTAAACAGTGGGGTTACAATGAATGACTGACAAACAACATCTTAGCACACTGAGCCTCTTTCTCCCAGTAGTAAACATATGTTGTTAATAAAATGGTTCTAAAAGGCTAAGAAATTGGAAGCTTTTTCTTGATTGACATGACTATATTTTCTAAAAGGGCTAAACAAACAGCATGAAAGTTTTTGTTTTACTTTGTCAGAACATGTTTAAATAAGACACAAAAGTATATGTTACTGATTCAAATATTGCAATGAATCTTTCTTCCCAAATCTTGTAGCCGAATGTATATTTCTACCTCACTATGCACTGTATGGAGCTCTGAACATAGAGGACTGAAAGCAAAAGGGGAGGGGTAAAACATGCTTCCTCTGTCATACTTCTGAAGATCTAAAATGGAAGGACAGATCCCTGGCTCCTGTCCCACCACGGCTGCACCACAATGTTTTCATTGGCACAGGTTGGCAGTCTAGCAAACTAGAAAGAAAGGCTACCAGCATGCACATTGCATGACACATGACACAGACACTCAGAACTACTATCATTCAGTTGGGAGCTGCTCAAAGCATTGTTTCCTGGGCTGGCTAGGCTAGTATTCTGTGGGATGGAAAAGACATTGCTCGTGTATGGATACTAGCACTTGTATTCTTGAAAGCCTATCTGTGGAGAATAGGGAGAGCCAGAAAACAAAATTGCATTACAGTGTCTCATTCTAGCTCCCATTTTTACGTTAAGAATACATAACCCCCAAATTCAGCAGAACTTTCATACCACAATATCCTGTCATAACTTTCATTGCAACATTCAAGGCTACTGCACTAGATCTTAGACATTCTGATCTAATCTGGTTTAGGAGGCTTATATTCTGAATGGTTCACCCAATTCTAATTACCATTGCACTTGAATAGGAGTTACTAACCAGTAACTTGTGATAGGCCAGGGTGTTCAGATTACAAATAATAATTTGCGCACTCACACAGGAGTCATGAGGTCCTCCTACACACTCTCTTGTGGCCCGACCAACTGCAGATTGGAGCCTTGGTTGTGTTATACCACATGGAGGGGATTCTATGCCCAGATGGGAAGAAATGGGAACTCTTTCAGAGTATACCTAAGTCAGAAAAGACATTACATACTCAGCACATGGCTTTGGATAGATGGGTGTGTGTGTGCACTCACACGTGTAGTCAAATGGCTGATAGAAGGAACATGTGCGAGAAGATGGGCTCAAACTGCAGCAAGGTAGGGGGAAAAAAAAGAAGAGAGGTTTCCAATGTTTCCTTTTCAACCTTTTAAGCCAAAGAAGTGACGGCCAGATCCCGGGCTTTTGGCCTGCTACTGCTACATCATCCCTTCCTGAAGATACGGCTGGGGAAGGACTAGATTTTGTAGCCAGAGTGCTACGTGAAAAGTTGAAGCTTTGGATCTGCAGATCCTTGGGTTTCTCAGCTCCATGACACTGCTGCATGATGTGCCCCATTCCTAGTATGTGCCTACCCCATCCACAGCAATAAAAAATAACGAGGGTGGCCAGTTTAACAGTAGTGATTTATTATACAATATATTTTGCTCTGATTGCCACCGGGGATACATACACTGTACATGCTATGTAGAATGATTACTGTGTCCTGAGTCCTCCAATTTTGGCAGAGGAAAAAATCTACATTACAGTGCCTTGAGTGAGGAGAGGCAGGCAGGTAACTACAGAGGGAAACTACAGTTCCTCTGCATGACATCTGCTTCCAGCTTCCACTTTCCTCAGCAAGAATTGGGCCATTTTGTTCATAGAATCATAGAGTACTAGAATTGGAAGGGACCCTCAAAAGGTCATCAAGTCCAGTCCCCTGCCCTCACGGCAGGACCAAGCACCATCTAGATCATCCCTGATAGATGTCTGTCTATTATCTTTTGAGTCTATGGCTCTGAGCACAGTAGCCCTGGAAAACCTCTACATATAGCAAGGACTAACATAAGGCTAGAAACTTCAAAGTATGTACTAATTTGGATTATAGATCAAGGCTGTATCCCTTCAGCAGTCAGATCTTAATGTATTCTTGTCAATGTAAGTAGAACAAATGCTCAATTGTTCATGAAATTTGTGACCCAAAACAAGTTCAGCTCCTCTAAAAAAAGAAAAAAACAAAGATGAAACTGATGTTAATTTGAGAAAGCAGCTATAGCAGCAGAAGCCATAACTTGTGATTCCATCTGCACATGTATCTCCCCACACTCTGAGCCATCTTCTATTCAATGTTACATTTGCATAAAGTCATTTGAGTTACTTCAGATGTATACTAATGTAACAGAGAGTAGGATCTAGCATTGTGAAGCCATAGTTGGAATAAAGCTGCACCTAAGTCCAAGAGCCAAACAGAAATGTCTGGGGTTTAAATTGAAGTCACAAAGATTAACAAAAAAATATACTTCTACATTTGCCAGAATAAAATTGCTTCACATGTATATTTTTTTCAAAAGTTGTCACTAGAAATGAAGCTGTAGATGTATCATAGACATATTGGTCAATGGTATGATATTGGATGATGTTGTTCTAAAAAATGTGTCATGAAATTAACTGCTTTCATCTTACAGAATCAGGTTGTGACAGTAGGAGAGACATCTAGTCTCCTGTGGCGGGATGTACCAATTCTGCATTGGCCCAGGAGGGGTTAACCAGGCCTGCTGGGCTGAGAGGGCCCCTCCCCCACAGCCCTGCTGGGCATGCTCCAACTGCAGGATTAGTATAAAAGCCAGGGGAGCAGCTTAGTCTGTGCTGACCATGGAAGGGGCAGGAGTTCTTACTCAAGTTCAGGAACAACTGCCACACTAGCAGTTGCAGCAGCTACTGCAGTAGGTGGATGCCAGTGGGAATGACTAGCTGGGAAGAGGCAGGTGGGGAAGATGCTGGCCTTTGGACAGGAGAGGAAGTAGCCCAGGGTGGGGAGCCAGAGGCCACTTGGTGAGCTCAGTGTGTTTTGAGTGGATTCCCCACAGAGCTAGTGGTGGGACATGCCCACCACTGACAGGGCCCTGGGCTGGGACCAGGTGGCGAGGGGAGGGCCTGGGTCCCCCTACCTTACCCCCCTATTGACCCTCAAAAGAGGGGGGTGTCTTGATGGCATTATGGACTTGGCTGCTGGGCCTTACTGCCCCATGGACTGGGGTTATAGACTTGGCTGCAGGGCCTTACTGCTCCACTGACAGTGGCTTTACATGGGGGGGGGGGGGGGAGGAATGATTACAAGATGAGGCACCCAGATGGGACCTAAGAGGCTCCTAGCCTGGCCTCCCAGGGGGCTGGCTTCCTACCCTGTGACATCCCCTGAAAGGTCAGAGTGTATGAACAGAGTTACTGGCATTCAAACCATTCCTGTGTGGTGTCCTCCTGCAGGGGAGTGGCCAGACTGACCTGCATGAATTGTGTTAGTTTGGGCTTGGAAGGGGTTTGACCATCTCCCTTTTTTTTTCTTCACACTTTTTTAGAATTTGACATCATGTCTCTAACTTGTAAAGACTCTGAGGGCAGAGAAGTGTTTGGGGGGAGGAGAGAGGGAGAAATCCTTGAGGAGCAGGGCATGGAAGAAACACAAGCTTCAAGCAAGGTAGTGGGGAGATGTTCCTTGGCTTTGGATTCCTCTCAGAATTCATAGGGAATATGGGCTGCTTGTGTTGTATCATGCAAGCAAGGTAGTAACAAACTTCAACAGGCCTTTATTTATCAAAGGTGAAACCTCTTTACAAAGCTGCTGCTGCTCCCCTCTGTAGCTCTCACTCAGGCCTGGCCCATCTCCTCCCCCTCCTTCCTGTTTCCTGTGCTTCCAGATTCCCAACAGCCAGTGCTCCCAGTTCTAATAAATACAAGCAGCATCTAAAACACCACAGCTTGCCCATGCCAACTACTGATGAAGACTGTTTGACTTGTATTGTTATGGAACCTATTGCATATTCCTTCATTCTTGCACCTCTCCTCAATTCTTCCAGCGCATGGTGGGAATGAAACACGCCTTCCTCTGAAGTTTCTGAGAAGAGACTAGCAACTCCCCATCTTCTCCTACTCATTGCTGGCAGTATCCACAACCTCATCCCAGAAGCTCCTGCAGATTTTGCTCTCCAGGACTCTTTCCTCTCAAGAAGCAAACAAACCTTCGAACAATCAGGGACTCAAGCACAAGCTAACTGAACAGAGAGGCAGAATCTTAGCACTGATATTCTCATCAGTCTCCCTCATAATCACAGCAGCAACACCCCAGCCCCATCCTTTATTTGGATGCTAAAGCAAGGCAGGATGATAGAAAATAACAAATTGCTTTAAAAACTATTTTTTTAGCATCCAATTTAGTCACATCGTTTTCTTATCCTTCAGAGCATGGCATAGTCTAAAATAAGGTGACAACCACACTTTAAGCCCTACCAATTAGCAGGGAATTGTCCTAAAGCTTACACTTGTTGAAAGTAGCTTCAATGGGATTAATGGTTTAAATGCATTAGTATAAATACTGATCCTAATTTTCATTATTCCATATTAGGTGACAGGTAAAAAGTAATCTGAGATGTTGCTAACCAGGGATTATTGCTTCGTAAAGACTAAAGGAAGAGAATCTAGAGTCCAATTTTTATTGCTTCAGGACTTCTAGCTGGAAACATGGCCTGATTCTCTCATCGCACAGTACAAGCAATTCTCTCTGATGACAGTTACACTCATTTGGATTCTGTGACAGGAGAATTGGGTTTGGCTTAGGAATGCTTTTTGTTGTTGTGTAAACACGACAAAGTTAATCCAGAAAGAGAAGAACACAGATGATACAGGCAATTTGCTGCAGGTTAAGTAACAGTATCAAAGTCGGTGAGTGAGACAGAAAACCAAGAACATGCCTGCAGCAGGAAGAAATTAACCAGTCTGGCCTCCTCAGTAATGCATGGAAGAAAGCGGATGGGCCAATGTTATATTTACAGCATGCACACAGAGAACCTGTATACAAACATAAAAGATTCTTCCTGGAGGGTTGTGACGTAATACTATTTGATTTAACATTCAAAATAACACATACGGACCTCAAAATAGAGAGATACATGAAGCAAGCTGCTCTGTAAAACAGAGGCACAACTCACCTTACTCTAGGCTAGCTCTCTGTAGAACTGACTCCACATAATTTCATACAGCAACTTGTAGCCTACAAGCAGGACCAGGAAACTTCTTCTATATTAAAGTGAGACCTTGTAATTTAAACACCATGTCAATCAATCAGAACCATTTAAAATAAAATATATCTATGCTTCTCTTTCAAAGGATACACCAAGAGTCAGATAGGATTAACGCAAGAGAAGCCCATTTATTGGTTGTTCATTTTGATTTATAACACAGGGCAAATATTGCTTTCAGTTGGATTCAATTATGAAAATAGGTCTTATGATCCAAAGCCTGTTGAAATCCATGGAGAAACTTCACTGGTCTTTGAATCAGATTGCACAATAGCTTCCTTGCACCCATGCACAACTACCTGTTTTGGGCATGCAAATGTCAGTTAAATCCCTTTTCTGTTCACATGGGCACACCTTTTGTAGGTACAGCTTTGGCCCCTTTGTTTGAAAATGTGACCCTATATGATCAAAACATTCTCAAAAGCCTGCATATCAATGTGTGATTACAGTCTAAGAATCAGTTCCTGAGACTTCTGTTGAATTCTGACCTGCAGAAATTTGCTCTACACACATTTTAGAATCTAGCAGAGTTTGTTGACCAAAGAAAGCATTCTATAAATCCATGTTTATGTTTAAACAAGTCCACCACACAAACACCAGCACATTTATGTTGGTTCCATGGCACTCCCAGTTTATGGCATTCAGTATATAGAATATCTGCCTGCCCTTTAATTTGTCAATAACAGTTTCCAGATATTTATTTTCTGCTATCTGTAGGGCTGCAGGTTTGTCTGGGGAAAATGTACAGAGAGTGTGATCTTCCTGTGTGTGTCTGTGTATGTGACTCTCCCTGGCACGGCATCTCCTGTCAGAGGGGGCCAGGCCCAGAACCCAGGTGGTGTGACTTGGTCTGCAGGGTTGCATCAGCATTCTGGTTCCCCACTCTCTCATCACCCCATCATAACTGAATGGCCAAACGTCAGTGGGTGGCAGTGCAACCTGGCTCACCAGGTGGCAGCACAGCTCAGGTTTGGCCCAGCCATCATTCTGCAGAGGTGGGATGGTGAGCAAATCTGAGCAGTACAGTGACTCCTTGCTCCAGCTCACAATGCCCAGACTAGGATGCTAGGCTCAGCCCATGGAGCAGAAGTAGCAGGCGTTGCTGCTACAGGATGAGCACAAGGAGCTGGGTCCATCCCTATGAGACAGAGCCAGAGGATACAGGTGAGCATGGAGTGGATTCTCTCTAGCCCATCCCAGGAATTTCCCTCCTCACTGGGCCAGAATTAGGGGTATGGGCAGAGCACTGCTTCAGCTGATCGGTGCCCCTTTGGCAGAATGAAAAGGAGGGCATTTAAAATAAAAAATCATGACTCTTGTCAGGGTAAATGTAGTAAGCCAGGACTTTTACTAAAGGTAGCGTGACGGCTCTGTGCTTTTTGATACGAAATCACATGCAAAATCTGCAGCTGTAATCTTTCGTTATGAAGCAACAGGGCATAATGGCCTTTTAATTCTGAAAAAATTGTGGGGGTCATGGGTTTGGGCAGAGCAGTAAGGAGCAGGAAAGCCTGGCTTCTATTCCCATTTTTGCCAGCAACTTGTTGTGTGACCTTGGGCAAGTCACTCGTCTTCTCTGTTCCTCATTCCACTCATCTGTAAAACAGTATGTACCTAGGAGGGCTGTGCTGATAGGAAAGGGGTTTTGGCTCCCCCCACCCAGCCACAATTTTCCATGTCATGTGGTGAGAGCTCCCTCAGTCACGTGGCCAACTTCTGGGTGGGCTGGAGCAGTTTTCATGATTCCTTTCCCTCAGCTCACAAAGGAATTAAAAGTTGTTGAAAGCAGTGGTTGGAAAGAGACTGGCTGCGCACTGGCTTTTTGTTGGGAGCTGTGTGGGGAGCCTTGGAATCAGGACTGAGGGATAGACTCAAACTGGTAAACTCCCCTCCACATTGCCTGCTGCTGTGCATAGTAGGGGGAAGAGAAGCTGAGCTGCTTTTGGGGAAGAATTATGAAGTGGAGCACAAAGAAATCAAAGAGCACCGAAGGTAGAGAAGGGGAAGAGAATCACAGGGGAATTGGGAGATAAAGAAAGAACAAAGATAAAGTAGAAGCTTTTCCAGTCTGGAAAAGAAGGAAAGTTTGGTCCCTCTCCTCAAGAAAAAGTGTGAAAGAGAAAACAATGCTGGAGGGGAAGAGAAACAAGAGCTGAAATGAGAGTAAAGGGGAGGAAATTAACTGTAAACAAGCAAACATAAAAACAGAGTGCTCTCACCCTCCTTATGGTTAATACTAAAATTGTCCGCAGGGACTTTGATTCTCCCCAGTGACTCAGCTCTCTCACCCTAGTCTCCTGGTGGGTATCTAGCAATATATAATGTCATCTTATCACTGGGGAAATCTTTTGCAAAAGCATGACTGGTGTATGTAGAAAACAGGCATCTTTCAGCAATCTTGGATGTTTACTTTCCATTAATTAAATGATGTTTTGGGGCCCCAATAGCAATGATGTTCCAAGAACTGAAAAGTCCTCTTTCAAAAAAAAAAAAAAGCAGTAGCTCAGTTTGTATTTGGAACTGATCCTGGTAGAAAAGTAAAACATGGGTCATTGTCCTAGAGGCTGTGAACTTGAAGGGAGATAGCAAAGACACAGAAACAAACAAGCATTCAGTTCAGATTAGACCAAGACTGCGCAGAAAGTACATTATTGTAGGACAACGCCAGTGATGAAATTGCAAAGTGGTTTTTAGCATCAACTCCATAATAGAGTTTCAGCCAATAAAATAACCTAACTGGATATTTTGTCTTCTGAGTCATCATTACACTGTCAATGGGAAATATAAAACCAACATCTTTGCAGAGTTTATTATTCACTTATTATCAACTGTTATCAAACTTATCAAAAAGTGAACCATCTTAAATGAAAGCTCTTTCCAGTTAATTCTTAATGACACAAAGCTAAAGCCAACAACTGTAAGAGCTGAACTGGATGACGGTTAATACTACTTAGCAGATACCCCCTTTTCTTTTGGATGCATAACCCACTTTGGCCAGTGTGTGCATACATTTCCTCTTCTCAGGGTGTGTATTTTGATGGGATGATTACTTGATTTAAATAGTTGATAAGACACACAGATCCACAGGGTATTTGCACAAACATAGATGTGCATTAGAGCATGATGTTTCTAGGTTAGAAGACAGCCATTTTACTTGCAGGTCAGACAGGGATTACTATCTTATTACAGTGTACCTGACACCATGACTTAGCAACAGTTGGGATACCCATTGCCTGGTCAAGGAACACCTATTCTAGAGGTGCAGAATTACAAATCCCTACCTAAGTCATACCCTAAGCAAGATTCAAGTTTGTGAAACCTGAACCAAGAGAAAAGTACGAAAGCAGAGCAACACAGCTTTAGAAGAATGTTATAGTTGAATCCTGTAGCATGGTCCCTCTTTTTTCATTAAAAGGAAGAAAATATGTAAATTAGCATAAATAAAAACTGGTGTCAACTGCAAATGGTGCTGCTCTTCGGCAAACTACAGCACTTGCAAGTACAAATGGACAGCTTTCTTCTCTGTGAAGAACCAGGGAAATGTCAGATCTGTATTTAACTGTGGGGGTGCATCTACCCACCTCCTTTCCAGCAGCCAAGCTTCCTATGGTTTGCAGCAGCTGGACTAATTTCTCACAAATCAGAGGGGTGACAAAGGCTGAGAAGAACTAGAGCTTTCCCCTGCTGAACCGCTGGGTGGCTCCTGAGTAGCCCTTTCTTACCTTAGTCCCTCTGTTCCTGGCATCCCTGCTGCCCCGTAAGCAAGGCACGTATCATCACAATGTCTTTGAGCTCCAAAGACACTCTCTGGCTGATACCCCACTCCAGATGCCTGTTGTTCTCCTGTGGCCTCACTAAAAGACACAGTTCACACTTATGCAGGGGTGCAGGGAGAATCCAAGAGAGGCTCAAGGCACAGAAGGGGGAGGAAGCACTATTATTTCCCTTCATGCTCCATTTAGTGAGCTTCCTGGGGCAAAGTCCCTGTGCTGCAGATTCATTCACAACAGAGTTCATAAAACTGCTGGGCTGTGTCTACATTGGCATGATCTTTCACAAAAGGGGCCGCTTTTGCGCCAAAACTTGCTGCCTGTCTACACTGGCAAGTTCTTGCGCAAGTAAACTGATGTTCTAATGTGTGAAATCAGTGCTTCTTGCGCAAGAACTATGATGCTCCGCTCAGGAATAAGCCCTCTTGCGCAACTGTTCTTGCGCAAGAGGCCAGTGTAGACAGGCAACATGAATTTCTTGTGCAAGAAAGCCCTATGGTTAAAATGGCCATCAGAGCTTTCTTGCGCAAGAGAGCATCTACACTGGCTTGGATGCTCTTGCGCAAAAGCACATGCCAGTGTAGATGCTCTCTTCTGGAAGAGTTTTTGCACAAGAACTCTTCTGCAAAAGAGTTCTTGCGCAAAATCATGCCAGTGTAGACGTAGCCCTAGTGCTTTCCCCCACTCTCTCAGGCAAAATACAGAGACGTTCATCCATTTCCCTGCTTAGACTTCTCTGCACTTGACAGCCCACTATGAAAGCTCACTTTCTTCAGCGTTGCCAAAATCTCCTACACACGTTGGGTTCAGGGGGCAGAGGAGAGGAACGAACACATATAAAACAAAGCGAGAATGGGGTGAAAAGCTTCCTAGTGTTTTTAAGGACTATGGGATTCCTAACTAGCCTCATTCAGCTTGCCAGAGAGTGATTTACTTATTACTTACTGAGGTGGAGCCCACCTGTTTGTTTGGATGGCTAAAGGCAGTGTGTGCATCTGGTTTTTGTTTTATTTTCAGGGCACTGCTCCAGGAGCAGAGTTAAGATAACTGGTTCCTTGTCTAGGAAGTGCACTCTTAATTTTGCAGTTCCTAGATTTGTAATGGTAGCTTCATATAACGCTCACATTCTTGAAAAGTAATTGTGGCAAAGCTGTGGTTTTGCCTCAAGGGTTCTGTACTTCTAGGCAGGTAGGGTGTGCCTCAGAGGCTCACTGTGACCCTCAATGTAGCCTCTCTCTTTTCTAGAGGCAAGGATCACGGCCCACTGAGCCACCTTCTTCATAAGCTAGACAATAGGGTTTGGCATGAGAACCCTTCTTAGTGTCCATCTTCCCTCTCGGGGAAATGTCTCTGGGGAGTTATCATCAGGAGGGTTGGGGGAACCCAGGCCCACCCTCTACTCCATGTTCCAGCCCAGGGACCCTAATGGCAGCATCAACAGATAGTTCTTCCTCTAGTACCAGAGTTATAGCCCTGCCCTAGGCCACTTCGCTAAATGCTCCTCCCAACATCTTTCTCCTGGTACCTGATAACTTTTTTTTCCTCTTCCTGCCTCAGCTCTACCCTCCTGGGAAGGAGAGCCTTTTAAACTAGTCCTAGCAGTTTCTTAATAGGCTGCAGGTGTTCTGATTAGCCTGTCTCCCTTAATTGCTTCTATCAAGTTCTTGAGTGGCTCCAGGTGTGTTATGGTGTTTGTCTGACTTAACTGGTTCTAGCACATTCCTCATTGCTCTTGGGCAGCCCCTGCCCTGTTCACTCAGGGAACAGAAAATTATTCATCCAGTGGTCAGTATACTTACCTTCTTCCAAACTACTGCATTGAGGTTCTGGTTGCACTTCTCCCCTCACTTATTGATTTACGCACACTTCATCCATGCCCCCACAAAGTTCCGGAACCTCCTCATCAGCTGCTTCCTGGCTATAAGTCAAAATGGCAATTTAAAAGGCCAGGGAGAAGAGGTTGGCTGAGGAAGGGGCCTATTTCTGCTCCTGTATCTGTTCATACATCTGGGCAGAGTTCCAGTGGGTGGCATCTGCTGGCTTTCTCAAGGCCTTCGAGGAGCAGTGGGCCCTGACCGGGGTTCTCTGCTCGGTGTCCCCATCCAGTTCCCTCATTTTAGCCCTTTGACCCTCATGCCCATCCCTGTTTTTCTCTTTATTTGTCCCCTGTAATCATTTGGCATTCTGGGCTCTGTGGACCCTCCCCATAGACTGAGGGGAAGATCCTTTAGAAGTGGATGGGCTTATACCTACCCACCTCCCGGACTCCAATGGGACCAAACTACTGCATTGAGATTCTGATTGCACTTTTCCCCTCACCTATTGCTTTATGCACACCCCATCCATGGCCCCACAAAGTCACAGGACCTTTTCATCAACCTCCTGCTAGCGATGGCCATTTAGTGTCAAATTTCCCTCTGAGGGAATGTCTCTATGGTGGTGTGGGAAGGGTTGGGGGGAACTCAGGCCCATCTTCTATTCTAGGGTCCAGCCCAGGGAGGTTGGCTGAGGAAGGGTCCTGCAACTGTGGGGCCTATTTCTGTTCTTGTATCCATGCAGGTGTCTAGGCAGAGTTCCTCTGGGCAGCATCTGCTGACTCCCTTAATGCTTTCAGGGAGCAGTGGGTGTTGTCTGGGGCTCTCTGCTCAGGGTCCCCTGCTGGTTTCCTTGTTTTGGCCCTTTGACCTTCATACCTGTCCTTGTTTTTTTGATTTGTCCCCCATAATTATTTGGTTTGGGGAGGGTCCTTTAGAAGTTGACGGGCACAATGCCAATAAGGACCAGACTACTGCAACCAACCCATCTGGGTCTGTCACATAATATACACTTGAACCACTAACACTAGCCTACAGATCTCAGTGAAGAACATGTGTATTTGTGTGTATGAAATACATCTGTGTTATAGACAAAGCATCCTTCAAAACACAATTTGCAGCAGCAAAAGCTTAAAGAGTTCACTGGATTTACAACGATTAACATCAAACCACAGAGGAAGTTAAATTATATAAAGGCACAAAGTCAAAGATGCTGGAGGACTTTAATATTTCACTTCTAACCCTATCCAAACAGATCTTCCAGTAAGCAAGACCTTAAGAAAAATGATACGTAATAAACTAAGGAAGCTGATATTAAGAAAAGCTGTTTGAAGCCCTAGATTTAACCAAAAGAACAAAACAAAACAAAAACACACACACACACAAGAATCACTTAGCCAAAGTTATTTGGTTGATCTGATAATCTTTGCAGATCATGAAAGTTCTCTTGCTTTAAGGATATTTTTAAGTGGTTACAAATTGCCACAGATAATGTACTGTTCTTTGGCCAAAATGGGGAGGGAAAAATAGACATGTCTACTGCAGATATCTGCCAAATACCCTAAAATAATTGTGGCTCCAAAGTGGCCCACCCACAGATTTGTAAGGAGAGCAGGTTGGTTTTACTGACTGCATCAGTATTTCATTCTACTCTGCAGTAACCTCTGCATATCTTTGTTGCATTATGATGGGCACATCAACATGTTAAATCACTTTCCAAAGTGGAATTTATACAATATAATATATCAAGTAGGCAGCAGGGTCCAATGGAGAGGGCCCTGGGCTGAGAGCCAAGCGATTTGGTTTCTGCTTCTAGCTGTGCTACTCACCTTCTCTGTGACCGTGGTCAAGTGACTTTACCTTTCTGTGCCTCAATTCCCCGATCTGTAATGACACTTGCTTTCCATTACGTGACACTTTTCTTGGTGTAGCCAGGACCAAGAGTCACCATGCTGTGTCCAGTAAGGAGTTTGTTTTGTAGCAGGATTTCAGATCCCCGGACGCTGCCAACCCTTCCACCACTCAAGCTCTCTCTTCTGGGCTCTGCAGATAAACATTTGTTATATCGAGGTCCTGAACTCCTGAGAAGCACTGCCTGAAGTGTGCAGCCCTGTCACCAAACACTCACAGTAATGGCCTGGTTTGCTAGTGTAAACACGTCAACTTGTTTGATTCAACAGAGTACCAGCTCCAGTATAACAGTACAGCACTGGATTCTATTTATAAGCATAATATAATAGTCTAGTAATATATGTTTATTAACAAAAGTAACAACTTAGATTGTGAGCAAGGGTAGTAAGTTAAAAATACAATGGAAGTAGAACATGCTAAAACTTAACTTTAACCCGGCTGATCTCGTCAAAAGCAATTTTGCACCTAAGCCCTTTCTTGTGGCCTTTCAACCAATGTTGGTTGAGATTGTTTTCATAGGCATAACAACACTGCCTGGTTACCACTTTATGTGCAGGACAAAAGAGGGGTCATTGTTAAGACTATAATTTAATCACAGGCATTTTTAGTAAAAGTCATGGACAGGTCTGGGGCAAAAAGTAAAAAATCATGGCCCATTGTATGTACGTGACTTGTACCACAAATACCCCTGACTGAATCTTGGCAAGGGGAAGTGACACCAGCTGCAGGGAGCAAACCTTGCGGGGAGTGGCAGGAGGGTACAGCATCTGCTGCCAGGGAGACGGCTGCCACTCCAGCTGCTGGTGGTGAGAAGCCTGGCCGGGGGCAGAGGGGGAGGAGAGAACCACTGCTTCAACTGCTATGGGACGTCTGCTATGGGACGTCTGCCAGGAGTTGAAGCTGCTCCCACTGCCCCTGGGACTGCTGCTCAGGTGGCCCCGAGAGCCAGTCACTTCAGATGCTGCTCAGGGCATCCAAGAGGCCAGCTGACCAGGGCCTTCAGAGCAGCAGTGGATGTGGCTGGCTCCAAGCTGCTCCAGAGGCAGCACATGTGACAGGCTGCAGGGTGGCTGCAGAACTCCTTCAGCAGTAATTGGTGTGGCTGACCCCAAGGATTTACAGAAAACTAGGAGTTTTGCTAGTTTCATTTTATTGTGAGATATTTGTTTCCCTGCCACTGCCACTGGATTATGGGAGCGCGCGCATGCACACACACACACACACACTTATTTGAATGAGTCCAAAACACTGGAGTTCAGATCCTCTAATTGTCCGAGTTCAATTAAAATAAGCGGAGCATATACCAGCTGAGAATCTGGCCCTAGAACTTAAGTGTACAGAGGTTACACAAAGGGAGAAATATGCAAGTATCTAATAGTTATCTTGGTCTGTGTCATATTTTCAGGACATTGAGCTACAAAAGAGATAAACGTGTTTGGCCAGACACATGGGATGAAATCCTGGCCCCACTGAAATAAGTGGCAAAACTTCCAGTGACTTTAATAGGCCAGAATTTCATAGCTGATATTTAACAGGGATAGAAGTTTCTTCCATAAAGTCTGTGTGATTTATACAGGAAAAACCAGCGTTGGAAACTGTTCTCACTTTAACTCCAAGGTTCATTATTAAAGCAAATGAAGAATATACCTCATTGGATTAAAAATAGATTTAAAAACTTCTTTTACCCTATAGACTTTTACAACATAGAACCTCTCCACTAGCCAAAACATCAAGAAGCCAGGACTCTACTCAGGTTCTGAAGAGCATTCTTAAATCTCCACATTCTATGGAGGAGATATTGCCCTACAAAGTCAGTGATCAAGATGGAGAACTGCTCACAGTGATACATGACAAAACCTGTACATCTTGGGAGAATTGTAACAATATGTAATAAAAATAAATAAGGGGCTTGTTTAAATATTGAGGGTCAAAAGTGTTGATTTTGACCTTTTTGAAAGCAAGGGATTATTCTAGTTCTGGTTTTCCTTGAAACAAGGTCTGCCAATTGTGCTAAACTGTAGGATATAGAATGCAGGGCGATCATTTCAAGCTGCCAAACTCACTCATTTTCACTTGTCAGTGGAGTCACTTTTTTTTTTTATAAACCCCTTTAGCCTGTGAAAAGCCAACACATTAACACACTGCTATGGATGCTCAGTTTCAGATCCAAAATGTTTATGCTTGCATTGTAAAAACAAGTAATGCGTTAAACACAATGTTGATGAAGCTGATACATAAGCCACCTTTGTTCCAGAGGTGGAATTTTACTCCCCAAACAGGGAAGTCTAAAATCCCCATAGATAAAGCTTCCTTTTACAGAAATAAGAAAATATTTCTAATGAGATTATTTACTGGGAGTACTGTAAATGCATGCCCCATAGTAAAGAGGACTGGTAACTCATTCAGCATCTGCAGGAAGGATGGATAAAGCCAAATGGGTGTCAAATTACTTCAGGGCTTTCCTTTGCCTGAGAACATGAGGTTTTATCATAAAGGGAGAAAACTGCAAATTGAGCTGACTGGCTTGCAATCCTGGAGAAAAGGCACCAACATCTGTTTCTGGTCTTTTGCTGAAGAATCTCTCCAGTTGATAATTTGGATTGGAAGCAAACTGGTTTGTTTTCATAGGTCCATTTCTTCCAAGCTGAGATAAAACAAACCTCTCCTGTGGGTCCAATGGTTTGTATTCTGAATTCCTGGTTTACATGGCACATATTCTCTGTATTATATTGCTAGCACATTATCCATCCTGAGGACAACAAAACTGGCTATGCTCTGGCAAGATTTCTATGATGTAGGATGCTCTGGTTTGATACAAGGATAAATATAGGATTTTCATACATTCCTTGTGGGGAAGAACACATCTAGAATATATAATGTTACATTTATCACAAATGTCATAGTTAGTATTCTAGAAGGGAAGTTCTGCTCTGCTAGTAAATTCCATCCTTAGATTAGACAGGTTTTACAGGTCATATCACAGATGGACCTGAGCCACAAGATTTAGCACTAGGTATGAGATTCCTCAAAGTGTGGGGTCATACGGATCAGGAATCATGGATCAAGCTCCATCTCTTATATGTAGAAATTAGAAAGAAATTAATTTCCTTCCCGCTGTACTTCAGAAACTTTCCTTGAAAGATGCAATTAAAGGGTGGAGAGGGCAAAATAATAGTAAAAATCCTTCCTTAAGAATGGTTCCAACTTCTTATTCCTGAAGTAAAATGAAATCAAAGGATGTAGTGTAGTCTATCGTGCGAATGCCACTGAGAGGGGTTAAGTGACAAGTATCAGAGAAGTAGCTGTGTTAGTCTGACGATATGGGTTTTTGTCCACGAAAGCTTATGCCAATAAATCTGGTAGTTTTCCAGGTGCCACAGGATTCCTTGTTGTTTTTAAGGGGCTAAGTGCTTTCTCTTTTTAAAAGACAGCAAAATGCACAACCATGAGAAGCTTGTTTTGGAAGACAGAAATGTGCACCTATATTAAAGTTGTGAAATACTTCCCACAATGTATTTTCCTTAAACACATCAATACATGATAAATGAGGAATTCATTTCCTGTACTGAAGGGGTCATAAAAATAGCTAGAAGAGGGAGGAACATTGGAGAATCTAACATATGAGAAAATATATTATTGATTTACTATAGTCTATGCAAAATAGCAATTTTATTAAGAAATCTGTTTCTTGCCATCCAGATAGTCTTTCAGCATTGAATCAATTTAGGGCAAGCTATGAAGATTCTTAAGTGTGAGCTAATGGATAAAATATCCATGTTGCCCCAACTGGAGGGGCAATATTTACATTTTTAGAGTTGGAAGTTGGAATCTCAGGACTTTGTGCCCAGAAATGATGAAGGGTCTGGAAAAGACAGATTGCATTAGTAAGACAGTTCTAGTTGATCAGGAGCTGAAGCTACTTAATGCTGATATTGCAGGGTTACAGGGACCTAGACTGACCGATATAGGTTCCATTTGGGGGAAAAAATGGCATTCTTTTGCAAAGGAACATAGCCTGATGAAAAAAGGGAATATGGAATAGGTTTTGCGGTGAAGAACACCCTTCTAAGAATGGTACAGAGACCAGTAACTAAGTCTGACAGGATTACTATCCTGTGACTCCATTCTTCGTGTGGATCAGTTAACATAGTTAATGCTTATGCATAGTTATGCACCAACTTTAAATGATGATCCTGATCATAAGGATCACTCTATAACAGTCTTCATGAAACACTGGATTCGATCCCAAAACAAGATAAGCTGTTTCAGCGGGGCAGTTTTAATGCCAGAGTCCATTCTAACCATGAAGCCTTGCCTTCACATTAAGGACACCATTGAATAGGAAAAATGAATGAAACTGGTCAATGATTTTTGTGCTGCGTATCAGCTTTGTGTTACATGTACCAATTTTTGTGGCAAACCTCAGCACAAAGTATCCTGGCAGCATCCAAGATCTGGCCACTGGCACCAGCTTGACATGGTGCTGACTCAAAAATGTAATCTTCAGTGTGTTAACAACTCTCATTCCTATCATAGTGCAGACGGGGAGATACAGAGCACTCACTGATTATTAGCAGAGAAAAAAATATTCTAAAAATATATTAAGCTAAAAACAAAGGTTGTACTCAAATAAATGTATGAGAATGTGTGATTCTAAACTGTGTGCAGAATTTAACAAATCCCTTGCTTAGAGCTTACCTAAAAATGCTGAAAGTGATGCAAAGAAAAAGTGGAAATCTCTGCAGAAAAAAATTTATGAATTTATACTTAACACTTTAGGTCCTTAAAATACTCTCAAAACAAAACAAAGTAAACCGGGGAACAAGACTGGTTTGAATACTACAAACCGGAGCTGCAACCATTCATTCAAGCAAAGAAAGAAGTTTATGCAAAACATGTCAAGAAGCCAATGCCTTTAACTTTAGAAAACCTGGGGAAAGTAATGGGTGGCTGCAGAAAGCTTTGAGGAAATGTGCTGATGAATTTAAGATAAACCTAAGCTGCAGTATAAAATCTATAGCAGATGCAGGAAATCTGTGAACCTTGTATAATGGCATTAAAGGGTTCATGGACCAACAATATCCAAAGTAGCGCCTATCAACTCTAAAGATGGTCACATCTTGACACACAAATCACAGCAGATGACATGTAGGGTAGAATGTTATTTAGAGCTGTACTCTGCTATAATGACATTGCTGATAACATACTTCAAAGATATCTCAGTTTGATATAGTAATTGAGGTTGACCAAGAACCAAGCAGTGAAGAGCTGAATGAGGCTTTAGATTCTCTCATTATTGGAAAAGCAACTGAAAAAATGGTATTCTGGCAGGACTACTCAAATGTGGGAAACCAACTCGTACAACTATATAGTCTCCTCCTTCAATGCTGGAAAGAAGGAAAAGTTCCTCAGGACATGTGTGATGCAAATATCATTACAAAAACAAAGGAGACAAGGGACATTGTAACAACTACAGAGGTGTTTCAATTATTAGTATCACTGGCAAACTGTTTGCTCAAGTGGTGCTTTCACAGCAGCAATTTCAGCTGAAAGGGTCTACCCAGAGACACAATGTGGATTTCGAGCAGATAGCTGTACTGTAGATATGATAGTTTCACTTTGCTTACTGCAGGAAAACAGTAGTGAACAACGGAAAGCACTTTTTATTGCCTTCAATGACCTGATCAAAGCCTTTGACATGGTTAGCAGATTCACTCTGTACAAAGCACTTCAAAAATTGGATGCCCCCACAGAGCTCCTCAGTATAATACAATCTTTCCATGACAACATGCAAAACACAGTGCAATTCAAAGGAAACTCCTCTGAAAGTAGAGATAAAAAGTGGAATAAAACAAGAATGTGTCTTGGCACCTACACTGTTTGGAATATTCTTCTCAGTACTTTAGAGCTATGCATTTAAAAATGTAACAGATAATGTTATCTTCATAAGCAGTCTGATGGCAAGCTGTCCAACCTTGCTAGGCTCAAAGCAAAGACAAAGGTTCAAAAAGTTGCTCTGAGAGAATTCCTTTATGTTGCCGCTGCTCTTGTCTCTCATAGTGAAATTCACCTATAAGAGTTCATAATCATAACTAAGAAGCATGTTGAACTTTCTCACTCACCATTAGTGTGGAAAAAGACAGTAATCATAGAGCAAGGCATAGAATGCAAGCCTTCCATTATACTCAGTAATACTAATCTCCAAACCATGGACTCATTTTGTTACTTGGGAGCTACTGTTAACAAGAACTTGTCATTGGATGAGGAGTTGAACATTTTGTATTGGGAAGTCAGCCACCAACTTTTGCTGCCTCACAAAATGAGCATGGAAGAACAAGAAGCTTATGATGAAGACTAAGATCTTGAATTATAAAGCCTGCATAGCTAGCATCCTCCTTTACAGCTACAAGAGATGACTTCATACAGCAGGCAAGAAAAGAGACTCAGCAGCTTCCATCTATGGTGCCTGAAATCCATTGTGGGCAAGATAAAATCACCAATGAAGAAGTACTAAAGAGGACACAAATCTCTAGACTGACAGCTATTATCATGCACAACCATCTTCATTAGTTAGGTCATGTGCATAGGATGCAAGATGGAAGGCTCCCTAAAGAAGTGGAGAGTTAAAGGAGGGTCAAAGACAAAGAGGATGACCAACACTTAGGTTTCAAGATGCCTGCAAGAGAGATGTTTTGGTACTGAGCCAGAAGCTTGGGAAGCCCAAGCAAAAGATTGTTCAAGATGTTGGTGATCCAGTCTGGAGACAGGCATCGCAGAACATGATAAACCATGGCTCTCTACACTCAAAACAAGGAGAGTAAAAAATGAGTGACTAGCCACGGACAACAGGAAAACATCTTCTTTTGCACTTGATGGGGTAAAAACCTGTTTGTCCAGAATTGGCTTTTATAGTAAGTAGTCAAAAAGCTGCCACACCCAACTGTGAACTTACATCTATAATAACCAAACATCTGCAAAGACAAATGTGGCCATTATAGGGAGAACATGTCTACACTTGGAGGTGTAATTTCTAGCTCAAGTAAACATACTTGCGCTAGCTCTGACTAAGATAGCAGGTTAAAAAGTGTAGCCACATTGTCAAGAAGAGCTAGCTACCCATGTATGTGCCTGTCTCAGACATGTATATGTTTGAAGTGTAGACATACCCTACATTTGTAGAAGGGGGAAAAAGTGTTAGGTTGTATTTGAAAAATAATGTGTAATCAAATAGTTTAAAATACAGTACATGTATGGATGGGGGCAGAGTTAAGGCTGCGTGTTCAAACTATAGTTTTTCATTCTCTGGCTTCTGAGTATTATGCAACAGCTATTCTAGATGTCTGATTGGCTGGGTTCCTACTAAATTCATTAATTGAATGCTCCTGAGATTTAATTGATTAATTACACCTTGAGCCTTGAACAGGTACCTTTTTTATTTATTATTTAAAAGTAAATAATATGTAAATAAACAATGTCAATCAAGAATGGATAATTTAATCAGAAGTGGCAGTATAAAACTGTAAGATAAACAGATTTGTTTGTATCTCACTGCTTCATGAGTATAAGGAAGCCAATTGGAATTTATTTAGGCTTCCAAAAAGTCTTTGACAAGGGTCCTGCACAAGAGGCTACTGAAGAAGCTTAGTAATCTTGAGGTGAGAGAGGCAATATATTGTTATATGTAAAAAAACTAGCTAGGTGACAGCTAAAAAGCAACTGAGTTTGTTTACATAGGAACTTAGAAAGGTATCTATTTTGATAGTGCTTTTCATTTTGAAATTTATTTTGTACTATAAATATTTTAAGATGTTGAAATCATAATGGGACATTTCTATTTTATCAGCATAAATCATTTAAATCAACATGAACCTTTTTTTTTTGTCTTTTATGGGGGGGGGGGGGAGGATTTCAATTTGTGGATTTGCTCCATTCCAGAATGAAAAGAAAATCTTTTAAACTCATGGAATTTCTCTACAAAATGGAAAATTCAGTTCCCACAGACACTTTTACTGGCAGTTATCGTCATTTTCATCCATATGTGGATTAGGTCTGCTTAGTCACACAGATGTGATGCCAAAGATGTGTTGGCAGCAAGTGGACTTGTCACGCGATTTAGATGACCCAGTATAAGCAATAGGACATTTTCCTATTTTCCTACCAGAAAAAAAGCAAATCACAAGTGTCACAATTTAATTAAATAGGGGATAAACTGACCTAGCAGAACCACCAAGTCACACTGTCTTTTGGAACAAAGACTGTGTTTTGAGAGCTACCAGCCACAAACCACAACAAAATAATGAAGTGCTGATTTTCATTATTTAAATTCAACTACATAGCGTCTTTGAAGTGTTGACTAAGGAAGACTCAGGGCCCTCAATTGGTTCCCCAGTCAAAGAGCAGGTATAATCTTCTACATACAAAGTGCTATGAACATGTGTATGGCTAAATTACACCTTTATTTTTTTCCATTAGGTAAAACTGTTGAACTTGGAACTTTTCTTTTTGATTTTTTTTATTACAAGTGTAAAAGTTAACAACTTTTCCACAAGCGTGGCCTGGCATTTGCAGGTTAGCACCTATCTCTTACATGACCATCAATACATTAAATAGTTATAATAATCCAAACAAAAAAGATTTGATAGGCCTAGGTACTAATTTCTGTATTCTTGTAGGAAGTGTATCAGCACAAGTTCCTTGGGGTGGAAAAAAATTAGAGGGAACAGTGACCTATAAAATGTTTTTAAAAGGGAGCCCACACCAGTGATTAGTCCTGGGCTCTGCAGCCCCCTATGAACAACCCTGCCCATTCACGTATGTGGATGCAAGTATCTGCAGATGATTTTTGCAGATGCAAATGTGGATACCAATTTTGTATTTGTACAGGGCTCTCGTTATTTCTTTGTTTTGACATTTTACATTTATGCCATTGAGTGAAATCAGGGGGGAAAAATCAAGTAATTCGCTCAGGGCAAGTTTGTTAGTTCTGGGTGCTCTTTTTAAATTCAGAACACCTGATTTCTTCCACACACATTACACACAGCAATCAAGACTGCATCCTCAACTTAGTCATCTGACTGTGCTGTATCTCAGCAATCAGGAATATAAGACTTCTGGAAAAAGTGTTGTTAACCTTATAATTAAGAGCTCTACAATAACAAAATTCACAACTTTCACTGCCATCCTGGTCACATTTTCAAGAAGTTATTAAACTTGCTTTTGGAAAGAAGACCTCTTAAGGTACAATATTATGAAGTCCCACCAACTTCCTTAACAAGCTATTGAAAGAATCTAAAAGGATGTTACAAGGAGGAGGGAGAAAAATTGTTCTCCTTGGCCTCTGACGATAGGACATGAAGCAATGGGCTTAAATTGAAGCAAGGGAGGTGTAGGTTGGAAATTAGGAACATAAGTGATCTCTCTCCTGCCATCCATCTCCACCCTCTGACAAACAGAGGCTATGGACACCATTCCTTACCCATACTGGCTAATAGCCATTAATGGACTTAACCTCCATGAATTTATCTAGTTCTCTTTTAAACCTTGTTATAGTCCTAGGCTTCACAACCTCCTCAGGGAAGGAGTTCCACAGATTGACTATGCGCTGTGTGAAGAAGAACTTCCTTTTATTTGTTTTAAACCTGCTGCCCATTAGTTTCATGTGGTGGGCCCTAGTTCTTATATTATGGGAACAAGTAAATAACTTTTCCTTATTCACTTTCTCCACACCACTCATGATTGTATGGATACCTTTATCCTATCCCCCCTTAGTTTCCTCTTTTCCAAGCTGAAAAGTTCCAGTCTCTTTAATCTCTCCTCATATGGGACCCATTCCAAACCCCTAATCATTTTAGTTGCCCTTCTCTGAACCTTTTCTAATGCCAGTATATCCTTTTTGAGATGAGGAGACCACATCTGTACGCAGTATTCCAGATGTGGGCGTACCATGGATTTATATAAGGGCAATAAGATATTCTCCGTCTTATTCTCTATCCCTTTTTTAATGATTCCTAACATCCTGTTTGCTTTTTTGACTGCCGCTGCACACTGCGTGGACGTCTTCAGAGAACTATCCACGATGACTCCAAGATCTCTTTCCTGATTAGTTGTAGCTAAAGTAGCCCCCATCATATTATATGTATAGTTGGGGTTATTTTTCCCAATGTGCATTACTTTACATTTATCCACATTAAATTTCATTTGCCATTTTGTTGCCCAGTCACTTAGTTTGGTGAGATATTTGTGAAGTTCTTCACAGTCTGCTTTGGTCTTAACTACCTTGAGCAGTTTAGTATCATCTGCAGACTTTGCCACCTCACTGTTTACCCCTTTCTCCAGATCATTTATGAATATGTTGAATAGGATTGGTCCTAGGACTGACCCTTGGGGAACACCACTAGTTACCCCTCTCCATTCTGAAAATTTACCATTTATTCCTACCCTTTGTCTCCTGTCTTTTAACCAGTTCTCAGTCCATTGAAGGATCTTCCCTCTTATCCCATGACAACTTATTTTACGTAAGAGCCTTTGGTGAAGGACCTTGTCAAAGGCTTTCTGGAAATCTGAGTACACTATATCTACTGGATCCCCCTTGTCCACATGTTTGTTGACCCCTTCAAAGAACTCTAATAGATTAGTAACACATGATTTCCCTCTACAGAAACCATGTTGACTTTTGCCCAACAAATTATGTTCTTCTATGTGTCTGACAATTTTATTCTTTACTATTGTTTCAACTAATTTACTGATGTTAGACTTACTGGTCTATAATTGCCAGGATCGCCTCTAGAGCCCTTTTTTAAATATTGGTGTTACATTAGCTATCTTCCAGTCATTAGGTTCAGAAGCTGATTTAAAGGATAGGTTACAAACCATAGTTAATAGTTCCGCAATTTCACATTTGAGTTCTTTCAGAACTCTTGGGTGAATGCCATCTGGTCCCAGTGACTTGTTACTGTTAAGTTTATCAATTAATTCCAAAACCTCCTCTAATGACACTTCAATCTGTGACAAGTCCTCAGATTTGTCACCTACAAAGGATGGGTCAGGTTTGGGAATCTCCCTAACATCCTCAGCTGTGAAGACTGAAGCAAAGAATTAATTTAGTTTCTCATAATGACTTTATCGTCTTTAAGTGCTCCTTTTGTATCTCGATCGTCCAGGGGCCCCACTGGTTGTTTAGCAGGCTTCCTACTTCTGATGTACTTAAAAAACATTTTGTTATTACCTTTTGAGTTTTTGGCTAGCTGTTCTTCAAACTCCTTTTTGGCTTTTCTTACAACATTTTTACACTTAATTTGGCAGTGTTTATGCTCCTTTCTATTTACCTCACTAGGATTTGACTTCCACTTTTTAAAAGATGTCTTTTTATCTCTCACTGCTTCTTTTACATGGTTGTTAAGCTATGGTGGCTCTTTTTTAGTTCTTCTACTATGTTTTTTAATTTGTGTTATACATTTAAGTTGGGCCTCTATTATGGTGTCTTTGAAAAGTGTCCATGCAGCTTGCAGGGATTTTACTTTAGTCACTGTACCTTTTAATTTCTGTTTAACTAAACTCCTCATTTTTGCATAGTTCCCCTTTTTTAAATTAAATGCCACAGTATTGGGCTGCTGAGGTGTTCTTCCCACCACAGGAACGTTAAATGTTATTATATTATGGTCACTATTTCCAAGCGGTCCTGTTATAGTTACCTCTTGGACCAGATCCTGCACGCCATTCAGGACTAAATCGAGAATTGCCTCTCCTGTACCAGCTGCTCCAAGAAGCAGTCATTTAAGGTATCAAGAAATTTTGTCTCTGCATCTCGTCCTGAGGTGACATGTACCCAGTCAATATGGGGATAGTTGAAATCCCCCACTATTATTGAGTTCTTTATTTTGATAGCCTCGCTAATCTCCCTTAGCATTTCATAGTCACTATTGCTGTCCTGGTCAGGTGGTCGATAATAGATCCCTACTGTTATATTCTTATTAGAGCAGGGAATTACTATCCATAGCAATTCTATGGAACATGTTGATTCATTTAAGAATTTTACTTCATTTGAGTCTAAATTTTCTTTCACATATAGTGCCACTCCCCCACCCGCATCACCTGGTCTGTCCTTCTGATATATTTTGTACCCTGGAATGATTGTGTCCCATTGATTGTCCTCACTCCACCAGGTTTCTGTGATGCCTATTATATCAGTATCCTCCTTTAACATGAGGCACTCTAGTTCACCCATCTTATTTTTTAGACTTCTAGCATTTGTGTACAAGCACATTAAAAACTTGTCACTGTTTATTTGTCTGCCCTTTTCTGATGTGTCAGATTCTTTTTTATGTGAATGTTTTTCGTCTGATCTGGTCCATACTTTATCCTTTTCCATCCTCTCCTCCTGACTAAAACCTAGAGAATCTCTATCAATAGATTCTCCTCTAAGAGACGTCTCTGTCCGATCCATGTGCTCCTCCGCACCAATCGGCTTTCCCCCATCTCTTAGTTTAAAAACTGCTCTGCGACCTTTTAATGTTCCTAACTGTCAGGGTTGTTAAACACTGGAATAAATTGCCGAGGGAGGTTGTGGAATCTCCAACACTGGAGATATTTAAGAGCAGGTTGGATACACATCTATCAGGGATGATCTGGATGGTGCTTGGTCCTGCTGTGAGGACAGGGTTCTGGACTTGATGATCTCCTGAGGTCCCTTCCAGTTCTAGTTAAAAAAAAAAGAAAAAGAAAGAAAGAAACTTGCGTTACAGCTGACCAGTGTAAGAGCTCTATTGGTACCGATACATCATACATTGTGTCTGTTTATGACAATGCATTAACTAGGCACTGAAAGTATAAGAATTTAAGTAAAGATACTCTACTAATTTTCTCTTTCGCCACTCTAACCTTAAAAAAAAAAAGAACATCCAGGGGTAAAATCCTGGGCAGAATTAATTTTATTGCACTCCAGTGGGGGAAAAAAAAAAAGATGGAAGGGGACGAGGAGAGATGAGAGACCATTAAAATCAACTTTTTCTCAAAAATATTTCATGGGAAATTTTGAAAATTTTAAAAGTGTTATATTTAAACCCTAAGAAACAAATTCAAAATGTCTAAGTTTTACATGATACTATTTCTCCATTTAAAAAAAAAAAATCCCCTGTACTATTCAGCCTTACAGCAAAAGTCAAGTAAATAGGAGCCTTCTGAAGTGTTGGAGACAGGACTATTGCAAGAGCAGAGTGACTGGGTGCCTGGATGGGAGTTAATGGAAGACAGGGAGGGATATAGTGATTTAGGCATCTGGGAAACCAGTGGTAAGAGGTCTGTGTGAAGGAGATTGCAGAGAAATGGAATCTTAGAAGTTGCACCCATACTCTGTCCAGTTGTTATGCTTAAAAGAAGCACACGGGATCTTTTTCAGGGGGATAAGGCAACACGCCGCATTTATTGATAATATAACAAAGTAGCATATGCATTTACACACACACACACGTGTCCTGTTGATGGAATAGTTACCAGTCTGTTGCTCGACCCAACCTATTGGCCAGATAGGTCAGGTGCGAGGAAGGGAGCTGGTTTAGTGTCAGTCTGGACTAATGCTCTTCTTGGTCTTGATCTTAGCAGTACAGAACCCGAAGAACCATACAAGACACCCCATCTTTTATAGGATTTTCCTTCCATGCAAGTCTATGCATTTTGCTTTGTCAGGCCTTAATCAGTCATTCAGCATCACAATCAATCTTCCTACAACATATGCTTATTGGGAAGAAGTTGTTCTCACAGTCATTTGATATCAGTATGTTGATGACTCCTCCTGGGTGTTGTCTTTCCAGCAAAAGTTGTGATTGGTTCCCTATCAAGGGGTGCTTGCCACTAGCTTCAGAGTTCATCAGTCTGCCCCGGTAGTCTGCGTCTTCAGTGTGCTTTCACTTAGTGTTCAGCTTAATCGATGACTCATTTGGTGTCCGACTGACTCTCCGGCCCCTCCTCTGACCATCTGGGCATGCAATAACCTTCACACTTATCTCTTCGCAAACATTCTCTCATTCACACAAACAATACATTTTAGCATAATTGCAGCATGGGACAGAAAAGAGTACTTCTAATCACAACATTACAAAGTCTTTCAACGTTTAACTGCTTTCTATCTACTACAAGGCCTTGCCTAATATTAACATCACTATGTATTACAATATTCCATCTCTTCACTTCAATATGCTAACCTCAAACAGAGCTGGAGCTAAGATAGCAAAGCTGCCTGTCCTGTCTGCGGCCTACATCTTGTATTTAAGTTTAATCCAAACCTTTTGCTATAACATACATTTATTATAACTAACTAATTAGTTACAAAATTCTAATTCCACTGCTATACAGTGGAGGGCAAGAAAAAGGATTAGAGGGCTGGAGCACATTACTTACAAGGAGAGGCTGAGGGATTTGGGCTTATTTAGTCAACAGAAGAGAAGAGTTGGGGGGACTTCATAGTAACCTTTAACTACCTGAAGGGAGGCTCCAAAGAGGATGGAGAGAGGCTGTTCTCAGTAGTGACGGATGGCAGAACAAAAAACAATGGTCTCAGATTGCAGTGGGGGAGTTCTAGGTTGCATATTAGGAAAAACTACTTTACTAGGAGGAGGATGAAGCACTGGAATGGGTTACCTAGGAAGGTGGTGGAATCTCCATCCCAGGAGTTTTTAAAGTCCTGGCTTGACAAAGTCCTGGCTGATGATTTAGTTGGGATTGGTCCTGCTTTGGGAAGGGGGTTGGACTCGTTGACCTCCTGAGGACTCTACCAACCCTATGATTCTATGATCTATGACCTACATTTGCCAGTATTTAAATGAACCAAATCTCAGACATTTGAGGCTCTCCCATCACTACTTGGCAGGTTAATGTATTTTGCACTCAGTGTTCTGTGATGGTGCCAGCTTGATTATCTTTTCCTAATCAAGATTTGTATGAATATGACATTTTGTTTATACCAATTCTCTTTTTGTTCTCCATGTGCATAAACAGCTATACCAATGCTAAACAATTACAATTTTGTATTACAGACACAGATGTGGAGAAGTATGGAGGCTTTCAACAAGAGTCAGTGATGCCAAAAAAGACGTATTTTACCTAATAGGTTGCACAATAGCATTTCAGATGAAAAGGCATGTGCACTGCAATGTCCCATCTACACTACAAAAAACTAGCAAGATGAAGAGCCAGTTACTACAGTGCTGCTGTTCTAAGTGGGTCTTACATCACCATAGCTATTCATGGTCTTGACAGCAACTAATTTTCTTTAGTTGTCTCTGAAACAGTTGGAGGTGGATTCCAGCTCTTCGTCTTTTGATGGAAAGAGACAAAGGACAATGAGATGATACTTTACAACAGTTATGTTTGTTTTATATGGATCCTGCAGACCAGATTTTACCATGCAGTAAGGCTTCTTTGTGGCATTCCAGGAGCTAAAACCTATCTTTGTGTACCAGTGGTCACCAATCAGAAGATCAGGATCTACTGATAGATTTTGGTACCTTTGACAGGTGATCCTGAAAGCTATCAAGTGAAGGCATTTCATCTGCCCCTCTCAGCACTGCTGTGCTGCTCCTGCCCTCTGCCTTGGAGGTGCCCCTCATCCCAGGAGCCTCTTGCTTGCTGTGTAGGACATGGGAAGAAGAGGAAGGGGGGTGCTGATGTCAGGGTGTCCCTCCCTCCATCCTTACCCCAGGGGCCAGGGATGGAGACAGTTTGCTGGCTGCTTTTGAGAGTGGTGCAGGGCCAGATTAGGGATGTGAGCCTGCCTTAGCCTCCTGCACCACCACCCAGAAGCCACCTGTGGTAAATTGTGCCCATCTGGAGCCTGCATTCTGAACCCTGGCCCCAGTCCTGAACCCCTCCTGCACCCCAAACTCCTGCTCCCAGCCTGATAAAAGTGAGTAAAGGTGGGGGAGGGAGGAGGAAGTGTGCAGGGACGGGGTGTCAGAGAAGGGGCAGGAGGGAGGTGGGGCATGCATGTTTGGGTTTGAGGTAGATCCTGGATTGCACTTAAATTCAAAAAGTGATCTCATGCTTTAAAAGGTTGGAGACCACTGGTGTAGGTGTACTAAGCACTACTAGATTACAGTGGCTAATGTGGTCCTTCATTTATATAAACCCAGAGTAGCTCTTTCTGCAACATGAAATTTCCAATGGAACACATGGCTACTGTGCTTTTCATGATCATATAATATTTCATGAATAAGTACATATATTATTCTTTACCAGGGCAGTGGAGAGAAGAATAGCTGAGAGAAAGGAATATCTGCCCAATTCAACTGAAGAGTTGTCTTAAGTGTTCGAAGAGCTGGAAGTTAGGAAGCCAACTAATTCTACACAAACTCAAAGGCAGTATTTGACATAGCTTCAGCAAATAACCTGATGATCTGTGGTTGCCAAAATGGGAAGGGCATATTTTTGAAGCCTAAAATTGACTAATTGTTAATGGTTAGCTAAATTACTTGGGGCATGCACAAGTGTGGGGGAACCACAAAGAATGAGTAAATTTGTTTTCTGAGATCTAGTTAGAGAAATGATCTTATATTACACAGTCATGTTGCTTCCAGATGTTATATTTATATGTTCATGAATGCACATACTCACAAGATAAAAGTGACATGAGAAATTAATTTAAAGTATTTAGGGTGATATTTATCTGTGATTGAGTAACCCTGCTCGACTCATCTGCATGTATGTGTCTGAGTCAAACTGTAATATTTGTGTGAGAGCACTATTTTTTTCTGAGTACAGCGTGTCAGAGGCTGTCTCCTTGCTAAATATTCAGTGAGAAAGCTAGAAAAGCAGTATAAAGCATGATGGATTTGAAAGGATTACTTACCCTCAAATTCTGTAGTCCTTATTTGAGTAAAACTCCCATGGACTGAAGTGAGAATTTTGCTCAAGGGCTGCAGAATTTCCCCCCTTAATTCCTTGTTGTACCCTGCTTTAGTATATGCTATTATGTTACTTTTATCTCTCAACTTACATCCAAGGATTTGAACAAACACTGTAGGACCGATGTGAAGCCCAGGGCTTTAACTGGGTCCAAAAAAGAGCTAGATAAATTCATGGAGGTTAGGTCCATCAATGGCTATTAGCCAGGATGGGTGGGAAAGGTGTCCCTTGCCTCTGTTTGTCAGAGGCTAGGAATGGGTGACAGGGGTGGGATCGCTTGATGATTCCCTGCTCTGTTCATTCCCTCTGGAGCACCTAGCATTGACCACTGTCAGCAGACATGATACAAAGCTAGATGGACCTTTGTTGTGACCCAGTATGGCCATTCTTAAAATCTTAAAAAGCTAAGGTTAATATTAATGTACATGTTACAGAGGGTAGTAAGTGAATTTTGCCTAAGCACACAAAATTAGTGCTCACACTCCACACAGACAATCATTAAATAAATGAAGGAGCATGGTTATATTCCATCTATATATTGTCAAGAGGGGACTTAAAAACCTCCAGGGATGGAGATTCCACCACCTCCCTAGGTAACCCATTCCAGTGCTTCACCATCCTCCTAGTGAAATAGTTTTTCTTAATATCTAATCTAGACCTCCCCCACTGCCACTTGAGACCATTGCTCCTTGTTCTGTCATCCCTCACTACTGAGAACAGCCTCTCTCCATCCTCTTTGGAACCCCCCTTCAGGTAGTTGAAGGTTGCTATCAAGTTCCCCCTACTCTTCTGTTGACTAAATAAGCCCAAATCCCTCAGCCTCTCCTCAGAAGTCAAGCACTCCAGACTCCTAATCATTTCTGTTGCCCTCCGCTGGATTTTCTTTAATGTGTCCACATCCTTTCTGTAATGGGGGGCCCAGAATTGGATGCAACATGGGGAAAGATCACAAGTTCATAAAGAACAGAACACCTCTATTGTCACAGAAACAGTGTCTGATGTTCTGATCATAACCATTGGAGTGATAGTCATGACATGGGAAGAGAAAACTATAATTTGTGTCTCTGGATAGTTCCAATTCATCTGGCAGGACTCTGTTATTAAAGTTTGGGACCACTATTGCTCTGCTCTGACAGATCTTTCACTATTTCATTTTCTGGCCACATCTGTCTTTACTTTCTCCATGCCCAAAGAATTGTATTAAGGTGGGTATTTGTAATACTGTATACAATGAAATGGGCCCATAGGCAGAATAACAGTACTTCTCTTTTAAAATATAACGCACTCTTGTTTCGACCTACATACGATGGGTAAAAAAGAACTCAATTATTTATTCAGTATCTTTTAGGTCTTCCACAATGTAGTGGCTCAAATTTAAGTGCTCTCAGTTCCTTACATTAGTAAAGCACTTGAAAGGCTTAGAAATGTAAAATGTATGTTTTAGATTTATAAAAATAATCATATACTTATATTTTAAGTGTATAGGGCTGTCTGAATGCTTTGCCTTAGGGATGGGGAAGGGAAAGAGAGAAAGTGAGACCAAGTGTGCTAACTAGCTGCCTATAACTTCTGGCACTGGATCAGACAAATAAGTTCAGCAGAAAGTCAATGTAATTTTATTGGATCACATTGTCTGAAGCAATTAAAGAAATATTTGTAAAACATCAGATGAGGAGGAGGAACATGGAGCCCAATAATGCAAAACAATGTTTATAAAAGAAATATCGTGAAATGGGAAGAGTAAACACAATTACTCTATCAGCACCTCCTGCTCTTCTAAAGATTACTTAGCTTAAAAGCAGAATATTTTCCTATTGCATTTGAAAAAGTTCATACTAACGAAGTCCAGAAACATAGCTATATCAGCAGAAGTGTGTGTTTGTGTATCTATACATGTGATTTACACACATGGACAAGTATTTCAACTATATCTGATGAAGAAATATAGAAGTTTTTGATCTACAAATATTTGTTTAGAAAAACTTACAGATCATGGAAATTGTGTTTGAATGGCACAAATAAACAGTTACAGTAATCTGAAATGTCTCTTTGGGAATACATCCTCACTTTTAGGTAGCACTGTTGTTTCAAACAGTTTTGACAACATATAGAGTATCATCTCCTACTCCCTGAACAACAATACTTGGTTCCTCCCCTCCACTTCCATCTTTGCTCAGTAGTCACACCAGGTTATAGTCTAAGCTAGGACAACTTCTGTTCTTTTCTACCAAGTAGAAATATTACATTTTCTGTTCAAATTCACATAATAGGAGTAGTCACATTAATAGTGCTGTTAAGACTCCAGTTACTAATGCATTAGCATATGGAAGAGTTTCTCTCTTAATGCTAGGATAAGTCAGCATTGTTTGACTAATAGCAATTATCTGATCAATAGGACTGGACATAATGCAAATATCAGAGTGTTCATTATGGAATCTAGCAAGATTAACAATCGACCTGAACATCAACCTTTGGGCCCAGGTTTGGTTCAGATTTTGAACAATGCTAAATGTAGGTATGTGAGAATTGGGGATGCTAGTTCAAACTCATCTCTAATCGAGATTAAAATCTAGAGGGCTCTTCTGGGAGGATATCAGATGTCAGAGTGTGCTTACTGCACAAAAAGGCAAGGAACATGACAAGGTAAAAGAACACCCTGATGTACTGTGATGCCTAAAGGAAAATACACAGCTCTAGACCAGGGAGATGTTCAGGAAATCCTTCCCCACAAGGATTCATGTCAATGATTGGGTGATAGAGCCTTCCAAATGCGCACTGCTCCCAGTAGATGGGATGGCTGCCCAGGTTCCTGCTGTTACAGAGTTGGGGCAGCATCCTGAATACAGCAAAAGATGAGGTGGCAGAGAAGGCAGATGTTATGGGTGGGCATCTCTAAATGTTTTAATAGTTCACAATAAGGCTATGTCTAGACTGCAGAGCTTTTCCAGGATACCTCTTTCTATCTGCATCCCTGGTGAGAGGAAGAAAGGATGTTCTCAAAGAGGACTTTTTTTTTTTTTAATTTGGCCCCATGTAGACGGGCCAAATTTCGGAAAAGCCTCTTTCAGAAAAAAAGCGGTAAAAGATATGCAAATGGCAGTTCGTGATGTGCGTATCTTTTCCCGACTTTTCTCAGCAGTCTAGACATAGCCTAAAACAATGAATTGCTTGTCTGAACCACCAGAGAGCTTGTGGTTCAGCTATCAATAGTTTTGCCTTGAACAGTTCACTTTTTCCACAAAAGCAGAGGACCATTTGCACAAATGCACAATTGATACTGGACAGCTCTTAAGTTTGATGAGGGAAGGTCAGGGCTTAGGCACATTGCCTGGGTAGTATGGGAAAGCCTGAACTGCCAGTGCCCAAGCTGTAACTGCTGTGGCTAGACAACCATAGTCTCCAGTGCTTCTGGTCCAATAGCATCTAGGTATGCTTAATTCACCAACAAAACATCTTTGACATTCATCTAATTTTGTGCTTATGGCAGGCGAGGCTAAGAAAAATCTTTCCATCTGCAGTCCGAATAGTTTGGAAGTTTTATTGCAACCCGAGCAACAGCCCTTGTCAACATTCAGCAGGCCTCTGCTGGTTACACAGCCCTGTTTACAGCAGCTGAAAAGCTTAAACACTTAGCACTGATTTCAGTGGAAACAAGAGCGGATCTTTGGAACACTAACCTCCAATTTTGTCTGTAGGGCACAAATCCAGGGCCAGACATTCCCAACAGGGATTCATCCATCCATAGGTCAGTAACCCCCAGATAACTGTTATATCGCCAATAGTTTTCATTGAGTTTTTCAGCAAACAGGTTTACATTAAAAACAGACTGTCAGTTTTAGGACATATCTAAGCGCTTGTTTATATTAGAGTGGGCAATGCAGTTTCCAGCTCAGATAGACATACCTTTGCTAGCTTGATCAGTGCTAGTGGGATAAAAATAGCAGAACAGCATGGATGGCAGGATGGGCTACGAGTACATACCTACCTAGATTTTCAGATGGGAGTGTATTTGGGGTGACTAGCTACCCCACTTCACTAACCATAACTGTGAAACTAACTCAAATCAAAGCTAGTGCAGGTACGTCCACCAAAGCTAGAGACTGTATCTTCAGCGTCATGTAGGCATGCCTGAGGTCTACAGAAAGCAGCAACGTTTGAAACTATTTATTATGAAACTTTGGCAGCTCCAAAAAAACAACTCAGCTTTGATTTCCTCATATTTATGTAAACTCAGAAATATGTTTTTCAGATGCTGGGAATGCTTTTCCATTCCAAAAACACCAACAAAATGACTGTTGAAGAAGACTAAAATGCTCCTTTGAGGGGGTACAGTGGGCAGAAAGATTACAGATGGAGACTTTTTGAAGTCTTTGGGCAGGGCTGTTGGTCTTTGACTCACATGGGGTTCAGAGTTACAGCAAGGGTTCATCTACACCACAGATAGGCAAAAGGGCTTCCACGGGCCAGATGCAGCCCACCAAGCGGGTGGATCTGGCTCACAGAGGCCCTACTGATTTGAAGCGCCGCGTGCTGCTCACAGGGCAGGGGCAGAGAGGAAAAGTTTGTGTGTTCTCTCACCCCCAGGTCCTAATTGGCCTGGGGGCAGGGGAGCGCACAACCATTCTACTGAATGTAAACCAAAACATTTGAACTTTATAAAAAATTGAAGACTTTACAGCAGAAACGAGAGAGATTTGAATGAATAAATAGATTAAATAGAGTAGTTACAGAGTTCCTGGGCCCCACCATTGCCAGAGAGGACCAGGATGTGTGGCAAAGAGAGCTTAGTAAAGGAAGGGGCTTCCTTACTGGTCAAGGAATTGTTTAGCTACCGCTTAATGCATGGCTCTGTGTCTTAAGTCCTCACACTACAGTTTGTATGGTGCATTAACTAAAAGCAGCTGTTCCAAGTCCAAGAAGCTGCATGGAAAAATGGCATAAAATCAAGAATGGAATGACCCATAAAGAGAAGGACCTGGATTGAAAGTAGGTAGTGAGTGTAGTAGGAAGTGAGAGCAGGAAGGTAGGCAAGGATGGAGTTGCGAGAGCAGTGTCTGTATGGGGTACCCGTTATTTTAGAAACAATAAGACTGCATTGGAAGGTATGGTGTACAGAAAATGTACATTTAAAAAGTGACCTGTTATTCAACAAGTCAGTTCTCTATTGAATTTCCTCATTCGCAGTATTGAATGGTCTGGGTTTATTTCCTTTGCAAGGATTAATGTTGAGGAAATATAGGGTAAAGAAACCCCTGCAAAAAGCATTTGAGTAAAACCACAAGTTTGGTTTGATGGTATTTGTTTTTACTCATCGTTCGTATGAACAGTTGTTTATTTGTTAGAATATGTGCACATAGACACAGAGAGAAGATCCTGAATACTTGTGAGAATATGTATTTTGGATCCTGGAAAGGTTCTCTTGTGAGAATATGTATTTGGATCCTGAATACTTGTCAGAATATGTATTTGGATGAGTATTCATGCTGGAGCATTCTCTCTATGATCTTCAGAGTTCTTTTGGGTCTTGGGAGTTGGTAGATATATTACATATTGCTATGTGTAGGATGGGATTTATTGTTTAACAATACAGCATGGCAGGAACTGTTCCCAAAACCCAAGGCCAGACATCAGGCATTAAGGAAATTAATGAAAATAGGAAATGACAGTATCTTTTTACAGGTGGACCATAAAATCCTTTTGTTTTGGAAGAGATGCCATGAAGTAAGCTTAGACAGGAAGTGTCAGAATCCTTTGCAATTACGTCTACATACATTCTCTCACTCACTTGCTGTAAATTTTATAACAGGGTGCGTCTACACTTCACCAGAATTCAAAATTGCATATCTTATTTCAATGCTATTTTGAAATAGTTTATTTTGTCATTTGGCACCATCTACACAGTGCCAAATTTCAAAATAAAGCGCTATGTCCGAAATGTCCCTTATTCCTTGTAGAATGAGATTTACAGTGACGTCCGAATAGCAAGCCCGAAATAACGGGCTTGCTGTAAAGACGCGGGATCGCTATTTCAAGATAGTACAGATGTACCCTTAGTGATTTCCATTAATGTGTCTCTCCCTCTGTGAGGGTTATACACGCATAGCCAAATAAATAAGATTGTCCTTATGGAAAAGAAGAAACAAGTTTAAAATATCCTAGACTTGATTATTTTTTACTCACTTTCCCTATTGTGCTTCCATCCTATCCTTGAAAGAATCAAAGCCTAAGTGAACTTTTCAGGACCTCCTCCTGCTCATAAAGCTTTAGTGATTTAGTTAGAGAGTAGAAAAATATTAAGTTCTGACAGACTTTAGGATTGGAGGATTTCAAAAAATAATTAGGTAATTTTATAGACAATGGGAATATCAATAGTTATATTAGACAGGACATATTTTAACTGAGATCTAAAGCCTTGTTGTTTTAGGGCATAAGCCAACCACTAACTACTTGGAGTAAGGAAAAAGCTTCCTCTGGGGTAGGCACTCCATAATCAGCTATGGGATTTCTTGCTTCCTCTGAGCATCTGTCACAGACAGGATATCAGACTAGATAGCCCACTTGTCTAATCTAGTACATCAGTTCCTATGCATTAAGCCAATAACTCTGCCCCGAAGGAATCTTTTTCTAATCCCTGAAAGGGGAAAAAAACAAATGCCACCCTCCACCCCTCTTAAAGAGTGAACATTTTTTTAAGAGTATTCTATCGTTACTAAGTAAATTCCAACCTTCCTTCTTGAACATTGCATTCTGCCAGTTTCTCCTGCCTTACAACTCGTCACCTACTCTTGCTAATTACTCCATGTCTTTTTCTGTATCTTGTCCCTGTGCCAGAAGCAGATATGCCTTTGCAATGTACCATGCAACCACATTTTCCTCTTTCAACTGACTCCTCTTTGAAATTGTTTCGCGGGTAAGAGCTCAGGTCTGTGAGCGTGTCCTTGCTGGCAGTGGAATGTTCTTTTCTTCCTTCACTCCAACCTACACTGCTCTCATCCCTTGCAGAATTCAGAGACTCAGATCTCATTGAGAAGTGTAGGAAAAGGTTCACAGAGCAATTGTGCCTTACCATGACCAAAGCTGGGTAAAGAATCTTAAAAATACAAAACCAAGAGTGTCATCTTCCTGACATACTACTACTTTCATCCTTTGTGGTAAAGAATGAAGGCAACTGCCAACAACATTAATGCTTTGCTTTTGGTCAGAATGATTCTTTTTAGCAGATACTTATTTTTTAAAAAGCCACTTAAGTCTATGATGGAATGAACTGCAAATCTGCAAAACATTAAAGCCACCCTAATTCTACACTAAAAATATTATGACTCTTCACTATCGAGAGTTGTATAATTAACTTTGATTCATATACTATTATGTTTCAGTCTCTTTCAAATAGAAATGATCTATTTTCTAACCGAATTTGCTCTTACTGTTACAACTTTGGTGGTGGTAGTTTATCACATAGTAGGAGATGAGTTCAAACTGCCCCCAAAAGCCAGACTATTAGAGATGGATTTGAAAATATTCCAACCAAATCCTGGATCCTTTTTAGGGGAAAGTAGGGAAAATCTGTGAACATTTTCACAATTTTTGAACAGCGCTGTAAATTATCTCTATTAAATTCTGAAATATACATAGCTTAGAACAAAACTGGGAAACTATTATCTAAATGTAAACTGGCCTTTAAATTGCTAACATCACCTAGAATGAGTTTCCAATACTGAGTGTCAGTTCATTCCAGCTGCTTAGGTATGTGGCAGTGAAATAACCCATGAACAAGAAAAATACATGTATTGGTTCTGCAGTATGCACTAAATAATCTGAAGCAGGGGGCAGCAACCCCAGATAAAACTTGCAAGATTCCACAAAGATTCCTTTAAAAAAATTAGGAAAGTACAGAGAATGTACTGGTCCCACTTTTAGAGTGAAGAAAAAACAAATCAGAGAGGTTTTAAATTCATCACACAAACACATTATTTCAGTCTGCTTACAGAAACTCGCAAGCAAAGCAATCTTTGTTCGCTTAATAACTTCAACTGATAATCACAAATAGGAAAAATTATCTGACACCCAGATATAACACTACTGAGTAGGTCTTATTATAATGTGAGAGATGTTATTTGCTGCTGGCATATGGCAGGGTCAAACCATCTCTGTTAACTCATCACATCCTCCTATAACCATACTTTAGATTCAAACTAATAATGCCAATGGAAAAATAGCCAAGGGCTAGCTTTTTGCTGTAGGCACTCACTGTAAGGCACACCATAGGCTCGAGTGTACACAGTGACTGTGTTCTAATGCACAGTGATTGTGTACCAGCTGCACACACCCAGGCCTAGTAACTGAGGCTACGTCTAGACTACATGGCTCCGTCGATGGAGCCATGTAAAATAGTTTATTCGGCATAGTCAAAGAAGCGGGGATTTAAATAATCCTCGCTTCATTAAAATAAAAATGGCCGCCGCGCTGTGCCGACGATCAGCTGATCCGGCACAGAGCAGCAGTCTAGACGCGGCGTGGTCAACAAAGGAAGCCTTTGTCAACTGCTCCGGTAAACCTCGTCAGAATGTTTCCTGGAGTACCTGGCAAGGGCACACCAGTGCAACCAAAGCACCACTTTCAAGAGAGTGAAGCTATGCTTCTCTTGTTCCTCTGCCCAGCCAGCTATGCTTCTCTTGTTCCTCTGTAGGCTGCGGGAGGGTGTTTGTCTGAGAGAGAGGAGGCTGGATCTGTGTCCTTTCTTTTATCTTACCCCTGCCAGGAACTTACCACCTCGTAGAAGAGCCAGGAAGAAGCAAGAGCCATGCTGTCCCCTTGAGGTCTAGCTGCACAAGGACAAGAGGGAGGAGGGAAGCTCCTGGCACTTTCCTTTCCCGTTATCATGCTGGACTGATCCTGGTCATACATGTTTGTGGTAATTGCTATAGTATTAAGAAATGAAGTACCCCATGAAATAAAGCTAGTAAATCTAGACACTAGTGTTCTATGAATCAGGATGAGCCACATATTTTCCTCCAAAATTGAACCAAACAAGGCTACCCCTCTGAAACTTTTAAAAAGAATTAGTTGGCTTACTTAATAATTATTTTTCATTTTCATACACTTCTTGTCTATAACTTGACTGGAAGCAGAAAGAACTTCAAATCTTGCCAGGGAGAGTCTGCACATTCCCTGCCCCCATATTTCAGATTCTAAGGGGTGTGGATAGTTTAGATAAGCATGCAGTATTTTAAGTTTGGTTTGCTTTTTTTGAGTGCACTGAAGTAAATGTAAAGGACACACTTTTTGTTAATGGCAAAGGAAGTTAATCCATGGCCATTTTAAGTCGCTTACTCACAGAAATAATAGCACATACCATTCTAGAGGCTTAGTTACACAGTGGTTGTGTGGGGACAAGGGGGAAGGGACACAGCAGGGGACAAAAATGCTAAGAATATCAGTGCACCAGATGAGATGTCAGTGGAATAGAAAGTCATCACAGGATAATGGTCTCCTGCTGCTAAATAAAGGCCGAGGAAAAGCAGATGTTGACTGAAATCAAAGAAGTTTATTTTCAAAGCAGAAGACACCGATCCTGTCACAGTATTTACTATACTAAACCACTGGCATAGAATCATTCACTTTATCTGATAGACATTTATGCACCCTGGGCCGCTACTGAGCTGCTGTGTTCTTACAGGAAGACAGACTTACTGTGCCTGACAACTAAATTAGAAACCAGTTCAGTGCAAGCTTTGGAAAAACAAGGTTGAACTTTCTTGGACATGCAGCTTTGCCATTGAAATGTTATTGATCTGAAACATTAGTAAGTTAGTACCAGATTTAGTACATTTAAAATTCAAAGTGTTGTGGTACGGTACAGAGCGGGAAGACCATAGGTGTTGGTTTGGGAAAATTACTATTTGAAAAAATTGTCATTTTTAGGGCTTGTAAAAGACTGACATTTTGAATGGAATCCTGGTGCCACTGAAGTCAGTGCAAAGCTCCCATTGACTTCAGTGGGGCAAGGATGTCACCCTTTTGTGTTTGTCCACACAGCAAGGCCAGAGACTGTTATTACCATATGGAATTTTTTTTCTACAATGTGCCTCAATTTTACTGTGGATAAAGTAGCTATGTGGGTGAACCGGTGTTTTCTCCCATGCATTCTATGCCCTTGGACAAGTCACTTGGTTAGACTCACAAAGAAACTGAGGCATGCTGTTCAGCATACCTATGCCTAAATTTTAGGCACCTAGAATATCACCAAGATTCACAGAGCCTGGGTCCAGAGCTTAGTCTCCCTGGACAATTAACAGGGAAAGATACAGGCCCTCAGAATGGGATTCACTAAAGCCAGAATGCTAAGAGACTCTGACTCAGCATAGGTACCGGAACTGGAGGTTTGAGGGGTACTGTAGCACCCTCTGGTTTGAAGTGGTTTCCATTACATATAGGCTACATCTGCACTGCAGGCTTCTTGCACAAGAACTGTTTTGCGCAAGAGTTCCTGCGCAAAAATTCTTGCGCAAGAGCACATCCACACTGCCATGTGCTTTTGCACAAGAGATGTGCTTTTGCGCAAGAGCATCCGTGGCAGTGTGGATGCTCTCTTGTGCAAGAAAGCTCTGATGGCCATTTTAGCCATAGGGGTTTCTTGCGCAAGAAACCCCTGTTGCCCGTCCACACTGCTGACTTGCACAAGAGCTCTTGCGCAAGAGGGCTTATTCCTCGTGGGGAGAGGACTAACTCTTGCGCAAGAAGCCCTCTTTTCTGCCACTTTACTGTAAATTTACTTGCGCAAGAATGCGTGTGCAGTGTAGACGCTCTGCAAGTTTTTGCGAAAGAACAGCCATTCTTGTGCAAAAAGCCTGCAGTGTAGACGTAGCCATAGGGTTTACAGTTTGATTCAATGGCTCTCAATGTCCCCACTGTAAAAGTTGTTCCAGGGTCACCATGCCTCAGCTAGATGCCAAGCCTAAGTCTCAAGGGGGAGAAGGGATCTGAACAGAAGGCTCTAACCAATGAGATAAGAGATATTCTCATGTGGACAATGAGTGGTCCTTGCCTCAGGCTATATCTACACTACCAGGTTATTTCAACTATCAGGTTATTTATACACACACACACACACACACACACACACACACACTAAAATCATGACTTTTGTGGGTACAACCCACTTCTTCAGATGAGTGGAGCTTGTTGTTGTATGGGGTCAGTGGAATGAATCTATAGTGAAATGAAAATTTATTTTGAGTAATACTCACACAAATAGTCACTTTAAAATCACTGATGGATCAACAGTGGAATATCTTGGGCTCAGTTTTGGCCTCAGATGCAGCCATACATCTCACGTCACTTCCACTGAAGCCCATGGGAATTGCGAACATGCATCTGAGAGTATAACCAAGCCTGTAAAATTAGGCTAAAAGTTTTGTGAATTTTTTTTCACATATTTTGGCAGCTCTGTATTCATCCAGAACTAGGAAGCGCAGAGGCATGCCTAAGAGAGAGAACCGGAACAGAGGCTAACATAAGAAATATGTGAATGGTATTGTGGATTTACTATTATAATTTAACACTGATACCATGCTTAGCTTTATATAACACACAGCAGTAGTTTTAAAGAACACCCTTTTGGGCTAATCGATGGGAAAATGAGATGGGTCAAATTGATGATGTGGATTGGATGGCTTTTCACAAATCCCAGTACTCACTAGTCCCACCACTGTACAAATGTATTTCAATTAGGTGTTGAGGAGGAGAAGCCACTTACCTCAAGTGCCTCCTTGCAGCTGGGTGCAGTATTGGGGTCCTTTTTCTGCTTGTGGCACCCCATATGTGCTATCTGCTTACTTCTGCCAGTCTTCTGCAGCTTGTTCCTTTGGCCAGGTCACACAATGAAACTCTTGTGGTATAGCAGAGAGTCCAAGAAATAATTTAACTGCCCTCCCCAGGGTCTTCTGTCCCAGCTCTGGGCCCTTTAAATTCAGCACTTCACTTGGGCTTTCAAAGGAACCCTGTCCCCCTTTTTGTGATTTAGATTAGGCTTCTCCCCACCTCTGGTCAATGGGGGAACCCAGCCCCATTGTCCACTCCAGATTCCAACTGAGGGACCCAATGATTAGTAACCATATGCTTCTCAATTCAATTACTCACTGGCACATCTTCCTACCTGACCTCTTTATCTTCACCCTTAGCCCAGGGACAAAGTTCTCAGGTCCTGCTTTCACTGCAAACCCAGCTATGTAAGTGCAGCCAGACCCTGGCTAGTCCTTAGAATCTTGTGGTCAAAGAGGCACATCTTTGATCCTCTGGCTCCAGCCAGACTCTGCTCTGCTAGGATCCTGCAGTTCCTTCCAACTGAGCCTGCTCTGATTGGATTTTGCTAGTCCTTGTAACCCTTGGAGGACCAGTTCTCTGGCAGTTTCCAAGATGGCTGTTTCAGTAAGGCCTTTATAGGCAGCCTGAAGGACCCACCTTTGCTTTTCCGTTCCATCCCATGTTGCTGCTTCATGATGCAGTGTGTGCCACAACTGTGGAGGTCTTCTGGAGAGAGCTACAAAGGCCAGAGACATCCATTAGGGCTTCTGTGCTGCTTAAATATTTATTTAAACAAAATTTGAGGTCATACACGGCACCTGTGTCTCCTAGAGGTTAAACTGTTTAAATTACACAACTCTTCAATCTCCATTAGGATGGCAGGGATGCTCCACTAGCCTCCAACAAATGGTCAGCAGAGCTCCAAAACAGGCCAAGGAAAATGAAGGATGGGCAAATCAGATTGGATAAAATAATAAGCAACTGGAATTTTCACCTGAAACTTCAACTGAAACCTTTTGGAGTGCAGACAATTGTTATTAACTTTTTAGGAGCTTGATCTGATGACAACTGAAATCAGTGGAAGCCTTTACATTTACTTTGATAGTGCTGGATCAGGCCCTAAATATTTAGGTGTGGATTCTTAGCTAGTTTAAATTATCATATCTCAATTTATGTCAACGGTGTTATTCACAATTGATGCTAGCTGAGCATCTGTCTTCTGGGGCTAAGAGAGGTACAGTATATTACACTATATGAATATCTTTTTGTCTTCTAGAGAGTCAAACACTTTGTCAGTGCTAAATAATAACTGCCTCTGAAAATCAAACAATTTCTACTTAGGTACTAAAATATTTTTCAAATATCGAACTTTATAAACCCAATTTTGAAAAAAAAATACATGCATTTATCTTGTAATTTTTCTGTTGCATTAGTTGCTGTGCACCTGGGAGTATAACATATGGCCATATTTACTTTTATGAAATGCCTTAAAGCAAAAATAAGGCTGTTTTGCTAAGTTCTAATACACATTTCAATTTATTGAGACATGGGCTGCCACAATTACCACTTGAAGATATTGAGATAATTGTAATGAGATGTGATTCTCAGTAGCAATGTTCTCAGTGGCCTCAGAATGGGCATGAAAAACTTTCTGAAGACTGATTTTCTATGTTATCACCTATAATTATAGCTTTTGCCAACACAATTAATATACTAGTTATTGGCAAAAGGGACCCTGAGATTTCAGAAAACTAAAATTGAATTTGCAGCCAGTAGACTACAAAGTAAATGAACGAATGACAGCTTTGAATTTCACTAAGTGGACACCAAAGAACGATGAGGTGAACTAAAGAAAAAAGGCAGAACAATCCATTGATACTAGATAGCTAAACAGACCTCCTTTGATTTTTTTTGCCACCAAATACCACATTTTTATTATTCCCTAGTCCACAGGTTGAATTAAAGAGCATGAATGGAAAAGAACTGTTGACAGAATACTGCACGCATTTGATGGTAGCCAACATAATGGGGCTGAGATTGCATGGAACATTACCATTCCTGATGTGATACACATGTTGCATTAAGGAAGGAATGCAATAATGCTTATGAAAGTTAAAAAAAACCCCTGTGTATTCTGTCTATGTCATTAGAAGGCAAAATCCAGGTGGAGGGTATGAGAGCTCAGATACTAAGGAGGAAGTCTTATAGTTAAGAAAGAAAGAAAGAAAGAAAGAAAGAAAGAAAGAAAAAGAAAAACTTTAATTAGTGGTTAATCCTGAAGGGATTTTTGTTGAGAAATTTAAAGAACTTGGACAGACTTGGCAGCTTATGCTTTGAGTAATTATTTTAACAACTGTCTCTTTCGTCATTTCAGCAGTCACAAATTCCTAATGTATTGTCTTTGCATAGGAAGAATGTTAAGTCTTTCAAACCAAATATTCAAGTAACGTTTTAGTTATTATTTTGATAAATGAAAACATTCATGTAGTCATCTTGACAGAAGATGATTATGAGGGCCCTGGTTGTGACTATCTCTTTTTCATTAAAAGCAGGAATTTGGTATCTTTGTAATGTATGAAAAATACAGCATATCCTCCCCAAACGTACAGCACTTTCTCTAAGTTCAGAATGGATTTTCTGAGAATTTACAAGAAGTCTATTACTTAGTTTATGGGGGAAAAAATTAAAAATACTACCATTTAAGGAGTGTACTGTCTGTTTTTTTGTTTTAAATTAACTTAATTAATGAAACAACATACAGTCTTCAAACTTCACAAATAATTAAACGGGTTTCTTGCGTGTAGGCTATATTTGAAGAAATTAGGTTGTAACTAAGGAAAGTTATTAACATTTCTTGTATTTAATAGCATAATTCTAAAAGTAGGCTAAAGAATGGCTCAGGTCAACAGCCAGTCCACACATAAGTGATGTCATTGTGACATCAGAAGTTTCGCAGTTAATTACCACCCTTCCTCTACAGCTAATTTGCATATAATCATTCTCTTGCTTGTAATGAATTAGAAAACATATTATGTTGAGTTCTTACTGGTAGATTAAGCGACTTAAATGGTCACTGGTCTTTAAAGGTTCCATGACTGAATGATAGCTTAGGCATTAGTACCAGCTGTGTCAGCTCCAATGCCAGGATAAATAAGGCAAGAGTGAAGGGGAAGTAGTTAACGCACAGAGACATTAGAACTCAAGAACTGGGTAACCTTATCCCCCCCCTTTCAGAGAGAGGCTGCCTTTGCAATAAACTCCCTAAATCAAACAGCCAGTTTCAATTTAAGGGCAAGATTCACCATTCCATCTAGTCTGCACTGGAAATTCAAAGCAGTTGTAAATCCCTCTCACCTGGCCAGTATGTTCTAAGGTTTGTCCTGTTCTATAGTCCTGGTGAATCTGCCTATGAAAGTTAAATTTTAAACTGATTTATAGTTGACACTACACATCTTCAAATAGAAATATTACTACACATGTCTTCAATTAGAAATATTACATGGCATTCTCTTTGGGTTTACTGTTTCATGGTAGAATATGATATTTTAAATAATCTTTTAAAAAATAAGAACATTAGCATATCAAGAACTATGTTAAAATAGAGAGAAAGATGAAAGTATACCATTCATTGAAGGTGAAAATATATTACAAAGATGCTGTAATTATCTCCAAACCAAATGTTACAAAGTTAGGAAATTCAGAGTTAAGGTAACAATAGAATTCTAAACATGTTCATGCATGGAAACACAGTTAATACACCCAATAACCGTAACTCTGCCTTATAGTGATACTATAAGGAAATACATATTTGAAAATTACTGGGTTAGATTCATAAGGGGGAAACTTAGAAGCCTAAGCCATCTAGCCTTCACAACCACCCCTATCATGTAGGCCCCTAAATCCCTAGATGCTTATGTTTCTGCTGTTACAGTCCTCAAGGTGCCTAAATATTAGAGACTGGACATATGCACAATAACCTTAGTTCTGATAGTGCCCAGCAACTTGGCACCTAACTCACACCTAAGCCCCAATGGGATTCACAAATCAGACAACCCCATCTAGCTTACCTTTAGAGCCCTATCTGGTGGATGTGCTCACATTTAAACCATTGTCAAATGGCTACAGGAACAAGTGTTGAAAGTTTCCCCTTGTAACATTTAGCCCAATTTTTAGCTCACTTGTCCAGGTTTAATTCCTCCACTTCCTGTTGTGGAAAAGGGATGTGAATCTACTTCCCAGGTGAAAATGGAAAGAAAATGGAAAATTTTGTTCTTTTGTCTTTGTTTTGGAGGGAAGAGTGGTAGAAAGGGCTGTTCATTTCAATCTGTTTCATTTGCCATAGTGCATTTTAGAGAATATGGAAGGTCTTTAATAAACCCCAATCAGCAAATTGTCCTGATTCACCCAAGTATTTAAACATCTGTGTAACTTTAGGCACATATTTAAGTCACATTGATTTAAATGGACATTAAGCATGAGCTCAAATGCTTTGCTGAATTAGGGTCACAGTACTTTACAAGTTCGACATATTGAATATTAACTAATCCTCATGGCATTCCTTACGGAATGTTTTATTGCTAAATGCAATTACAGGGAGCTGGTAAGCCCTCAAATTTTCTAGTAATTATTTTGTGGTGCAGAATTTAAGATCAGACCTCCTATACTCCCAGATTTTATTTTTATTGGAGAACTGTGAGCGTGAGGGAGGAGCTGATGATAAAAGAATGTTAGCTGCCAGTCGGAAAATTGCAATAAATGTGTCTGTGTTTGTGTGTTTACATATAATAAGCAGACCATATTCCAATTATTGCTGGTGATTCATTGACAGCATGAAAATAAATGTATTCAATATGTAGCCAGAAAGTAATTAGCAAAGGTGCAATCAACAAATGGAGGGACATAATCTGACTGCACACTGTGAAAATTAAAGGTTCATTACTGGAGAAACATCTAGAACAGTTAGAACCTGCCAAGCAAAATTTTTTCAAATCTCTTAAAACAAATAATTATAAACAACAGCTTGTGAAGCAGATTTAATTGAAACCTGTCATTGCTTTAAAAGTATAGTATATGTTAGAAAGTAGAAGAGCATTTCCATCATGTCAAAATTCCAAAGGGCCAATATTTTTTACATCAGACAAGGATTGAGTAAAAAGGAGCCTCTTTGTATTTTAGGCAGTTTGTGGTTAGCATGGTTAAAAACTCAGAACCAAAAACAACCAGGCTTTCACCAATTCCACAACAAGTTTTCAAGGTTGGTTTCATTTACAAATATACAAATGCCTCCAACCTAGATGTTACAACTGGTTGACTCAATCAAGAACAGATTAAGCTTTATAGTTTCACTAGAAATAGAATCCAGATTTAAATCAATATACTGGTCTTGCCATAGGATCACTTTATCCATCTGTTTGACAATACTCCTTTTAATTGCTCTAAGACCATAGCTGTGCTTTAATCCAATACCTTTTTAAATCTGGACTAGGCCACTAGCAGTGCTGTAGACAAAAGTCCAGTTACCACATATAGACACTGGAGGGAACTGCATTCATCCCTCCTTGGGGAAAGAAAAGGTTAGCTCATCAGTTTGGAATTTTAAAGGAGCTAGGGGAGAATAAATGGAATACTGATTTTCCCTTACTTCCAATAATTCTCTGCATGTGTGTGTGTGTGTGTGTGTGTGTGTGTGTACAGAAAGGGGGAGGATGTGAAGGGAGAAAGGGAGAGAGATGAAAACATGCAGTGAAAGCTGACAAATTTTTATTTGTAATTAATATCCTAAAGGATTTTTAGCATACAGACAACATGCATGAAGTTTCTAAAGAAAATAGTAGTGTTGTGCCCTATTTACTTTGAAAAGTAAGAGTAATGAAAACAAAGCATTAATTAGAAACAGCACATTAAGAGGAGCTAAATTGTTTTCCCTCATACTCCTAAATTTCTTTAAACATGTGTTGCCTAAATTCATTTTTCTCTATTGACTCTACATGACATTCTCTGAGCAAAACATCCTCCATGACATTTAGCTCTAACAGGTTGTGAAGCATATGGAAAAAATGCTTTCCCTAGGAATCCACAGGGCCTGTGTTGTTGTAGAGGAGAACATGGACAAGAAATCTGTTGTCTGATTTCCACATCCTGGTATAATCTGGGGTAAGAAGTTTCACTGTGCCAACTGGTTGGCTCATTGGAATAAACACAGTGGTCAGTGGCTTGAACCTCTTGTGGCCAAGTGTGTCATTAAAACCTGGTGGTCCATACGTAAGGTGAAACCACGGCCATATAAACACACATGCCATTTCCCACACATCCAAAGGAATCCTAGCACCTCCTATTCCACCAATGAGTGCTAAAGTTTTGTTGGTGTCAGAGCCTGGGAAGAAAATGTACTGCTTTTTTCTTTCTTCACTATGAATACAACTGCTCCCCAGAATACAGCCTAACTAGTGCATGAAACCTCACAGACCACCACAACTAAGAAAATCTAATTAAAATGACCCACAAACCACAGGACCCCATTGTGCTATGTGCTGCACAAACCCAGAACAAAGACAATTATTGATGTGTGAAGACCATTGCCTATCATTTTGTCAATCAAGGAGCTGATTGATGCGATGTCTGATGTGATAATTAGCTATTATCTTTGAAAAGTCATGGAAGACGGGAGACACTTCAGAAGACTGGAAAAAAGGCAGAAAAGTGCCCATCTAAAAAAATGGAAATAAGGACAACCCAAGAAACTATAGACCAGTCAGCTTAACTTCTGTACCAGGAAAGATAATGGAAGAAATTATTAAGGAATCCATTTACAAACATCTGGAAGATAATAAGGTGGCAAGTCATAGTCAACATAGATATGTAAAGAACAAATTATGTCAAGCAATCTGATAGCTTTCTTCAGATGATAACAAGCCTTGTCAATAAGGGGGAAGCAGTAGATGTGGTATACCTAGTCTTTAGTAAAGCTTTGATACAGTCTTGTATGAACTTCTCATTAATAAACTAGGGAAATACTATCCATATGGAGCTACTATAAGATGGGTCCATAACTCTTTGGATAAATGTTCTCGGAGAGTAGACATCAATGGTTCACAGTCATGGAGGATGGGCATAGCAAGAGGGGTTCCACAGGGATCAGTGCTGGGAATGGTTCTGTTCGATATTTTCATCAATTATTTAGATAGTGGCACAGAGAGTACACTTACCAAGTTTGCAGCTGATACTAAGCTGGGAGGGGCTGCAAGTGCTTTGGAAGATAGAATTTCAAGTACCTAAATGTATGTTACAAGGAAAAGGGAGAAAAAATATTCTCCTTAACCTCTGATTATAGGACAAGAAGCAATAGGTAAAATTGCAGCATGGGAGGTTTAGATTGGACATTAGAAAATTCCCTATCTATCAAGGTAGTTAAGTACTGGAATAAATTGCCTATGGAGGTTGTGGAATCTCCAGCTTTGGATATATTTAAGAGCAGGTTAGATAAATATCTGTTAGGGATGATCTTTGGTGCTGCCATGAGGGTAGGAGACTGGACTTGATTACCTCGCAATGTCCCTTCCAGTTCTAGTATTTTAAGATTCTATCATTATAATTCAAAATGGTCTGGACAAACTGTAGACATGATCTGAGGTAAATAGGATGAAATTCAACAAGAACAAATGCAAAGTACTCTACTTAAGAAGGAACTATTAGTTTCATACATACAACATGGGAAATGGCTGTCTAGGAAGGAACACTGTAGAGAGGGATCTAGGAGTCATAGTGGACTACAAGCTAAATATAACTCAACCATGTGACACTGTTGCAAAAAAAGCAAACATCATTCTGGGATGCATTAACAGGAGTGTGGTAAGGAAGACATGAAAAGTAATTCTTCCATTCCACTCTGTGCTAATTAGGTCTTATCTCGAGTAAGGATGTTAACTATCAGTTATTTTACTAGTTGAGTGGTCGATGGAATTTCCATGGACTGCTCGACTAGCTCCACTGGGGCTCTTGTACATTTCATAGGAGGAATGCGGAACTCCACGAGCAGCCTGGGGCCAGCAGGAAGTCCCGCTGACTCCAGGCTGCACGCAGCGTGCCAGCTTTGACATGTACAAGAGTCCCCAGCGGGCATTTCAAAGCGTCAGCACAGCATGGAGCCCGGTGTCAGCAGAGGACTCAGAGTCCCCTGCTGATGCCGGGCTCCATGCCGCGCTACCGATTTGAAATGCCACGCGGAGCTGGGGTCAGCTAGGGAATCTCCAGCTGAGCCCAGGCTCCGCGTGCACAACAGCACCACACAGTTGATCCCGAATTCAGCTGTACAGTGCTGCCACTTTTAACGCCACCTCAGTGTTTCAAAGGGGGAGCCGCACAGCTGATCCCCAGCTCAGCTGTGCGGGGCTATCCGTTTCAAATGCCAAGGCAGCGTTTCAAAGGGGTAGCACTGCACAGTTGATCCTGGGCTCAGCTATGCAGCACTGCCCCTTTGAAGTAACCCCTACCCCTACCCCCCCACTCCCATTTGCTGCCTCTGTCTGATAGAGGAAGCAAGGGCGGGGAATCGACTAGTCAACTGACTATCCGATAAGCATATGCTTATCGGATAGTCGACTAGTCCTTAACATCCCTAATCTGGAGTACTATGTCTAGTTCTGGGCACCACATTTCAGGCATGATGTAGAGAAATTAGGAAAAGTCCAGAGAAGAGCAATAAAAATGATTAAAGAGTTAGAAAACATGACCTATGAGGGATGATTGAAAACACTGGGGTTTAATCTATAAAAGGGAAGACCAAGAGGGGACTTGATAATAGTTTTCAAGTACCTAAAAAGTTGTTACAAGTAGAAGGGAGAAAAATTATTCTCCTTAACCTCTGATGATAGGACAAGAAGCAATGTGCTTAAATTGCAGCAAGGGAGGTTTAGGTTGAACATCAGGAAAATCTTCCCAACTGTCAGGGTGGTTAAGTATTGGAATAAAGTGCCTATGAAGGTTGTGGAATCTCCATCACTGGAAAGTTTTAAGAGCAGCTTAGACAAACACCTGTCAAGGATGATGTAGATCACAGTAGGCAAGAAAGCCTCTGCGGGCCAGATCTGGCCTGCCAAGCCAGTGGATCCAGCCCGCGGCTGCCCTGCCGCTCTCCCGCCCCCAGGCCAACTAAGACCTGGGAATGGGGTAGCATGTGAAGTCTCCTCCCCCACCAGGGGTGCACGGCATCAGAGGGAACTGCCAGCTGTTTTAAAACAACTGGTGGTTCTCTCTAGCTGCCATATGCCCCTGGCAGGGCAGGGGGCAAGGGACTTCTCATGCTCCCCCCGCCTCCCATTGGGGCAACAGCCTCCTTTGTCCCCTCCCCCCATTGGTAGACCCACCTTTGACTGTAATGGGGGAAGAGATATAAGGGAGAAAGAAAAAATTAGTCCTGCTGTAGCTGTTGCTTACAGCAGGAGTTGTACCTGCTAGTTCCAGGGCTGACTTTGTCCCCAGAGAGAAAATAAGAACAAAAGAAAGAAATAGGGTCTGAGAAGGCACAATATCTGAAACAGAAAATAAGAAGCAGCTGCGCTGGCAGGGATTGGAGGGAGAAGCGTCAACATTCTATGAACAAGTTCTCCCCACAGAAGGCCCTAACCTCCAGGAGATCTCCCAAGCCCCATGACAAAAGTGTGGGGAACTGGAATCCCTGACTGAAGATTTTGAAGGAAACTCTCAAAGAATACCTGTGTGGGTTTTTCAGTATAGGAACAAATTTTGTCCCTCCCTTCCCCCCCCCCCCCCCAAAACCCCTTAATTCCAGCACACATTCTACCATGCATTATCTCAAACTTGATTTGATATACTCCTTATGGAATTATCCAGTGCAATGGCTATGTTGTTTTTTATAGATACTCACTTTACATTTGGTCCATTCAGAGAAATTAACAGCGACAGCATTTTCCAGACATTCCAGCAAGCCTGAAAGAAACAACAACATAGTGGCAGAATTATCCTGAAACTATTTATGTACTAATATATCTTAAGAGTGCAATTTATTTGTTTTAGAAGGGTTCTAATTAGGAGTGATTCTGTCTTTATTGCTTTAAAACCATATGCCGTAGTAAGACCCCAAATCATATTTAATACACTTAAATATGCAGTATCTTAAAAACTGCACTGAGAAGTGCAAAGTAAACACTTATGTTTTGATTAGCTACATTCCATGTTGTGTCAGAACAAAAACTTTTAAAAACATTGGCCCTACTGTATTGTAGGACCTATCTATAATTATTTCAAAACACAGAGAAAGAGGCAGACAGAAAAGTAATGAATAAAATATGTAACCTCCCCCAAATGAATAAAACGTTTAGATATTATAAACAAAGCACTTTTTTGTAAAGCTAGTTTCTTTTAAATCCAGAATATTTATAAGGGTACCCAGCTTTTTTTTTTTTTTTTTTTTTTTTAAAGCTGTATATAAACTAGATAGCATACATAGCTGCTCTGTTTAGAAAACAGCAAAGTACCATGTAAAAAAGTCTCTGTTTAGTCAGCCCACCCACTATGAAAAAAAAAAAAGCTGACATTTAAAAAACAGGATATACTGAACATTGTGCCCAGCAAATCTGATAGGGCTTTCTGTGTAAATACTACTTCTATGCTGATGGCCTATACAAGCTGCCAGGCACTGGGGAGTTGAGAGTGCTCAGCAGCTTGTAGGATCAGGACCCTAACTAAAACAGGACTATAAAGGGTTATTTTCCTTTGCAAAAAGGCCGTTTTACACTGTCAGACCATAGTGTGAATGAGAATCAGGTCCTAAATGTTAGAAAAATACAAAGCAGCCTAACATTTCTATATAGTAAATTTCTTCAATGTTGCTGTAGGTGTGTTAGGATGAGCTTACAGATAGATCAACACCAAGGTTAGAATAACAATGAACAACAGAATTAAGTTAATAGAAACATCAGAAATGCATTTTAATAATGTTAATTAAGATCTTCAGAAGAAGCTTCATATCTTCCTAGATGTATGGATTATACCTAGCACAATGGAGCCCAAAACCCAACTGGGGCCTGTGGTCATTATTTCAATACAGATAATAAATATATTTATTATTCATGTAACTCCTTAAACAACAGTAGCTGAAGTATATGAGGCTTGGGTTCCTAGGTTGGGATAGTCTTGCTCTGGTAAATGCTGTCCTCTGTGTAAGGATGCAATCGGTTAATGCTGTCACACTGTAGTGCTTCATGCTCTCCTGAGTACATGCATATCAGAGATGACACTCCACCTCAGTTTTGGGATCAGTTCTGTTCGATATCTTCAACAATGATTTAGAATCAGATGATGGCACAGAGAGTACACTTATAAAGTTTGTGGATGATACCAAGCTATGAGGGTGATACCTGAATCTGGTGCAGGTCTTCTGGGCTTTGCAGTTCTGGAACCCCTGGCCAGGCAAGCAGCCACTCCAGGTCACCGTCTAGTAGGGGCCCTGGTGCCCCAGGCCGGTTCTCCAGCTCTCCTGGGTCCAGCTCTCTCTCTGGGTGCACAGGGGAGGCTTCTGGTTCCTTCCATTGCTGGCCTCGCACTGACCTCTCTGGCAGGCCTTTTATATCCCTGGCCCCGCCTCCTGGCTTCCGGTCAGGTGGTCGTCAAGGCCAGGTGCTGCCCACCAAGACTCTGGGAGGAGTGCTTCCCCTCGGCGTCAGTGGGCGGCCACTCCGCGCCACTGCAAGGTCATAATAGACCACAAGTTAAATATGAGTCAACAGTGTGACAGTTTTGCAAAAAAGCAAACATAATTCTGGGATGTAGTATCTGGATTGTTGTAAGCAGGACACAAGAAGAAATTCTTCCACTCTACTCTATGCTGATTAGGCGTCAATAAAAATATTATGTCCAGTTCTGGGTGCAACATTTCAGGAAAGAGGTGCAGAAATTGGAGAAGGTCCAGAAAAGAGCAACAAAAATGACCAGAAACGGGTATGTGTAGTCTAGAATAGAGAAGGCTGAGAGGGAACATGCTTTCAAGAATTAAAAAGTTTGTTACAAGGAGGAGGGAGAAAAATTATTTTCCTTAACTTCTGATAATAGAACAAGAAGGAATGGGCTCAAATTGCAGCAAGCGAGGTACAGGATGGATATTAGGGAAAACGTACTAATTGTCAGGGTGGTCAAGCACTGGAATAAATTGCCTAGGGAGGGTGTGGAATCTCTGCCATTAGAGATTTTTAAAAGCAGGTTAGACAAACTCTTGTGAGGGATGGTCTAGATGGTACTTGATCCGGCCATGAATGCATGGGCCTGGACTTGACCTCTTAGGGTTCCTTCCAGTTCTATAATTCTACACTGATAAATTCTGGCTCCTTCTAAGGCTACGTCTAGCCTGCAGGCTTCTTGCACAAGAAGCTTTTTTCGGAAGAGATCTTCTGAAAAAACTTCTTGTGCAAGAGAGCGTCACACCGCCAAAGCACATCAAAAAAGCGATGCGCTTTTTCGAAAGATAGCATCCAGACTGCCTAGACACTATCTCACATGTAAGCTGTGATTGCTAGGGACAGAATGGCCACCAGGGCACCTGTGCTTTTTCCTCTTCCCTCTTCTTCTGAAAAAACTCCCTCTTCCCCGTCCACACATGCCTTTTTGCGAAAGAACTGTTTCACAAAAAAGGCTTCTTCCTCGTAGAATGAGGAATACCAATTGCACAAAACCCCCTCTGTTCTTTCGATTTACTGTCAAAAGAATGCACATGCAGTGTGGATGTAACTCAGGTTTTGTCGGAAAAACGGCCGTTTTTCCAACAAAACTCTGTAGTCTAGACATACCCTGAGGCACAGGTTGGTCACCCTGAAGAAGACAATGGTTGCAGGGGATTTCACTGGGGGCACTAAACAAAACAGCTATTGTACAGGTTGGACCTCCCTTGGGACCTGAGTGGTCCCGAACAATGGAGTTTGCCAGATGAAGGGAGATCAAGGCTCCCTACGTGGCTGTAGGCTCTGCTGCTGGGTGGGCCTGTGCTCCCTGCCGCCTGCTGCTGCTGCCTCCAGCCCTCCATTGGGCATGCCTGGTTGGGGCTGCGTCCCCCCATCGCACCAGCCCCGGACAGGACCTGGTGCCACTGCCTCCAGCGCCAACCAGGGCTGTGCTCCTGCACTCCGCCAGCCCCGAATGAGGCTATGCTTCTCCCCGTACCAGTCCCAGCCGAGGCTGCACTCTCCACTGCACCAGCCCAGACCAGGGCTGCTCTCCTGGGTGGGGCTACACTCCTTGCTGCCACCCCTGGCCAGGGATGTGTTCTCTACCGTGCTGGTCCCGTTGGGGCTGGGCTCCCCACCAGCAGCACAGCCTGGGCTGTTCTTCTGAACCTGGACAGCAGGGGCTCTCTGGTCCAACAATATTTGTGGTCCTGCCAGACCATGGATGTTGCCAGACCAGAAAGTCCCAGATTTTAGATGTTCAGCCTGTACAGATGTGTTTCTGTTTGGCATCTCTGAGTAGTTTCAGGAACAGGACCATGATGGAAACCAATAGCAGGCATCCCACTTCAGTGCCCCACAGGAGCTAAAGTTAGAACTGGGTGAAACTTTTCAGCTGAAACTTTTTTCTGTAAAAAATACAGCTATGGAACAAAACCTTTCACAAAACGGTGTCAATTTTGCCATGTTGCTTTTTTTTTAAACACTAAAAAATTCAGAACAAATCAAAACATTCTGATATTTTGAAAAAAAGAAAGATCCATTTTGCTATTGATTGGCGCTGTATTTTGAAATTTCCTTCAATGTTATTTTAAAAGCTCAAAAACTAAAGGGAAGCTTTTATTTTATGTCAAACAAAATGCTTCCTTCAACCTGAAATGAATATTATTTTATTTTTTCAGAATTGCCAGTGAATTGAAAAAATCAATTCACCCCACTCTGATTAAACTAACATTCACTGAGCTGCTGATCAAAGCAAGCCAAGAAAAGCTTCCCTAGACTAGAGCAGTGGCCTACTTTGAGGCACAAAGAAAGCTATGCTATGGATTCCACAGGATTTGTCTTCTCTTTCCTGTCAGGGGAGTATGTATTGAGTGGAGCAGTAGGGATGGCCAGCAGGATGAGAGTGACGGATTGCAAAAAGCTTCAAGCTTCCCTTAACCCTTCCCTTCCACCTCTCTTAGGGCATGTCCACACTAGGGCGTTATTTTCAAAATAACTCCTTTTATTTTGAAATAACAAACAGAGCATCCACACTACCAAGCCTGCTATTTCTAAATAAAGGGCTTGTTATTTCGAAATAACAACTCCTGAAATAACTATCACTCCACTTCACAAGCAGGAGTTATTATTTCAAAACAACAAGCCCTTTAATTAGAAACAACAGGCTTGGTAGTGTGGATGCTCTGCTTGTTATTTCAAAATAAAGGGAGTTATTTTGAAATAACTCTCCAGTGTACACATGCCCTTAGTTCCCTCCAGCACATGCTGTGAGGAGTCCTGGGTCCTCTCACTGAGCTCTTACTCTGTCTTGGAGTTCCTAAAAAGGTGGAAACAACAGACTGTGAGAATAAATGTTTCCCTTTCAGTTAATACACTCTTCAGAGGAACACTAATGGTGAAATCTTCTCACATGAATAAGACCCACCCAGCAGGCACCTACATTTAAAAATACTCAGACTTCAAAATTGCTATATCCAGAAGGTTCCTGTTTTCAAATGATAATTTCAATAAAGGCAGAGAGAACAGCAACTATAAAGTCTTCACTAATAATACTCCAGCATTAAGAAGAAGGTCAGACCTTGGGAACCCATTGCAAACATTCACATCTTGGACCTGCTACAGGACAGCAAGAGAAACCAGGCCCTAGAAAGCATTCCCGAAAGGGAGATCCAGTCAGCAATGAGGGCCTGCAGCTAGGCCTGGGATCAGCTAATCAACTGCAGCTGAAACTTGTAGTTGGCCTGATCTCCTGATTGATTAAGAAATGTTGCCAGAACTCTCTTCAGCCTAGTGGAAATACTTGGCCAGTGGCATGTACTTACCCGCATCTCTGATTTTTTTTTCCTGTGTCAGCTTTGTTCCATCCCTGCCCAAACTCTGCTCCTGCCTTGTCCCCCACCATGCACCTGCTCTGCCTTTATCCTGTCCCAGTCCTCCTCCTGGGTCCTGTCTCCAAAAAGCTGCATCTCTGACCTAGGCGTGACTGCTTGCATACTGGTCCGTGATCCATCCTAACTCAGAGAATGAACAATTCCCTTCTGAATATGCCAGAACAAATAGAGCCATTGTAGCCAAGGAGACATATATTGAGTAATTTAAATCAGGTTACAGCATTTTGAAGCATTTGAAAATGCTGTAAAAGTGTATCAGAAATTCCAGCAAGCAAAAGATTCCTGCCATCAGTCTTTGCTGTCAAAGACGTATGAGATATTATTTCTACCTCAGGTTGCATTAAAACAGCGGCTCTCAAACTTTTTGGCCCACTCTCACGCGGCTCAACACACCTTTCCACAGACCTCCAGCCAAACACTCATGATGACAAAAGGAGAAGTGGGTGGCTGGGAAGGAGGGTGCAGGAGTGGGATCATAGTAGGGGGGGCCTAGATGGGAGGCTGGGTGTAGAAGTGGATGAGGGTGGAGGATCTGGCTGTGAAGGAGGGTGCAGGAGTGGGCTGAAGTGCAGAATATGAGAGGGAGGGTGCGAGGCAAGAAGGGTGTAAGAGTGGCGTGGGGTTCTGGGAGGATGCAGGAATGGGGTGGGAGTCTTGCTGGAAGGGGGTATGCAGGAGGCAATGTGGGTGCAGGGTCTGGGCATATGCTGGATGGGGGGGCACTTACCTGGCTCTATGCCTCCTGCAGTTCTGAGGCAGCACCCCCTACTCTCCCGTTGGCCGCAGTTCTGTCCAATAAAAGCAGAGGGGAATGCCTCTATGCAGTGTTTCCTTGCACTGCTGTTGTCCCGGATGGGAGGAAGGGGAGCAGCAGAGTGTGAAGCCGTTTCCTCCCCCTGTGAGCCAGATCCGGCCCCACCACTGCAAAAGCTGGCACTGGCACTTCAACCTTGCGGGGGGATGGGTAGGAGGGGCTGTTGGACTGGAGTGCCTGTGCAAGCGCCCTGCTGTGGGGCGGTGGGGGCTAGCCGTAAGTCTGCGGCCCACCTGCAAGGCAGCCGTGGACCACTAGTGGTCTGTGGACCACACTTTGAGAACCACTTCATTAAAGTCTTTCAGAACCTGGCTGTTTGTTTGAGAGTACAAACTGGAATGAATTAACATATGACTCAGATAACAAGTGACTTTATTACTTACAGATTCTGTATTGCATTGGAAGAAACAATCATACTGTTATTAAACTATGTTTAAAAGTAATGACCATGTTTACATGAAACAGAAAGTCAACATATTTAATTTTATGCTTCATCATTATTGATTTTTAGTATGTTCCATGGCATTGACATTTTTATTTGGTTGGGTGCAGTGACTGAGCTGAGAACCAGCAAAATATATTCTCAAGTGTTAACAAAAAATGATGATGGTTTGCATTAAGAAGATTGCTAATAATATTTAATACCCCCCATAATCAGTGTAAAGGACCCAGAAATAGATTTTGAACCCCTGACTCATTCTGAATGGGCTTTTAGAAATCTGGGAATAAACCACATTATTTTTGGCAAATGGGTTGTCACTAGAACTGGATGAACAATTTAAACAACCTATTTGATTAATTTAATCTTTCTTCCTGTTTGCAAATTGTCTGCAGACTGTGGAAATACTTCAACTGATGACTCTTGTATTGGCCAGCCAAAGTCTGCTTAGAGTAAAAGTTTGAGGTGGTATAGTCCCTATGTCCTACAGTTATGCAATACAATTCCCACTTCTGCTGCCAGTGCAATAGGTGTTCTGTACTGGAAGGACAAAATAGCATCTAGCAAATACATATCCATCCATCCATCCCTTGAGTCTGATGAGAGTAATGCTGGTCTCATGTTTAAGCACTGGCCTGGGACTCCGGAGACCCATATTCAATCCCTAGCTCTTCAGTAGACTTTCTGCTTTTCCATAAGCAAGTAAGTAACATAACATCTTAAGTCAAGTCTACACCAGGTAAGCAACTTAAGCCAAACTTGGCACCGTCCCCACTGTGGGAGGCTGATGGGAGCAAACACTCCCGTAGGCTTCCCTTATTCCTCACAACTGTGCTGGCCAGACCTGCCCGAGCTGCCCTCAGTGTTTGATTATGGGTCTATACTAGACCCGGAAAATCAAAGGCCAGAATATCCATCTCTGGCATGGCGAGTGAAGAGATGCCATTAGTGCCTCATCTTGCCATCTATAAAATGATTTCTTTTCCCCATTCTTTGTCTGTCTTATCTATTAGAATGCAAGGTCTTTGAGATAGGGTGGTTACACACTGTGTGTTTATGCAGGGCTAAGAGTAACAGGGACTCAGCTGGGGTAACTAGGTTCTATAATAAATCATAACAATAATAACAACAACAATAATTTAATAGTCCTTAAGCTGAAGAACAATGGTGACAAGTAAAAGTCCTGCAAAATGCCCTCTAGTGTCCTAGTCTCCCTCTGAAAAACCTGCCTCTTTTATGCAGCTGTCATACACCTGCTGGTGTCCTTCTCTCTGAATGTGTCTTCTGCTTACCTCAATGTTCTGTCAGAAGTGCTCAGTTACTATGTCAAGTAGTCTCTACTTCCAGTGGTTTTATGTCCATCTCTTTCTCCAGCAGAAGGGAGTACATCCTGTATTTATAAAGTTTGGGAACAGCTGGGAGAAAAAAAGGGGGAAATTTTCATTAATTTTTATTGTGGTTTTTTTGTCTTCTTTGAATGTTGACCAGTAATATATTTGGTGGAAAATGCATGCCATTAACTGGAGCTGATTGAAGTATTTCTCATGAAAAATGGCCTTTTTAAAAGCCACAACTTTTTGTGTAAATGTTTTGACATTATTGAAACTTCTGTTTTATGAAAAATTTTCCACAATATTTTAGCCCTTTTTAGTCATTTTTTTACCAAAATCTCTTTGAAATTATTTCAAATTCTTTACACTTACTGAAAATCAGGTATTTGTATGTATGTCTTGATGCATGGACGCATATCTACGCATACATATGTATTAAATTATAGTTGAAAACTTTGTATAAAAAATGGGCCCATTTTAAATTCTGCAAAACAGAAACAAATTGAAAAATTCAAAAATGTTCTGATACTCTCTCGAGTTAATTCAGAATCTACAGCATCCTACGCTTTATGTAGCCACGGCATTTGCAACAAAATCTATACCTTGTTAATGTGTGCATACACACATAGAATATGAATAGTTGCTTGTTCTCAGATACATGTATCCACAGCAACATATGCTGATATACCTTGCTGCTGTTACCCTAAACAAAAGTATCTCACTGTTTGCTAATGAATATGTAATCAGTGACTGCACAATTTTTCCCAGCCAGGTTCATCTTCCTTACCATCACATCTCTCAAATGCATGCCATGTGATTCTTTTCATTCCTCAACAAAGTTTTGCAACAAGCTTTTTAGGAAAATGGGAAGAATACGGGTAGGCCTCTGCTATATAGACTAACATCAGTCACCAGCTGCCAGAAGCCACGTCCTTCTCCATTTTAATTTTTGGTAACAGAGTGCTCAAACTGAAACATCCATTGACTTAATGCACATTGTAATATGCAGCAACAGCAGGTGAATTGATGTCAGAATTCTTCCTGAAATCCATACTGCACACTTCAGTGGCCACCCCACAAAACTCCCCACTGTATCCGGCCAGCACTGCCGGCTGGTGTGGAAGAAGGATAAGATCATGATCCTGTCCTCACTCAGGCCTTTCAGCTTTGGAGACACCAGTATCACTGAATGCACTAACAAGGAACAGTGATTCTGCTCCATGGCCTTGCTGTGGCTGACCCTGCAAAAGGGCACAAAGGTGTTGAAGGCTGCTAATGACTTCTGCCCCCTTCCCTTACATGTTCAGCCACACGATCTCAATTCAAGGCATTCTTTTCTGTTACCAAGTTGCCAAAACTTTTAGAGGAGATAAACCATGGTCTATATGAGAATACGTAGTGAATGATATGTCCACTGCAACGGAGCACCTACACTCTAGCGATTGTACAGAAGAATGCTAGCACAAGGAGGAGTTTTATAAATGCCAACTGATATTTTATCCCAATGTGATGCTTCCGAAACATCTTTTACAAAACAGATAAAGAGGAAACCCCATCAACAGTGAAGCAAGAAGCAAAGACTTTTAAAGTTAAACTTGATGAAGTCTCAGCAAAATGCTGTAACTATCATATTATATCTTTGCTAAATGTGGTCTTAAAAATATTTACTAAACTGCTAACCACAAGACTAAACAAATGCATTACCACCAATGTAAATCAAGATCAAGGCAGTTTCATGCCAGGCCGAGAGGCAGCTGGTAATTTAAGAGGAGTGCTACATATATTATGAGAGGTGAGAGATGATGACGATCCAATTGCTGCTGTTTCTCGAGATGCCGAAAATGCATTTGACTCTGCAGGATCAAATACTGCTATCTATATTATACCCTTAGTGAGTTTTGTTTTGGATTAAAATTCAGAAACCTAATTAAAACAATTTACTTTCACCCATTAGCCTTAATCCTTATGAATGGCTTACTGTCTTCTCTGGTTATTTTACTAAGAGGCATTTGACAGGGATGTCCTCTCTCTCTCTCTTATCCTTTTTTGCACAAGCTTTTGAACCTCCAGCCATCTCCCTATGTGGAGCAGAATAGAAATACCAGAGCACTGAGAAAGGGTTTGATGTCCATAAACCACTGGAATATGAAGAAGCATCCAACAGTATATTAAAACCCTAATCATTGAACCCTACACTGCACACTCGTGGGAGGGGGTCCTGTGAGACTGTCACAGTGGTGCAAAGGAATCCTCTGGCCACCCTTCCAAAGGTGTGTTAGTTCCTAAATATGAAAAGAGGCTTTACAAAACCACATGAGCACCCAACTCCCATTGAACTCATGCTCAGTGGCCTGTTTAAAAAAATCCTACTCTGTACTTCTCTGCCTCTTTAGGTGTCTAAATACCTTCCCAAATCTGGCCATTAATGGAAATGGGCCTGAAGCAATTGCATTCCAGAACTCAAGCCTCACGATAAATAAAATAACTGAAAGGTCTCCCAGTTCCAGGGTGTTGTCCCCAAACATGGCATAACACCTGCATTTAGGTGATGAACAGTTTTTTAAAGTGTGCAAATTTACAAATAAAGCTGATTATAAAATAAAATAAAGCCATGGATAATTTAAGTTTCATTAACAAAAGCAAAGCAAAAAAGACCTCAAAATACTGAGACCTTCTAAAACTCAACAATCAGAGGAGACCTTGAATCATTAAGGGTATGTCTACACTACAAAGTTAATTTGAACTAACAGCCGTTAGTTCGAATTAACTTTAATAGGGGCTACACATACAAACCGCTAGTTCGAATTTAAATCAAACTAGCAGAGCGCTTAATTCGAACTAGGTAAACCTCATTCTACGAGGAGTAACGCCTAGTTCGAATTAAGTAGTTCGAATTAAGGGCTGTGTAGCCACTTAATTCGAACAAGTTGGAGGCTAGCCCTTCCCAGGTTGCCCTGGTGGCCACTCTGGGCCAAACTAGGGAAACTCTTCTGCCCCCCTCCCGGCCCTGGAGCCCTTAAAGGGGCACGGTCTGGCTAAGGTGCTTGTGCCAATTGCAAGCCTGCCAGCACCTAGCCAGCAGACCCTGCACCTGGCACGGCATGAGCCAGCCACCCGCTGCCACCCAGCCCTCCGCCTCTTCCCAGGACCAGGCTGGCGGCTCCCAGGAGCCTGCCCGGGCACCCACCTGGTCTAGTGGCGGGCACCCACCTGGTCTAGTGCGGAGTTCATGGACCTCATCAAGGTTTGGGGGGAGGCCTCCAACATCCACGATCTCCGCACTAGGCACAGGAATGCGGCCGTCTGGGGCAGGATAGCTGCCAGCCTGGCCACCAAAGGCCACATGTGAACCCAGGAGCAGGTTTGCATGAAAATCGAGTTGGTCCAGTGAGACCCCCGACCCTGAGCCCTGAGCTTAGAACATAAGAACATAAGAACGGCCGTTACTGGGTCAGACCAAAGGTCCATCTAGCCCAGTAGCCTGTCTGCCGACAGTGGCCAACACCAGGTACCCCAGAGGGGATGGACCGAAGACAATGACCAAGTGATTTGTCTCGTGCCATCCATCTCCAGCCTTCCACAAACAGAGGCCAGGGACGCCATTCCTACCCCCCTGGCTAATAGCACTCCATGGACCCAACCTCCATGAATTTATCTAACTTCTCTTTAAACTCTGTTATAGTTCTAGCCTTCACAGCCTCCTGTGGCAAGGAGTTCCACAGGTTGACTATGTGCTGTGTGAAGAAGAACTTTTGCTTATTAGTTTTAAACCTGCTGCCCATTAATTTCATTTGGTGTCCTCTAGTCCTTATATTATGGGAACTAATGAAGAACTTTTCTTTATTCACCCTCTCCACACCACTCATGATTTTATATACCTCTATCATATCCCCCCTCAGTCTCCTCTTTTCTAAGCTGAAAAGTTCCAGTCTCTTTAGCCTCTCTTCATATGGGACCTGTTCCAAACCCCTAATCATTTTAGTTGCCCTTTTCTGAACCCTTTCCAAGGCCAAATTATCTTTTTTGAGGTGAGGAGACCACATCTGTACACAGTACTGAAGATATGGCGTACCATAGTTTTATACTTCCTCCTCCTTTCTTCCCTGGCTTCCCCTTCCAGCTCCCTCGTCCCAGGTTTCCCCTCCTCTCCCTTCCTCTCTCCCACCTCCTTTTCCCAGTCTCCCCAGAGGTTAATCCCCCAGTTTTGTTAAATAAAGAGAGTTTCTATTTTTGAACACACGTGTCCTTTATTTTTTACATCAGGAAGGGGGGCTAGGAGGTAAGTGGAAGGAGGTGAGGGAGGAATGGGGCACAAGCCCCCGATGGGGAGCACTGGGGTGGCTCTGCAGGCTCCTCGGGGTGGAAGCTCTCTTGCAGCCCCTCCTGGATCCTGACAGCCTCCCAATTAACCCCCCTGGATGGCAGCCTACAGCAAGTGCAGCCAGGCTGATGGCCGAATGCTGTGATGTGCTGAGTGTGGGCACTCAGGGCACTCCAAGACAGGACTGCTTTGCTGTCCCTCATCGAGTTAGACAAGCAAGCGGGAACCCTGAGAACTGTCTGTCCGGGTTGGGGGTCAGGTCCCTTTAAGCACAGCCCTCGGCTAGCCTGAGGCAGCAGCTCCACACTCTAAGTCCTAACCTGATGCCCTGCCTGCACTGGTTCCAGCCAGCCTTAACTTCTGTTCAGGGTCCACTCAACGTGGACATGCTCTTTCGAATTAGCAAAACGCTAATTAGAATTAGTTTTTAGGTCTAGATGCACTAATTCGAATTAGCTTAGTTGGAATTAACTAATTCGAATTAAGTTAGTTCGAATTAGTGCTGTAGTGTAGACATACCCTCAGACATTACAGTTATCCCACTTTACTTCCTCCAACTGGGAGCAATACACAGCTTGTATAGAATAGCATAACTTCATGCGCCTTTGAAGTATTTTGCATGGGTTCCCATGTCAAAGGGACCCTGACTGTTTCACTAGCTTCCAAGGAAGAAGAGCAAGGCACTTCAAACAAATTCCCCTAGATCCGTATGGATCCTTGGTGTTCCATGGATTTAGTAGAAAGATTCTGTGGCTTATTCTATACACGGCCCCATCACAAAAGATTTAAAGAATAATTTCCAGGGTACCCAGGCACCTCACCATCACCCACCCTTAATATGAAGAAGCTTTGTCTGTGCCTCTCATGGGTCAGCTTCCCAACTCCATTAGCCACAGGAAACATAAGCACTCCTCACCAGGCCTCGCATGCCTTGCTGCCCCCTAACAGGTTAGCACCTGGCATACTCCTAGCCTCATCCTAACATTCTCCCTGGAGAGTCCAGCCCTTAGCCCGCTGGACACCTGAAGTATTCACAGATTCACTGCTTCCAAAGAAACTGTACACTCTCCTTACCAGTCCCACCTCAGATAACTGCTCTGCCTCACACAGAGAACTTAGAGACTTGATTTCCCTTAAGTGTCAGTTTATTTTTTTTAAAACATAGAAATTCAAGTAGTAGCAAGTAGAAGTAATGGGAACAAATGGTTACATGTGGAATAAAACCATGGTACTCATTCTAAAGCCTAGACTTAATTAACAAGATACATGTCTTGTGGAGTATTGCTCACTGTGGTATCCCAAAAATTTGAGGAATACTCATGTTTAAATGAAAACAAGAACAAATTTTATTCCAAGAGGCCGATTGATACCCCCCTCCTCTAGATTTCACTTCCAAATAACCCCTACAAGGGCCCCTTTTCTTCCTCCTCATGGCTTCACTTCCTTGTTATTTAAAGGAGTCTCATCTCATTAGCAGCCATGCCCAAATACCACATGTCCCCCCACAAAACATTTCTTGCTACAACCATACAACAGATTATATAATTTGAACATTCAAAATTATAGTAATTCCTCTGGACATTATAGCACAAAGTCCTTCTGCCAGCATGAAGGAACATAAAGATCTCTGTGTCACCTATTGGCGAGGGCAAGGTTGGAAGACTATCAGTCACTACTGGAAAATGCAAAACTTCTATTGGGGCAGGCAGAACCCATTTAGCTGCTGCTGATGTAGTGGGGATTTCCAGACAAGCTCCACCTCTGATGGGCTCCCCTACCTTGACTAAATTACTGCTGTACCAATGAGACCCATTATGCAATTCATATATTACTGCTCCTAGACACTGCATACCCTCCATTGGGAGTGAGATCTGTGACCTAAACTTGGAGTTCCCTTGTGGTTTTTGCACATTCACCCATTGCCCCCAAGCAGGGTTTTTACCAGTGTAACCTCTGGAGTAAGACTGACACGCTATCTAGAGAACCACTCCTCCAGGCAACCACATATGACTCATGCTCTTCCTAGGCTGCTAGCCACCACCTCTGACCATTTGGAAAAAAGATAGTAGGCTACTAACAGAAACTGCTGATGCTGTGAGGCAGGGGTTATTTCTGCACATATGTTTAGCTGTATGGATTGCCATGGCCCAGGCGGCATTGGGTTAGGGATCCTGGATACACCGGTTGGCTTATAGAATGTAATCACTAAGGAAACATGGTTCACAATTTCTGATCAGCTTTTCAGTGTTACTATCATACTGCTGTGCTTCGTACGTACCATCCCTTGTTGCCCTTTTGGGCAGTGGCCAGTACCTCTGCTGGCTTGATCCTTGATACTTCCACCTGGAAGCCCTGAAGTAGACCATGATCACTGCATGGATCTGGCCAATCCTGATGAACCTATCTGAGAACTTCATACAATCCTACATCCTGGAGCATAGCTTCTAACAATGATTTGGGAGTGGCAAGAGAGATCAGTGATGGTGTAATTAGCCTTTTCCTGTCTTCTAATCTTCTTTTTCTGTGGCTTTGTCAAGTAAAGCCTGTGACGGGTGATCAGCCACTTGATTGAGTTTACCCGGATGGTACTGTGTTGAGAAGTTGGACTGGTGTAGGATATCAGCCCATCTGTGAATACAAAGGAGTTGATGCGCTGACCAGGGTGGCATTAACGGTGTAGTTTGAAAGTGCTAGCATACATACAATTATCTCAACTTTCACACATACTAGTATACATACTAGGGGCTCCTGTTCCCCTGCTGAGGACGGCATTTGGGAGATGAATGCCACTAGGTGTTTAACCCCCTAGTGGCTCTAGGAGAGCACAGCACCAAGAACTACAACTTAGGCATCACGCATAACAAAAGTAGGGGCTCATAAGGCCCCGTGTGCTGGTGTGAGAGCTGACGTAGCTGACATACTGCCTGGGCACAGTCTGGAATCCAGGTCCAGAGCACATTGCTGCAAAACAGGGTTGATAAAGGTGCAGCAAACAGAGCATAATCTTGCACAAGATGAAAGCAAAAGTTAATTAATCAAAGAAACTAGAGGAGTTCTAATTGGGGACCTGTGGGGTCTGACAGGTGAAAAACGGTATCCATACTGGACAGCAATGGAGTGAGTCCAGTCTATGACAGATGTTGACTTGACACAAACCAGTTGATCCTGAAGAAAAAAATTCTCCTCCATTCACTTCAGGGTCAGACGATGGTAATTAAATCATTGCATGTGGGGAAGACTCATGGTCAGAACAAGATAACCCGTGAACCAGGATGTCCTGTACATAGATAACCACCCCAGGAATGCCAGGAAACACTGAGATCATGACTTTAAACAGCTGGGGGTCAAATATAAACCAAAAGGCATCCTATTAAACCAAAGCCATATGGCTGAGAAAGGCAGGGATGTTCCATGAGTAGGGAGCTGATGATGCTGGAGATATTCCTGATGTAGGTCCAATATAATGAACACGGTTAAACCTTGATACTGGGCTGCCAGCTCCTCCAGATTTGGTATAGGATAGCAACCAGGCTCTGTTTACTTGTCCACACATAAGCATAGTCTCCCTTCTTTCTTTTTTTGCAACAGCATGGCTTGACACCCACAGCTAAGAGTCAATGTGTCTATAATGTCCTCCTTTAGCAAGTGAGAAATCTTTGTGGCTATGCCACCCTTTAACACCAGAGGAGGTCTGCGGAATGGCTGTACAATTGGATTGGCAGTGTATCCACCCAGGGATGATGCTCATAGCTATGGCAACAGCTGTGTTCAGATGGAAGTTGGGGGAGTACATCTCTCTGATGTTCCCCACAAGGTGGATCACTGTGTTCTGAGAGTCTAATATGGTAAAGCTCAGTGCCCAGAACAGATCTAGCCTGAGAGGTTGTCCCCAAGGCAGACCACATAAAATGGAATCATTCCCTCTACTTGCTGGCGATATATCATGGGTAGAGTTACCATTCTGGCAAACTTTTTTTTTTCCACATTTCTCCATATCTGAATAGTGTGGACTGTGCTGGCTGCAAGGCAAAATAGCTATGGTAGGTTTTGTAGTTTATGAGTGAAACTCAAGCTCCAGTGTCCCCCGGAAGCAGTATTTCCACTTCCGCTAACTGGCAGAGGCAGATTTTAAAAATCTTCTGTCACTGTGTTGATCCCCTTAGGCATAATCTTCCTTCATCCCCTGGTCACCCATATAGCAGACAATTGGGGCACAGCAGTGCCATCTAGCAAGTTGGTTAAGCTTTCCATATCTGCAGCACATTTGTCCCTGGGCTGGTCACTCCCAGAGCCCCTGACAGTGACAGTCTGGACCAAAGTTGCCGCAATGAAATGGCTGCAGCAGTGGATGGTATAACTGATACCTGCAAAGAAGAAGAACCTGGAGAGGTTTGGGTCTGGGAAAAGGACTGAGCTTCTTCAGTTGCAAGGTACCTTCTGGGAATCTGATTTCACCAGGAGAAACTCCCACAAGTGCCTGCTCCATAAACTGATCCCGAATCATCTCATCGATCAGAGCAGCACATTTACAATATTTTAGTTCCCAGAGGCTCACTACCTACTGGTGAGCCGACTCCTTGGGGAATTGTTTTCACTGCCAAAACATAATACATGGGAGCATGGCCTTGGGCATAGGATGCAAGTGTGCTGCTAGTGCCTTTAAGTCTCCCTGATAGAATGTGCCCATCCCCAGAGTGGAGAAAATCCAAAGTTCTTTGGTATCTAACTCGTAGAATTGGAATGAGCACCGAAGAGTTTTATATGCCACTTCCGGAGCAGTTGCCATCACGTACCCATCAAATGCTGCAATCCTATCTGCTCCATGGCAAGGGTGGTCCTCCAACAGCATCAGGAATGGAGCAGGTGGTGTCACAGAGGCTGTGAATGGCACAGCAGCCAGGGACAAACTTGGATCCAACATCTTCTTCACCACTGTGCTATCCCAAGAATTTGAAAATCAATCATGTTTAAATGCAAACAAGAACATATATTTTTCCAGGGATTTCCTGGCATGCCCCCTCTAGGATCTTCACCAAGGCTCCTCCTCTTCTTCCCCCTGGCTCCACTTCCTAGTTTCTTAAAGCAGTCACACCTCATAAGCAGCCACTCCCAAATACTACTCTCACCCAAACTCCAGGCTGTGCTTTACACTCAGGCAACCTGTATGCCTCCTTTCACAAGAGAAGCACTCTGGCAGTTTGCCACCTAGGAGTGCATGTGTTTGTGCATCTCAAGACATACCAGACTGATCCTTCATTTTTATTCATAGACAGGGAACCCCCTGCTGTTTGTTCTATGCTGCCAATTCCTTCTCATGTAGATTTCACAATCTCTTGATTTTCATTGCAGAATTACTAACTGTGGTTTGTATCGATATGCACACTTTGCAATGATCATGATGACAGTGAGCTACTGACTCTAGGTAGAAACCTTCAATGAGCTATTATGCATACCGCCTACCCAGGGAATCCCTGTTAAATCCTGTGCATATGCTGTATCCTCTGCCAGTTGGCAGCAAAGGCTCCGCAAGTCACAAGTTTCAACTCATAGTTTCCATTCCCCTGCATAAGATCGATCTAAGTAGGGTGCACTGGGAGCCTAAATTAGAGAGAATGACAGCAAAAGGCAGAGGGTTGGGGTTCATGGAAAAATTAGGATTACACAGTAGTTTATTAATATGCAAAGGGTTATAAAGCAGATTATTGATACAAAATATCATTATATTGTGTTTATGTGTGTGTGACTTTAGGACACTGCTACATATACAATATACATATTTTATATACGGCAAACATCAGAGTACACTTGCATGGGGTTTTTTGCACCTTTCCACCTGCTTGCAGAAGAAAATCCCTATTTCATTTTTAAGCTTGTTTTTTTTAAATGCAGTTTTATTTTTAGATTTTTAACAGCAACATTTACGTTGGTCCTTGGCAAAGACCTTGGCCAGCTTTCAAGGTCTGCAGAGCCAGTACATACAAGTCTCACCTACAAACAGGCAAGAGAGACAGCTGCTTGGGCTTTATGACTCACTCAAAGGTTCTATGCACATCAGAGACTGTCAACAACTTTAAAAACATCAAAACTCCCAGTAAGTAGGATTTCCAACTTTTTTTCTTCAGTGAAACTGAGAAAATTGGATGATGTTGAAAGAAACTTCCTTCAAAATCCTAGAACATAGAGGAAAATGAATAATAAACCAACTGAGAGATTATTGCTTAGTCACTTCTTTAACATTTATCTTGAGTATTTTTCAAAATCTCATGTCTCCTTGAAATGCCGGCCGGCCACAGTATATCCTCCCTCCTTACCCACTCTCCTCATGGACCATCAGGGAGGTGGGGTTCAGCCTACTGAGGTGTTTCACATTGATTGCTTATATTTAATTCTGCCACTTATGAATTATTAAACTAAATAAATATAATCCCTACATGGCATGACATTTTCTCACTGTAGGCACCCAACTGGAAAAAATACGGTGAGGCCTTCAGATAAACAGTCCAAACTAAATTCCCTTTTTTCCAGGAAAAAAAATCAGAAGCAGAACATATACTGAGCCTTCCCTCCCTTTCCAAGTCATTATCACTGTTTACTATGTATACACAAATAAAATACGTAGACACATATATCTGCAATTCTTTGCCTTTATTTAAAAAAAATATTTTAACAAAAAATGATCCCTTGAGATGAAACATTTTTATCTTACGTGATGTCTTGGGACAGGGCAAGAGAAAGCCAGGAATACATATCAACATTTCTTCAGCATAGAAAACATGCTAAAAACAGCTGTTAACAGAATTTTCTGTTCTTAAGAATACAGAATTGTAAATCCGATATGATTAAAAGGCTAGTCAACACTTTTGTTTGTTTACTACCTGCATGTCAAATTGTGGGAAACCATTCTCTGTATAGGATAGTAAATTCATTCACATGCTGCAGTTCAACCTAATATTTGTCTCCTATGGGCTCCTAATTTACTCAGCAATATTCATATCAGGGTTGTGTCCAGCACAGGTTTATAACAGACTACAATTAATAATATGTGTGTGATACAGAATCACTTCAACATGTTCACACTGGAGTGAGGGATAGTAACTAGGCACACAACTGGCATGGCATGAGATTATGGAGAGAAACAACTTTTCACCAAGAATAACTAGAGAAAAGCCTTGGTCAAAGCATCCAGAGAGAGTGATCAAAAATTATCTCATCTGATAGTATGCCACATTTCAAATCACATGTGAATAACCTTCAGGGTTGAAGGGCTGTCCTCCCGTGCTGGGATTTGAAACCATAACTCTAAAAAGAATAGATATTTTAGGCTTGATGAATACAATATTAATCCAGATCTTACCCACTTCCCAAAATGTATTGTCTTGTTGTGCTTTCCATTTGGTATGTAGTGCATTTTGAAGTTCTGATACAGATCAAGTTATCCCAGTGTTCCATATTTGTACAACACTTAGCACAATGGGGTCCTGTTTCCATGACTAGGGGTGTGTCTATCCTGCAAAGAAAATCACACAGTTCCAACTCTCAGAGCCTAGACCTCAGGCTGTGGGACTAAGAGTAGCAATGTAGTTCTTTGGCCTTATGCTAGAGCCCAGATTCTGAAACCTGATGGGGGGAGGGGCTTGGAGGTTGGCCTCCAGCAATTTTACTGATATTTTTAGCCCCACAAACCAAACCCGAAAGTCCAAGTTAATTGGCCTGGACTCTGAGATTCACTGCCCCAATTTTTTCCCCCTGCAATTTCAACATACCCTTAAGCTCCCAGGCACTAACTCGATTTGAGTAATAATACCCGAGTGTGAATTTCAAAGCAGTCTAAGGATAAGCAAATATCCAACTCCCACTGAATGTCAGGGAGACTTTGGTGCCCAACTCCTTTAGAGTCATCTGACAACCTTAGGGTCTGTGTATTTGAATTTCTCAGCAGTGACTATTCTCTATGGTCTCCATTGCCCGAGACACTATGCCATCCTTAAACCCCAACTATGATATCCTAAGGCTACTGGTATCCAACGTTTATGATAAATTTCACTTATGGAACATTCTGACCTTTGTTGTTTCCAGAAAGGTTCAAATGTCTTTGTAGCCAGTGAAAACATTGGTGGCAGCTGCCAGACCTCTTCTTTTGTGAACTTTTGTTATTAAAACTAGCAGTGTCTTATTTCCTTTTTGCATTAATGTGTGTGGGTATTTTTAGTAGCATCTCTTCTGTGAAGCCTTCTGTTGCCTAAACATGCAATAGAGCAATCTGGTAGACACCTGTTTGCTAGCACTTCCTGCCAGATATGTTGGCAAGGTGGATCCTCCAGGAATGATGCCAAACCTAGACTGCCCACCAGATAAGAATCATTGTGAGTAGGTGAGCCCCAAATAAATCGATGTGGAGGAAAGTAGGAGGGGATGAGGACAGACCTAAATGGCTACTGACTTTCATTTTTAATGTTGTCTAAAGCACTACGGCGACCAGGTTGGTAATGATTAGACAGATTTATTAAACAGACAATTATTTGGACATTAATTCCTCCACTGACCACAATTTTCTTGTAAACACAAATAATAAATTCCGAACAGCTGCAATCTGAATTTTTAGAGTTTTCTTCCCCATGTCTTAAAATCTGCTTTTTACAGATGGAATTTTACTGTTCAGCATGTGGCTGGATACAGTTTTACTTCAAAGGCAGACAAAGGGGGAAATGAAGTGATCATCCTATATTAATACTCAGAATATGTATGGCAAGGCTCCAAACTGCAGATAATTGTCCACATACAAAATCATACAAGGAGAGGAGAGCTGGAGCAGGGAATGGAAAATCATATAAAAGTGCAAGACACACACACAAAAAAAGGAAGCTTTAAGTTACCACTGGAAAATTGAAAGGTCAGAGTCTGAATCCAGCTTTTGTTAACTTTAAATGTTGACTTTTAAAGTGATTTTAAATGGGGAAGAGCTGTAAATAAATAATAAAAGTTACTTTGAATTTCTTTAGTGACTTCCATCTGAGGATCTCAACGTGTACTCTCAGAATACATTTGTCATTGGTGAGTTTAAGAAGCATTTTATATTCATTTTAGATTAAGAAATGATGTACAGGCAAGTTAAAACATGTGACTTGCCTAAATAATCTTTGCAACGTGTGCAGAGTAGTCACCAAGTAATTGTATACAATAGCTTTCGTGCCCAAATGATTATGTGTTAACATAATTGGGCTGCTTGCAATAAAAGTAAAGTCTTCACTTGTTCACAGCGAAGAGGTAAAAAGTATAGAAATACACAAGAGAATCTTAAAAGACATTGCAATAATAGGCTCGGCAAACTACAACTGCTCTGAATGTACAAGAGAAGAAACTGTTAAAATGGCATTACAATGGACAGCTGAAAGATCTGAAACCCAAAGCAAACTGTATTGGAAAGGGGGATTTGGGGAGGCAACCAAACAAGAACAAACAGAACAGGCATATTATAAATTTATCTGTATGATATTCTGTGCTTACTGAATGATAACTAACACAGTACAACACACAAGTAGTAACACAGTGAACATCCTGAAAGCTGCTTTAATTTGTACCAGCTGCCAGAAGCTGCCCAGGTTCTCTGGGGCTCATGGAAGTCCAACTATTCTCTCAGGGCTAGCAGCCATAAGAGACAGCTGCTACTGAACCACCTGACAGGTTTCAGAGAGGTAGGTCTGTTTCAGCAGAAACAACAAGGAGTCGAGTGGCATTTTAAAGACTAACAAAGTCATTAGGGCACTAGGACATAAGATTTCATGAGCAACAATTCACTTCTTCAGATGCTTGAAGAGAATATATATATATTCTCTCTCTCCCTTTATATATATATGTGTGTAAAGGAAGAGATACAGAGATGGGAGTGTGATATCAGTGCTAATTAAATCAGAGTGGATGTGGTTCATCTCCAACACTGACAGGAAGGTGAGAGTACCTGACTGGGAAATCACCTATTGTAATGCAAGAATCATACAATGTGTCCATTTAAAGGTTGGTTTAGGGTGTCAAATTTGCATATGAATTGAGTATTCCCCTATGCAAAGAAGCTGCTCCAGGGATATGGATTCACAAGATTCAGAACCATTTTGTGTTTGGGGAGCAGTGCAAAGTGGCTGGCATGCAGCCTAGGGTTAGAGCATTGTCTCCATACTGGACTGGGGACCAGTTTGCGGATGGTAGCCCACAGCTCTCTGAGTACCTGTAAGTCCCATGTAAGTCAAAATGTGAGCTCCTCTCTCCAGAAATATGAATCAGGAAAGAGTCTCAAATCATCATCTGAGCCCTCTGATTTACCCCTAGCTAAGTAGGCTTATCAAGGAGACAGGGTATGTGTGTAAACAGTGGGTGGGCTGACCCTCCATCTTCCTGTTCTCTTCCATTCTAGGAAACAATCGTGGGTGATCTCTCTCCTTTGCCTTCACCAGAAAAAATATGTCTGCTTGCTGGTGGATAGCAATACCAGCTGAAACACCTGTGTGCCAGACACAAACAGATGTACGGTATTGACTGCTCTGGCTGATGAGCCATCTGCAGAGCACACTGTACACACCAGCTTGCTTGCTTGAGATAGAGGAATCCTGTAACGCAGCTAAGGAGACTTTGTTATTATTGTTCTCACCGTTTTCATGCAATTTATGTTCCTGACGAATGGGGAAAGAAGTATGAGAAAATGCTTTGTACAGCACAGAAATACCCTTCATCTTATTTTTTCTGACACTAAACATTGAGCTATTTATTCTAGGGATGCGCTCAGGGTCAGCATGAAATCAAAGAAACAAAGAAACTCAACCTAAACATTTAGTAGGGCAAAAAACTAAGCAGTTACCTCCTCCCACTTCCTCTCCATTCACATTCACACCTCTACACTCTCAAGTTGCAGAAAAAAAAGTGATTTCCTTACTGTGGTTCTAGGCCCATCAATAGCAGAAAGTAAGTCACAGTTCTCAAGCTCCCTTGAGATTTCTAGCCTTTTTTCAAAGGGGCTGGATAGTTTGGAAAAAGCCTCAAACCATCATCTAGACCAAAATTCTCAACCCTGGGTATCTTAAGAGACCATCCAGTTTGTCCAATATATATAGCAGAGGGGCATTGCTGGCATTTGATGGCATAGATCAAATTACTGGATGTACAGTCAAATGACCCTTTGATTTTGTGGCTTATGTTGTTTGCTCCAGTGGTGAATTTGCCAGTGTAGATATGTGGGTAGAGTTGGCATCTTTTTTGGATTCAGGGCTGGGTTCCTGGAGGTTTATGATGTGGTTGTGTGGCATGGTTATCAGAAAGAATATGTTTCAGGTTAGGGGTTGTCATCATGAACAGGACAGATTATGAACAGGAGGTGAACAGACAACTCACCAATACTAGATTCTACAGGCCTCTCTCCTGTGACCCCACTAAGGAATACCAAAAAAACATGAAAAAACTGCTCATGAAACTCCCTGATGCTACTCAGGAACAAATTTACGCTAACACCCCCCATAATCCCCGACCAGGAACTTTCTAACTACTACCCAAAATACACAAACCTGGTAATCCCGGACGGCCCATCATCTCCAGCATTGGCACACTCACCACAGGATTATCTGGCTATATCGACTCCCTCCTCAGACCCTACGCTACCAGCACTCCTAGCTACCTCCGCGACACCACTGACTTCCTGAGGAAACTCCAAAACATCAGTAATCTTCCTGAAAATACCATCCTAGCCACCAAGGATGTAGAAGCCCTCTACACCAACATTTCACACAAAGACGGATTACAGGTCATCAGGAACACCATCCCCGATAACAACACTGCACACCTGATTACAGAGGTCTGTGACTTCATCCTCACCCACAGCTACTTCCAATTCAGAAACAATTTCTATCTCCAAATCAGTGGCACAGCCATTGGCACTCGCATGGCACCACAATATGCCAACATCTTTATGGCTGACCTTGTACAACGTTTCCTCAGCTCTTGCCCCCTAACATCCCTACTTTACTTACGCTACATCGATGACATCTTCATCATATGGACCCACGGTAAAGAGACTCTTGAAGAATTCCACAAGGATTTCAACAACTTCCACCCTACTATCAACCTCAGCCTGGACCAGTCCACAAGGGAAATCCACTTCCTGGACACTACGGTACAATTAAATAATGGACAAATTTCCACCACCCTATATTGGAAACCTACTGACTTACCTTCATGCTTCCAGCTTCTATCCCAGACACATTTTTCAGTCAGTTGTATACAGCCAAGCCCTATGATACAACCGGATTTGCTCCGTCCCCACAGACAGAGACAGTCACCTACAGGATCTTTTCAGAGCATTCCTAAAACTGAAATACCCACCTGGGGAAGTGAAAAAATAAATTGACAGAGCCAAAAAAATACCCAGCCATTAACTACTTCAAGACAGCCCCAAAAGAGAAAATAACAGAACTCCTCTTGTTGTTACCTACAGTCCACAACTCAGACCCCTCCAACACATTATACCCAATCTACAACCCAGCTTGGAAAATGATCCCTCACTCTCAGAGGCCTTAAGAGAAAAACCTATTCTTGCTTACAGACAACCCCCTAACCTGAAACGTATTCTTTCTGATAATCATGCCACACAACCACATCATAGGCCTCCAGTAACCTAGCCCTGCAACCAAAAAAGATGCCAACTCTACCCACATATCTACACTGGCAAATTCATCACTGGAGCAAACAACATAAGCCACAAAATCAAAGGGTCATTTGACTGTACATCCAGTAATTTGATCTATGCCATCAAATGCCAGCAGTGCCCCTCTGCTATATATATTGGACAAACTGGACGGTCTCTGCGGGAAAGAATCAATGGACACCAATCGGATATATGTAAAGGGAATATACAGAAGCCTGTTGGTGAGCATTTCAGCTTGCCTAACCACAGTCTGACAGACCTGCAAGTAGCAGTCTTGTCACAAACCAGCTCTACAAGCCAAATACACAGAAAAGCCCTGGAATCCTAGTTCATCCACTAATTCAATTCACATGCTAATGGAATCAGTCGTGATATGGGGTGTTGGGGACTCTACCTACTTAATAACCACTGAAGGTGCTAACAGATCCCTGAGTGGTATCCTTCCTGTTTTAGGAATCTATCTATTGACTTTGATTTTTATCTGCTTAGGTTTAAGTACCCATTCTCCAGATACTTAATGATGCTCTGTCTCTCACACCCCTCCTTTTTTCTTTCTCTCCTCCCTCCCCTTCTCCTCTCCTATTTATTTCAGAAACAAAATACAGGACTATGTAGCACTTTAAAGACTAACAAGATGGTTTATTAGATGATGAGCTTTCGTGGGCCAGACCCACTTCCCAACTATTTGATCTGAGGAAGTGGGTCTGGCCCACGAAAGCTCATCATCTAATAAACCATCTTGTTAGTCTTTAAAGTGCTACATAGTCCTGTATTTTGTTTCAGCTACACCAGACTAACACGGCTACATTTCTATCACTATTTATTTCAAGTTTTCATATCCCCAACTCATAACTCCGGTGATCTGAAGAAGTGGGCTGTGCCCACGAAAGCTTATGATACCATCTACATGTTTTGTTAGTCTATAAAGTGCTACCAGACTGTTTGTTTTTTTGTGTAACAGACTAACTCGGCTACCCCTGAAGCTCCTAAAATAATCCTGGTTTTCAAAGGTACTAAGCACCTGCAGTTGACTTCAGTGGGTTATGTGGATTTTCAGCACTTGTAGACATTGCACAATGTATACTTAGGCACCTAAATATGGATTTAAGAGGCTAATTTTAATTACCCAGGATTGAAATATTTGACTCCACATAATAAATAGACTGGTCAAAATTAGCTAAATTTCACCCAGCCCAACTTTCCACAACTAGACAGTTAAACAACTGAAATGGCCACCCTGGCACTGTTGGACATTTAGTATAATAATGGGTCACCTTTGTGAAGAATTGTATGCATTTTTTTTAAAAGCTCTCACTACCTAAGAACATAAGTACATAAGAATGGCGATACTGGGTCAGACCAAAGGTCCAGCTAGTCCAGTATCCTGTCTGCCAACAGTTACCAATACCAGATGCCCCAGAGCGAGGGAACACAATAGGGAAATCTCACATGATCCCTCTCCTGTCACCCATTTCCATACAAACAGAGCCTAGGGATACCATTCCTACCCATCCTGGCTAATAGCCATTGATGGACCTAGCCTACATGAATCCATCTAGCTCTTTTTTGAACCCTGTTAAAATGCTAGCCTTCACCATATCCTCTGGCAAGGAGTTCCACGGGTTGACTGTGCACTGAATGAAGAAAAACTTCCTTTTGTTTGTTTTAAACCTGCTGCCTATTAATTTCATTTGGTAACACCTAGTCCTTAGATTGTGGGAATAAGTAAATAACTTTTCTTTGTTCACTTTTTCCACACCAGTCATGATTTTATAGACCTCTTATCATATCCTTAGTCTCCTTTTTTCTAAGCTGAAAAGTCCAAATATTTTTAATAGCTCTTCATATGGGACTCATTCAAAAACCCTAATAATTTTTGTTGCCCTTTTCTGAATCTTTTCCAATGCCAATATATCTTTTTTGAGATGAGGTGACCACATCTGTATGCAGTATTCAAGGTGTGGACGTACCATGGTTTTTATAGAGGCAATAAGATATTTTCTGTCTTACTTTCTATCCTTTTTAAATGATTCCTAACATTCTATTTGCTTTTTTGACTGCCGCTGCACACTGAGTGGATGTTTTCAGAGAACTACCCACAATGACTCCAAGATCTCTCTCTGGAGCAGTTGTAGCCAAATTAGTCCCCATCATAGTGTATGTATAGTTGGGATTATTTTTCCCAATATGCATTACTTTATATTTATCAACATGACATTTAATTTGCCATTTCATTGCCCAATCACTTCATTTGGATAGATCTTTTTGAAGCTCTTCACAGTCTATTTTGGTCTTAACTATCTTGAGCAGTTTGGTATCATCTGCAAATTTTGCCACCTCACTGTTTACCCCTTTCTCTAGATCATTTATAAATAAGTTGAATAGGATTGGTCCCAGGACAGACCCTGCTCTGAAAATTACAACGTGGTGTCAATTTTTTCCTTATTTGTACTCAGTTAACCACACTGAATCTGTCACTGGGATTGCCTGGGAATTAAATGAGGAAAGAATTTGGTCTGTCAGCTTCAAGAGCCTTTTAGAAATAAGAGCATTCTAGTTGTCTTATCATAAGCTGTCCCTGGCATTTACAGGAAACAAGAAACTCTTCTCAGTAAGGAAATAAACAATATCAAAGTGCATGTATTACAGATAGATGCTGTCAAATTATCTTGATATCTCTTTGGATGAGATTACAGGTTGAGTTAGTACTTAGATTTCCATGAGGTGTTTGATTGGCTCCACATTATGTTTTGATTAAAAAACTAGAATGTTATGAAATGAATATGGCACATATTAAATCAATTAAAAACTGACTAATGAATAAGTCTTAAAATATAACTATGAATGGGCTGCATCATCAAACAGGCATGTTTCTAGTGTGTCCCCACAGGAATCCATTCTGGGCTCTATGGCCATTTTTATTAGTGACCGTGGTAGAATCCTCACTGATAAAAGTTTGCAGGTGCTACAAAACTTGGGGGAGTGGTAAAAAATGAAGAAGATGGGTCACTGATAGAAAGCAACCTGGATTGGTTGGGAAGATGGGTGCAAATGAAAATTATACATTCTGTTATGGCTAAATATAAATGTATAGCTATATAGGCATAAAAATGTAGGCCATAGTTACAGGATAGAGGACTCCATCTTGAGATGCAGTAACTGTGAAAAAGATTTTGGGGGTTGTGGTGGATAATAAGCAGAATCAAAGGATGTGGTGGTCAAAGGATTAATGAAATTCTTGGATGCTTATATGGAATTCTCAAGGAGGAGTAAAAAAAGGTGCAACTGTTCCTAGAATACTATGTCCAGTACTGGTTCTCACATTCCAATAAATATTTTGCTCAATGTGAAAAGGATAAGAAAAGAGCCACTGACATGATTAAAGGGTCAGAATATATGCCCTATTGTGATAGACTCAAGGAGCTCATGCTGTTTTGCAGTGATTTAAAGCCACTGCCCTTTTTGCTCCTCTCAGGGCCACAGACAGAGATGAGTCAAGGCCACTGATGGGAGCGGCGTGCTGGGGGAGAGGCGGCAGCTGCCCCAGGGCCTGATGATTCAAAAGAGCCCAGTGTGTTCCTGGCCACAACCGCTGCTACTGTGACAGTGTCTGGAGCCTCAGACCCTTTAATTTGCCTCCAGAGCCCCAGGCAGTGTGCACTGGGCAGTGCTGAAGGTTGGGGAAGACTGGCCTGCAGGCCCGCCCCTTCTGCCCAAGGCCCAGCCCCTTCAGCGGACCAGTAATAGTTTAAAATTACTTCCACTCTGAATGAGGGTAACTAGCCACTGGAACAATTTGCCAAAGGGTTGTAGTGAATTGTCATCTTTGGCAATTTTAAAATCTGACTTTTTTTTTTAAAGAGACGCTGTAGAAATGATTTTGTATTGCAGCCCTATGGCCTGAGTTATACAGGTCAGACCAGCTGATCACAATGGTCTCCTCAGGCTTAGGAATGTATGGATATTTGAATATTAGCGCTATACCCTTTGTTATTCTTCCTATTGACAGGAATAATATTTTACTGAGGATATAGAATATAACTTGCATTTGCACTTTATAGAGAGAGCAATCTTTCAGTCCATAAATATTGTCAGTAAGGCGTCCTTAAAAATAATAAAAAAGAAGTAAAACTGGTGGTAATCTTGCCATAATAGGGGGGTCTGATCCTGTTCAGTAGTTCTCTCCCTTGCCTTAAATAGGTACAGTAGCAGGTCCATTAATAAATAATCTGACTAGCAGATCCATCCATTATATCAGAGATAACAGTGTAACTCAGCTTCAAGCAACAACATTTTTATTTTGTTCAAGTTGGCTTCTCTTTTATAGCTCTCAGCATGCATAAAGAAAAACAATATTGTAAAGTCATGCTAACCTGAGGAAAAGTAGGAGATGGGAAAACGTAAACACATAAACCTAATACAACTCACAAACAAACAGCACATTTTAAACTACTCTTTCGTAACTGATGAAAAAAGTGTTATGAGGCAAATCCTTCACTGAGTAACTCACTGGGGAGAAAGGTAAAAATAAATTGTACAGCTCTAATTTTCCTAGCAGCTTCCATGCTATTCTTTGAAATTGAGTAAGAAACCCTTGGCTTAATCCCAAGAGCCAATCTATAGTAAATAGTGAACACTTAATGCCTAAGTTCCTTTTTAGCACCATTCAGACAGTGACTTCAGCCACACAGCTTAGTCATAGCAGACATTTTTGTGGTGAAAGCATTAAACCCACATGCAGCTCTCTTTCTGTGGCCACTGGGGGTCATGCTCCTTTCCCATTAGCTGAATAAATCATAAAGTCTGCACGGACCACACAAGAAGCATGACTAGCAAGCCACAGGCAGTGCCTACAGCCTGTTATTTCTTGAAAGAAAGAAAGAAAGAAAGAAAGAAAGAAAAAGAAAACAGCAAAATAGACTAGCTGTAGAAAATTATTTGATTTTTTAAAATTTGATCTCTTTGAGATAACGTGGAGACTCGTGTGTGTGTTTTTTTAAATCCAGGAAGCCTTAGTTAAATAGAGAAAAATTACAAAGGCACCGCTTCTATTATACACTGAAATTTGTCAGGGAAAAACATTCCCTGTAGGTTTTTAAATAATAAAGGCCTTTATGTGCGGTAGGGCTCTTCAGGTACCTTGATTAGATACAATATGGATATAAGAGAGTCACTAGCATCTTTCCTATTGGTAATACGGGATAATGGGATTGAATGAGGAAGCAAAAGTGTGTCTGATGTTTTTTCACATGGAATGATTCATTCTGCCAATGAAAATGACAGAAACTAAGCAAGGTCTGGAAGGCTAGAAGTTGGTTCAAGTTCCCATCAATCAGGAAGTAAGATAAGAAGCAGGAATTTTAAACATTGCCATTAGCATGCAACTGTTATCACATGCAGGAGATATGCACAGCTCATTATGCTAAGCACCCTTTCTTAAGCATTTATTTAAAATGTACCAATCCCCCCCCCCCAAATATTTTAAAAAGAGCACTGAACTTTAAACAGACTTTACATAACAGAGTGATTGGAAAGGAAGGAAAACGTGAAACGTGCCATCTTTCAAAGAACCAGCTGAGGGTGGGGAAGAGTGTGTGCTGGAGGGAAGCTTTTAAAACTATATTTTATTCCATGATCCTGTGTAGATCATTTGGACATGCAGCATTTAGAAGAAGAAAAAACTGCAGGCTGCAGAGACTTTCTGAGAAACTTTCTGAGGAAGATGGTTAGTTAAACCAAAGATTTCTGAGTCTATTTACATAAAGGCAGCTGCACGTTACTTTTCTCTTTTGTCTGGTATTTTTGGTGGAGTATAGGGAATTTTAGTGCTTAAACAAACAAACAAAAGCATTGGCTAGAGTCAGGCATGTCAACAAGCACTATGTAAGATTTCTCTCACAGCTTTGCCAATGGACCCAAGTCCTTACCTGCAATATGTCCTCTGTCCAATTTATTCCAGTCTTCCTGAGCAAAGACATAACCAAGCTGAATTGTAACAAATTATATAGTGGTTTTGTGAGGTGAACAAATACCCACAAGGGAATAGGGCAAGACCACTTAAATCTATTTAATTTGTGACTTAATATTGTGGGTTAAAACACGTGACCTTTGCCAAAGACATCTCATATACGGGCAGGAGAAAACTCAACTCTCAACTCTCAAAGAATTCTTAGAAATAAGAAATGTCTAGTGACAGGTAACCCTAGGTATAGCATGAATTTTATCCTGAAGTTCTTACTGATGGATTAAATACCACTTTAACCAGAATAACAAAATATAAAAATCCCTCAGCGGTAAAACGCAGCACTGTATAAAGTCTAAGCTTTCACTCATTCTGGTGGAATTACTAGTATTTAACATTTTCATGCACATGTGTTTTCCACATCAGTAAGCATATAAAACATTCTTAAGCTGATCATATAGATCATCCTTCCTGAAACTAGAGTCTTCAGAAGAGCCTTAGTTTTAGGCCTAATTTGCCTTACCCAGTTTCCTTCTGTAGCCTTTATACCTCACTCTTCCTATCAATTATGCACCAAATCCTGACGGTCCAACTCAGGCAAAACTTGCATTGAGTTTCTGCTCTTCCCACTTAGCAAATCTCCCATGGATTAGCCTCTACTAGCAGTGAAATCCAAGGACATCACTTAATCAATATAAAATGAAAACCAGATACAAAGCGCATATGGCATCTATTGGATGTGTGTGAACATTGGCAATACAGTATATAGCATCCAGTGAAGCTGTGCAATGGGCAGAAAACAAGAACCAATGGCCAGTTGAAAACCAGCTTTAATTAAAAATGAGCTAAAATGCAATTATTGCCTTATGGCCAGATCCTCTCTCCAACGCCTATCTTAAGTAACTGTGCTCAGGACTGCAGGACTTCATAAGAGCAAAGGGAGGGAGAAAGTAAAACTTTCCCTCCAGGCCATGCAGGAGGAAGGGAATTGTTGTGCAGTGACTACTCAAGCCTAAGGGATAGAGGTAGGGGGGAAAAAGACCAGTTTGCTCCCTCCTCCAAACTTCTCCAGTGTGAACAAACTCAGGAAGCCTAAGGTGCACTCAATTCTTTGTCTCCCAGGGCTACAGAAGTGATCACGTCCTTCCCACTCTCCGTACAACAGAACTGCACTGCACAGAGATGGGTGTGTGGTTTGCTCCTTAGTGAGATTTCATTAGAATGCACATTTAAATCCGTGACCTTTGCTGTATCACTGGGCAAAGGATACAAACTGTAGATACTGTGAGCTATATAACATGATGCAGTTTGGGTGATCTCGCTGATCCTCATCCCATATTATTACTTGCATGTTTCTGTATGTACGTAATATTCAAGAGACCTGACTGTAAGCATAGTACCAGACAATTTATTTAGAGTACCTTTGTTTCTCCTGAGCAAATAGCAATAGCTCAACTCCATCAAGAGGAATCTCACAAATAACAAAAGTCACCAGCTAACAGAGTTGCATGAGCACTATCTACATAGTGCAAAAGTGACACTATCTGGCTGTTCAGGCCCCTAAAATGGAAAATGTTCTTTGAACTCTAAAATGTCCATATGTCAATGCTGAATTCATGAAATTAAATATTGGCCAGATTTTCCGCTGTAATTTTAGGAAAACATGTTTTTCAATTGAATTGCAAAACTGCAACGCAAAGTGAGCCAGAGTTTTTTCTTAGCCCCACCAGCTGACACTTGAATCAAGGCCACTCATTAATTTGAGGCATTTTTGGTATTTATTTTTGAACACCACAAGAACTATGTATATTTTTACAAAATAATAGGAAAAACTAACCAATCTAACAGCCATAGTTTCAGTGTCCTACATGAAAGGAAACATTAACTGCCTTATAAATTCTATAAGGCTGTATTAATTGGAACAAGACATAGAATTTCAAAAGTATTCTCAACTACTACCGCCTCATCATTTTCAAAAATGCATACACACATATACATACTTATCCTTCCATTTAACCTACTATTGGAGCAACAGGGCAACTCCAGGGGTGGGACTAAGGTTAGATAATCACAACCCTGGCAGTATTAAAGACATTTACTACACATAGAGAGCTCTCCTGAGAAGAATGATTATCTCATGATAAACAGCATCTGTATTGAATTATTGCTTAACTACTTTCCACCATCACACTGACGGGGCTGGTGAAAAAATCTTTTTCTCCTCTCTCTCCTGCTGCGTTCAGGCTTGTTGTTAGCTGGTAAACTGACAAGTTTACCAAATCACAGTTAACAGCATGATATCAGTGCTAACAGAGGTATGCTATTGCATTTTGGTATAACCATTTAAAATCAATGGGCCCTGTCCTTCAGTCACTGCACACCTTGTGTTCTCATTAACTTCAGCTGAAGCTATGGGAACATATGATCTACAGGATCATGCCGAATTATTGTATGTTATTCATCCTCATCACAGCCCACCTGTGAGAGATAACAGTCTGAGAGCTATTCAAATCTGTGATTATTATGAGAAATCATTTAATAGCCTTTTAATTTCAATGTCCTTAAAGATTTTGCCCAAGGCAGGGACATACACATATGGTGATGCTCAAGAGCCTGCATATGGCATGTGAAAGGGAGAGCAGATTCCATTATCTGTTAGAACCATACCAGATTTAACAAAGACAAAACATTGCATTGAGGTATTTTTCTAAAAAAATAAAAACAGATTGATTCTATCTGTAAACAGCTTGCTCCAGACCAGACACTGCAACTTTTACACAGATCGAGTAGTCCTTACGTGAATATTTCCATTTTATGAGACTAGCTGTGTAAATACAACTCATTGTAAGGATTGCAGAATCTGTTCTACTGATGGTACAATTAAAATATTGCACCAATGGGTTGTACATTTTTGCTATGGAAAAATCACTAGTTTGACATAAAAAGAGTCAATCCCCTGAAACCATCTTTAGGAATCCTATCAGTGTGAGCTATACTCACCTATCTTTTTACTTACCAATAGTGGTATTAATACAAACACAAATACTTCTTAGTGATGGATTTAGCTGTGTCTTATCTGAATTGCTGCTGCTGTGCTATAACTCTCCCATTTAAAATCACTTTGCTAAGAGTGATGTACATTTTGGGCATTGGAGTATATTTGTAGAACTAGTAGTTGTGGTAACAAGACTAAGTTTACATATCTGTCCACATCAGCACCATGTACAAAAGATGGATTTCAGCTGCCAAAAAGGTCAATTCAAACTGCTTGCACAAACCTGTCTTTATGCTCCTGTTTATTATGTTCCCATGTAGTAGATGTCTTATGCACTAAAACAGTGCAGCCATATGTCAACATCTCTCTGGTGGTTCCGAATGTTCTAAACAAGAGCGAGGGTGCACTGAACCTCCCATGTAAACTTTATACAACAGATTCAGCAGAACTGTAATTATTTACAAAATGATGGCATGAGAAATCTCTAGATTTATATCTTACGTTAAAGTAACAGGGATTGTGTCCACATAATTCTTGAGTTTATGGTAGGTTTGTAATTTACTTCATTATTTTTGGTATGATTTGATACAACTCAGAACTTTTAAAAAATAGTTGGGTAAGTTTAGAACTATACATTTCCTTCTAATTGTTTTCTTGCAATTTGGGCATTGTAACTGTAGGAGGGCCTATATATTGACTCACTGCCACTATGTGACATTTGTCTTTTGGACTACATATATTTTGGAAGATATTTTAAAATATTTCTGAGCATAGGGCAAATTAAAATATGTGAAAAGCAGAAAGGATGAAAACTAAATCTATGCAGAAGACTAGCACAAAGTATATTTATCAGTTAAGTTCCACTTAAGCTGTATATCAAGGGCTCCACCAAAAGAAAACATGTCTCAGTGCATCAGGCCTGTTATAGAAATATTTTGAAAAATGAGTTCCCGCATATGATATTTCGATTGTAAGTATTACTGTTTAAAGAAATATTGTATTTGTAATTGGCTATGCAATTGATTAACCATGCTTAAACAGAAACTATCTGTGCTAGAGGACTCAGATCTAGGATGGAGGGATTTCAGTTCTGACGTTGATACTCTTGCACCAGTTCTGCATGCTTGTAATACCACCATAGTCTCCTCTGCATCAAGATCAAAATCAGGCCCTTTTATTCTCATCCTATACTGGCAGATGTTCCCCCAGATAACTGTTTTTCTTTCAGACTTCTTTCTTACCAATAGTCAACAGTATAAAATTAAGTGAACTTCATCTGTGACTTCAAACAAGAAGATAAAATAATAGGGCTTGATTTTGTAAGTTGCTGAGTGTCTTTAACTCCATTGAAAATACGGAAAATAGAAGCACTTACCATTTCACAGGATCCGGCCCCTTATAGCCTTCCTAGCTAGCAAAGGGAGCTAGCTGAAGCTGAGCCCTTAGTTCCACTTGCCTTAATTTAATTCTCCATCATTTATAGATAACTCAGACACATTGTTTATGAACAACTGCTTTAATTGCTCCACAAAATAGAAGTGACACCTCATTTCCAACACTCATTTTTTATAGTATTTTGACAGTTTTCTATGTAACTAATATGTGGGATTATTTTTACTGCAATCATTTCTGCATAATGCACATTACAGCATCTTAACACAGCATATAAACATTTCTGCTTTTTCTGACTTATCACACTAATAAATAATATCAAAATAATATCATGCTTCTCACCAAAGGATCTCAAATCATTTAATAACAGTGGGTATTTATTGCTAATGATGGATGAAGAAAGCAGGGTACAGTGGTAAGTGGCTTGTCCACAGTCTGACATGGGGCAAAGAACAGAATCCAAATCTATTGGTTTCTAGCCCCTTGTTCTAGTCACTAGATTACCTTGCCTCCCCTGCTAAGTATTAGAAAATATTATAGTTATTTCTGAATGCTGGTGGGCTGCCGTAAAGGCTATAAGTCTAAGTTTCCAATATTAGAAAAGATATCTTACCCTAAGTGGATCTGAGAGTGACAGCAGCTGGTGGATCTTCATTAGGAGTTGGTGGAAAAAGCTATGTAGCAGGAGCAGTTCACTAAGGAATACAATAGGTAAAATGGGATTAAGCATGGAAAAATGATATTATGTGTATATCTTGTTGAAGCAGAGGTTTTCTCTCTTGATAGGTGGTGAATACAACATGCAAGTTCTAGAGCGGCAGTGAGAGTTTGTGCCAGAGTTCTGAAGTCCTTTGAAACAACCCGAATAGACTTTCTTAGAACCTTTTTGTTAGGTTTAGATGGCATAGGGGGAAGAAAGATGGGAGGAAAAATCAGGGCTATCCATCTTCTAGTTACATATGTGCTTTTAATCAAGTAATTACTATCTGACACTGTGCAAAGAAAGGCAGAGAGAGAGGGATACAAGGATTTTGTGAATCCTAAATAAAATTAGCACAATTACAACAGGGTTCTTCCAGCCTGAGAGATATGGCCATTTATTTAAAATGAATATTTATTTATTTATTTATTTATTTATTTATTGAAATAAGATTGCCCACTTAGGTATGTTTTTTCTCCAAGCTCTCATGCCTCTAAACCACTGTGGTTGGAACCTTTTCAGAAACAAATTTTGCTTTATTACTTTCATCTCTCCTCTCCCTGTGCATCAGAAACATTCACTGTTATTACAAACATTATGGTATCAAACTACAGATAGTCCGAGGGAAAAATAGTCTATTTTAAGTGATTGTAACTTTCCATTTGATAGTTTAACATTCTACAATCATTACTGAGTCTGCAGGCACTGTTAACCTGTTCTGCTGAGACAAACATTTCTTCCCCAATGTTTACTGAGATAGTGTAAATGACTTAACATACACCAGGGTACATTTTTCTCAGCTAATCTAGATCTGATCCCACAGGGGCTATTTATTACGCATGTATACAATCTGTCTTTAGAAGTGAAGTTAATGTAATATGACACAAGTAGCACACGTTGTTTAAATGTGTTCCAGAAAGTCAGAAAACTTCGTTAAAAGAATACTTACATGCTCTTCTGCCTGGTTAGCAGCAAGGAAAAGGATTCTAAATATTAAATACTTCTCACTGTAGGTGGCCAATTAATGCACTGTATCCAAGCTGGAACAAATCCTCAAATATATACATAAAGCATATAATCTCTTATCTGCTTAGCCATTATCAAATTTTTAACAAATCCTAATAACTTCAAACACAGATTTAATGGGATGTGGTGCTAAAACATGCAAAGTAAAGAACCAGGTTTTTAAGAACATAATCTGTTTTAGAATGTTTCAAGAGAACTACTTTGAAATGTAATTATAATCTTACCCCATGAGGAAATTTGTGCCACTTTAAAGAATTATGGTACATTTATAATATACAGAGAGAGAGAGAGAGAAAGAGAGAAAGAGAGAGAGAGAGAGAGTGTCTTGCCTTCCTAAAGTTACACATACAACTACCTCAATGGATATGGGGAGTTAGACAGAGATATTTCATGATGATCCTAAATACCAGCTAAACTTAAAAATAGGAACAATATTTATTTATTTATTAATAGCTACCAGTCTAATACCTGAAAATGCTTCATTTAATAATGTTTCTTTGAAAAGGAATTTTAATAGGTTGTTATAGACATTTCAGCTGTGATTAACAATTGGAACATGTTTCAGTTGAAATGTGTATTTAGTGGGCTTTATCTTGTTGGCAAGCTACAATTAATACAATTAATCATTTTATTAGTATACAAAACACATTGTCATCATGTACATTGCTGCTGTCTGAGACTTTATCATCTTTCACTCGCATTACACTCACAAACACATGCTATTTTAAAATCGTGCCTGTTTTCCAATGGCTCCATTTCCAGTTTCTTATACATAAGTAGCAGGAATACCTCGAAGCCAGGGAAGGGGGAACCTTTTTTGGTTTGGAGGCTGCTGATTCACAGAAAAATCAGTTGGGGGCCACACAAAAGTGAGAAGCAATAAAATAAAATAAAATAAAATAAATTAAATAAAATAAACCCTAACTGAAGTAGCCCCCAACTGAGAAGGCGAAGACACTCCCCACATTCTCCTAGATTTTGTGGGACTCCCTAGGCTGTAGGGTGGGGCCAAAAATGAGGGGTTCAGTGTGTGAGAGAGGGCTGCCAGGAAACAGGTTTGGGGTCTGGGTGGGAGGAAGAGCACAGTAATGGGCTAGGAGGGGAACTCTGTGCCTCAGGGGCCAGATCCAGGCAAGTCAGGGGCCACATCCAGCCCCTGGGCCTTAGGTTCCCTACCCGTGCTAAGCTTTTACACTTTTCTTTGGTTTGCATCCCTGGTTTACCATTTCTGAGAGTCTTTAGGACTCATGTAAATAAGAAATGTCATTTAAAACATAGGAAAACTGGGGGCGGGGAGGTTATATTTTACTGTTTTTATGAGAGACCATACAGTCTTTCAGAAAAAATGCCCTATGCATGGGTAGATAGAATTACAATTCAAAGCATAATGATTTGAAATGAAATTTATTACCTGGCAGGTTAACTCTCCCATATTTTTCAAAAGATAATTTAGAAAAGAAACTTACTACATGCAAGTGATGCAACATGGAGCTTTTTTGTAGTTTTATTCAATAAGCAAAGCTTTCTAGTATTTACAGACCACCCTGTTTAAGAACGTCAATGAACTCAGTGAAGATGCTTAGTCTAAGTGCTTTGATGTTAGAAAAGAAAAATCAAAACTAATGGGCCTTTGGCCATATATAGTCGCAGTGCAAGGTGTGCCTTTGACCTTCCCGGGGTAAACAGGCAGTGTTTGTAGAATGCCAGTACTTGTGGTTTATGACCTGGTTCCTTTTTTTAACCATGGCTGATTCTGATTAGGTTCTACAAGTGGAAAACTAGTTGTCTGCAGAGTTCTCTTTCTTGGCTCTACTGAGAGCTTTATTTCCAATGAACAGAGAATGGAAAGGGAGCTAAAATAAGGCCTCTTCAAATTAGCGCATGGATGAGCTGTTTTTATTTTCTTTTTTATTTCTGTTATTAAGAATACTTTTTTGCTGCACTGATGGTATTACACGGTATACTGAATTGTACTACAAACAGCCTATTCTACATTTGATACAAGCCTAATATCTGAGTTACATAGTTCTCTACATACACTGGAGCTCTCCTGAAGGTGAATTTGGAAATGATGAATAACTAATCATTGAAAATTCTTTTTGTAGTAGGTGTAAAGAAGGAATCAAAGAATTCTTTTCACATCAATATGGCTGTCACGTACTACCATGGGATTTCACTTGTAATTCAGCATAAATCAACTGACTTCCATATAAGACCACCAACCCTTATTAGGAGTTTGATCCAAAGCCCATGATATCAATGACATCACTCCCATTGGATTAGATCCTAATGTCTTTTCTGTTAAAGTGATTTGGTATGTTGTTGTCCATGTTATATTAAGATGATACAGAATGTTCCAGAGCAAAAATTGCTAGGACCGCTCCCAAGCCCCTAATGTCATTGAGAGCTTTGTCAGCAATTTCAGTGGAAGCTTGAGAAAACTTGAAGTTATTATTTCAATGGAAAAAATAGCTTATAATACTATAGCTATGCCTGGCATGGCAAGTTAACTAATTATGACACTCAACAAAGTAGCACCCTAGAACTTCTATATTCACCATGGTCATATGATTATGATATGTTTTGTATAAAGTATGCTTTGTAGAGTATCATTTTAAAATTCTAGCTCTGTTAAACACTAATATCCTGTAGGATTGATATGCTATCATTGTATGTGAAGTTATGAAGCACTGCTATACGTGTTACTGACATATGTTATGAGGTTGGGAGATGCCCAGAGCCAACCTTCCAATTTCAACAAAGGGACAATCACATGTGGCTGATGGATCATTAAAGGGAGTCCACTCTCCCAATAACCATCCCAGAGAAGAGCATGTATCCAATGGAGACTACCTGGTCCCCACATCACAGCAAAGATATTTCCAGCAAACTGGAAGAAAATATAAAAAGGGAAAGTGACATCATCACTCAGCCTTCTATCCTTCCACCCCTCCCAACCCAACACCTGGAGGCACATCTGTAGGACAAAGATTTTGAACTGAGGAAGGATGGTCCCAGCCTGTACTAAGGAGCTGTAATCTGTTCATACCAACTATCAGTGTGAAACACTGCTTGATTCCAATACTGTTTAGTTTCTAGAACTTACATTGTGCATTTATCTTTATTTCTTAAGTAATCAACTTTTATCTCTGCACTTGCCACTTATAATAATCACTTAAAATCTCTCTGTTCATTAATAAACCTTGTTTTTGTGTTACTAAAATAATGCTTTAGTTGAAGGGCTTGAGAAAATCTCACTTCGGTTTATGTTCTTTAAAAATTATCGTTTGCAGATTTCCTAAAGCCAGTAGTGCTGAGATCCCCTTGGTCAACAATTTTCTATTTAGAAAATATGTAACCTTTTGGTGGTGGTTGTTTATTTAAAGAACTAGACTTCTTAAGTTCAACAGCATTTAGATAGAAGTCCTGAGAACTAAAATAACCTATAAGGATATGGCCTACAAATAAAATCAATAAATGAGGTTGGGGATCAGAATGGATCAGTAAATGAGTTTTGTCCTCAAATTTTGCTATAATCATAAATGATACAAAAAGTTTTGAGTTCTCTGACAAGTCCTTAGTGAACATCTGTTTATATTAACAAACTGCTGCACAATATAACTCATCTGACAAATCCAGCTCAAGGGAAGTCCAAAACTCAATCAAAATCATCCTAAGCCATTAACAAGAAAAAGAAAATCTGCATAACTTGAATCAAAAGCCAATTTTGCTCCTCAAAGGAGATGACCCATAAAAACAGGTAGTCATTGATGACCTGCCAAATATACATCAATTGTAAACTGTAATCAAATGTATAGTTTCTAAATTAATAATCCTATAATATATTAAGACGTTGTTTCTCAAAGTGTTCCTTGGGCCCATTTAGGGAGAGTCGCTAGTGGGCCTGGGATGTTTTGTTTACCAGAAGACTCCATAGTAACAGAGCCAGCTTCCTGTGACTCCCCATGGCTAGAAACAGCACGCCAGAGCAAAGGGGAGCTGCAGGGTTTCGTAGCTCTGGAACCTTTAGGTAAACAAAGTGGCGTGGGCCTGCTAGCAGCTTTCACAAAGCGGGCCCGTGGAACACTATAATAAGATATAGATGATCCTGCATTTTGATGATTTACAAAAGGATGGCTTTTAACAGGAACATCTACTTATAGCTCAGTTTGGTGTTCTGCCAGGACTGACCCTCAATACCTTACACACAATGGAGACCACTTAGAGATACTTAAAGTATGCCTCGCCCTTACTTACATCACATTAGAATTAAACATAATTTATGTATCACATTGAGGAGTAAATTAATGAAGGTATGGCTAAACTTACATTTATTCCATTTGTCTCCTGCCAACTCTTCAGGCCTATGTGACAGCAGGATAATGTTGAGAGATTCAAACAATCTGATTGAACAATATACAAAGTATTAGCTGTCTGGAAATACCCTGCAAGTATGAACTGATTGTAAACTTCACAACCTATAACAAGTGCCCATGTAGTTATGGGTTTGTTTTTCTTCGTTTTCATTTTCTAAAAGCAATAAAGACCTTGGTGCAGGGCATTTCCTCTGGCTTAATGACCGGCTGGGGTTAATGGCCAAAGGCTGTTCTTCGGGCCATCAACTCCTCCCAGCCGGTCATTAATCCCCAGGAAATGCTCAGCGCCTCAATCGTTATTGCTTAATTTCAGTGCAAACAAACTACTGTGCCAGAGAGCTGGCTATATATGCTGTCTTTTAAACAGAGAGAACACAGATCCAGTGAATTTAATCAATTGTTTACACATTGGTCTGTTCTCTAAAATAGAAGGAAATTATGGATCTCTGATTGTTATATGAAATCCTGTGATTGGTGTCATCTTGTTTTCAAAGTATGGACAAAGTCTGCCTCAATCATTGGTATTTGTCATAACAGGCTACTTTTTTAGTTTTAATTATAAGCTGGAGCAAAACATGGTCTTCATCCCCCCTCTTTTATTACCTAGCAGGATTCAAATAAGATTTTTTTAAAAAGCATTTAACATAGGCATTTTCTAATGGCATTTTTCTGATGACAATGTCATCCATGCACCCGATCTTTATCAAATTGTTATTTTTGCACAATACATCATTCAACACATTTTGACATTTATTGTGCAATTTCAGGCATGCCATAGATTTATTAAATTATCAACAAGTAAAATATAACATGAACTTTCTCCAGGCTTTTGCTTATACAAATATTTACTACAGTGCAGAACTTTGTTATATTTCTCTAGTCTACTTGATAATCCCCTGATTAGACATATACATGGTTGGTGGAGCCAAAGAAAAATTGAAAACAGTGTGTGTATTTATTTTTAAACCTTATTTTTACAGAAGTATAGATTTTACAGAATTATTTAGTTATCCTGGCCAATTGTATTGATTTCTCAGCTCTTGGAACCGTAACAAATGCATTCAAAGACACAATTAGTGTTAGTGTAGCTGAAAGTCAGTTTTACTGCAGTATTAAAAATCAGGAAGCATCAAGAATGTTGCATACCTTTAACTAATTGGGGCACTTATCCAATGACTTTTAAGTGAAAGCCAGGATTAAAACTTCAAAAGTAATGCAGGTAGAAGTTAATATTCAAAGAAGATGTTATCCTTCCCCATGTCTTTACAATTAGTTTAAAATACTTGGATAAGACAGATACTACACTGGAATACATCAGTGATCAATAGCAATTATTTTATCATTTTAAAATACTCTTGGGCCACTCTAGCCCCAAGATCCATAGGCAGGGAGTAGAGATGCAAAATCCATTTAATTGGCTAATCAGTTAAACATATTGTTTAACCGGTTAACTGATTAAGAGGGGGAAAGAGGGCTGGAGCACCCTCCCCACCACTGGGCTGGGGCACCCCCACCACTGCAGGCAGGGGCTGCACTGGTTGGGCTGGAGCAGCTCCTGCCTGCGGTGCCCCCTCCCACCAGTTAACCTTAATCGGTAAGCCTCACCCATTAAGGTGAGGCTTACTGGTTAACCAGTTAAACTTTCACATCCCTGGCAGGGAGCACCCACCAAGCATGTGTCTCCCCCCTACATGGGGAGGGGGTAGCCGTGGCAGTAGTGTAATGATTCCTCAGGACCTTATGGATGGCACTCCTTGTGGTCCTCTCTCACATTCCATGGAAGGGAGGAGCAGACTGTGATGGAGATGAGAGAATGGAGATCGGTAAAATGCACATATATAACCTATGCTTTGTGGAGCTCTGATCACAAAGGTCATACAAATATTTAGGTGATATTGTCTTTCTGTACATACACCTCCCACCATCCACCTCTCAGGGATTCTCAGGTCAGGTGTCGTCTGTAGAACGCTTATTAATGTGGCTCCCAGAATGCTTCACTGCCATGAGAGACCAGGACTCAAGTGACAGAGGTCTGCAATAACTTTTTGCAGGTCTTACTTTCAAAGTATACTAATGAAGCCATTATGGGGAAGCCATTACGGGGAGGAGGTTCCTTTTTTTCTTTCTTGAAAACCTAGGAAACTCCTTTCAAAAAACAACATTAAAATAACTTTCAGCTTGCAAAGTCATGCTATCAAAAGATAAGAAATACCAATTTGGTTGACCGTAACCAAAATGATAAAGTGAACAAATTTAGTTTTGGTCCACTTTTTTTTTAAAGTTTTCAATTTGATGAAATATTTAACAAAAACAGGTTAGTTTCAAATCAAACAGAATTTTTTAAAATCCTTTAATTCAGCCCCTGAACAAAAAAAAAATCACCATTTTTTCACTCTTTACTCAAGAGAGTGTCTTCATTATGATTTACTCCAGGGCTACTCGACTTTGGAAGCCCCGGGGGCCACAACGATACTCACAGCACATGCCAAGGGCCACAACTTAAGTGTGGTTGCATGTACATGCAAATATATATGCAAATATGGGCAAATAGCTTCTTTCACACTGATCAACATGAATACAAAGCAATTCCCACAATGCTCTGATGCTCCTGGCACCTCCTCCCTGGTGGGTAGAAATGCAGACACCCTGTACCCATCTGTTCCATCCAGCCTGTCTGTTTGCATCTTTCACTGTTCACCCACCTGGGAGACACCTCGCCATTGTGGAGTGTGTTCCCAGTGGAGGCCATGTTCAAAGGATCCCACCTGCAGGCCGCGTGCTGAGCCCCACATAAACCCAAACCGCTCTGCGGGCAGCAAACAAAAGGGCTGGGTGTTCAGTAGCCCTGATTTACTCTTTAATTACAAGATCACAAGATTCCTGAATCGGTGCACAGCACTGAGAGTCAAAACAGCACCAGGAATGCAGGAAGCAAAAAGACAGCCTTTTTGTTAAGCTATCCCTGACTAGGTCACAGACTTCTTAGGAGATGCTGAGCAAGTCATTCAACTCTAGGTTTTCAGATGTGTTCCTGATATTCTAACTACCCAGCTTACAACACCTGCAACCTGATTTTCAGAAATCTTTAGCACTCGCAACTGCAACTGAACACTCTGTTCAATGGGAACAGAGTGTGTGTTCAGTAACAATTATGTCTGAAGCTGGGTACTCAGTTACTTTGACAACCAAAATTAGAGGGCATGTCTGCAAAAAATTGGCCACTGTGCAGTGCTGCACACTGGATAAGGATAAAAAAATATTAAATGACTGGCTGCTTTGTTCACAGAAAGAGACAGAGGATCTTGTGATCTTCTAATTAAATACTATATGCATATGCACAAGGTAAAAGAAATAAAGTTGCACAGGCAACGTCAATGCTGATATTTCCTAACTTCTGAGTTATTTGTTTAGCAACCTTAAAGTTCTTTTAAGAAAATTCCTTTGTATCAAATATTAATATGCACAGCAAAAAAAGTCATTTTCCATTTAGCATTACAATATTTGTCTTAATTTATCAATAGGAATACATTGCAGTTTTTTGCAGAAATTTTTGTGTGTGTAGTAGATTGAATAAGGCAATCTGAAAATGGGAATAGCAATTGACAGAACTCACAGCATTATCATTATCAGTATTATCTTGCTCTGGATTGCAGAAAAGCAAGCAAGTACTATATATCAAATTCAACAATAACATTTTATCTAAAAAATATGAACAACTGCTTGATTACAGTCACCAAGGTAATTCTTAACATACGGATAGCTGGTTCTGAAATACACTATTGCACTTTGATTCTTTGAACAAAAATATCCAGTCTTTCCCTGAATGCTTTCTTTTCAAGAATAAGCAGACCTTGTTCATTAAAACCAGATGATACTGTTTCCATGCATCATTTCAGTTATCAGTATCTTGTTTGAAAGATCCAAAACATTTTAATAAAAACTTAACTGTGATCAGGTCAGGTTAGGAAGAATTGACATAGAAAGTTCTATAGCTTTTCTTAACAAGAAAAAAAGAAAAGTCAAGATCATTCGAACTATGTCTCTCCTTCCCTACCATTTACTTTTTAAAAGCAGGTTAAAATTATTTGTTCATTCTAGAACAAAAAACAACCACACCCAGAAAATCACTTCTTGTTGGAGTTTCTTAAAATTTAGGTGAAGTATGAAACCAACCTCCCTGTTTCAGTTTTTGAGAAACGTTCCTTCTGTGGAATGGCACAAAGTGTGGGGCGGGGAGGCAATACTACATGATCACATAGAGCCAGAATAGCTGGATTCTACACAAAGAGCTCTTAGCCCCTGCAGATGTAGTGAGCACGTTGGGATGGGAGGATGTCATAGCTAAAGTGCTTTGGGCTACGTCTAGACTACAGAGTTTTTCCGGGATACCAAAGGTATCCTGGAAACACTCTGCCGTGTCCAAGGAACGCGTCTGCTTTTCCGAAAAAAAATTCAGAAAAGCAGACGCTTTTTTTCTGCATCCCTATAAACCTCATTTTACGAGGAAGAAGGGATGTTCTGAAAGAGGTTTTTTTTTCTGACATTTGGCCCCATGTAGATGGGTCAAATGTTGGAAAAGCCTCTTTTGGAAGAAAAGCAGAAAAAGATATGCAAATTGCGGTTCACAACTTGCGTGTATCTTTTTCCAACTTTTCTTTGTAGTGTGGACACAGCCTTGCACTTTGACACTTCTAGCTTAATAAGAGCACCCTTAGAGCACCATTCCAACCTGTGCATTATATAGTGACTCCAAAATAGTCCATATACAAAACTGTCTCTTGACTGTGCTCAAGTTGAGAGAAGGGAGGGAAGGGTGAAACATGGCCTATTTTCCATCTTGAAGTACGCTCTTGTTTCTATCCAAAAGGTCAGATTATGCTCCCATTCACATCAGTATCAACTAAGGCAATAGCTGTATAGAAGTTGCTCTGGGTCTAAACCTGACATGAAAGACTCAGGCCCTGTGCATTCATATTAGGAATGTTAAATTTAGATTAATTGGCTGAGTGAATAATCGATGCAATTTGCATTGACTATTCGATTAGTCGATAAGGGCGCCTCCACCTTTGAAGTGTAGAAACAGCCCCAGGAATGTTGCTACATTTCAAGGGCGAAAGCACTGCGGGGAGCACAGGGCCAGTGGGGGACTCAAGCAGTCCCCTGCTGGCCCCGTGGAGTCCCCAGCTAACCCAAGGCTCCATGCAAAGCCGCATGCAACCCAGGGTCAGCTGTCCCAGGATGCACGCAGTGTTTCAAAGCAGCAGCACTGCGTGGAGCCCAGGGTCTGGCCCCAGGCTCTACGTGGCACTGCTGCTTTGAAGCACCCCCCCTTTTCTTGCCCCCCCTTTCTGCCTCTCTGATCGAGGCCGCACAGGTGGGGGGGGAAGCGACTAGTTGACTAGTGTGTCGACTATCCGATAAGCATTTGCTTATCGGATAGTCGACTAGTTGTTCACACCCCTAAATCATATAATACAAGAATTTCAAGTATAGGGCAGACAAGACACTGGTTTTACCGATTAATTTAGAAATTTCACACCACTATTTTCTCCTACTATATCAGCTCAGCCATTTCTATTGTAAAGTCAGTACATGAATGAAGGTTTCTGTTGTTGAATTTTGCAATGTGAAAAGGTAATAGTTTAAACATGAACTGTATTTTGGTAGCTCCAACAGTCCTGTATGTTATATCAGGAGAAAATTAATTCCATAGTTTCTGATTAATTTACAAAGTGAGTTTATGATAATGGTAAGGTATACAAGGAGAAACTTGACCTCAATTATCCTGAGAGGCAGCACAACTCAGAGACTAAAGTATTCACAAAATCAGGTTGCTGGCTGGGGAAAGCATGTCCCTTCTTCTGATCTTCCCTGTAGTAATGTGAAATCAGTCTTGTCTTAGACTTAGAGCTGTTGATGTAGATTTTCCCTACTTGGGCTACCAACAAGATCTTGGCCGAGCTAAATACATGTAGGGGGTGGGACATTCAAAAGTGATGAGCATTAGCTTTATTCTGCTCCTGAAGAAGTCAACGGCTGACTGTAGTGGGAATTAGGCCAATGCTGAGGGCTTTTGAAAAATCCCATCCAGAGTCTATTATTAAAATCCACTACCATACTAAAAGGCAGCCAGAGCTGAACCTATCTTTAAAAAAATCCTGGAAGAAATTCAGGGAACTACAGACCAATGAGCTTTACAGTAGCATCAAGTAAAATTGGAACAATTATTAAAAATTGTTATTTAAAAAGCCTACATGAGTAAGAGAGGCCACGAGGAAACCAGCATGGCTTTTGTAAAGGGAAACTGTCTCATCAAATTATTAGAATTTTGTGAAGATGTCAACAGAAAAATGGTCAAAGCAGAGCAGACTTATAATTTATTTGGACTTTTGAAAAGCCTTTGATATATACTTTCACCAGAGACTTTTAAGGAAACGTAAGTATTAGTTTTAGGTGGAAGTTAAAGTTCTATCCTGGATTAGAAACTGAGTGAGAGAAGGAATAAAGCAAAGAGCAGACCCAAAGAGCCCCTTTCATTCTTGAAGGAAGTTTATAATGGGTTTCCTTGAGGCTCTGCCCTAGGAATGGTGGTGTTTAATGATTTGGAAAAGAGACATGAATAGTCAGTGGCAAAATGTACAGATGACACTAATTTATTTAAGTCAGATAAGACTAGAGTGGCATGTGTGGAACTCCAGAGGGATGCAAAAAAGATTTGGGCAACAGCATGGTAGATATAGTTCAATCCAGATAAGTGCAAAACAATGCATATTGGGCTAGATGTCCAACTGCCGCACAAAATCTGCTATACGGACCCTTTGGAGGGCAAGAAAAATCTGTGAGGTTGCTCTTCTTAGAAGCAGCAGCAGGCTTACTCCCAAACCTGCAGATACCTGTAGAACTACATGGATTTTAGATCTATTTAAACCTCAAGGACCATCTTTATGGAAACCTAGTGATTCCAGATTACCTGTTATTCTCCCTGGAACAACCATACAGGACTCTCCTTACTCCTGGAAACCCTTTTGTCCCCACCTTCTTCCTTAGGGTACTGGGGAAGGGGTAATAGCGTTTTCAAGGCTTGCTTAACCACTAGGCCAAATAGGACTTGTGCCTAGTCCCACTAGCTCTGGGGTATGTTGTGTTAATTTAGCTATAATACATGGGCTTAAGGTGTAAACATAGCCTAGTCATGGACCAGCAATAAACAGTATGTAATAACATCTGGGGTTTGGCATATACAGACCTTAGTCTGCATAGTACTATGGCAAACACACCATTAAAAATAATTTCAACGTTTCATTAAATATACTGAAAAGGACAAACAAAACATTTGAAATGTAAATTGTTAAGTAAGGGTTTCATTTTAACAATATCAGTATTGTTCCCTTTAGCTAAAGAGAGCTTTTAAAACAGGGGTGGGGAACCTTTTTGGGTTGGAGGCTACTGACCCACAGAAAAAAATTAGTCAGGGGCCACACACAAGTAAGAAGCAAAGAAAACCCCCTTATTAACATGGCCCCTGACAGGGGGTATGTCTACACTACAGAGTTACGTCCACAAAACCTGAGTTACGTCCACACAGCAATCACATTCTTCCGAAAGTAAATTGAAACAGCAGAGGGGTTTTTCTGACATTGGTAATCCTCTTTCTACGAGGAAGAAGACTTTTTCCAAAAGATCTCTTTCGGAAAAAGGCGTGTGTGGCTAGGGAAGAGGGAGTTCTTTTGAAAGAAGAGGAAAGAGGAAAAAGCACAGGTGCCCTGGTGGCCACTCCGTCCATAGTAATCATAGCTTACATGCGAGATAGCGTCCATTCAGTGTGGACACTATCTTTCGAAAAAGCAGATCGCTTTTTTGATGCGCTTTTTGTGTGTAGACACTCTCTTTCGGAAGAAGTTTTTTCAGAAGATCTCCTCTGAAAAAAGGTTCTTCCAAAAGAAGCCTGTAGTCTAGACGTAGCCTGGGAAGGAAAAGAGACACTCCCCACATTCCTCTCACACACCAGAGCCTAGGAGTGCCCAGCCTAGTGGATTTTATGTGCTTCAGCTCCGCGGTGGGGCAGCAGAGGGGGGTGGGGCACCAGAACAGGCACTCCAATGCTGGAGGGGGCCCTGAGCCTCAGGGGCCAGATCCAACAAGCCAGGGACTGCATCCGGATCCTGGGCCTGAGGTTCCCTGTTTTAGAAAGAAACATTCCCCCCAACCAGTGTTTGATAGTCTCTTAGGTGATATCAAATATGGTAATAATTGTCTTTTTTTGGGAAAAGAGAAGAGCTGGCGCTGTTATTGTTAAAGACTAGTCCTGTTTCATCCCCTGCAGGTGTTTGAGCTTCAGCAGGAGCCAGTAGAGGCTGTACAGTACAGATTTCTTTATGGGTTTTATGGTTTCCTATAATAAAAATGGATTCCTAAAGCTTATTCCTTTATAAACCACGATTCTCCTTTCATTAGGAAGTATTCTGCTTTGCTTTTTTTGTCGTATTCTTCAGAAATATATAAGGGAACACACACAAAAAAACCCCTTAATTTTCTGTGTGTGATATATGTAGAAATATTCACAGTGTAGAACTATGGGGATGACACCGCTTTGGAGAATGCTAATGGTAAGTTGGATATGTGAAACAATCCCCTTCCCTTTATAGACCTCAGCCATAATCCTGTTTTAAATAGCTTGGCCTTATCTCAGTCCCTGGTGGACATTTGCACACATCTTAATATAGCAACAGAATTTGGCCATCTTGTTTCAAAGAAGCCTCTGAGTTGAATCCTAACCTAACTCCCTTTCAGTTCAATAGGATCAGGATTTTCTCCCCAGGGCTAGAATAATAAGTTGAAGAGCCACAGGAGAAAGACTGATAAAAATTGGCCTAGTAGTGCGTGGAAACCTAAATAGGTATATGACAGGTGTGCTAGTTCTTTAAATTAACAAACACCTGTTTCACATAGGGTATGTCTAGACTACAGGCTTTTGTCGACAAAGCTTCTGTCGACAAAGAGCGTCTAGACTACATCCAGTTCTGTTGACAAAGCAAGCTGCTTTGTCGACATGACAGTGTAGATGCAAAGGACAGTGTTGATGCAATAATGCCTTCTGTCGACAGAACTTTGTCGACAGAAGGCGTTATTCCTTGTAGAATGAGATTTACAGCCGTCGACAAAACTGCTGAGTTCTGTCGACGTTATGTCAACAGAACTCAGCGGCAGTGTAGACGCAGGTATAGTTTTGTCGACAAAAGTCCACTTTTGTCGACAAAACCCTGTAGTCTAGACACACCCATAGTAAGTTTTAAAATAACAAGTAACAGCCTCTCGTGTGTTTATAGGTATCTGGACAACTCACTACATTAGTTGAAGTTTTTATTTTGGATTGGCTTCTTATGTTTAAAACAAAGTCATTCTGACTTAGGTTGATCTCAGAACGGACTGTGTAATAGCGCATCTTTTCCCTGAGAAAGAGAAGTAACCTCCTCAAAATGGTTGTCCACTTTTGTAAAGGCTCACTACTCTAGAAGTAGATATAGAGTGAAGCCTATTTCAGTACAAATGAATACCTGGAAAGCAATAAATTGTTAACAGAATAAGAATGGGCTTTGAGAACTGTCAGTATAGGTCTAACTTTGCTCACATTGAAGTTGATCCTAAACACTGCCAGTGCCAACAAAAGATAAAATTAACTATTTTAATATAAAACTAGAAACTATTAAACATTATAGAACAATAATTCTCTGGCTATTGCACATGGGCTGATGGTGTTTGACATTGCATTGGCTGGTGGCTCATGGAGCCATGGCAGTCATATACTCTTACTCTCATTATTTTAATCTGCCATTTTATATAGCAAAACACAGACGTTTCCTGCATATTTGAAAAAGGGGAGGTGAACTGCAGATGTGAGGGAAAGTAGTCCACGTGATTGCAAATGTGAGAAGTGGAACATATGACCGTCTCTATATAAAAATGTGAGCCACGCTTTGAAAAAAATTGTGAACCCTGTGTTAAGATAATGTATTTATACTAAATGGATGCACTTTAAAGCAGCTAAATCACAATATAATTCAGATGACAGCACAGTTCTATATGCAGAATATCTGTTAAAAACAGATCAGTGTAAAGAGAAAATTTGTTTTCTACTGTTCTATTATTTTGCAGTACAATGGCTACTACATTATCTGTGGAAAAGGTCCTGATTTGAAGGTGGAGTGATTGTTTTGTTTTTTTCCCCCCATGGTCAGAGAACAAGAATTAAGGCCTGTTGAACAATAAGTTTATCAGTTTCTTATCTTAGACCTGAGTGCATTCAATTGCTGGGTTAACATGAGCTGAAAGATATTTTGAATTATTTTACACTGGTTAGCCAAACTGTTTTTACCAAGAAACCAAAATAAACAAATAATTCCACTCCCAGTACATCCCTCCATCAAGAAAGAGTGAGGTGGAAAGAGGCAATAGTTATCCTAACTGATGCTAATAGAAGTGTTGCCTATGTGAAGATGGTAAAATCTGAATTTGTCCAATCTTTTCTTTGAGCACTTTCAGAATTTTCCATTCCTTTAACGTGAAAGTGCTAACAGGCTTAACTTCTAGAGGAGAAAATAAGTAACTAAGGCCATGTCTCCACTTGCTGTGCCAGAGATCGATCTTCTGGCATTCAATTTAGTGAAGCTAGTTAAGACCTGTTAAATCAAATGCTGAGGTCAGCTCTGGTTGGTTCTCAAGGGAAGCCAATGAGAATGTCTTCTCCCATTGGTCCACATCCATGAAGACAGCTCCAAGTTTGGCTTAAGGTAAGCCAACTTCAGTGATGTATTTTGCATAGCGGGAGTTGCATACCTTAACCTGATCTTCCAAGTGTAGTGTAGACCTGGCCTGGTACATATGTTTTCCCTGGGACAAAGAGTGTCTCCATAGCCAGGTTGGTATTCATGTTTCTTAGTTGATTATAGACACAGAAGTGTCATCAGTCACTCTCCTGAACTACAGCTAGAAGGAGTAGTGGTCAATATTCATAAGTGTGTGAATAATATTTCTTCTTTCATTATGGTAAATTCCCATTTTTTCAGTGGCCTTCATGCTTAGGAGTGACTTCCTGAGGGATTCAAAGAGGGATCCCTAAAATACAAGTCCATCTGACTTGCAATACTATCAGGGTGTGGCTGGTATGACTTGGAAACCTCCACCTGTCATATTAACTCAGATGACTGGTTTATAACTGAAGACACAGTTGTCTAAATGAAAGAGAATCTGATATTGTAAGGGCCACCTCACTGGTGAAAAGGGCAGCTGAATTCAAACCAACACTCTCCTTACAACCTTCTCCAGAGTGCCAAGTAAGGCTTCAGATTCCTGTCTACACCAGCAGCATTTTTTTCAGGACTTCCCTTTTCCTAAAGCAGCTTCACCTACAGATTCATGGGGCACGTTGATCTGTAGTTTATATTTTTCTGGCACATATGCCTGGATAATTGACTCTGTGTCTGAAGTGTATTTCTTAACTTCTACTGTTACTACTACTCTGCTTTTTTACACTTTGTAACTGCTATTACAGTTTCAGCAGAGCTACCATGCAGATAGACTACAAGGAAAGAGATCACAAAATTTCATGTTGGCCATAGGTAGTACCTATGGAACATTAAAACATGAATAATTATGGAGCAGAGAGGAAGCTGACAATTATGTAGCTCTTTATAGTTCTAAGGCATTTTCTAAAATATATCTGGATGTCAGTACTGACAGCTGTCACACCAGGTGAATAAAAACATCAGAATTTACACAAGTAAGTTAAATTCTGATTTTAGGACTGATCGATTACACCTAGAATGATGGGATGCTCAAGATTCAAGTGGTATACTGTAGTTCTCTTGATAATTTTTTTAAATTTCTTAAGTGGTCCACTTCTACATAATGCCATTACTGGCAGCACATGTGCCCAAATCATGAACAAAAATATGATTCTCTTAGACATGGGCCAGGAATTAAAAAAAAACTTGATGCACATAAGTACCAACAAAATGCAAATGAGTGATTGAATAACTTAGCCAGAGAGCTGCTTCTGTTGGTATTGAAGTCAATATTCGAGCGTCAATGAGAATAGTACTTGGGCTTTACTTACTATAGTACCTAACAACATTTGGGTTGGATGTGCAGTAATCGGCAGAAATTACCTGGAAAATGATTAATTCAATAGGCTTTCATTTTGAAACAAGTGATATTGAATAGTAACTTATGACTCCATCAATATTGTGGTTGAATGCAGTGAAGTTTGTGGACAGTACTTGTTTAGTAATATAAAATGGACAGCAAATCAGAAGAGGGAAATGTTCTGCAAATGCAAAGACACATAAGTGAGTACACCCAAAAGGTGGTGGGGCTGGGTATAGCAAAAGAAAGTAAAACCCAGTGCAACTAAAGAAAGGAGGGTCTTGTATAGCTAAGAAAGAATAGGTCAAATACCAAAAAGAACCTAGAGAACAATAGAGGATATATAAACAACAATTAGAAGTGGCTATGGATAATATTTGAACTTCCTGTATATACATTGGCTAGGCCATTGTTATATTTACTCAGTAAGTTAGGATTCAAGTAAGTAAAGGCATATTTAGTGACTAAAAAGGTAAGAAACCAGGATCTCCTGATGTCTGATCCCAGTTTTGTCACTGACTTGATGAGTGACCCAAGGACAGATATTTAAACTCAATTTACTAATCTTTGAAATGGGGATAAAAATTATCTACAGTATCTCTTAGAGGAAATTTGACGATGGGCCAATTTTTGCACAGTAATTTGTGGATGTGACTATTGGAAGTGTATAATCACAGAAATACATAATTATTTTATTAACCAGTTTATAGAACTAAGGGGAAAAAATCATAATTTCCAACTTTTTTTAACAAAATGTAGCCAATTTTTCAACCAGCTTTATATAGTACCCTTTAGTTACAACAAGTAGTGCTTAGACTGGTATACCTATCATTTATTACCAAAAAAGATCTCTGTAGTGGGGTGGAGTGGCTACCCACTGACCCAGAGGGGGAGGAACTCCCACACGAGCCCTTTTGGGCTGAGGCTGGCCCCACCCCCTCACCTGACTGGAAGTCAGGAGGCGGGGCCAGGACTATAAAAGGCCTGCCCCGGACGTCAGGTAAGGGCCCAGCCAGCAGAAGAGACGGACATCTGTCCGATGCTCCCGTGCCTGCCAGAGGCTGTGTACTGGCCTGAACCCCCGCATCTACCAGAGGCTGGGAACTGGCCTGGACCCTCACGCCTGCTGGGAACTGAAGAGTGGCCAGGATCAGTGGACCTGCCAGTGCTAGGAGACCCCAACCACCCAGCGAACCTGTTGGAGACCCAAGTACCCACAGAGGGGGAGATGGAAGTGGCCCAGGGAGCGCTGGCACCAGCATAGCAGGGCCATATCAGTGGTCAATGTATAGTGGTGCGGATCCCCGCTGACCCAGTAGCAGACTGCTCTGCTGCTGTTAGGGCCCTGGGCTGGGATGCAGTGGAGTGGGCGGGCCTGTGTCTTCCCCTGCCACCCACCTACTGGGTGACAGTCCCTCCCTGTCTGCCACCACAGGTGAGTTGCCTGAACCCCTCCTGAACAAGGAGATAAACTATTTGTTAGCGCTTACCTACATAAGACTGTGTTTGTTTGCTGCCCCCCTGAAATAAGGTCTAGGCTAATGAACTACTGTTATAACTGTTTGTTTGCCTGCTGCCCTGAACTAGGAGTGGGCCTTAAACTGTTTATGTTTGTTTGCCGCCCCACCCTGAGCTAGGGCTGGGCCTTAAGGCTGTGTTTGTTTGCCGCCCTGCCCTGAACTCAGGTTTGGGCCACAATATTGAACTGAACTGACTATTGGCCTGAGGCCCAGGACAAAAAGGGGCTCCAGGGACATCGGCGGAGTGGCCGCTCACTGACCCGGAGGGGGAGGAACCCCTCTACGAATCCCCTAACGGGCTACAATGTCCAATTTGATGTTATAATTACTTCATTTCCTTACATATACTTCTCTAACAATAGCTTTCTATTGATTATGGATATTTTACTGTAGGTAAATGTGTGGAGAGATGGCCCTGAAATAGAAACTCAAAGCCAATACCTCAAAAATTGGGGAAAGTTTGGATTAGTTTCAGCCATACTCATTCGGTCCATCTTCTAAAACATCGGGCATTTTAATCTTGATTGTCAGAGGGGCTCTTTTTAGTCTGTGCACTAAAATAAATGCATTGTCTGCTTTCTTCTTATTGAAATATTAGAAATAAGGTTGAAATCCCAGCCTGGCCTATGTCAATGGGAATTATGCCATTGACTTCAATGGGTCTAGGATTTTAGCCCAATCTTGTTCGCCTTCTTGATGCAAATCACCTGTCTGATGTGAATTAGGTAGTCACATGAGTGAAGTGTGCAAATCTTGGCCCTAACTTTGGAAATTGCATCATAGGATCTGTAATAGCTTTGGGATGAGTATGTCTTTAAAATGTCTGTATAAATGTAATAAGGTATATAATTACAAATACTTTTTAGTCTTGGCCGTATTGTTTGAATTTGAATACATATGGCTCATAAAGGCATCAAGTTCTTTCAAAGTAAGCCAAAGCAACTGTTTCATTAACTTGTATGTTATAATATTAAGTGAACTATGTTTCACTTTCATGAGTAGTAAGTTTATAACAATATCTCAGAGCAATAATAAACATGAATGGAAAGTGCTTTCTCTCTGTGTTATAGTAACATAACCTTTAACAGAATGTTGGATGTTGTATGAAGGCCCCTTAAAGTCAAAAGGAATGCAATGTGTACTCTACAACCAAAGATGCAATGCTTAGCAAATGCTTTGCAAAAGGCAAATTTTTCATACCAAGTGGCCACAAGAGAGTGACTACAAAAATGATGAATCATCTGTCGAAGAAATCTCTGCTTCTTTTAGAATAATTTATGTCAACAAGTAGGACAATGCACTGATCCAGCCACTCTAATTCAGACCATTCATTTATTGTAATACTTCAAGTTTTGGAAGGCTACATGTAAAATGCTGATTAAAAGCATCTCTCCAGAAGAGAATCGACAATCTTCATGGGAGTCATGCAATTCTTTAGGGAACATTAGATACATATGCTTGAGTGGGTATTATAGGATGTATATATGTTTGCAATTGGCTAGAAAAAATGATAGGTTGGGATTTAACAGTAAAATCTTCTAGCACCACAAAAATATTAAATAATAAAAAGGTACCCATGAAATGACAAACCTAATATAGCAGCTCTCCACCATTCATTTCCTGGGGCCCTGCAAAAGGGGTTATGGCTGGAGTACCATTGCATTCTGGCTACTCCCAGCTGCTAGAATGGCCCCTGGGGGCCCCAGACAGTAAGGCTCAGCTTCACAATTAAAACCTATCTTAAGTGATTACTATAAAGACTAACAAAAACCCCTGCTTGATGGAGCTGATTTTCTAATAAAAGAGGAGTTTTGTGACTCCTCTCACTCCCTCTCAAAGGCTATGTCTACGCTACCAGGTTATTTTGAAATAAATTATTTTGAAATAAGTTATTTTGAAATAATAATTCCCAAAATAACTATTTCAAAATAAGCTTATTCCTCTTCACAAGCAGGAGTTATTTCTTCGAAATAAAAAGCCCATTATTTCAAAATAACAGGCTTGGTAATGTGGATGCTCGCCTTGTTATTTTGAAGTAACTCCCCAATGTAGACATGCTCTGCAGGACCTCTGAAGATTCCTGAAGTACATGTACCCCTGGGTGAGAACTGCTGTATTAAGGGACCACTCCTTTAAGGGACTGTGTCTGACTTCTATTGAAGTCAGTGGTTTTTAAAGATGCTTAACATCTTGACAAATTGGCAGATCCCATACAGTTTCTTCAAAAATGCAGCAATGTTCTTATTTTCATTATAATTTAAAAGGTTTCCTATATCAGAACAAGTATCTCTCATTTCATTGTCTTTTAAGTGATAAGTTAAATGAAAGTCAGTATGCTAATTTCTTATTAAAATTTTTCTGCAAGTGTGCTGCTTCAGACTAAAGCCTGCATTGTTAATGGACATGTGCCTTTGTATTATAAAACTCTACTTTTAGTTACACTAACATTTTTACAACTGTCTTATATGGTCTGCTACTGTCTTTCTTTACACTCACAGAGCACAAGGAACACAAAGGCTACATCTACATTGCCCTCACTTGCGCGCAAAAAAATATACAAATGAGGCAAAGCGTGGAATATCGCTGCGCCTTATTAGCATAATTAATGAGGCTCTGTTTTTGCTCAAGAGGCTTTAGACGGCTCCTTTTTGCACAACCCCCCCTCTTGCGCAAGAGCCGTTCTTCCTGAAAAAAAGCAGAAGAACAACTCTTGTGCAAGAGGGGGGTTTTGTGCAAAAAGGAGCCGTCTAAAGCCTCTTGAGCAAAAACAGAGCCTCATTAATTATACTAATAATGTAGATGGATCCTTTTTGCGCAAAAGCCTTTTTGCGCAATAGTCCATGCTTCGCCTCATTTGCATATTTGTTGCGCAAGAGAAGGCAGTGTAGACGTAGCCACCAGGTATAACTATTAACAGATTTATTATTATTAATTATAATTATATTATATTATATTACATTATATTTATCCAGTGCAATAAAGGCCTGTTTCTGACAATATTAGAATCCTGCATGATATGCACTAGGGATGTCAAATATTGGTTAATTGAATAGTCGAGTAATCTCATGAATTCTTTCAGTTAGTCGACTATTCTATAGTCCCCAGGGGTGGGGCTGGCAGCCAGTGTACTCTGGCTTCATGCCTGGGGAGTACCCTGCCACTCTGCGCTGCTGCCTCTGTATCAGAGCCTCGTATCAGAGGCAGCAGTGCAGAGTGCCAGGTGGGAGTTGGTCTGTGAGGGCAGCCAGTTTAAAACCCAGCTCCCCTCGTGGACCAGCTGTCTGTCGCTCTGTGCTGTTGCTTCTGATAAAGAGGCAGCAGCGCAGGGTGGCAGCAGCCCCTGTCTAGGGGTGATCTGAGCTCCTGGACCCGGCAGAAGCCAGAACTGAGCCAGGCTGCCTGCTCACCTAGTTCCTAATACACTTTAAATGCAGAGCCACAGTGGGGGTAGGTCCCAGACCTGGCACAAGCCAGGATTAAGCTAGGCAGCTGGGCAGCCTGATAAAAAATTTACTGACATGGGAGGAAAGAGAGAAATGTGTGTAGTCCATAGCATTAAGCTATAAGCTTTTGCTTATCGGTTAATCGGTTAATCAACTACACTATTACATCCCTAGTATGCACATCAGTAAAAACCTCAATAGAGTTAATGCAAATGTGGAAAGTAATAACCTGAGCAGGCAAAAAAGAGATCCATCACATTAGGTATCGTCTTAAGAGGAAAGGAGGAAGACAAAGACTGCAGTTCTGTTTATAAGAACATTATTTGAGTAAGATTAGAGCCTCTGCTAAATAGCTTTCAGTATTTTGGTTATCCTATAGGAAACCATTAATGATGAAGGATGGGAAATTATAGTGAGCTCCTTAAGTTTGGTTTGAAATAGTTCAAATTTGTTTATTGCTAGGGCACACTGCATGGCTTATGTATTTGGCCATGTGACTGGAGAGTGTTGAGCCTTCAACGAGGTGCAGATTTTTATGGCTTGGATTAGGGTTAGTGGCAGCTCAGTTAGGGAAAGTTCTGTTCTGTGGTTGGGCTTCTTTTGGATGCTGAAAATTATTTAGTTTTCTCCTGTTGAGCAAGGGCTGTAATCTTGTCAAAGGTGCCTAATATCTGGGACCCTGTACCTTTAGCAATCAGCAACAAATAAAAAGAAACCATAGAATTCAACTCATAAACAAAATTTATTTCAGCAGATGATTTTACAATTACAAGTAAGCGAATTCTAGAAAATCCTCATTCATTCTCTGATCAGATACAAGCAGGGGAAAAAGGGCTAGTTTCGTTTAATACATTATTCATTCAGAAGTTTTCTAGCTCTAGCAATTACACACACTATTTAATATGTCCATCACTAGCTGGAGTATTGAGAATGCTACTTTGTGACTTTTGGTTCAATAAAGCTAAGTCAGGTGAGAGTAGCAGATGCTGTGGGGTGATGGGTTGTAAACACAAATCATGGAGCCATAAGTAGATTGTCTTCTAAAACATTTGTGCATTAAAGGTTAGTCTTTGTGGTTGCCCTTAGGTATTCCTAAGTACAACTCTTAAATGAACCACTACTCCTGAATGGTAGTAGAAGTTAGTGCAAATATGCATCATATGCCTTCACTAGATAACAGTATTTAAGCTCCAATGGCCTAGACACAACCACCCTCCCTGTGCCTTAGTGACACCCATTTTTCCTTGTACTCATCAGTGTGTTCGCTGCAGGTTTTGAGTTTTGTTCATGACTACTGAGCACACTGAGTTCCTCCATACTACACAGTAGCTACACTGCACAGAAGCTCAGCACACTTTGGCTAGCTATACTTTTTGAAGCAGTTTGTGCGCCAGCCCAGATAATCAAGCTCTGAATGCAGCAACAGCATAAAAAGAAAAGCACAAATATGCATAGCAAGTTGGATAGGCATCTGTAAACAGTGTGTGCTTTGTAAAGTTTATGCAGAAATTAGATTCAGTCATTGTTTGCAATCATACAGTTGGTCACTTTTCTAAGCTGTGCATTTAGCCATCAATACCCAGACAACCAAATCCTCAGGTGGTATAAAATGATGTAGCATAACAGAAGTCAATGGAGTTATACTGATTTACACAAATAGTAATACATTCTGATGAAATATCTTCCACCCTAATCTGTTTTGAGCATGTGCTGGATAACATACAGGAGGAACAGTCCAAAGAGAAAGGGAGAACCAAAACTTTGGATTTTAGTTCAGCTCAGAGACAAAATTCACCAACATTTCACAAAAGGCCTTTGTACATAAATAAAATGAAAAAGTATTTTCATAGATTGCTTGTCCAAGAGTCACTGAAAGTTGTGGTAAGATGCTCTAGGAAGCGTACCTCCTATCAGTGAACTATGTCATGCATGCTGCTTTAAGAGGATGAAAACATATGTCAATTTGAAGTGTGGCAGAAGGCTACTTCTAGCTGAAAATAAAATAATTAGAAACTCTTCTTTATTTTAATGCCACTAAATATTCTATTTTTAGTGCTATGCAAAATTGTTTCCCGCCCACAAAAGCCCTAATTGTCTTTTGGAATTTGATAAGGTAGTGGAGCTAAGCCACTTCATGTTGGGAAATACTGCTCTGGTAGGCACCTCAAGCTGTCAACTTATAAAAAGAAATGTTTCAAGTTTATTTTCGGTCCACATATCAGGGGTGGTCTTCTTTTGTAGCTTAAAATTTGCACAGTGCAGCAGCTAAACAGAAAGAAATGACTACTGCACTTTCTACTGTACATCTTGCCCTAATTACTACAAATTCATATTTATTTACAAAAATTAGAACTTAGGAAGATAAACCTCACCATTTAAAAAATGGAGTATTGAGATGAGACTTAACCAGCCCATTGTGCAAGAGTCAATGAAGGCCAGTCATGCTGTGAGCTTGGCAGTTTGCATAGGCATTTGTCTATGTAGGGAAACACTGCAAAATAATCTAAGGTATATATTTAAAGCATATTAGCTATTCTGCACTCACTCCCTGTGTGGACACTCTTGTTGTGTACCAGGGAAATATCTCCTCTGCAAATAAATTGTGTTCTTAGTTCAGGTTAGCTAACCCCATGTTAGCTAAAACAGCAATAAAAACAAGGTCAGTCTACTTTTAACTCAGGTTAGCTGCTCAAGATAAAGTCTATACAGAACCTGAGTTGAACTAGAGCTGCTAATCTGAGTTAAAAGAAGAGTTGCCATGTCTTCCTTGCTATTTTAAACCAATTTACCTAGTGTTGGTTAGTTAACCTGAATCAAGAACTCTTCCTCTCTTTTGCAGTGCAGACATATCCCAAGAGTGCTTTTTTTCCAGTTTAATTTAATTCCTCATTAAGGCCATGTTTACATTAGGAAACTATTTTAAAATAACTAAATTTGACTTAACTCCCAATTTTACAAAATTGATACAGTATGTTCCCACTACAGGGAAGCCTCGAAATTAGTCCGAGGCAGGCTCCATTAATGTGGATGCACTACCTTGACTTAGAGCCCCAGGAAGCACTGGGGAGTAATTAGTTCAAATTACTCTGGGGAGTAATTATTTCAAAATAGTGGCAGCAAAGCATCCACACTAATGCTATTTCAAAATAACTATTTTGAAATTAGCGTTATTCCCCGAGAAAAGGAGGAGTACAGATTTTGAAGCAAGCAGCTCCTTATTTCAAAATAATGGGCTGGTAGTGTAGACACTCCACTTACAAATTCGACCTACAGGGGCTTATTTCAAAATAAAGCCCTAGTGTAGACCAGGGCTAAAAGTAAACTAGGGTGGAATATCCATTGAAGAATAAATATTCTTGTCTATTTCCCTATCAAGATAAACCCTAAACTACCTCCAAATGGTAAAGCACTACCTCTGCTTCCAAAATGTGTAATTGTAGGGCTATATTAATACCACCAGACAGTACTGACTAACTGGTACTATAATCTTATTGCCAACAGTTCCAGCTTCCCAACCTGAACATTTAGGAGTTGCATCAACCCTCACTTCTAGGTTTAGACTGTTTACAGGTGAAGTAAGTAGGACAACCATTAACTTGCAATGGTAAAATTAGTTTTTGAACTTTAAATTTCACCTCTTTCACAACTTGGTACAAACCCCATTGAAATGCACTGAAGTCCTTCCAGCAAAGTGCTATGGTATGCCACGTTATCTGTAGGGCTGTTAAATTGTCTTTCAAATAAATCCACAAGCTAAAGATGTTCCATGAACCAATTATAAATTACAAAATCCAATAGAAGTATGTTTATGCTGTTGCATTTATAATAAAGTTTCACAGACAGTTATAGGGAAACACTTTTGGAAACTGACTAACTATTTTGGATAAAACAAAACATTCTGAACTTCACTCAAAAATTTCCAAGAGTGCATGGATGGAGATCTTTAAAAATCTGGATAATTATTTATAATAATGAGATTTAATAATGAGATAGTTTGGTTAATGGAAACAAACAAAAATTTACACTTCTTCACATTTTCTCATTTCAAATGGAAGTGAAAATATCAAATAACTTTAAGAGACGTTATTCCCATGATATTTCTGACAGATCTGAAACCAGGAAGTACTGAAATTCTCATGAGAAAACTTGTTACAAGATTCCCATACCAAAGAGGTTAGGAGAAGTTCAGATAAGTGCCCAAATTCTTGGATGTTTATCTCTATCCCTCAGAGGTTTATTCAAATCTACAAGAATAAGTAAAACCTTTCTGGTTCCTCACTGAGTATTTAAATCTTATGTCACTTTGCTCCACAGTATCAGATCACTTCTCTCCATAGCAATCAAATAAGTAACTGGTTCCAGAAGTCGTGTACAACCAGAATGATAATTCTGCTTTCCATCAATGATTAAATTGAATTGACATTCTAATGTATAGTAGGATAGTGTATTTTAAATTATACCTACATAGCTTCTCAATGCAGCATCCATGCTATCCGTGCTATCTGTGTATAAAAATGTCTACCCCAGCTATATGCTGAGCAAATATTCTATATAATATTTGAAAAATTACCACGTAAATATTTGTGGATAGAATTGCTGCACAAAATAGTCATGCATATTTGTATATAGAATAAATGTGTATACAGTGGTGTATATAGAACACCACTGTATTTTTAGTTGTGTATAACAATTCCACACCAAAACTTACCTGGAAATTTGATATAAAAAAATCAGTTCGGAACATTTGGAAGTCTTTAATCTTTTTTGGTAATGGCAGAAGAATGAAAATGGCCCAAATCTTTAAAATTTAAAAACTGCTCAGTAACCACAATACTGCAGTACTTTTCAGTATTTTTAATTCAAAGAATTTTTAATTTTAATACAGATTCAATGCAATGGATTCATTATACACAAATCATACTGTTAATTCAGAAAAGGAGGTCAGAGGCGGTGTCAATATATTAACAATAATATGAAAATCTTGGTTAAAATACATGATAGCTAGTTTGCTGAGGGGAGAACTTTGGGAGGTTCAGTTAATTATCCATAAATGTAGATGCTTATCTGAACCACTAAGACAGGCCACATCCTGATAATATTGCTCCATGCCATTACCTTGGTTGTGAGGAAGCTTTCCCTTTCCCTCTGAATGATAACAGTTTCTCTAGAGGAAAGGGTTCCATGCATCTTTCCCTCAACAGCAGCAGAAAGTGACAGAATTGTTGTGGCTGCAACTACATACTTTTAAATGCCTTATCTCTGGATTTCTCAGGTGGAGATAGCCTCAGACCTCACAGCATTCACAAGCAAGCCCCTGAGCAGTGTTTTAGCATTACAGAACGAAATTTCAAAATGGACAGGGCATGCAGATCCCTCTCCTCAAACAGAGGCAGAAGCAAATAGGGAAAATGGGGTAGAGGAAAGAGGGACAGGAAAAAAGACCTTTCCTGAATCTCAAAAAAAAAAAAAAAAAAAGTGTTCAAGTTTGGTTAGAATTGGATGAACAAAGATTTTGGTAAGCTGTTCATTGTCTAGACCCAAGGTAAAACTGCCTTGATCCTGCTGGTCTCAATGGCATGTTATTTTCTTCTTGCATTCAGGCAATGTTCCTGCAGACCATGTGTTGGACTCAACAAGTTGGTTAGGATTGCAGTTTCATTCTACATTTATTGGCTTTTATGGGTTTAATTGAGACCATTAATATTATCTAACTAAAGTATTTTTGTGGCTGTCTTTTATAGATAGCACATTTCCCTACGACCACCTGTTTTGGCTCTTTCTGAAATTTGGTTGATAGAAACCACACAGAATTCTGAAATCTGTGGTCCAGGTGCCCACATCAAAGTGTCTAGAAATATCCTATTGGTGGCTTCTGGCCATGCATCAAAGTCAGTCCTCTCTCACATTATCATTCCTAACAGAAAATGTAAATCTATTATATTTTCAGTAGCTTTGACGTCTAGCCCATTAATTACTTATGATTTTGTTTATTGTCCCTTCTGGTATTTCTGTTAAAGTTAAAGATTTCCTGGAATCTTTTAATCCTCGTCTTAAACTACTACCGACAGGCAATTTTACCATGATGACAGGATTTTTCTTTTTAATTGTTTTAAAATTCTGTAGCCTCTTTTGTAGAAAACAAGAGTCTCAATCAATTCTAATGGGCACTGGATTTGGCCTTTATTACTGTCAGACTTACTGATTAGTTTCTGTTTTCTTCTTTTCTAATGTGGACTTTATAAAAACCTATACATTTATTAATATTCACAGAATAGAAATAATTATCATTGCATCCATGTCACATTAATGTAAGATGGGGGGAAAGGCCCCTCTTTAAGATGCCTAGAAGTACACACAAAGTACACACTCACACGTCTACATGCTTCAGGGCATGCAACAGTCATCATTTAGGGCCAGGTGCACATATTCCTAATGAGGTAGATAGAGAATTGCACAATAATTATCCTAAATTAAGGGTTTTCACTAGGGCTGTCTGAAAAAGAAAAATTCCAGCGTGTGAAAACCTTGGAGTGTGGGCATTTAATTTTGTTCCAAACAGAAATAAAACTGAGGCCTTTCAAAAACAGTAATGAAACAAAGAAGCGCTTCCCATGCTAAAAGATCCCTTAGCTCAGTGGTTAGGGCATATACCTGGGATGAGGGAGGCCCAGATTCAAATCCCCCATATCCCAGGTGACTGTCCTGAATATTGGTTATTCTAATAGCTGTCTCTCTCAAATTTTGTAAAGAAATTCCATCCTGGATCTAACAGACCTTCCCAATGAAATTTTCTCGAAACCAATATGTTGCTATGAAAAGTTTTGGTTTTGATGAATTAATATTTTGCAAAGAGAAAATGCTTCAATGAAAAATTCCTGCCCCGCTATCTTAGGCATCTAAAAGACACTCTTGGAGGCAAGATGGTGAGCTAGATGGGACATTGATCAGTTCCAGCGAGTCACTTCCTCGGCTTTGATTCAGCAAAAGCCCTTACGTCCACCTGAAACATTAAGCATGTGAGTTGCCCACTGACTCTAATGCTTAAAGATATGCATGTGAGTAAAAGTGTTCACAGGACCAGGGCCTGAGGTTGTCTTGCTGCCACCACTATCTGTGTTTTCAGTCACCCTGTAATCATAAGCCACCTCTCTCATAGTTAAGAGCAATTTTTATTTCAAACTGTTGGGGAAGGTATATCATCTACCTCGTATCCTTTGTGCCAAAGGTAAGGTTTTGATTGTTTCTTGCATGTTTGGGTGGAAAGATGCCTCCAAAAACTTGGCTAGCCTATTGCTAATGTTTAAATAGTTTAACCAAAATGTATTGCAGCCTCTACAGGGTTACTAATGAAACTAAAAAATCACGGAAGCTCAGCAGGAACACTGAAGAGGCAGAGGCAGACTGACAGACATGGTGGCGGATGTTATGTGGCCACCAACGTAAGACCACCAGAGCAGTACAAGACAACCAAACAGAGGGGACCGAGCAAAATAAAATAAAGAAACAACTCTGAATCAATGCAAACATTTGAAAAAGGCTTGGAATTGGTCAGCAAACATTTTAGAACAGCAGATTGGGTTTGTTTGTTTTTTCTAAATCGGTTCCCTCTTCCCTAATTCACTTAAGATAAAAATTTCTTTGGAGAGCTACCTCTGAACTAATATTTTATATACTCCATAACATATCATAGTGCAGTAGATGTTTGCTGTCTTTAGGAAAATGCTACTCATAATTCTCTGTTATTTCAATATCATTAATGTTACTCTTTGACCCTTTTTTTAAGTTACCAAAACTGACCTTTACCATGAAGGACCAGGATAAACATATTCTTAATAAGGTAGTCTGGTGCATTGCACAGTACAGTACTCATTCTAAATTAGGGATTTTTAATAGGGCTGGCTGGGAAACAAATATTCCATCTTATGAAAACTGCTTAACTTTTCATTTAAAAATTAATCTTTTTTTAAACTAGAAAAAGAGAAGATGGCACTATCTGACATTTTTTCTTGATTTGTCATACTATGAAAATCTGAGCAAACTCATTTAAAAATAACAATTATCACGTGTACAGTATAGAACTTTATTTAAAAAACCTAATTAGTTCTCCCTATAGACCTTTGTGTATTATTATTCTCATTTAGTTGGTAGGAAAACTCAGACAAGAAGTTTAAAGGTGAGTTAACTTTAGCTACTGAAAGAATTGGACACCCATTGGCACAGTTTATATGTAAACGCCAGACCTTGTGTGTCTAATAAGTAATCAAAATTAAGTTATTTTTAAACAACCTGCATTTACTCATGAATGTTAAATATGGACTGAAATTATAAAAAGCACTGCCTTTGAAATTAATGATGAAGAAATTTTCCATTCATTTCATCTTTTTCACAGAAACGTGGCTTCCTCCATGAAGCCCAGAGTTATCCAGATCCACAGAAACACAGTAGAACTCATACTTATTTCTTTACTATTGGTTCATATTCTTTGGCAAAACAAAACAAAGTATTTTATCCATCTATGCAACCTTTGACAGAAAAGCACTGACGTTTTCCTTTAACAACACCTGTGTCAGAATCCTTCATGGGTGGCCAAGCTTGCACTTAGGGACCACATCTGGCCTAGCTCTGTATGCCGTACTGCATTAGAAATGCTCACGTGCAGCCCCTCTGCAAGACAGCTGGGCCACAGTCACCTAACTTCCATTTGTTCCTGTCATTTTAACAAGTTACTAGGGACAGAAGCAGGAGGGTGACCCTAGCATAAAACAGAAATAAAGGGAACATTTTGCACCCAGAGGAAATGTGGGATAAGAACTATAGTGGGACTGAAAGGCTAAGCAAAGAGTCTGCAGCTTAAAGCAATGCAATGTGTCAGCGACAGAGAACAGCAGCCTTGCTGGAACAGTTGCAAACCAGAGCCTTAATCTGTAAATCACTGTGCAGCCAGCACGTCAGAAAAGTTTGGCCACCCTGGGTGTACAGGCATCAGGCAACAAAATAACCTACTGTGCTAACCTCCAGCGGATAACCCATGTGAGCATGCAAAACACCCAGCAGTCCAAGAAAGAGGAAAAGAAAAATTGCCAAAGCCCAATTACTCTTAATCATGAGGCCACAAGTGATGAGAGCATGTCCTATAATCTTAAAGAAAAAAAATCACAGGCACAGCACTCTGTAAATTTCCTAATCTCCCCTTAGAAAGGCACTCTAGAATTTCTGGCACCAGGCTGAAAAATCTATAGTAATATAACTGAAATGTAAAATGCTACTGCCCTGCATAAGTAGATATTTTAAAGTGTAAATGTTGCCCTGACAGACTGATCTCCCACCTACTTCCCTGCCATCCCCTCCACTATTTTACAGAAAGCAGGTAATTGCCCTAGAGAGGTACACAATTAAAATTACACACTTGGCAGTACAAAAGTGCTTTTTCCTTCTCTCCTGAAGCCATGCCTAGCTGGTGTCTCTGAATCACCATTTCCAGAAGCACTGCACAAGATGGGGTGCAGTTTCATACTAGGAATGGTGGCTCAGCATGATAAGGGACATGGCAGACCTCCCTACGTAGTCGCTCACTCCTTCCCCTTGCCTAAGTGGAGAACTGTAGCCTGGTTCATCCACTCTCTTTGTTGAGTGGGTATAAGGAGGTGGGGGACCGGGCCTGCCCATTACTCTGGACACCTACTCAGGAACCCTCCAGTGGCAGCCACCTATTGCCCTCCTTCGTCCCCCTCTATTGCCTACTTTTCCTGGGCCACTTCCTCATAGCCCTAGTGCCCACTTGGCCTTTGTATCAAGACCTTCAATCTGGCAGTAGTCAGCCAAGAGCTCCCAGCACTGCTCTATCTAGGGTGCCTCCCTTACTGGTCAGGGAGAGACTGACCTCCTCTCCTCTGCTGAGCAGCCCTTTATATCTGGGCTGACACCCAGGAAGCACTTTCCTGATTGGATGGCTCTACAAGCACTTTCCTAATTGACTGTGGTCTGCACAACCTCCCTCTAGCCTGTTTTAACCCCTTCTACTCCAAAGTGGGCAGCTGACAGACTACACATGTGTCTGAATTTTCTGGAATAAAACAGAGGTCATCAGATAGTCATAACAGAGCGTACTGCCTTCAGAGTCCTTGGATCTAAAATATTATATATAAATGATCACCTTGTATCTAGACCATTATAATTAAATGACCATCTTACCCCTTTTCATAATATTGGCCACTTTTCCCAAATTTAGGGGGCCTAATATTAGGAGCAAATTTTGAGCCACAGTTTAGTATTTTGCTTCTAAAATTAACTTAAAATGAAACATAGAACTAGTTATTTTTAAAATCCCGACACTAAAATTTTCTGTTTAGACATAAGACAATAGCTAAGAAGTGAACATACAAATAACTAAGAAGTACATACATTAGAAACCACTTTTCATTTAATTTATGTGGCAGTTAGTTGATTCTAGACAACTACAGTGAAACCAGTCTAAGAGACCACTCTTATAGGCAACATCATATGTTAAGAGACTGCTTCAAAATATCTGCAGATGTAATAGGATTTATTCTGCTCAGGCTTTATTAGAAGACCACCTCAGTTAAGCAAACTACTTTTATTACCCCCCTTGAGCGGCACTTAAGAAGGTTTTACTGCATTAAATTAAATGACAGTAGAATCATCCAGATAAATTTCCAGTACACAATAAACCTCTAGTTAATTTGTCTCTAACAGGTTAGTGTTTTAAAGATATTTCAGCTTAACCATTTCCTTTTATGAACTTAATATAAATAGTGAAGAGAGGAAACATAAAAATAAAATACCATCCGAACACAGAGAAATACTGAAAAGATGTAGAAGGACACACACAAGCAGTCTGCTCACTCCAATATATATAATAGAACCTCCATTTACAATGCTATGAAAACCTTGGTGGCCCCAAAGATCAAAATTATCTCAATAGTTCATTTTCTATAGTCTCCAGTGTAAAATGTTCATGCCCACCGTTCCATGACAAAGATCTTTCCCAGCAATGGGACACCAGGGCCACAGGCATACATTAAGATCCATATCTGAGGCAGATTCATTTCACACATGCCACCGAATGCGTCAGGGAATCACAGACCCATATCACTGCATGGCTTTCGAGTCACTACTTGTCTCATTGTCCCTCAAAGAGGAAGGGTTGAGGTCAGAATGGAATGCACAGTAGGGACATCTACCCCCAGGTATGTATTTTATTTGCAAATGATTCAGTCGGGGTGCGTCTACACAGCACCCTAAACTCAAAATAAGATACACAATTTGGGCTATGCAAATTGCATATCTTATTTCAAATCTATTTCAAAATAGCTTATTTTGAAAATTGGTGCCTCTACTTAGCGCCAAATTTCAAAATAATGCACTATTTCAAGGCATCCTTTATCTCTCATGCAATGAGGTTTACCGGGGTGGCAAAATAGCGTGCCCGTTATTTTGGTATTTTTCGGTATCCCAAAATAGCTATGGAGTGTAGACGTACCCTTACAGATGGAAAACAGAAGCCATTGTTCTCCAGTTTTGACTAAGGATGTTAAGTAATGGTTATTTTACTAGGTGAGTAGTTGATGGAATTTCCATCGAGTACTTGACTAGTCGATAGGCAGTTCCACATTCCTCCTTTTAAATGTACAAGAGCCCCCGCTGAGGCTCTTGAACATTTCAAAGGAGGAATGTGGAACTCCGCGTGAAGCCTGGGGCCAGCAGGAAGTCCCGCTGACTCCAGGCTGCACGCGGAGTGCCAGCTTTGAAATGTACAAGAGTCCTCAGTGGTTGCTCTTGTGCATTTCAAAGCAGCAGCACAGCATGGAGCCCAGAATCAGTGGGGGACTCAGAGTCCCCCCGCTGACCCCAGGCTCCATGCTGCGCTGCCGATTTGAAGTACCATGTGGAACCGGGGTCTGCCCCAGCTGATCCCGGGTTCCGCGGAAATGACGCTTCAGCATTTCAAAGGAGCATCTATACAGCTGATCCCCAGCTCAGCTGTGCGGCTGTCCCTTTCAAACACCAAGGCAGCATTTCAAAGGGGCAGCCCCACACAGCAGAGCATTTCAAAGTGACAGATGAGTACCCTGTCTCTCCCCTTCCCCCTTTGCTGCCTCTATCTGGTAGAGGTAACAAGAATGGTGGAATCGACTAGTCGACTGACCATCCAATAAGCATTTGCTTATTGGATAGTCAACTAGTCCTTAACATCCCTAGTTTTGACTATACTGTTATAAGAGACCTTGGCTAGTACCTTCCTTGAGAATATCCATGGGCAACTTAGTTTTGTGATTACTGTCATAATGCCTCAGTGCTGGGCCTCTAATTAACTTAAGAGCTTGTAGAACTCTTTGTAAAGATTACCATCCCATGTTCATTGGACATCTGTGCATAGTAGAGGTCTCAGACTATTGGTTTGGGAGCTAAATTTCCCTGCATAGTTCATCATTCCTAGGAATCCTTGTACCCCTTCCTTTTCAGTCTGGTCAGCATGTGGCTAATGTCCTCAACCTTACTGTGATCTACCTGTTCTCTTTGCTATGTTAACTTCTTGTCCAATACACAGAATTTACATTTTTGTCTGTTTAGCTTTTGACCAGGAGTTTTTTAATCTTTCTAGAGTTCCCTATCGTGCTCTAGTCATGCTTTTCTAATGTTTTTCCCCAAAAAGAAAATGGCATTTGTAAATTTTAGTACTCACCCTACCATCAAAACTACATATTGTCTGGGGAAAGATTTTGAGTGCTGAACAGAACCCAAATAATCTGCAAAGGAGGTGCTGAATATGCACAAATATATGCTCTGTTTTCCTAATGGTACCTGCCAGAAGCCCTCTGATGCATCCAGGATCCAAATGTAGCTGGCATCAACCTTCTCTCCCCAAATTTCTCCCTGTGTAAGGTTGACAAATATTCCCCTTTTACAGATTCATTTTAATTCTTCTGGGTCTATACATCAGCAGAGGGTTCCATGGCAGTTCAGGAAAAGGCAAGTGCTGTTATACTACTAGGCTACGTCTATACTGCCCAGTCTTGCGCAAGAACATATGCAGATGAGGTGCGGCGATGAGGAATAACGGTAGTTCGAATTAGGAGCTTTAATTCGAACTACCTAGTCCGTGCCACGTGTAGCCGCAGGCAGGTAGTTCGAACTACGGGGCATTTAAAAATGGCGGCGCCCGGGAACATGCAAATAAAGCCCGGGATATTTAAATCCTGGGCTTCATTTGCAAGTTCGAATGCCTACATTAGCCACCCTAGTTCAAACTAGGGTGGCAGTGTAGACATACCCCCCGTAAACTCCCATTTTATTTCTGAAGTTTCTTTTAAAAAAAACCTAATTGAAGAGCTCTGCATGAAGTGTTTGGGAGCCAAAACATATTAATAATATTGAGTGACTCTAATTGCAATAGAACAGGCTTTTTTCCATGCCAACTGCCAAACATTTATTAAGTCAGGTTCATGCTGGCATGGAAAAAAAATATTTAAAAACAATACAAAATAAATAATATTCTGAAATATTTTTGTAACACTCAGAGGCTTTGGCTCACATACAAATATTCATAAACCAGCCAGATTTTATTTTTTATTTGAAGATACCACTTTAAATGCAAGGGAAAATGCTGCCTAAATTCAGTAAAAAATTATGCCACCATTCTATATACATTTAATGTAAATAAGAGAAATCTTTAGTTAAGAAATTAAGCGTGCAACTCATTTTACACAGAATAATTTTTCTAATTTTTAAAGTTAATATAGTTGTCATAAAAGTGCTGGACTGAGAGTCCTGAGCTATTTTAGCTTACGCACAGAAACGATAACGCATAGGAACAACAGCACAAGCGAATCCCCTTATACTGGCCTTAGCTGCCCCACTTCAATAGATGATGGAGTACTTTAGCATCACATGCCTGTGTCCACCAAAGACCAAGACCATTAACTGGGGCTAGTTAAAAAATTTTGAAAACAACGTTATCAGAAAATGGGGTTTCCCAGGAAAATTTAAGCAGAATTTTCTACTGGGAAAATTGAAATGAAATATTTCCATTTGGTTAGTCAACCTGTAACATTTCAGGTCATGAGAACATTAATTTCCACATCCACTTGAGCTACCATGGGAGATCCTGGCACAAGGAGAGATTGTGGTGTATCATGGGAGATGTAGTTCAACCAGGAATTTGGGTCCATACAGGAGAACAGGCACTTCAGGGACCTAAAACTACAACTCTCATATGGAACCTTGTGACTCAAGAAAACCCAGAATAATATTGACCTGAAAAATGAAATAAAACATTTTGACATTTCCAATTTTCAAATCTTTATGTTCTGTGAAAAATCTGTTTCATCTGTTCATCCCAATCTTGGAAAAAACAAATGTCAAAGTAACAGAATTTCCCACAGAACACAAATTCTGCTTTTTGAACAGCTCCACTATGAATTAAATCAGGATCTTAGATGCCTATATACAAATGCGAGAAGTATGGGAAATAAGCAGGAAGAACTGGAAGTGCTAATAAATAAGTACAACTATGACATTGTTGGCATCACAGAAACTTGGTGGGATAATACATATGATTGGAATGTTTGTATGGAAGGGTACAGCTTGCTCAGGAAGGATAGACAGGGAAAAAAGGGAGGAGGTGTTGCCTTATACATTAAAAATGAACACACTTGGAGTGAGGTGGAGATGGACATAGGAGACAGAAGTGTTGAGAGTCTCTGGGTTAGGCTAAAAGGGATTAAAAACAAAGGTGATGTCATGCTAGGAGTCTACTTCAGGCCACCCACCCAGGTGGAAGAAGTGGATGAGGCTTTTTTCAAACAACTAACAAAATCATCCAAAGCCCAAGATTTGGTGGTGATGAGGGACTTCAACTATCCAGATATACGTTGGGAAAATAACACTGCAGGGCACAGACTATCCAATAAGTTCTTGGACTGCATTGGAGACAACTTTTATTTCAGAAGGTTGAAAAAGCTACCAGGGGAAGCTGTTCTAGATTTGATCCTAACAAATAGGGAGGAACTGGTTGAGAATTTGAAAGTGGAAGGCAGCTTGGGTGAAAGTGATCATGAAATCATAGAGTTCACAATTCTAAGGAAGGGTAGAAGGAGAACAGCAAAATAGAGACAATGGATTTCAGGAAGGTGGATTTTGGTAAGCTCAGAGAGCTGATAGGTAAGGTCCCATGGGAATCGAGACTGAGGGAAAAACAACTGAGGAGAGTTGGCAGTTTTTCAAAGGGACATTGTTAAGGGCCCAAAAGCAAGCTATTCCGATGTGTCGGAAAGATAGAAAATACGGCAAAAGACCGCCTTGGCTTAACCACGAGATCTTGCATGATCTAAAAATAAAAAGGAGTCATATAAAAATGGAAAGTAGGACAAATTACAAAGGATGAATATAGGCAAACAGCACAGGAATGCAGGGAAAGATTAGAAAGGCAAAGGCACAGAATGAGCTCAGACTAGCTACGGGGAATAAAGGGAAACAAGAAGACTTTTTATAAATACATTAGAAGCAAGAGGAAGACCAAGGAGAGGGTAGGCCCACTGGTCAGTGAGGAGGAGAAACAGTAACAGGAAACTTGGAAATGGCAGAGATGCTCAATGACTTCTTTGTTTCGGTCTTCACCAAGAAGTCTGTAGGAATGCCTAACATAGTGAATGTTAGTGGGAAGGGGGTAGTTTTAGAAGGTAAAATAAAAAAAGAACAAGTCAAAAATCACCTAGAAAAGTTAGATGCCTTCAAGTCACCAGGGTCTGATGAAATGCATCCTAGAATACTCAAGGAGCTGATAGAGGAGGTATCTGAGCCTCTAGCTATCATCTTTGGAAAATCATGGGAGACAGGAGAGATTCCAGAGGACTGGAAAAGGGCAAATATAGTGCCCATCTATAAAAAGGGAAATAAGAACAACCCAGGAAACTACAGACCAGTTAGTTTAACTTCTGTGCCAGGGAAGATAATGGAGCAAGTAATTAAGGAAATCATCTGTAAACACTTGGAATGTGGCAAGGTGATAGGAATAGCCAGCATGGATTTGTAAAGAACAAATCATGTCAAACCAATCTGATAGCTTTCTTTAATAGGATAACGAGTCTTGTGGATAAGGGAGAAGCGGTGGATGTGGTATACCTAGAGTTTAGTAAGGCGTTTGATATGGTCTCGCATGATATTCTTATCAATAAACCAGGTAAATACAACTTAGATGGGGCTACTATAAGGTGGGTGCATAACTGGCTGGATAACCATACTCAGAGAGTAGTTATTAATGGTTCACAATCCTGCTGGAAAGGCATAATAAGTGGGGTTCCGCAGGGGTCTGTTTTGGGACTGGCTCTGTTCAATATCTTCATCAACAATTTAGATATTGGTATAGAAAGTACGCTTATTAAGTTTGCAGATGATACCAAGCTGGGAAGGGTTGCGACTAATCTGGAGGATAGGGTAATAATTCAAAATGACCTGGACAAATTGGAGAAATGGTCTGAGGTAAATAGGATGAAGTTTAATAAAGACAAATGCAAAGTGCTCCACTTAGGAAGGAACAATCAGTTTCATACATACAGAATGGGAAGCGACTGTCTTGGAAGGAGTATGGCAGAAAGGGATCTAGGGGTTATAGTGGACCACAAGTTGAATATGAGTCAGCAGTGTGATGCTGTTGCAAAGAAAGCAAACATGATTCTGGAATGCATTAACAGGTGTGTTGTGAGCAAGACACGAGAAGTCATTCTTCCGCTCTACTCTGCTCTGGTTAGGCCTCAGTTGGAGTATTGTGTCCAGTTCTGGGCACCGCATTTCAAGAAAGATGTGGAGAAATTGGAGAGGGTCCAGAGAAGAGCAACGAGAATGCTTAAAGGTCTAGAGAACATGACCTATGAGGGAAGACTGAAGGAATTGGGTTTGTTTAGTTTAGAAAAGAGAAGATTGAGGGGGGACATGATAGCAGTTTTTAGATATCTAAAAGGGTGTCATAAGGAGGAGGGAGAAAACTTGTTCATCTTGGCCTCTGGGGATAGAACAAGAAGCAATGGGCTTAAACTGCAGCAAGGGAGGTTCAGGTTGGACATCAGGAAAAAGTTCCTAACTGTCAGGGTAGTCATACACTGGAATAAATTGCCCAGGGAGGTTGTGGAATCTCCATATTTGGAGATATTTAAGAGTAGGTTAGATAAATGACTATCAGGGATGGTCTAGACAGTATTTGGTCCTGCCATAAGGGCAGGGGACTGGACTCAATGACCTCTCGAGGTCCCTTCCAGTCCTAGTATTCTATGATTCTATGAATTAAATCTCAGTAATCAGTAGATAGCTTTGACTTTTGCTCTCTACTTACCTGGTTTTGGCTTATAACCAGTAATTTTTAGACAAAAGATTTATTAATACAAGGGATCAATCCTCTGAATCTTCCAAATGGAAATAAATGTTAAAATGAAGTATTGTGAGAAAATCCATAAAATAAATAATGCTGTCTATGTAGGGTTATAATCAAATCCAAATGTAGTCTTCTTCCAGAGATCTTCTTTAGTCTTCATTTCCCACAATATAACACCCACTTTACATATTCCAGGTTCAGATTAATTTGCCAAATTTTTCAATAATTTCATCTACTTATTCATAATTAAAGTGCCCTTCACAATATTTTCCTTCTGCAATATGACAGTTGAATAGCATGTTTTGTAATTAAATATTTACTCTGCAAAATTCCTATACTATCTTAGATTAAGAGTTGGAATCATATTTATCCAGTATTCTATTCAGAAGGGCAATCTCAATTTTAGCAGTATGAGATGCTATTCTTGTTTATAGTAATTGTAAAACATTCAGCATTTGAAAATATTTTTATTAAAATAGAGTTTCTACCTTTGACCTCATGATAGCCATCTCTGAAAAGTTGTAGCCTTTGGGACACATTAGCAATAAGGTAAGGTACAAGATTGCAACCAATTTTTATCCTGCTTTATTGCTTGTTCCCAGGTTTTTGTCATTTTTGGGTTATTAAAAGGAGGAGAAATCTTCTGAAGTTGTTAAATCTTCTGAAGTTGTTAAATACTTTCTCAAACCAATTGTTTTTGGTTTGAGAAAGTATTTAAATGCAATTTCAATCTTAACTCTTTGAAGTGCTTTGTTAGTGAATGATAATATATAAACAGACACTTGGGAAGATAAATTCAGGACTGATACCTGCTTCATTTTATGCACTGTTAATGCCTGTTTTCACAATTTCTTTTGCATCTTGTTCATGGTCTTTATTTAATAGCTGCAATGGGCCTCTTCAATAGCAAATCAGAACTGTTCCATTACCAGGAAATTTTTTTGTCAAAATCTTACATTCAGGTCAGAAGAAATGTCTGAGTAATCCTCATATACTACAGTCCTCACTTCCCTTGGAGGTAGAATCAAAAACTGAGTAGGGAAAATTAGCTTCACCTGAATAAAACTTAAACAGATTTTACCTGTTGAATTTTTGGGGGAAGGGAAAAATTACCCCATCAGTCCTCTTCTCCTCAGCTGAGACAATACCCATGTCCAATCAATAGTATTTGCACAGGTAGTGTACAAACTAAAACTGATAATTTCCTCCATCTCTTATCACCAATGCATGTGAGGTTTCAAAGGCCGTCTTGCCTGGGACTCCACTCCACTCACACCAACCCCAGCCCTTCTGAATGATGCAAGACAAGCAAAGGGCCATAACCCCTTTGGCTGGGTAACACTGCAGGTAACATGAGAGCTTAAAAACCCATTCATGCCCCCAGTGTACAGCCAGACATCTGCCCTTATATTTTTCTCTTAAATGATCTGCTACAGAAGTCAGACAATATATAGTATTTCATCCAAAAATCAGCTTGATACAGTAAATCAGAAGAGCTGCATTTTCAATTCGACACAAAGTTCAGAAGCATCAAGTAGGGCTTATTACACAATCAGCATCTCTAAATGGTTTGCACATAAACACTCCAATTCTATTACAGCAAGGAGGTATTGATATTGAAGACAGTAGTCCCAGCTCATGTAGGCTGTGGGCCCGATCTTGCTCCTATTCAAATCAATTGGCAGGACCCCTGTGTACTTCAGTGGAAGCAGAATTGAGCCTTCAGGTGCTTCATGAGTTTTGCCCTTACAATTTTTCTCCTCCCAGCCTATTACTATTCCTTGAAATGATTGTTTATTCATTTGTCAATAGGAAGTTAGTGGCAGGTAAAGAGGAAGAAAGGATAAAGGAGTTCAACTTACAACACTAGAAGCTATAAAGCAAATTATTTCAGCATTGAGTCCTGTGGGATCTGTGCTAACTGTGCATCTTATCTGCAAAAATCACAGCAGACACTGCTAAAGATCATACAAAAGGCTGATCTGCAGTTTTGCTGAAACAGATTGTTGTAGATTATATTTTTAAAAGATAGCAGTGACTAGCAGGAGTAAATCAGTGTAGTTCTGTTAACTTACACTGATTTATACTAGCTGAGGATCTGGTTGTGACAGGCATTGCAATCATACGTGATATCCTTGGACACCATATTGTATTAAATCTATGAATGATGTATACAATTGTATTTTACCACCACCACCCCCCAAGGGGAAACCTACAAGAACTACAAACTATGCAGTGCACTTAAAGTGAGTCTTTGAGACTAAACAGCTCTAGTGAGGTACTACCTATGGGCATAGTTTTTGTATGATGGCTCAGTAGACTTTAGAGACAAATAAAGAGCTTTTAGGCTAGGTCTATACTGCAGAGTTTTTGTGCAATAACTCGCAGAGCATCCACACCTCAAGCTCGTTTTTGCGCAAGTAAAACGAAGAACAGAGGGGTTTTTCAGTGTAGATATTCCTCCTTCTACGAGGAATAACTCCTTTTTGCGCAAGAGTTCTTGCACAAAAACCTGTGGGTGGATGGGCAACAGGGTTTTTTTGCGCAAAAACAGGAAAGAGGAAAAAGCACAGGTGCCCTGATAGCCATTCTGTGGATAGCTATCAGCGCTTTCTTTCGAGCATTGCTTTTTCGATGCGCTTTTGCAGTGTGGACACTTTCTTGCGCAAGAAGTTTTTGTGGAAGATTTCTTTCGCAAAAAGCTTCTTGCGCAAGAAGCCTGTAGCATAGACATAGCCTCAGTGTGCAAGGATAAGGTTGATCTGACACAGGGGTTTTCTTTTTGATTTAACAGACAGGGCCATCTATCTAAAGGAGGCCCAACCTTTATGGAAGAATTGGAAAGACTTTGGCTTACTAGGACCCTATAAAACTAATGGATGAATTCTGGTGTATTTAAATCTCTTTATTGCTTTGTTATGTGTTCTCTATAATGTTCCCTGAACCTTAGGAATAAATGTTCTTTTTTAGAGACAGCTGTGAGGTAACTTGTAACTGCTGGCCATATTCTGGTCATAGCCCTTAGAGAAAGAAAGCAACACACCAGGGCTGGCCTTTAAACAGACTGGTTTGTTGAAAATATTACAATGTAAGGCAACCTTAAAGTAACAAGTCAAAAGGGAGAGAGAAGTAGATCTCTGCCCAAGGGAGGTAATGGCTGGGAATCAGAAACATTATGGGGTGCCCTTAGAGAGGGAGAAAGTTACCCTGAAACTATATCAATATAGAGAATCCTGAGTCAGACACAGAATCTCTTCCTCCACACTTTGGGAGAAGTTCAGATCCGGATGCATAAAATAACCATCCTAAATCATGACAGCCAAATTTTCAAACTTGGGAGCCTAAACATAGGCAACTAAAGACATATTTACTCACCTAAATAAATGGATTGATTTTCAGAGGTGCTGCATGCACATACCTCCACTGGGATTCAAAAGCCATATATAAAAACTGGTGGATTTTACAAATACAAAAAAGATTTATAATATGTTATTGTACCACCCAGTCTGCATAACATTCTGTAGCTAGGAACAACTTAGCTTAGGCAATAACACACGCAACTCTTTGAAGAAAGCATTCTGGGAAGGAAAGTCTCCAGCTGTCCTTCCCTCTTTGGAAATCCCACCACTGCACGGCATTCTCCTTTTTCATGCTTTTGTGGCAACCCTAGACTCAAATATTTGTGTTGTAAAAATGTTGGCATGTCATTGACAATCTCATTTGTTGTGCCAATTCTATTTATTATCCCATAGCAAAGAATCTTTTAAAATAGGCATGAGTAAGATGCAACATATGTCTTGCAGCACTCCAAGAATTACAAGCATATGGTCAATAAAAATGGAATTCCTCAGGTCTATATTCTGCAGATGACTTTGGGTAATTCTACCCAGATGTCAGTATAAGACACAGGTTCCACTTCACTTCAGGTATCTCCTGGGAAAGTATCAGGAGACAGCAGGTGGCCAGTGGAGCAAACTGGATATTTTGAATATTCAGAGGGCATGTTTACACTGCAAAGTTAAGGCAACTTAATTTAAGCAAACACCTAGTCACTGCAGTAGTTATGTCAGTCAGGCTTGTCCACACCATGCTCACTGCAGCAGTGGAGTGCATCCTCACTAGCACTGCTTGCATTAATGCACAAAGCAGTGTACAATCCCGCAGAGCAACTAGCCACTGGGGATTTTGGGAAGGGCTTACAATGCCTCATGGGACTAACACATTGTTGTATGAGGGGAAGGGAACATGGCTTTGAGCCCCTCTGATTCAGTTTACTCCCTCCCTTCCTCTCTGATATCAATGGCAAACAACCCATATGTTTTTGTGCCTTTTTTCTGAAAACCTGGCTTAGCCACATACACACCATAGGCGAAAAAGCATGGACCCCACCCAGCCGTGCACTCTTCTTTTGAGCATTACAAATACCTCATACCTCACACCTTATCCTGAAGTATTTCCAGAGCTGAGACAGGAACTGCCGTGTGGAACATCGCAATGTTATTCAAGAAGCCCTCTGCAAACCACAGCACAAAACAATTCCTGGTTGCTGCTGGCAGTCACGCATCAGCTGTACATGGTTGAGTAACGTTTCTGGCTCAGGAAGCAAGCACTGATGGATGGGATCACATTGCTACGCAGCAATGGGAGGACAAGCAGTGACTGCAGAACTTTTGAATGCATAAGGTCACTTTCCAAGAACTTTGTGCAGACCATTCCATAGGCTTGAAGCACAGCAATACTAAAATGAGACCTACTCTGACAGTGGAGAAGAGAGTGACCATAGCTTTGTGGAGCATATAATACCAGACTGCTACCAATTGAGGGGAATCCAAGTATGAAGAACCATTAATCAACTTCGACTAAAAAGTGTAGTGACTGGGCAATATGCAAGACATAGTGGATGGTTTTTCCATAGCTACAGTGGAGAATATGCAGCATACATATCTTTACCTTGGTACAAGGCCACATTGCCAAAGAGTACATAAACCATAAGGGACACTTCTCAACGGTGTAGCAAGCACTGGTGGATCATAGGAGCCATTTCACTGACATCAATGTGTACGCCAGACTGGAGTGTGTTTAGTACATTGAATTGCCATGATCAGCTTGACTGGTGAGATCTCTACACTGATCAAATAGGAAATGGGATTTCAAAAGTTCTCAAGGCTTTAACAGGATAGGAGATGTTTCCTGTGAACCTGACTGCTGTATAGCATAATTGAAAGCAATCTACAGAGCAGTCACAATGTAGCACTGGAATGGAATTTTGTAACTAATAAGTCAGTTATAACAAATATATGTATAGCGAAAGGATTGGATTAAACTTAAATACAAGATGTAGGCCTCACACAGGGCCAGGCAGCTTGTTATCTTAGCTCCAGCTCTGTTTGATGTTAGCATGTTAAAGTGAAGGGACGGAATATTGTAATACATAGTGATGTTAGTGTTAGTAAGGCCTTGTAGTAGATAGAAAGAAGTTTAATGTTGAAAGACTTTGTAACTTTGACTAGAAGTACCCTTTGTTCCATGCTGCAATTCTGTAAATGTATTGTTTGCGTGAGTGAGAGAGAAAATGTTTTAGGAGAGATAAGTGTGAAGGCCACTGCATGCTCAAATGGTCAGAGGAGGGGCTGCAGATTCAAAAGCATCAAATAATTATCAACTAAGTGAAAACACACTGAAGATGCAGACTACCGGGGCAGACTGACAAACCCTAAAGTTAATGGCAAGCACTCCTTGATAGGGAACCAATCACAACTTTCACCAGAAAGACATCACCCCCGAGGGGTTGTCAGCATACTGATATCAGATGACTGTGAGAACTACTTCTTCCCAATAAGCACATGTTGTAGGAAGATTGAGTGTGATGCTGAATGACTGATTAAGGCCTGACAAGGCAAAATGCATAGACTTGCATGGAAGGAAAATCCTATGAAAGATGGGGTGTCTTGTATGGTTCTTTGGGTTCTGTCCTGCTAAGATCAAGACCAGGAGGGGCATCAGTCCGGACATGAACCTGGCTCCTACTTCGCACCTGACCTATCTGGCCAATAGGTTGGGCCAAGCAACAGACTGGTAACTATTCCATCAGCAGGATGTGTGTGTGTGTGTGTGTGTGTGTGTGTGTGTAAATGCATATGCTACTTTGTTATATTATCAATAAATGTGGCATGTTGCCTTATCCCCCTGAAAAAGATCCCGTGTGCTTCTGATAAGCATAACAACAGTGGAACATTGTGGGACACCTCCTGGAGGACCATTCAGTTGATTTATACAACCCTACATCTAAATTCCCTGTCTACCCATCAAAGTCTGCTTAAGCACTGTGCCTTTCATGGAAGTAGAGTAATTAAATCGATGTTACAAGTTAGGTCAGTGAAAGAAACCTGGTAGTATAGAGATATACATTATTAGGTTGATATAAAGTGACTTCCATCAATCTAAGTTTGTAATATAGACCAAGTGTCACAGCTGTGCATAGCCTCAGGGAACAAAATATAAGTACCTGGATAAAACTGTCATTCCAGGAAATCTAAAACCCTCAAACTGCAATCCTAAAGAAAGCAATGCAGCATTAAGCCCCAATTCTGCAAAGCATTTACATACATGCTTGACTTTAATGTGACTACTCACATAGTTCTGTGTTTTCCTGATTCAAGACCTTAACCAATGCTGATGATTAAAGCTAGGATATTTTTTCCAATACTACCCACTTTGAAACTTTTCATATGAACTTTTATATGTTTGATTAAATGCTACAATGTAGTAGCTTTTTGGTGTTTTTCACATCAAGTATGTAACTGTAATAATAAACAAGTGCTTCAGAACTTAACAATCTATAAATTAATAAATAGTGACACCACCTGCCTTCTACATAGCACTTTTCATTAGCAGATAAGAACCAGCCAGGCAGCAATATTTGGTGGAGATCACCTTTTCCATTTTTGCAGGATTAAAGGTTTCTACTGCTACCAGATAATCTGCAGGTATCAGGAATACAACCACAAACAAAATCAAAGAGGAGGATTCCAACATAACATCCACTATCAAATTGATTCTTTGACCTGGTCACTGGGTGGGTGTGCACAGCCCTTCTTAGGCAGGTCTTTACACCTTGCCAGCCTCTCACCAAGTGCTCCACTCCGTGTCTCAGCCTCTATGGACAAAGTCCTCTTACTATGTCCCTGGTCCCCTACAACAGTCCAGCCTTGCGGCCACAGTCAATACAACATCCCTTCTCTCAGGGTAGAGAGGCCCAGGGGCCAGGGCCCTTCCCACACCCTTCCCTCAGGGCAGTGGGACCTAGTGGCCTGAATCCATTATTATGCCCTTCCCTTAGGCCAGTGAGGCCTAACAGCCAGAGCCAGTGGCAGTGCTCCCTATACTCAGGGCAGTAAGACCTAGCGGCTAGAGTCAGTATCACTCACTCCCTGATCCAGGGCAGTCAGGCCTGGAGGCCAGAGTCCATAGTCACAGCTGTAGCACCCCCCTTTGGGGTTAATGTGGGGGGAGAGGGGAATCCGGGCCCTTCCTCTCTACTGGGTCCCAGCCCAGGGTCCTGTCAGTGGTGGGTATGTCCCACCATTAACTCAGTGGGGAATTCACCTGCAACACGCTGAGCTCTTGGAGTTTTTACCTCCCTGCCCTAGGCTACTTCCTACCAGCCTCTCTTATGTTAGATTTGTCTCCAGTCATGTCCAGGCTGAATGCTTCTCTGGCCATTCCTCGCTGACTTGCCTCTGCAGTTCAGTCCTCCCGTAACTCCTTCTGCAGAGGTCTGGTAGTGCTACTTCCTCCGTAGAGTCAGCTCTGACTAAGCTGCTCCACTGGCCTTTATACCTGTCCAGCTGTAGCATTCCCAGAAGGGCTGTGGGGTTGGGGCTCTCTCAGCCAGGTAGCCCTGGTTCACTCTTTCATGCCCATTGTGGGGTTGGTACACCCCGTCACAGACCCACTTCATACCAGAAATTCTTGCTGCAGAGGCACTCCTAAAAATCTGACCTATGAGCATCAGAGAGGGTTACATTTCCAACAGCAGTCAGCATTTATAAGGCCCATTACCATTAGGCTATGTGAGAACCAATATATTTGAAAAAGTCTTTTGGTGCATAAGGTGTAGTCTCAGTTCGATAGTTGTTTTTTTAATATTAGATACAACATATTCCATTGGGTTGAAGATTGTTGTATATCTGAATCTCTGTTCCAAGAAACTCTCAAATTATCTATTTTGGTAGAGTTTTTTGGGTCAGAAAATCAGGATATCACTGGTTCAGTAATTCCAGGAAGTTTCCTCCAAAATAACAGAAGTTCTAGAGGTTCTGGGGCTCCCAATGCATCCAGTCCAAATACGTCCATAAATAAACATTTTAACTGAAAATATTTCCTTGCTCTACAGCAGTGTAAGCCACATTGTTGCTAAAGATCTACAAATGGTTTAAAACTATCATTGTCAATTGTCACAATCATAGTTCCTCTGTCCATCCAATCCCTCCACATCAAGATTTTGCCATTGATTTTAAGGGTCAGCTTCCTCCATCAGACCACCTCTACATGAAAGAACAGATGGAAGCAGAACTTTCTAGTCAAGTTTGACCAAGCTTGCCACACAGCCATTATGGTGAGATTTCTGTAGCTATCAAATCTACGAAAAATTGACCCTACAATACCTGAAAGGGAGAGAAGGTATACCAATTCTCATTCAATCTGAACCCAAGTGTCACAGTGATACTCTCTCAGTGGAGGTGGCACTTCCTCTTCTTCATGATTTGTTCCTCTGGCCAGGTCATTATCTGTGTTTCCCCACTCTAGAGTTCCCAAGATTCTCCTGACAAATGAGGTCCAGCAGCCCGTTCACATTCACTGCCCAGCCAGTATCACTTCTTCAGCTGTGGAATCTGGACCTGCCCTCTACTCTGGGGGGTTCCAGCTCAGGGGCTCTATAATCAGCAGCCAAATTCTGCACTATGCTATTCTTTCTTACCTTTTTGGTCTTTGTCCCTTTACCCCACATTCTGGATTTGTCAAACCAAACTTCCTCCTCCCAGGGAGTAACTATTGACTACTGTCTGTAGTCCCCAAATACACCTCCCTTCACCTGAGGAATGGCTGCAGATTACAGCCCTGCATCCCTCTTCCTTTACTCCAACTTCCTCTCTTTATAAATCCTGACTATTCCCACACAGGTGGACTTCCCCTAATTCCGCTCAGCCTTAATTTTATTATCTTGTTCCCTAATAGATTAATTGGCTTTCTGGCCTCCATTAACCTCTTCAGGAAGAATGTGGAGAGTTAACACCCCATCACACCACTGTCGGCTCTCTGTGGTCATATCTAACAGCCACAAAGATGTCCAGCTTAAAAAAGAAGAGAGATGGTTCTTTTCGAAGCTGGGAAAATGATAGGAGATAGGAGAAGTCATAATCTGATCAGACTCAGTCTAGCTTTCTTACCTCTGTCCCATGGAACATTCTTAAAATATTATTGACTTTCTTAAAATAAGTTTGAGGAATAGAAATAGGGAGAGCTCTTAAGCCATACAATGTTCTGGAAACGACAGTAATTTTCTGTATATTTTAATTTTACTCCAGAAAATGAGGGTTAATGAAGTTCATCATCCCAAATCATGAACTACCTGGGCAATAACTGGTTCTATATTTATCTTAGGGATGTCTTGAATATTTTGGGAATCAGTATTCCTAGATATTTCATTTAAGAGGACTGCCATTGAAAAATCCCAATTTGAGAGAAGGCTTTTGTGCACATATTTGTTAAATGTCTAATATTTTGAATTTGCCCATTAATTTTATATTCTGAAAGGGGTCCAAATGTATTAATAGATGTTAGACGTTTAGAAATAGTAACCTCAGGCCTAGGTACAAATATTAGGTACAATGATGCATTAAGCTTCATTTTGTGCTTTGCTTAGCCCACTCTGATACTGTGAACATGTTGATTTTTTCAGATGGCAATGGCTAAAAGTTCTAGAGCTAAATAAAACACAATAGAAGAAAGGGGGCAGCTCTGCCTTGTAATTCACTGTAATGGAAATGAAGCAGAAATGAGAACGCCATTGATAACTACCCTGGAAGTTGAATTAGAGTATAAAAGCTCAATAATAAATTGTTTACCAAATTCAAATTTTAACACATGAAAAAGATAGTCCCATGCTATGTGGTGAAAGGCCTTTTCAGCTCTAAAAAAGTGGTGGCTAGTGGTTCTTTGGAATCTCTCAAAACATCAATGATATCTATCAATTGATGCAAGTTATCTGAACCAAGTCTACTGAAAAAAGAAGCCTACCTGGTGTATGAGTAAACATGTGAGAGAATATTGTCCAATTGCATAGCAAGAGCTTTACTTACAATCTTAGTATCAGAACTGATTAAAGACATTGGCCCATAATTACTACATAGTCCAAGGTCTTTCCAGATTTAGGAATAACTGGGATTATAGCTTCTCTTACAGTAGGTGCAAGAGTTTGCTCATTCTTGACCTCATTGAACATATTCAAGAATGTAGTTGTTAAAGTTTCAGAGCATTTTTTCTAAAACTCTTTGTGGAATGAGGTGTAACAGTTAATCCGAACTAAGGACTTAGTTCGGATTAACTTTAAACTGCCGCGTGTAGCTGCGGGCAGTTCGTTCGAACTAAGGGGGATTTAAAAATGGCGGCCGGACGGGAACATGCAAATAAAGCCCGGGATATTTAAATCCCGGGCTTCATTTGCAACTCCTGTTGCCTGATTTGCCTACCTAGCTCTAATTAACGAGCTAGTTTAGACATACCCTATGTGTACAGGACATATATGACTAAATATATATGTTGGTAACCCTTGTGTTTCTGTCCCCTATTTTCTCTCCTCGCAATGTTTATTTCTCTCACTTGTTATGCTTCATCTTGTATTTAATTGTAAATATTTAAAAACAAGTAATATGTCTTTACTTATTTATTTTTTAAGAATCCAGCATTCTTTGGGAGACAATGCAAATTAATAATAATAATCCCAAATTCTTAACTGTGTTTTAACAAGTCCTTAGTGAATTGTTCAGATCAGTGGGAGTTTTGTTTGGGCAAGGAATGAGTCAAAACAAAAGAAATAACTGCAAGATTTGACTTGAAATGAATAGTTTTCTTGATGAGAATTAAAGACCAAATCCTGCTAGTCAGTAAAACTTCTGTCAAACTAAATGGCTGAGAAAAGACTTCAGGGTATGGCATTACTATGGACTCAATGGGCATTTTCTAAGAAAATATACTTTTTCAGAAAAGCAACGTGGTGTAGTTCAGTGAGCCAAAGCTCACAGATTCTCATCTCAACTCTTCATCACTCATTTGGTCTGTCTATAAAATGAAAACAACAATACTCTGGAGATAGCTAGCACTTTAGATACTTTAGACTAGAGGTTCTCAAACTGGGAATCATGACCCCTCAGGGATTATTAAGTGGGGGGTCATGAGCTATCAACCTCCACCTCAATCTGTACTTTACCTTCAGCATTTAAAATAGCGCTTAATATAAATAAATGTGTTTTCTAATGTATAAGGGGGGATCACACTCAGAAGCTTGCTGTATGAAAGGAGTCCACCATACAAAAGTTTGAAAATAAATCACTGCTCTGGAGTATTTTAAACTAACCATTCATAATATCTACCTTACACTTGCAAATTAAGCTGTCCCCACAAGAATGCAGCCCCACTGAGCGCATCATCTCTGTCAGCCTTTTCTTCCCATAGGCATGATTTTTTTTAAAAGGTTGGTTTTGGAGTATGCCCAGAAGAGTAATAAATATGGGCTCTAGCAGATCAAATAATCTGGATCTAGAACCCCTTAGAACACCAACATGGTCCTCTTGTTCCTGTTCAAGTCAACAGGAAAATCCCCATTGACATGAATGATGCAAAAACAAGCCCAAAGCAAGGTAGTTCTTGCTAAAGTGTCTCTATTGCTTGCAATCACAAACATTTTGTAGATTCAGAAGTGCTCCTGCAGATTAACCCAGATTAACCAAGGCCTGCACAATACAGAGTGTTATACATTGAAACAACCAACTTAAAATCCACCTGGAAATCAGTCGTATGTAGCTCTTTTTGTGACTGGGCTGCCCTTTTTTCTCAGACTACCAATATTCATGCATAAGGGCAATAACTTCAGTGGGATCTAGTGGGATACTCATTATCATAAGTGCTACTCACAATGAATGAGGGTTTCAAAAGTCTACCCATAGTGAAAACCTATATGTTACTGATTGACCTTCATTCTGCTCTTCTAGCATGTGCAGGTTTTTCACTGATCTCAATGGGAGAGCTACATGTGAAGAAAGGGCTAAACCCTGGGTTCAGTATCCACTATTTAGATATGCCAGGGGAATTTTGTTCCAGGTCTCCAACTTGAGATGAAGAAAGACAGAGCTATGAAAAGAGATGTTAACTCAACAGTCTGTGTGTCATAAAATTGCTTTCCCCACATGAAGTCATTGGCACAGAGGTGAAGTAAATTAGAATGCTGTTGGGAGAAATGTTTCTTCCTATATAAAAAAAAGAGAGAAGATAAGAGATTGTAAAAGGGGCAGTAGGCCAAGGTGTGCCCTAAATGCAGAAGTAGAAATGTGATGTATCATATATGTACATTATAGAAACAGAAATTGGAAAAATTAGAATTTATTTTCCAGAGTTTATTTTGTGTTCAAGGTTTTTGAAATTTTGCTTGAGATGAACATTCACTTTGACCATTTACATCAGCCTTATATGCTCTGATTCAACAAAGCACTTAAGCCCAAGCTTAACCTTGAGCACAGATTTAACTCCATCTTTATTTAGTAACATGTATTAAAGTAAACATTTAATACATGTATTAAATATACATGTAAATATAAAAAAGAAGGCTTAAAATAAATCATCATAGGCCTATTAGCTGACTAATATCTTGTCAGTTTGACAAAGTGTAAATTATTAATTTGGTAATATAATAAGTATATCAGAATTGACTATCACATAAAAAAAATCTGTTCAGCAGTACACTTTAGTTAGTACCAGCGTCTGGTAGTACCACTGCTAAAGGTCATCCTTTTTCAACTGCAATAGCAGCATTGTAAGAATGATGGTTGGCAGACTGATATCTCCTCAATCAAAATAAAACAAAGTGATCCTTACGGGACCAACAGCAGCTGTCCAATCATAATAAACAAAATTCCACAGTTGATTTCTTTTTCTGGATCTATGTTTTCTTCACCTTTTTCAAAAATTAAATGGAAAGAGCAGGGGCAAAGGGAAAAGACATTTTAGGCTGAGTGTGTGTGTGTGTTGGATTATCTGAGATATGTAGATAAAACTGGGTGTTAGCCTGAAAACAGAGCATAGGGTCGATTTCAAAATAAATAATGTTAATGGTATTTTCAGGATCAGCTTTATTTCTACATTCAGTGCCAAGGCACTTAGAGTAGCCTGTTTTACTCATAACATAATGTGGGTGGTTTTAAAAAAAATTACCTCTACACATATTTGTTGTTTCTAGAAAGCCTATTACATGTCAGTCAAGAACTTAGAATGTAGAATTAATTTAGCGAACCTTGATTCTGTTAGAATACCAAAACAAACAAGCACATTAAGCAAGACACTTTTTTATTTAAAATATAAAGAAAAAAATTAGGTATAAAATATTTAAAGTAAGTGTCCAGAGCAATACTGTGGAAGAACGATATAAAATAAAAATGTAAATAAGATACTCTATTTTGGGCCTGATCCTGATTTTCTTAATATCAAGTAGCATTTTGCTTCATAGGTCCCATTTACTTAACCAGTGCTACTTGCAAAATAGGGCCCTGATTCTTCAAAGAGATTAACTTTAAGTGCATGAATTATTGAGTCATAGAACTGAAGGCCTGAAGGGACCACCAGCTATCTAGTCTGACCTCCTGCCACGAACACCACCCACTACCTGCACACTAAACCCTACAACTGATAGTAAAGTAAAGTACAACAGTGTACAGGATACTTGACTAGTAGGTGTCACAGGCAGAAAACAGGAGGGACTGAGGTGCAAGAGTGCCTGACATCCCTGCAATGGCAGGGAAATGATTAAATGAAGTATAATCCTGGCAAGTGCCTGATACCCACACACTGCAGGGGAAGGCAGAAATACCCCCAGGTCACCGCCAATTTGACTTGAGAGAAAATTCCTTCCTGGACCGCAAATTACAATCAGTAAGACTGCATTGGGAATATTCACAGTGCACAAAGTTGAGCTGGTGTGCAAGTGAATGCAGGAACATGGCCTACCACATTGCATACTCTGAGTAAAAATATCAAAGCCTGACTTTAGTTGTTAGATACCAACTCTGTGCTCAGCAGTGAACATGGCACAAAATAAAAATATCTCCCATCTCTAAGGCCTCATTCAGCAAAACACTTTTAAGCATGTGTTAAATATAAACACAAGTAACTCCATTAAAGTCAGTGTGCTACTTATGTATATAAAAGTAAGCAGGAGTGTAAATCTTTGTGGAAAGGGGACCTAAATAAGATAGACAGGACTGGAAAACCCAAAGGAGTATATAACTATGAATTTTAAAACAGCTTATACTATGGACTTAGTTCTTTGGGGCAATATGTATTTTTTTAAATTCACCACAGTTTTAACATTTAAAAATTTCTAACTCTTTCATTTGTATTTAATTTTTAAAACCAGGCCACAGAGGATTTTTTTAAAGCTATAAATCTAATCTAATAAGGTATAGTTATAATGTAGACATGATCAGATCCAGTCTAATCTAATAAGGTATAATAATAATGTAGTCATGGTTATGTTATTCTAAATTAGTGATCACCATTAAAAAAAAATCACAATTTGTTGACTACTGGTATATACTGGTACCACAGATTTCCTACAAGTTCTGAATAAAGCAGTAACATCAGTGTCTGAGAGGCACTGTTGGCAAATATATACTTTTTAATGGCTACTACTACTACTACACAATTCCTTGCAATACAAACTGAAATTAGCTGGTGTGAAAAATTGCTTTTGGAGACCTCACACAACACACATACTCCTTAATTCCCTAATTCCTTATTCAAAACAGACAGCAGCTAAAGACAACTTCACCCCACACAATTTGTCTTTTGCAATTTTTTAAATGTAGTGGAGTCTGAATTTTTAGCTAGTTGTATTTTGGCTATTTTAAATTACATGTATTATCTAATTCTGCTTTTCAGACTTATTTGCAAAGTTTCATATCTAACAATATCTATGAACCAGCATTTCCAGTCCACTAAAGCAGTTTTGTGCTGTTCTGCAGAATACAACATTCAACTTTAAACCATCAGTCAAATTCTGCTTTATTTTACATAGGTATGACTCCAACTTCAGTGCAATTATACCAGAATGACTGAGAAAATGTGTGTGTGTGTGTGTGTGTGTGTGTGTGTGTACACACACATGCAATATTGTCTTATGTACAATATGTGATTAATGGTAGAGGTAGCTACATCTCCAAAAATGATCTGCAGATATCCATAGGTTTGCAGGGTTCTAGATACAAAATTAGTGTTTGCATCTGTATCTTCAAAGAAAAAAAGAAACAAAAAAACCTCTCTTTCTGCAAGCCTAGAGAAATATTAAGCTTTCAGGTCTGTTTATAATGTTAAAAAAAAGGGGGGGGGGACTCTAATTTTTGTTATAAGGTTTGAGATATCACAGAATATTTTCCATCATTTCTTTTTCCCTCCATGACTTATTCTCCCTTTAACAATACCTTCTTTTCTTACATGTATTTTTTTCGTGATTTATGTAAGGTCAAGTTAGGACCACTTAAGCAATACAGTATATGTAAGGGAAAAGACAAATTGTGTGGGGTGAAGTTGTCTTTAGCCACTATCTGTTTTGAATAATGAATTAGGGAATTAAGGAGTATGTGTGTGAGGTCTCCAAAAGCATTTTTTAAAATTTATCTTGAAATCTACCAATGGAGTTTCATTGGACAATTGACAGCTTCCTGGCATCAAACAGGCAAATGAAACTGCTTCAAATTATAGTAAGACCCAAACCTAAGCCTCACATCTGAATCCACCAAATGTTTGGAGAAGTTAGGTTCAGCTCCTGATCCAAATTTTGTTTATATCCCACTAGCTCTAAGATGCCCCTGTTAGGAAGTAGAACTCCCTTGTGCTAGAGACTGTCCAGGTAGTGAGGCCCATCTTGACTTTGAAATAACTAGAAACTGAGTTTCAGAGAGGTAGCCGAGTTAGTCTATAACAGGAAAAACTTAAAGAACAACAAATAGACTAGTAGCACCTTAAAGACTAACAAAACATGTAGATAGTATCGTGAGCTTTCATGGAACCCACTTCTTCAGATGAAACTGAGTAGCCATACTCCTCTGTGTTCAATTTACACTTTGTTCCTTTTTGGTTCTAGTCTACTTCTTTTTAGCCCTCTCTTCCCACTAACTCTTTCTTCTTTCAGCTCTTGTGTTACCAATCCCTTATTATAGTCTCTTTTTATCACTCATATTTACAACTCTTTCTGGAAAATGATTTAAAATTTTCTATACATTCCTCTTCCTTTCTTGATTAGAAAAGTATTTTTTCCTTTTGAAAACTGTAGTTCCTTTCAGCATTGGAAGTCAAGCAACATTTGGAGAGTGGGAAAGTCTTGATAGCACTTTGGCATAACTGAAAATATTAAAGAAACGCTATTATGCTATTTTATAGTGTTAATCTGTGGTTGACACGTGTAAACAGTCAAGGAGCAGTCATTTAAAAGAAATGTATTTTGGTCACTGTCACAAATAGAGAGAGAAACTGAGAGCGTGGAGATTTTTCTCATAAGAAAACAAGAACACTTCTCTCCAAAAGGGAAGCTTATATGACCACAGTTAGATCAATAACATCTCAGTGTCAGACAATTACTTTCTTTTGTTTCAGAACAAATTTGAGCAAAAAACAGCAAATTTAACAAAACTGGTCAAGGAACTATATGGGCAGAAGACTTCTGCTAGCCTCTCTCTCGTTGCACCCACTCTTAGACAATATAGACATATAACAGCTATCAAACTACAGCTCTCTACAGAAAATAAGAAGTCAGTGTCAGAAGTCAACTGTGACAGATAAAAAAAAAACCCTAATGTATATCACCATGGATGTCAATGCACAGAATAAATTAATTATTTCTCTTTGCTTTGCTTACAATGAATCCAATCAAAGCTCAGAGTGAAATGGTTATTTCTTAATATTATACAAATACCTGGAAACTATCTTAAATTATTTAAATGAAACCAGCAGTTTTTCCTTGTTTTTAATTATTCAGATATTTCATGTTCAGAAATGTTTCTCAATCCCTCTACTATGTACTCAAGTACCCAGATGACTGGACCAAACAATAAAAGAAAACATTATAGTGCATTTGGAAACCCAGCATGTTCCAGTGGAGTCGACACAATACAGGAATTTAGGAGACTTAGGTTCTATTCCTGGCTCTATAAGTGTTGTCCAAATTTCAACCGTACATTTTTCATAGCAGGGATTGGCTCTCACTATGTTTTTGTGAGGCCCCAATTTCATTTGTAGGATCTAGGCACTATTGTAAGATGAATAAGAATAAAGTGTTAAGATTTTAAAGTGACACAATATAAAAAGGTGACAGATAAAGTAGTACCAGCCATCTGCCCTGCATAGGCTGTGATCCTGCAGGGAGGCAGGTGGTGTCATGACAAACCTATTGCAGGCTTTTTAACCCATGTGTACATTGCAATTGGAGTGAGTCTCTCAGCCTAGGAAGCCAGGCTCATGCTAGTGGGGCTCAGGACAGGGAGCTAAAATAGCAGTGTTGATGTGGTGGCTGGGGCTCACACGCTTCAGAGGTCAGCTGAGCTTGAGTTACTGGTCTGCAGCCTAAGCTGTAACAGCTACACAACTAGTTTGGGTATGCTAGCTCAAGCCCCACGAGCACAAATCTGTCCACCTAGGCTGGGAGGCTAGTGTTGACATCCTCTCAAAGGGAAGCTGCTGACCAATCACCCCCCAACAAATGCACCCACCCTCTGGAGAAAGCAAGGTCATCAAGGTGAGTCCATTCCATAGGTTTGATTAACCCATGGAAAGAGTACTGCAGTAAATGTACGTGCAGCATACTTCAAATAAGTTGAAAATACAAAGGCACGACCTTCCTAACATAAAAGCCTACCATCGGTGCATGTCCCACTTCAAAGCAACTATCTTCAGTAATTGCCTACCACACAAGGTAAAGGAATTTATGTCTATCAGTTGTTGCCATAAAAAAGTCCCTTTTCAATTTATAGTGACACATGAACTGTTTACAAAAAGTTTACAGTTTTGGTTTAATGAAATCATACCCAGAGATTTTTGCTTTTTCATTTAAATATCAATATTTCCCTTTCTGTAATATATTCAGTAAACATAGCTATTTTACACCAAAAATATGAAAAATGTGTTTAAAATAACACCAGTTTCATTAAAAAATGATCCAACTACTATTCAGAAATGCTTTTAGAGACACAGACCTATTTCACCAAACATTTCACATACCAAGCAAAATTCGTGGCAGATGCGCCTAAAGAAAGAATCATACATTTCTACTTTTTCTTCAGGAAGAAAGAAATCAAGATTAGGTGATTCCATAGTCCTCAGAAGATTTCAGAAAAAATGTGTGAATCATAAGAAGCTTTTTACAACACTGTTTTTACTCTGCAGCTGTAATTGAAAAGCATGTTGCACCGAAAAGAGAGAGTGAAGCATTTTGAAACTCTTAATGAACAAATTCTACAATTAAATCTAACTCCTAGCAAAGTTTATCATCTTGATTTACTTCTGCCCATTAAAATGTACAATGAGTGGATTTTGTTTGTACCAACCACAATAATGGTGCTTGTGAAACAATAACCTTCCTGAATTGGCAGAAGCTGAAGGCATTTTGGAGGTGATGCTAGATGTCTGGGAGGGAAAAAAACAGATTCCATTGCACTTGAGCATGACCTAGTGGCTGGATCACTGAGTGGCATTTATGGTAGGAACAGAAAAGGCTATTTGTCTACTCTCCAAGCACCAGGGTGTAATTAATGTGTATGCAGCTGTTCACTGAGAGGTGGATAAAGGGAATAAATAGTGCTCTGGAATGAAGGTGTGAAGATGAAAGACCAGCATATACTCACACAAGTTAGCCTGTTGAGACTCATGTGACTGAACTTCGGCCCACCAAATGCACTAAACAAAATATTCTAAGACACTTAAAAATTGAGGCTCAAAAGCTGTAAGTTGTCTCTTCCTTTCCAAATGACTAAATGTGTGGTCATTTGAACTATAAATGCTTAAAAGGATAAAAAAGTGACATTAATACTGACCAATCTGTATCACTATTGTACCATTTTTTGTTTGTTTTGCTTTTACATTCTGATTTTAATGATATAAACAGCACATGAAAACCCTGCACATAAAATAAATTGCAATAGGAAGTATATCTTCTGGATTGTTTTTGTGCTCATAGCAAATATTTACTCCTTCCACAGAGAGGTCTTACTCTTTGCTCCTCTAACATTTCCCTTAAAGTTAGATAAATGGCAATTGATCTTGGATAAACTCTGTAGTCTCTGAAGCAAGTTGAAATTTGGGTACACTCAGACTTTCTCAATAACAAATTGTGTTGTCAAATGCTAATGTGATTTTCTTCCATGTGCATAATAATTAGATGTTCCTTAATCATCAAATGTGTCATAGTGCAATATACACATTGTAGATAGAAGAATATACATTCATTTGACCCTGATCTATGCAAATGAAACCAAAATGTTATTGGGCACTGTGTATTCTGTTTTCTTTATTAATTTTAAGTGAATGCCTTGAAATGAAAAACAAGCTTATTTTACAGTAGCTGAAACTAAAAAACTGTTGTGTCAACAGATTGACAATGCCTGTTGCTTATGACTGACAGAGAAAGATAAATATTTCCCACATAAAATTTTATAACCTCCTCCTCCTTCTCCGAGTCCTGTGGTATCAAACGTCCTTCTGTACTTTTCCATTTTAGCGGTCAAAACACACACACTTCTAGTCATTTAAAAAATTACTTAAGCAAGCATTACATTGAGCTACTTAATCTCTCTAAATAGCAACTCTCTGACAGTCATTCAACCACAAAGCATTTACCTTGCTATCCAAATCTGATCCCCAATAAAGATGAAAATCTGAGCTCTGATCTATGTTTTTATTCATTCTGTTATGTTCTAGCTTCATAAATCAAGAGTATTCAAAAAAGGAGTTGGGATATATTTAATGGTTCAGTCACACTTGTCTACATTTCAGTAAGAAATAGCTTGACCCTATGTTGACCCTCAGTTCACAAACTCACAAGCAAAGGGAGTAGGTATATAATTCTGATTATAAATCACTGAAACTTGGACCTATTCCCTTTGCTTGTGTGCTCAGATTTTCATCTGAGAATGTTCTTTCATACTTCTTCAGGCTGCCAAAATCCATCTTACTTTAATGCATAAAGTACACAACTCTAGCAATAACAGCACTCCTTTCTGAGTAAATATAAATATCAGTTCAAAATGGACAGAACATACACAAGTAGGGAGTACATATTCTAAAAGAAAACTAGAATAACATTGTCTTTGGTACCCATTCCTGAATCAGACATATTCAAAGTCTGGGTAAATTACATGGAAAAAATCATGCACTATGTCATCTCCTGTTTAACTAATGCAAAATTATTCTTAATTGAGATAGGTTTCACAACACCACCCTACAAGGCCTTTGAGCCAAATTTATATACAGCTTTCAAGGGTCTGCAAACACAAGAGTGCTTACTGTAGGCAGACTGCAAATACGTCACCAAGGGAAAGGCTCGTCTACTGCACAAAGCCACATATGAAGGAGGAGAAAACCTCCACAGCAGGAAGTTGTGGAGCTGCTTGTGAGGTGGAGAGCACATGGAACTGAGCTCCTTACCACCCACACACTAAAGCTCCACTGGAGCCAGGTACAATATCTTATGTGATCTCCAGCAGTAGCTCTCTAGTAACTTTCCTGCATAGGCCTCTGTGCATAAAGCACCAGCTCTGTTCATTTACCTGCATGTTGAGAAGACGGTGATGAACTTTCTGTTCTTCACTATTTTACTGCTAAGGAATCGCATTCATTTGTACTAGGTGACTCTTTCTGCATCACCTTTGTAATGAAACACATGTCTTGGCTGCTATTCCTCTATACAGTGCATCTGTAGCAATGCTATTCCCAGGAGCCCAGAGGACACACATAAACAGAGTCTACAACTCTGTACCAGGGAAAGGCAAGCTTTGATAGCTGTATAATGCCATTTAGACATTACATGGCTGTTTCCAAGCACCCCTGTGGAACTGGTAGTTGCTTGGAAACGGTATAGTCTAGGCAGCTGGTAACGGTGGTTTACTGTGGATAGACAAGTAAGAAAATAAAAAGGATGAGAATAAAACAACCGCAAACGAGCAAATAACCCTGATTCATAAATGAGAAAACACTGATCTTGGCAGCATTACAAAAGTAATATTTTCACTAGAGTGAACTGTTCTCTAACAATTTCTCCAATATGTTAGACACAAACAGACTTTCCTTCAACATCAGGCATGTGTGCATGCATGTCTTCTTTTTCCACCTTTTTTTTTTTTTTTTTTTTTGCAAAAACAAAACTATTGTGGCCAAAAGTTAAAAACAATCCCAGTCTTTATTTGTTGTTGAGTTCCTATGTTTCCCTTTCATGATATACCAGAGTAGTGATGCAATACAGCCTCTCATTCCAGAACAATATTTATTTTTCTGTAGCCCCCTTCTTTAGTATTCTTCTGCTCTAAAGAAATAGTAGAATTTAGAGAATTTATATGCCATTAGATCTCAGCAACGGGAATGGAAGGAGACTTTCTTCATTTTACCATGATATTAATAATTCAATGAAACTCATCATTCAGTGAAATCCTAAAGCATTTTACAGATAAACTGATCAATTCACCCACTACTGAAACACAACCATTCCTCTGGAGTGAAATGAGTCATTTGTAGAACAGTGATCATCCTTAAAGAAACACTTTAAATAAGAAATTATAAAAAAGAACCAAGTCCACTTGAACTTGCAAGGGGAATTTAGACAAGCAGATCAGAATTGGGATTTAGCCAGAGCTAATCCTCTATTTTTGCAAAGGATACTATTTAATGACTGCAAACAGTTAGGAGTTGTTTTATATATCCGATAAGAGAGTGGGACAACTTCAATTCTGACATAATTGGGTAAAACTCCATTTGTTTACAAAACAGAGCTGAACTGGCTTAGCAAATCTACCAGCACTATGCTAAGGATATAGTTCAGTACTCACTCAGAAGCTGAGACATCTATAATTATCATTATCTCTTCCTACGTCCCCAATGATGTCACCAGTTCAAGTTCTGACAAAAATTGTTTATTTCTCCCTTATCTTGGAAATGTGCAGTGGCAGCAACATAAAAGAATATAAAGGAATCTACTTAAGGACAACAGAAATAGTTGGAAAAGTATAACTGTTCCCTTATGGAAACTATGTTGAGGAAGCTCTTTTACTGTATTGCTTTGAAACAATTTGTTACTGGACACTTCCTATTCTACAGATGCTGCATTTTCACGATTGAATTATGTTGGAATTGCCATAATTCAGCCTGTGTTGGGTTTTTGCAAAGTGCTGTTTAGATCCTTTTTTGTTAGGTGTGCAAACAAATGTTTTACCTTTACCAAAATGGCAACATTTACTCCTAGATAAATTACATTATCTATAAAGCTGGCAATAAATCAATCTTCTAGCTTAATTTGAGAGTTCAAAGACAGTCAAACTGATGCTTCTGAAATTTCATGGCTGGTGCCCAATATTGCCTTGAATCCCTCAAATGCAGTGGCTTTCAACCTTTTTCCATCTGCTGACTCCTAAAAATTTTTTGAATGGAGTTATGGACCTCTTTGAAAATCTTAGACATAGTCTGTGCCCCCCTTCCCCGCCCCTCCAAGAGTCCATAAACCACAGTTTGAAAACCACTGCTCCAACTTGTTTTCAACACTTCAAGCTTCAGCAGGATGTAATTCTTAACAAACCTTCTGCATAAGAATATTTTTAAATGATAGCTGATAGCATTCATTACTGTGACCACTTACATCTCAACAACAACATAATTACAATCAGGAGCCCACATTTAAAAATCAAATGTTGTTAATTCTGGCATCTAACATTGTATATATCAGCTTTCTGGAGAGAGTAAAGAGCTGGCAGAGTTCAAAGTTCTATGGGAATGGTTTCTTGGCTGCTGTGGAGCATAGCAACTCTCTAGGGCAGGCATTTTCTCTAAGGGCATGTCTACACTAGGAAATTATTTCGAAACAACATTTCAAAATAATAACTGAAGTGACTATTTCAAAATAGCATGTCTACACTACAGAGAAGCCTTGAAATTAGTCCTCGGCAGGCTCTCTTAACGTGGATGCACTACCTTGACTTAGAGCCCCAGGAAGCACTGGGGAGTAGTTATTTAGCAGCAGTGGAGCATCCACACCAACGCTGTTTCAAAATAACTATTTTGGAATAAGTGTTATTCCTTGTGGAAAGTAGGAGTTATTTCAAAATAACCAGCCCCTTATTTTGAAATAACAGGCTTGGTAGCATGGATGCTCCACTTGTTATTTCAAAATAAGGGGAGTTATTTCGAAATAACTCCATAATGTAGACCAGGGCTTAGAATACATCTCATCAAAAATAAAGAAAAAGATCTGCTTAGAACAGCTAAGATCTGTTTTAACCAAAATGAAGAGCTAGATTTCACTCTAACTTACAAAGGTGCACCCTACTGATTTGCATTTATTTTTTGAAACATACTGAAGTGCAACTCTTGTTAATTTCCCTTTTTTACCTGAAACAGATTCAGAAACTAAAGAATGACTTCAATTATGTATCAAAAGAACACAGTTACTCTAAACTTTTAAACAGAATGTTAACCTTATAAAAGGTGGCATTTTTCAGATATCCATCAGTTTATCCTTTCATCTCTCTCTGGATCTATATTAATATTATTTATAGAACTGAACAAATCTGTAATACTTCACAAATAAAACGGGCAGTCTCAATCCTAAAAAGTTCGTAATTGAAAGCCCCAATCCTGCAACTGGTTTGGAGCAGGCAGCCTCTTGTAGCTACACAGAGCCTTAGTGGAATCACTGGGGCTTTTGTGGGCACAAGGATCCTTTGTCATGGATCCAAAGCCGGACTGGGGGCCTAAGTTAGATGTACAACTATAAAGGATGACAAAGGGTTGGAGAAGGGGCATGGAAAGAATTAGTGCTCTAATAAAATCTGCAACTGAGCTGTTACAGTCACACATCAAGCTAATCATTCTTTTTTGAACTGCATATAAGGCTTGAGGGTTCTGTTTGGTAGATAGTTTGAGGAAGTGAAGCAGGGGTGCGGGACCTCAGGATGCAGCCCCCACTTGACTGGATCCAGCCTCCAAAGCTCAGGACCCTACTGCCACACTGCGGGGCTGGAGCCCACCCAATCTACTTGACTGTGCACCCCTAGGCTCTGGTGTGCAAAGGGGATGTAGGGAGTGTCTTTCTCCTTCTCAGTCAGGGGCCATGTCATTGAGGGTTGGTGGGGTTCCCCACTCCTGAAGTAAAGTCTGGCAATGAGAGAGTAGTGGAGGGATGGAGCTCAATGCTAAACGGAGTGAGAGTTGAGGACAGATTTGAGAAGGGAGTTTTAATGTGTATAGGATGAGGGAGGATTCTAGGAATAGGGAAATGTTTGCCTATTTATCCTTGTATTTATATTGGAGCCATTACCTCAATACCTATAATGTTGTCAGTCTTCGGAGCAAGAAACAAAAAATATAAATGTTCTCTACCTATGTTCTGGTTAAAGGTAGCTTTACATAACCCATTAAAAATAAACATTTGAGAAGATGAGTTTGCCTAGACAAATGTGGAAATGACTGAATCATCAAATTGAAAATTATTATTGTCAGTTCCAAAAAAGCTTGGGTTTTCAGAATTTTGGCTAGAGTCACTCAGTGTTGTATAATAGTAATACACCACAATTTTGTGCTATGTAATACATTATAGCATTTTGTACTGTTAAAAATAACCACAGAGGGAAAGAGTGGTGTAAGTTTAAAAGAGAGTTTTGTTGCCTTTCTTTAATAGCTTGTTTAACCAAGAACCATATTTACAGTTTTTGATGGATAATAAAGTGAACATTAGTAAGCACAGTAGTGGTGTGTGGTTACATTTAAGGAAGTAGGCAAATAGGTACCCAAACAACCCCAGGATATGGATCCAAGTAAACATCTCATTTGCCATAAAAAGCTGATTTATAATTTCTTACCATTTTCTTTGCAACTATCATTGCTCATTAGATCACACAATATCTCAATTAAGCAGCAGCATGGAGTCAAAGTGAATTTTTCTATGCATGAAGCATTCTTTAATAGTCTAAAACACTGAGGTCAGATTCAGAGTTTTATAAATATTCATTTTTTATAAATGCTCATTTTCAATGACTTATTCCATTTAAATTATCAGTTAAGAAACTATAAAAAATGTGGATCAGTAAGTTAAAATAATAGGTTGCTAAAAGATGATATAAGTGACAAAATAGATATATAGCTATAATGCCATGAGCATATAATGCTCTAGTACCTTCTTGTATAACACTGCTTCAAACACGTTTTCAATAATGCATGCAATTGGGCATTCCAGATAAAGAAAAGAAAAACAACAAACTGGAAAGAAACCATAGGAAATAGCAGATCACAAACTGAGTATGAGTCAACAAGGTGATACATTTGTGAAAAAGGATAATATTCTGTAGTATATTAACAGAACTGGTGAATGCAAGACAAGGGAGAAATCTGTCTCACTCTGCTCAGCACTGGGAAGACCTCAGATGAAGCATTTTGTCAATTCTGGGGGGGGTCACAATTTAGGAAAGATGTAGACAAATTGATGAGATTCTGAAGGAGAGCAACAAATATAATAAAAGTTTTAGAAAATCTTAACTATGAGTAAAGGTTTAAAAAACTGAACATGTTTAATCTTGAGAAAGGAAGACTAGGGGGGACCTGTTGAGTCTTTAAATATGTGAAGTGCTATTTTAAAGAGGATGGGGATCAATGCTTTTCCACATCCACTGAAGGCAGGACACAAAGTATCGGCCTTAATTTGCAGCAATGGAGATTTAAGTTAGACATGAGGAAAAACTTTCCAACTCTTAAACTCTGGAATAGGCTTCTAAGGGAGAGTGGCATCCCCATCATTGAAGGCTTTTCAGAACAGGTTGGACAAATACCTGTCAGGGATGGTCCAGGTTTATTTTGCCCTGCCCGGGGCAGGAGGCTGTACTTGATGTCTCAAGGTCACTTCCTGTCCTACATTTCTATGACTCAATGAAAAACAAAGAGGATCGTTAAGGCCATGTAGGGGTTAATTTACACTCTAGAGACAGTCAAAGCTAAGAGAACCAGAGTTTGCAGCAGCTGTTCCCATTGAAACCAATGTACGATGGCATCAATGGATAAGGAGCAGGCCCTGTGTATGCGTAGTTAGTCTAAAAACAGGTAAGACTGATGCTAACAAATATTTGAAGGGTATCTATCATAAAGAAGAAGAAATGTATGTAATAAATTCTGGATCGACTAAGTAATGGGATGAATATAAATAGGGACAAATGTAATGTGAACATTCTTCCTTATACTAAGAATTATTAAACCACTAAAAAAGTAAATACTAATCAAATTTTGTCCAATATTTGTTTCATCATCATGTTTACATGTTGCTCCCATTTTGCAAATATTTAAGACAGTGGAGTTTCAGAAGTGCTTACTGTTAGCTCAGCTCTGCTCCCCTTGAAGTCCATGGGAAGAGTTTTTATAACAAGAACAGAGTCCATTCGGTGCTGAAAATCCCACACAACATCCAATTGTCCCATCTTTGTCCCTATCAGTCATAGAATTACATTGCACTAGCTCACTTCTAGTATTTAAATATTTCCACGAAACCAGATGTCAGAAAAATTTTATGACAGCAGAATGTATTGGTGAAAATTAAAAATGTGTTATAAACAGATAGACTTTATAATTAATATTTTCCAAGAACAGAGCTTGCAGACTAGCCAGTATTTGAAAAACAAAAATAGTTAATTATGGGGTTTTCCATGTATTTACTGCCCAATAAATGATGAGAAACAGTGTGTCAGCACTGATGAATGATGTTACCCTTTCCTTCTTTCTAAACCTATGTTCCTTAATTTAGGATTTCATCCTCTGTTGACTGACAATGAATATGAAAAATGGTCCCTTAATAAGGAGATGATCTGATTCAGTCCAAATGATCAGAACAATCAAAACTTCCCATCTACATATAATGACAAGTTCAGGTGATTAAGAATGCATGTAAACAGAAAAAAAATATCCTTTTAAGGCCCTGCTTTGCAATCCATTCACAATCCCAACTTCTGCTGACGTAATTGAGAGTTTGCATGCATAAAACTGTAGGATTAGGCCTTTACATGTTTTTTTTTAATTATTTTTCTGTTTATTTTAAGAACAAATGAGGATTCAAACAACAAATCACTCACCTGAACATATTTAGCCCTCTAATTAGAGCTTCATGCAATGGAACAATAACTATAATAGTGTTCTGGTCTATTGTTGTTGTACACGGATGTGGGGAAGACTGTTGATTACTTGTTTTTAAATTTAAAATGATACTTTAAAAAAATGTTTATTTTAAGATTGCATTATAATAACTTTAAAACTGCTCTGAGGTTTACCTCCATTGGAATTACAGGGTGCCTCCTTGACACTTCAAACATTGGGATAGGACCCTGGAGTTCAACCCAATGTCCAACATGCAAGTGAAGTACCCTCTAATTCTAACCAAGGTAACCTTGAATCAGCTCACAAACTAGCATTAAAAGGACATTGGCAACTCCATGTGACGGTTCATATTTTTATTTTGCTCTCCATAATCACCCCTTAGAAGCTTGAAAATATATTTTTTCCTATCAGTTGCTTCCTTGTTCATTTTGCAAACGTATTGAATGTTATGACTGAGCATTTCTGGTTTTCTGGATCAAGACTAAAAATATTGTTTCCCTTCACTCTTACCCTCTCCATCTAAGTGTAGAAAAGAAAATGCCCTCGTTGACCCTGCCAACAGATGTTGAAGATAAAATTTCAGTTGTACAAAAGAATGCATTAGACACAGAGTTCATGTGATCAAAAAGCCATACATTGGGTCACACAAATCACAGACAAAATGAACCATGGTAAATTGCCCCAGGAATCCATTCTCTATCCCTTCTCACACACAGTCTCCACCTGAGTAGGTATGCGACACCTGCTTAATTCAGTGTACTTAGACCCAAGGATATGGTCGCCCCTGGAAGGGTGTACTGAAGGTTTTTTGTTCCTCCTTTCTCTTTGTGAAGACATGTATCTTACATATCCAAATAACACTACATAACCAAATAAATCAAATGTTACTAGAAAACACATGAGAAAATCAAACTAAATCAAAGATATAAATAATACAAAAAATACCAATACACAAACTCACCTATTCAGGCCTGTTGTTACAAGAACATATAGACTTCATCAGACTCCCTGGCATCTACATTGGCAAGATTTTGCGCAAAAGCAGCCGCTTTTGCGCCAAAACTTGCTGTCTGTCTACACTGGCCGCGAGTTCTTGCACAAGAACACTGACGTTCTAATGTAAGAAATCAGTGCTTCTTGTGCAAATACTCTGACGCTCCCGCTCAGGAATAAGCCCTCTTGCGCAAGTGTTCTTGCACAAGAGGCCAGTGTAGACAGGCAGCCAAGACATTTTGCGCAAAAGCAGTCTAAACGGAAAAAAGCCCTAGTGGCCGCTTGGACGCTCCGTACCTGCAGGCAGCTCCAGACTTCCTGGTAACCCGAGCCCCCTTAAAGGCAGACGCAGCTTGCAGAGGCCATGAGGCAGAAGCCTTTCTGCTGCCCTCTGCCCAGAGCTCTGCCACGCGGCTCTGCTGCCATCCCCAACAGCCACCAGACCAGGATGGCCGCTCCAGGGGGGGAACAGCCACCCGCACCCCCAGCGCAGGAGGCCCCAAAGGGCAGAAAGTGAAGAGCCCCATCCTGGTCCCTGGGGGAGCTGGAGGCCCTCCTGGACCTGTGGGAGGAGGAGGAGGCCCTCCACGACACCCGGGGCACCCATTGCCGCAATGCAGAGATCTTCCGCCGCATGGCCCAGGCGCTCTCGCACCAGGGACATCCAGCCCGGACCCTCAAGCAGGTCCGGGCTAAGGTGAAAGAGCTGCGCCTGGGCTATGTCCGGGCCAGTGAGGGCCAGGGGGCAGGAGCCAACAGCTGCCACCACTACCAACGGCTCCACCAGATCCTGGGCCAGGCAGCACTGCATGGCCCGTCCGTCCCTGTGGACACCTGCAGGTGCCCCCCGTCACCAGGCCCAGCGAGGCGGGGGAGGAAGACAAGCCAGCCAGCAGGTCGGAGGACGAGGGCAGCACTGTCACCCTGCAACTGGAGGTCGTCTCCGGCAGCCCTGACGTCTCCCGTGCATCCTCGGAGACCGGGGAAGGATCCACCGGTGAGTGTTGCACTTTGCACTCACAAGGGCGGGGGGAGCCAGGCTCCCAGAGGGGGGAAGGGGGAGAGTGCGTCACTCAGGCCGCGTGAGCTGCACGCTGTGTAGCATTAGCAGTAAGCAGCATGTGCAACCACGTGCAGCCTGGTGACCGAGCGGCACGTGGCCGCGGCAGGCAGCTCCAGGGCACGCCTGGGACCGTGCTGCTCACACACAGCCGGCGGGACCGGGGGGGAGGGTGGATGCTGGCTGGAACCAGCCAGGGCCCCAGGGGCTCCGGCCATAGCCCACACCTCTGCAAGGGTGTAGCACACAGAATGGCACACTGTCCCATGCCTGGCTGTGAGGCACAGCCAGCTGCTCCTGGGAAAACTGCAGCGTCACAGCCCTGTGAGCGTGGCCCCCACTGAGCCCCTCACCTGCTCCCGGTGCCTTGGCTGGCCCCCTGAGGGAAGTCCCCACTGCAGCCACACATGTCCCTGGGCTACCGTGTGTGAGGGCTAGCGGGAGGGGGAGGGAGGAAGCGCTCGGGCCGGCCCTAGGGCCACCTGAGTTTTGCTGCAAGGATGATACACTCCCCAGTCACTCTCCTGGTTCCGTCCAGGAGACATCCCACGTGATGGGGATCCAAGAGCCCAGACCACGTCTGCCATATGTGCTCCCAGGCACTGTGTGGGGATTCATCTTGCTCCCTGTCAAACACCATTGATTAGCCAAAAGCCTCACAGCCTCCACCGGCAGGGAGTTCCACAGGTTAACACAACACACGCGCCCTCCCACCCCCCAAGGGGCCAGGACACAGACCTGTGGTTACAATACATGGAGGAGGACCCTACTCCAGGGGCGGTCCTGTATGCAAACATACAATACGGGGGGAGGGGGATAACCGAGTGGGCCTAAGCCACACTACTGTGGTGTCACCTGGGCTCAGGAGTGGAGGGCTTGGGGTGTGGGGACAGTGGCCGGGCTGCCTGACTGACCCATCCTTTCTTCTGTTCCCTGCAGTGGGACCAAGCAGGAGCGGGGGACCCTTCAGCCCTGTGGCAGCGGCAGCACCCCCAGCCACCCAAACACCAAGCCGGCAGGTCCGGCAGCGGGACCAACTGCTTCGGCGGCACGTGCAGGCTGTCGAATGGGTGGAGGCAGCCATCAAGCACCGGGTGGAGGCGGACCTGGAGTGGCACCAGCAGGCCTGGGGCCCCTTCCAGGCCCAGTGTGTGCACATGGCAGATGCCATCTCCACCCTCATCACACACATTGGCCATGCCATTCATTATGGCATGGCATTGCCCCATGCACCCGCCATCCCTCCCATAGCAATACCCGTGCCCCCTCCTGCTCCCGCCCCTCCTGCTCCCGCAATGCCCCCTCCTGCTCCTGCCCCTCCTGCCCACCTCCCCGTGCTGCCTGCCCCGATGCAGCCTGACCCCCATGTGCAGGTCTGCCCCTGCAGAAGCAGTCACAGGGGCCACCCCTCCCAGCAGTAGCTCTCCTCCCCAGCTGAGAGCGTCCCCAGGTTAAGAGCCTCCCCTCCCAGTTAAGAGCCTCCTCCCCAGTTGAGAGCGTCCCCCAGGTTGAGAGCCTCCTCCCAGTTAAGAGCCTCCAGCCTCTCCCACCCTACATCTCCCCCCTCCCCCTTGTAAATAAAAAGTTCAAACGTTGTGTTCCAAAAAAAACCAGTGTTGGTTGTTTATTGGGAGGTAGGGAGGAGGAGGGACGGGTTGGGGATGGAGGGAGATGTCAAGGGAGACAGAGGCGACCCTACTATGGGGCCTGGGAGAACATCTCCGTCAGGGCCTCCCGGATGCGCACCCCATCGTGGTGCGCCTGACGGATGGCAGCTGTGCGGGGCTGTTTGAAGGCCTGGCCCTCGCCTGCCATCCATGCCGGGAGGAAGGCCTCCCCCCTCCGCTCCACGAGATTGTGGAGCACGCAGCATGCGGCCACTACCTCCGGGACATTCCGCTCACCCATCTCCAGACGGGTGAGCAAACAACGGAACCGGGCTTTCAGATGCCCGAAGGCGCACTCCACTTGGTTGCAGGCCCGGTTGAGGTGGTCGTTGAACCGGGCCCGGTTGTGGTCCGGCCACCCCGTGTAGGGCCGCATTAGCCAGGGCAGCAGGGGGTAGGCCGCGTCCCCCACAATACACGTGAGCATTGGCACGTCCCCGACAGTAAATCCGCGCTGGGGGAAGTAAGCGCCCGCCTCCAGCCTCTCAAACAGGCCGGAGTTTCTTAGAATGTGGGCGTCGTGTGCCCGGCCAGACCAGCCCGCATAAATGTCCAGGAAGCAGCCACAGTGGTCCACGAGGGCCTGGAGTACGATGGAGAAGTACCCCTTTCTGTTTATGAAATGGGCCGCTCGATGCTCCGGGGCACGGACGGGGATGTGGGTTGCATCCAGGGCTCCCCCGCAGTTCGGGAACCCGAGGGCAGCGAAGCCGGCCACCGTAGCCTCCACATCCCGCAGGCGGATGACTCTCTGGAGCAGGACGTCATTGATGGCACGGACGACCTGCAGAAGGGTGCAGAGAAACACAGGGGAACACATCACATAAGGCAGGGTGAGTGCGTGCTCCCTTGGGGGGGGGCCCCCCCATGATGGCCTCTGTCCTCACACACACACACACACGCACCAGGGCCCCCTCGCCCCACGGGGCTCCCCCTGCCACCAGCAGGCCTGTGCAAGGGAGGGACGGCCCAAACCCCTGGGTGACCCAGCCTGGAGTCTTGCCTGCCCCTGGGCATGGAGTGCAGCACCCTCCCACTCCCCGCACTGCCCCTGGGACTTACTTGCATGACGACGGCACCGACGGTTGATCTGCCCACCCCGAACTGGTGTGCCACTGATCGGTAGCTGTCCGGGGTGGCCAGCTTCCATAGTGCGATGGCGACCCTCTTCTCAACTGGGATGGGTGCCCGCAGCCGGGTGGTGGCTCTCTGGAGCGCAGGGGTGAGCCAGGCACATAGCTCCAGGAACGTCTGCTTTCTCATGAGAAAGTTCTGGAGCCATTGCTGGTCGTCCCATTGCCCCAGGACCAGCCGGTCCCACCAGTCAGTACTGGTGTCCAGTCTCCATAAGGACCTCTCCATGGTGGGGTGGGGATGGCACAGGGATGCCATGGCCTCCCTGGTGAGGGAGTCCAGAGTGACCTGCGCCTCGAGGTCCTGGAGGAGCAGTGCAGCAGCCTGGAGCAGCAGCTGCAGGCACTCCAAAATGGCTGGAATGGGCCAGAGCAGGCACAAGGCCACCCCTGGCTCCATGGCACAAGAAACAAGCTGAGATAGAAAAATCAGCCAAAGGCACTAAAGGCACAAGGCAGTGGTGTCCAATAAGGCAGAGGGCAACCATAAATAGAACTGCTATGGCTGTCAGTCCCTGCAAGAGGTCCTAAAGCACGCAGCAGGAGAGAAACAACTGTCCGGGGAGATCCCTTTAAGCACGTGTCTCAAAGGAGCTCCAGCCCCGGCCCCTGGAAAGGGCTGGTGCCCTTTTGCCCTCTTCAAAATGGTTCCGGGCTTCTGCTTTTGTGCAAAAGCGTCCTGCCAATGTAGATGCGCTTTTGCGCAAAAGCGCATCGTTCTTACAATGAGTCCCGGACCAATATATACGCTCTCTTGCGCAAATACTTTAACGCAAAAACTCTTGTGTTAAAAGTATTTGCGCAAAATTTTGCCAATGTAGACGTAGCCCCTGTGTTTGTGTCAATGATGTTTTGTATTGTCAAGGTGGAATATCAGCCTTCCATCTGCTAGATGGACTAACCTCTCTATCACCATATCCTATTCTCAGAAAGAGGATGGAAGCTTGTCATTTAAGCCCCCAAGACCATTCTGATGTGGTAAAGTGTGAACTTATGTTTTCACATTTGCCCTAAAGGTGTTTGTTGCATCAGCACGTCCCTATGGCTACATCTTTAATGATCTGCAGTGCAGACTGCATTTGATCAAACAACCTTTACAAAGTGCTTAGGTCAGCTGTGTATATTGTGACTGTATATTCAGGACCAATGCTTTGTTTGCTTCTCTCAGCTGCAAATCAGGTCTGTTTCCCAAGTCTTCTAATCCCTTTCATAATGTTACTGGTAGAACCCTGGAAATCCACTGATGTCCACTTTACCTGCATCCGCGAATGTGGATATCCACAGCTCATTTTTGCAGATACAGATGCAAATGAGGATACAAATTTTGTAACCGCGAAGGGCTCCAGTTACTGGGTTTGCTGATTTTGGTTTGTCAGATAGATCATTACTTGTTCCTCAATAACTGTGCATGTGTTGGATAGGAAAACTGTTTGTCCAACAACAATATTTTTGCATGCAAAGAAGCAGGTATTGCTATTAGCAAGTTTTGCACAACTAATGACAATACACAACAGAGCACATACAAGAAGTGTAATAACTTCCACCTGTAATCCAGAAATGTCCAAAAATACCCTGAGGTATCCCTGAATGTACTGTCCTACTGAAACACTTTTGCACTTCTTTCTAGGATGGTTTGCTGGAGAGTATAATTAGCTGTCAGATAACAGAAAAGAACACTATCAATAATACTGCTATCCTGTTGAAAGGTAAGACACAAGGGAATATGAGGCTACTGCACATCCACGTGCTGTTTTCTAAACAGCATTTTTTACTGCTGTTTTCAGCCATAAAGCACATTAATTTCCTCATTCTCTGGACCTTTATGGGGTCAGGACAGCAAAAACGTGGTATCAACTTTCTCCCCTTTCACACATATTCTTAAAAGTTTCTCATTACAATATGATGCTTCTTTGTGGTAATAAATAGAGGGGAAATGTTTATGTCTCTCTTTGTTCTGACATGCAGGTAAATTTGAAACACATATAGACACTAGAAGATGTTCATATGCACAAACCCATGCTCTCTGATACACAGAAACAATACACACCATTCTTTTTACATATATTATCTTCCTACCACTAGCGGCTTTCAGAATTTGCTTCTAAAAGACTTTAAGGTACATTTTTAAAAGTTAGAACAGTCTTTCCAAGTAGGGTGTACATTACATCAGCTGATATCCTATTTAGAACACTTTACTACAAACCCTATATTGATAGTTAAAACGATGTCATAGTTTTAAATCAGATTTTCCTTTAGCTCCAGAGTCAAATTATTCATTATCTTCTGACACAGTTTTACATCCTACTTTGTATCAGTTGCTAATTTAAAGACTACATGATAGGTAAAGACAGTAAAGAGATATCCCAGAAAAACTCCGCCGCATCCAGGGAACGCGTCCGCTTTTCCAGAATAGTTTCCTAAAAAGCGAGTGTGTTCTTTCGGAAGCCCTGTATTCCTCATTTTATCTTCTGAAAGATGATGTTTTCACCACATTTGGCCTCTTGTAGAAGGGCCAAATGTCAGAAAAGCCTCTTACAAAAAAAAAGTGAAAAAGGTATGTAAATTGCGGTTCGCAATTTGCGTATCTTTTTCCGGAAAAATAACATAGCATAGACATAGCCTGAGATCAGGGCTTTTTCTGCAGTATGATTACTCAAAAGTTTCTTCTCCATCAACCCAAGACATAGATGAACTAAAGATTATGCACTGTGTTTAGCCTGCAGTTTATATTTCTGTCCTTTTAAATGCTTCTTTAGTCACACATTGTCAAAATTCTGGGTAAGTGAGGACTGCCTTTGAATAGTAGTGTATCTTGGGGGATGTCTACGCTACAGTGCTATTTCGAATTAACTTTATTCGAAATAATTAATTCGAGTTAAGCTAATTTGAAATAACGCATCTAGACATAAAATCTATTTCGAAATAGCGTTTTGCTATTTCGAAATAGCGTGTCCACACTGATTGGATGCTGGATCACATTTAAGGGCAGCTGAAACCAGTTCCAGCAGGGCATCAGGTCAGTAGTTTCTTTGTGTGGCTTCTGTCTGAGGCTATCTGAGGCTCGTGCTTAAAGGAACCCCCCCCTGGACAGCCGGTTCTCAGCTTTCCCACTTGCTTGCCTACCTCACTGAGGGACAGCAAAGTGTTTTCCTCTCCGCCTGCTTTGGTCGCTCTCATTTGGGACACCACAGCACTCGGCACCATGGAGCCAGAGCTGCCCCTGGGCACTCTGGTGCTCATTTTGAATGTGTTGCTGCAAGCCTGGCAGCAATTGCTGGAGGCTGCCTGGCACCATCTGCTGCAGGCCAGCCCCCTGGCCCTCTCCCTGCCCCCCCCCCCGGGGGCCATGGAGGAGCAGAAGCAGCACCTGGATGCCAGTGTGTCCTGCCGCATCTGGCGTCTGGACACCAGCAGTGACTGGTGGGACCACATCATCGTGGAGCGCTGGGGAGACCAACAGTGGACCCAGAACTTCAGGATGAAGAAGGACACCTTCCTTGAGCTCTGCGAGTGGCTCGCCCCTGCTCTGCAGCGATGGGACACATGCATGAGACCCACCATTCCCCTCCACAAGTGGGTGGCCATCACCCTCTGGAAGCTCTCCATGCCGGATGGCTACCGATCTGTCGGCAACCAGTTCGGCATGGGGAGATCCACCGTTGGAGTGGTGCTCATGCAGGTACAGCAGTCTCTGGCCACTAGGACAGGAGGGGGGCTGCAAGGAGGAGATGGGCTGCCCCAGGAAAACCGGGGGGGAAGTGGTGTAAGTGCCCTCCCCAGGAGGGTTCGGTCTGTCCCAACCACACTACAGACTGCCCGCAGTGGCCAGGATTGCACCCCATTGACCCTCGGCACCCCATTGACCCTCGGTTTTGTGTGTCTCTCTGCAGGTGGTCAAGGCCATCAACAGGGTGCTGCTCTGCAGAGTCGTCCGCCTCACCGACCTGGATGCGGTCATCCAGGGGTTAGATGCCCTGGGCTTCCCCAACTGTGGGGGGGCAATCAACAGGATGCACATCCCCATCCGTGCCCCGGAACACCAAGCCTCCCTGTACATCAACCGCAAGGGGTACTTCTCCGTGATCCTGCAGGCCGTGTCTGACCACCGGGGCCAGTTCACGGACATCAATGTGGGCTGATCCGGCAAGGCACATGACGCGCGGGTGTACCACAACTCCTCCGTGTGCCAGAGGCTGCACGCTGGAACTTTCTTCCCCGACCGCCACATCAGGGTCGGGGACATGGACATGCCAGTGTGCCTGCTGGGGGATGCGGCCTACCCTCTACAGCCCTGACTCATGAAGCCCTACATGGGACACCTGAACCCCTCCCAGCAGGCCTTCAATGCCAGGCTCAGGAGGGCCCGCATTGTGGTCGAGGGGGCGTTCGGCCGGCTGAAGGCCTGATTTAGATGCCTCCTCACCCGCCTCAACCTCTCCCAGCACAATATTCCGCACATGGTGGCAGCGTGCTGTGTGCTCCACAATTTATGTGAGAGGAAGGGGGAGGCTTTCCTGCCAGGCTGGATGGCAGAGGCTGACTGCCTGGCTGGCCAGTACGCACAGCCCCGCACAGCTGCCATCCGGGAGGCCCTTCAGGGGGCTCTCCGCATCTGGGAAGCCCTGAGGGAGAGCTTCCAGGAGGAGGAGGACTGAAGTCCCCCTGGCGTGCCCCACTGGGGCCTTGTGCCTTACATTCCACTCCCACCTCCTTCCCCTTTCCCCTCCCTAACCCCCCTTCCTGATGTACAATAAAAATACCCGTGTTGCCATGAAAAACTCTCTTTATTTAACATAACTGGGGTGGGAGGGGAGGGGAAATGAGGGCAGGAGAGGGGAGGGGGAATCTGGAAGGGGGAGGCAAGCGGAGGAAGGGGAGGGGAATCTCAGGGTTGGGGGTGTTGCTGGCCCTCCTGTCTCGCAGCACTGCGGGTGCAGGGGCCTCGGTGTCCCCAGGGGGGAGTGGGTATGGAGGGTGGGGCAGGAGGGGCTGGGGGGGGAGAAGCGGAAGGGGGAGCAGGGGTGGGAGGAGGAGCAATAGCTGGGGCAGCCGCAGGGGCTGGAGCAGCAGGAGGCAGCAATCGTTGCACCAGGGTCTGCAGGTGCTCGCAGAGGGCCCGGCCCTGCTCACGCCGCAGCTGCAAGTCTTCTTGCACCCAGTGCACCTGGCTGTGGACCTGCCTTCCCAGTAACCCCAGGTGCTGCCGCTGGTACCCCTCCTGGTTGCAGGTGTGCCTGCTGGCCAGGGTGTGGTTGGATGTTCCAGGTGGGGTGCTGCACCCTGCACTCGCAGGTGCTGCGGCTGTGGTGAAACAAGACAAGTGGTCAGTTCTCCCCTGGGGACACAGTGGGTGAAACCCAGCCCCCCTCTGCAAGGCGAGGACGGCAGGTCTCCGCAACATCACATCCTGCTGTCCCCAGGAGTGTGAGCTGGCCCAGAACTGCATCCCAGCCCCTGTGTTGCCTATAGTGTGGTGTGTGTTGGGGGGAGGGGAGATGTGTCCTGCCTCTGTGTAGCGGGGGCGTCTGGAGGGAGGGCAGTGTGCAGTGTCTCTCCCCCGGGGGTCAGGAGCCTGTCATGTGCCTTCACGCGTAGACGTGTGTGGGGAACAGGCCAGGGCCCCTGCATGGCATCCAGCTGGGGCCACATGTCCTGCTGGCATGGCAGATGCACAGGTTGCCGCCTGCTCCGTGGTCGGCAAGGCCCATGCGCACGGTCCCTGGGCTCCCCCTCTGCTCCCTCCTGCCCCGCCCCGTATAAGGGGACCGTGATGGCACTCACATGTGGAGGCCTCCCCAGCCTTGGATGAGACTGCTGACGGGCTCTCTGGTACGTCTCAGGAGTCCTGGGTGCAGGGCACGCTCCCTGCAGGCTCCTGGCTGTCGTCCTCCTCCTCTTCCTCCTCTTCCCCTGTGTCAGGGGCAGGGCCCTCTGACCCAGGGTCAATGACCACCAGAGGGGGCACGGACCGTCTGACCCCCCAGGATGCGGTCCAGGGCCTCATAATGCGGGCAGGTGTCCAGGTCAGCCCCTGGTTGGGACCCCCTGGCATAGGCCTGCCACAGCTCTTTTATTTTTGTCCACACCTGCTCCTGGTTGCGCATGTGGCCTCTGGCGGCCAGGCTGGCAGCCATGCGGCTGTAGACGGCTGCATTCCTGCACCAAGTGTGGAGATGGTGGGTAGTGGAGGCCTCCCCCCAAACCTCAATGAGGTCCATGATCTCCGCACTAGACCAGGCAGGCGCCCGCCTTTTGCGGCCCCTGGCAGGCTCCTGGGAGCTGCCAGCCTGGTCCTGGGGAGCGGTGGAGGGCTGGGTGGCAGCGGGTTGCTGGCTCATGCTGTGCTAGGTGCACGGTCTGCTGGCTGTGTGCTGGCAGGCTTGCAACTGGCACAGGCACTGTGGCTAGAGTCTGCCCCTTTGAGGGCTCTGGGGCTGGGGGGGGAGCAGACGAGTTTTCCTGGTTGTGCCCAGAGTGGCCATCAGGGCTCCCTGGGAAGGGCTGGAGGCCCCCTATTTCGAATTAAGTGTCTACACAGCACTTAATTCGAAATAGCTATTTCGAATTTGGCATTACTCCTCGTAGAATGAGGTTCACCAAATTTGAAATAAGTGCATGTATAGATGCTATTGAAGTTAATATGAAATAACGGCTGTTATTTCGAATTAACTTTGCAGTGTAGACATACCCTTGGTTAGGACTGACAGTTTTTCAGAAATTACTTTAAAGTGATTTTCTTCCCTCCCCCCCAAAAAAAACCCAATCAGCTGTAACTACTGAATTCAATACACTCAAAAATGTATGGTAAAAATTGTGCAATCACCAATTCTACTTTAATTTGTATATTTTGTTATGTGTATTTAGCTTCCAAACTTATAGCTAAATGATAAATAGAGACTCCATGGGGATTTGTTTCAATTAAGCTTTTCTTCAGGGTGGTCTTAATATGAGTCAAAACTAGAAAATTGATGCTCAGTTTCCAGAACACCTAAAGTGCACAAAGTAATTAATTGTGTAGATTTCTGGGCTTTTATTACCACCAATTCATGATGTGTTCCACATTTTATTAATTGTTTACATATTTTAAGCACTATATTTCCACATGTCATTTATAAAGGCTTGAGAGATGTGGCTAAAGGGATAATTCAATCGATATGATCCTTAATTTAGAAATCTTTTTTTTCTGGTACAAGTACTGCAAATAGTGCAGTTTATAGCCTCATTTCATGACATGGACTGTTTCCCACTGATTTTTTTTTCTTTTATGGAAATTATAATTAAATGTAATTTCTGACCATATTAGATCAAATTTGCAGCTCCATTAAAGAAACCATTTTAACAAGTTTTACCAGCCTGGATGACTCAAGTATTGAATAGTCATTTGTTGAAAGAAAACTGCAAGCATAATATATAGGGATGTCAGGGGTTAATTCTAAAGCATCACCCACTCACCAGTGTGCTGTACTGTGGGAGAAGTCTCTCCAGATCTGCTATGCTGTGGGCGGGAGGTTTCCAGACCAGGTGGGCTGGCCCCATTTAGGTTGTTAACCAGTTAAATGTAACGGTTAACCGGTTAACTGAGTACAATGAAGAATAAATCACTAAAACTTATATTTCAATCAACTATAGTTTCAAAAAGAACAGCCACCAAATGGGAAGCTGGCTTCTAGACAAACCTTATAACAATTGTGCAGTTCAGGACACAGGAAACATAGCTTAATATTGTTTTATGATAAAAAATTTGTAAATACTGTCTTTGTAGCTGATAGGATGTGTAAATAGTTGAAAATCCAAGGCTACCCTTGCCTTCTCATGAGTCACTCAAATCACTTGCAGTCTTTAAATTGCACTGCCCATGAACAAATAGGAGTAAAATAACAACCATGACTGAGTGAGGCATTAGCATCATCAATAGTTACAGGGACCATGCATTTTAACACATATCCTTATGCTGCATATTTGTATGGTCCATTATTTTTATTAAACTCAGATGAGGGTAGTGTTCCTAACTCACATAAACATATAGGCTGTGTCTAGACTGGCCAGTTTTTCCGGAAAATCAGCCGCTTTTCTGGAAAAACTGGCCAGCTGTCTACACTGGCCGCTTGAATTTCCACAAAAGCACTGACTTCCTACTGTAAGAAATCAGTGCTTTTATGAAATACTATGCTGCTCCTGTCAAAGTCCCTTTGGCGCAAAACTTTTGCGCAAAAGGGCCAGTGTAGACAGTTGAGATTTGTTTTTAAAAAAGCCCCAATCGCGAAAATGGCGATCGGGCTTAAAGCCGCCTAGATTGGTTATGGATGCTTTTCCGCAAAAAGTGCTTTTATGAAAGCGCCCGCGCTAATCTAGACGCTCTTTTCCGAAAATGCTTTTAACGGAAAACTTTTCCGTTAAAAGCATTTGCGGAAAATCATGCCAGTCTAGACGTAGCCATAGGAAAGAATAAATTCACCACATTAAGAACACTTACTTGTTAATCAAGTTTTTCACCTTCCATAGAGAACTACTCCTTGCTGCTGAAATCACTTTGCAACTTCATTGAGGAACTGTACATATCTAGGTCCTTTCTTTGAATGCCTGGAGGAGGCATCTTAAAACTTTTTCATATTTAAGCACACTCATAGTGTACCCACTACATTATCACATGGCCTGTTCAGCACCTCCCAGATTTTGTGGGTGCCGTTTGCAAATGATCACATTTAGATATCTGCAACCACAAATCAGGTGGTCAGTCAGGTGGTTAGATGTAATCATTTGCACATAAACTTAATTGTATTTGCAATTTGTACTCACAAAAACACAGATTGCTTTTAAAAATCTGGTTCTTGAGTTTGAAACAGTAACTTTTTGGCAACTGATGACAAAATTTAAGCAAGCATGCTAAAATGGAAATGCAGCTTTCTTTGATGTCAATTAAATGTGTATTATCAGTTTATGTATTTGCACAGTTTACTGACGATTAAGCCCTTTTGTTTAGAATATATCATCAAAATAAATAAACATCTGAATTTCTTTGTCAGTAGAAATGTTATTTCTTCCAACTTTCTAGTTTTTAAATAACTTGATTCCCCAGATCATGGCTACTGTTCTTATGACAAATACTAGATAATTTAATATATCATCTTAAACAGCATTTCCAGTGAAATTGAAGAAGCAGAACTTCTTAGTTCTTAGTTACTTTCTGTTATTCCAATTTACTTAAAAAGCTATTATGTGAAGATCTAGAGAAATGAATGAAAAAAATGTTTAATGTAACACTATTGTTTTAGCAAGCACCTTATAAGAAATAATAAAACCTGCTAGTCATGACTATTGATATGAGCTTCAAGAAGTAATACTTTCTGTTGACAAAACTATACATCAAATCTGTGGACAGTATGGTGTGGTAATAACAGCAGTTATTAGTAAATGTACTGCATTACAGGCAGTAATTTCCATCAGTTCTATCTCAGCCAAAAGAAACAAAAGATTACTTTTCCAGATAAAAATTAAAACAGCACCAGTATAATATAAGCAGAGCAACTCCTGGCAAACTCCAGACAGAACAAAAAACATATGCTCTCACAAAACTAATTCTGAAGACAATACACTTGCAATTTTTAGTTCACATCAAAGGACCCAACCTGATAGAACTTGAGTCAATGGAAAAAATCCTATTGATTTCAGAAGGAACAGTATTGCCAACTATATCTCCTTTTGAAATGTAATCCATGCTTATTTCCAGATACATGGTGAGCGCTGGTTTCTTTGTGACACTCATCAGAAACTGGAAACTGGCCACACATGGCCAGCAGGGAATCCCAGGAGAGGAGCTCTCTGCTAATCCAACTGTGCTGACTCTGGGCCCTGTGCCTACTGCTCACTCAAATCATTAACATAGAGGGCTGTATTGGCGTAGACAGGAGAAGACAGTATGTAAAGCAAAGCTTCGCTTATTCTCCTTGGTGTAAGGCCCATTAGGGACCCAGCAGTGACAGGGATTAGAGCTGACAAATCTCATCAGAACCAACCTATCTATGAACCAAGGAGAAATGCAAAGTGCTCCACTTAGGAACGAACAATCAGTTTCACACATACAGAATGGGAGGCGACTGTCTAGGAAGGAGCACTGCAGAGAGGAATCTAGGGGTCATAGTGGACCACAAGCTAAATATGAGACAACAGTGTGACACTGTTACAAAAAAAGCAAACAAGATTCTGGGATGCATTAATAGGAGGAGTATTGTGAGAAAGACATGAGAAGTCATTCTTCCACTCTACTCTGCACTGTTTAGGCCTCAGCTGGAATATTGTGTCCGGATCTGGACTCCACATTTCAAGAAAGATGTGGAGAAATTGGAGAGGGTCCAGAGAAGAGCAACAAAAATGATTTAAGGACTCAAAAACATGATCTGTGAGGGAAGCCTAAAATAATTGGGTTTATTTAGTTTGGAAAAGAGAAGACTGAGAGGGGACATGATGGTAGTTTTTAAGTATCTAAAAGGGTGTTAGAAGGAGGAGAGAGAAGAAATGTTCTCTTTGAATTCTGATGATAGGACAAGAAGCAACGGGCTTAAATTGCAGCAAGAGAGGTTTAGGTGGGACATTAGGGAAAACTTCCTGTCAGGGTGGTTAAACACTGGAATAAATTGCCTAGGGAGGTTGTGGAATTTCCATCATTGTTGGAGTTTAAGAGCAGGTTGGATAAGCATCTATCAGGGATGATCTTGATGGTGCTTGGTCCTGCCATAAGGGCAAGGGACTGGACTTGATGATCTCTTGAGGTCCCTTCCAGTTCTAGTGTTGTATGATTTTAAGGACACACAGCTCACTCCCTGATGTCTCCTGACTGTTGATCCAAGTGGAATTTGGGCAGAGGAGAGAATCAAACCTTGTGTTTCCACTGAGGAATAGTTGTTCTCAATAGTGAATGGAATCATCATATTTGTAAAATTATATCTCCTGGTCCTAAATTTCATATCCAAGTACTACTATGTCTGCAGCAGTAGTCAATCACCAGCAGCTCCAGAACTCCAGAGTCCTAAGTGAATATACAGCATAAATAGTTCTCCGCAGCACAATGGATCCAAGTTCTGGAACTACTACCACTCAGCTCTGTAGCAACACTAATTTATTCTATCACTATTCATTCCCATTCCTGCACACATGCTCGCCCCACATTCCACTATGATTCAGAGCTAAAGATATTCACTCATGTAAAATTCATCAGTGCTTATTTCTAAAAATGATGATTTTTGAAGATAGGTTTTCTTTTTGCTATGCTCTGCATGCACCAGGGCTCCACTCCCTCTGTTTGGCTGCCATAATACTGCCAAGGAGGTTCAGTTTGGAATGGTATTCCTCAATGTGTGCCAGGAAAGGAGGAGCTCATAGCTAACTTCAGTGACTTAAGTTCTCTGTCCCCGAGGCCTCAACAGCTACACTCAACAGTCAGATACGTTACACTTCTGGCTTCCCTGTTCTTTGGCAGCAAGCTATACTTCAGTTATGGTTCCTGATCCCTGCTGCCAAGCTCAATGGTACAAGGCAGAGACCATGTACTAGACGTGAAACTAGACAGCAAAATGCAACTGCTGGCAGTTCCCAGCAGTGAGAGGAGATAGAAAATAGAAGACAAGTTCAGCAAAATGGCAAATTCCATGGCAAAAATTCTGAACCCCATGATACCTTGGGAGATGCCATATTATAACTATGGAATCATGGAGTCCATAGAACTAAGTCTGAGATGGCAGGGCATCCACACCTCTCAAAGTTTCTGTGTTTCATGCTCAGTGCAGACTCTGGGCAAGACTACACTTAAGAGAAACAGTTAAACTAAGCTATGCAATTTGAGTTACATTAGTAGCATGACTCAAGGAGATGTAGCTTAAATCTACTTACCACAAGGACCACACTGTACTGGGTTGATGGGAGAAACTCTCATGTGAACTCCCCTTACTCATCTCATTCCAGTGGAATACTGGAGTTGATGTCTGAGTAATAAGTGTTTGATTTAGTGGGCCTTTAAATTGACCCCCAGAGGATTAATTGATGAAGTGTGAATTCACCCATAGTGGAGTCAAGCCCTCAGGTAGCTATAATTGCATTGGTTCCACTGAGGTTCCATTTTTTCAAGGTTTCTACTACAACCATAAGGGCTAGAAACATTTTTTTTTAATTAAACCAGAAATTCTGGAGCACAAGTCAGCAGCAAGAGGTGAATTTTGGAGCAAAATCTGAAGGCACAGGACTGCAAAATACTCAGGATCCTGGGTAAAAGTGCCTGATCCTGCTAACACTTGGGACTTGTCTACACAGTGGGGTAATGCACAGAACAAGTCATGATTTCCAAAGAGCACTAACATGTTGCGTATTAACTGGTCTGTGTAGATCCTATAACTGCACATTAAATGTTCACTAGTGCATATTAATGTAGTATGTTAAAGTATAATCAGGAATATTTATTGCATACCAGCAGGGCCGACAAGGGCTAATTAATACTCAGTATGTTCGTGCATCCCCCTATAATACCCTATCACATAAACAGACCCTTACCCTCACCTGACTTGACTTATTGGCACAGTTGTTGAATCAAGTTCCAATGTGGTAGCAGAACAAATAGAATCCTGTAAGATTATTCTGTAGTCTATTAGTTCTAAAACTTGGGACTTTTTCCTGATATTTAGCCTGAATACTTCCTTTTAAAATTTCATCTTATTATTCTTGATTATAATGTCTTTTACCACACTACATAATTCTTTTTCCATTGGTGCAGTCACTATTCATATTGTTATTCTGTAGTATTAATATCATACCCATTCCTGTAGCACTGAGTGCCTGTTTTCATTCTGCTTCTCCCCATCTAATTGTTGCTTATCCAAATTATAACGCACATTACTATCGCAAAGTACTACAAAAAAGTTCCTGTGAATATTTGTTCAAAGTTGAAAATGTTTTCACTTTGAATTTGCATGACATGATCATTCTATCAAATGAATTACTATTAAGAAGGCTGGCCGAGAGATCAACCTATTCATTCAGTCCCACAAGAGATATTTCATCCTTACTTTTAAAATCATCAGAACTCTCTAATTTTTTCTGGTAATTTGGTGCCCACAAATAAATAGAAATTATTCCACGTGATAACACACTAATCAGGTGAAATCTGTAATTTCGTCTTCTCCATATCCATGAAGATGCACTCATATTCATAAATGACAGGGTTGCCAGGTGTCTCATTTTCAACTGGAACTCTTGGTTAAAAAGAGGCCCTAGTGGCTGTGTTCAACACCACTGACTGGGCACAAGGTTGGCAGACTATGTACCTGGCTCTACATGGCTCCCTGGAAGTGGCAATGTGTCCCTGTGGCCCTTAGGTGGAGGGAGGGCCAGGGAGGCTTTGTGCACTGCCCCCACCCCAAGTGCCAGCTCCTTAGCTCCTATTGGCTAGTGAGCACTGCCTGGAGCCTGCACACCAGCCTGGAGCCCCCTCCCAGAACCAAATTCTCTCCCAGAGCCCTCACCATCCCTTGCACCCTAACCCCAAATGAGTGAGGGTGGGGGACAGCAAGCAACAGAGGGAGGGGAGAATGCAGTGAGCAGGGCCTTGGAGAAGGGGTGGAGCAGGAACAGGGCTTCTTGGCAGGGGCATGGCAGGGCTGTTTGGTTATGTGTGATTAGAAAGTTGGGAGTCCTAATAAGTGAATTACATTTTACAGTAGTTGTATTGCATTCGTTTTCTTCAAACATATGTTTCACTGAGGTTTTTCCAGCACAAATGACCAATTAGAGTTAATTTTAAACTTGAAAGATTTCTTTTCACAAATATTTGCAACAGGCACTTGTATTTAAATGAAGTACGCCACACATCCAACCATATAACATAAACATATTAGTGACTTATGTCATCAATAATAGCTAAATAAAAGGCTTAATTTTAGATTTCAATTTTTAAATAGAAAGCCACACAGTAAATTAAAATTTATGAAAGAATTTAATTATTTCAAATAACTATAATGAGAAAATGCAACTTGTTTATGGATATTCCATGAATCAAAAGGTCAAAATCTGTTGAATATTAGTAACATATGAATTGTTCCGTCAGCTTGAGTCATATTAGAGTCAAATAAGGCCATTTTAATTTCTCATTGAAGCATCTGGGAGTTTTTCCATTGATATTGAAAACAACTAAATTAGACCCATTGAGAGGGACTATTACCCCCTACTGTATGATATGACATCTCTTCTATTACTTCAGGACACCAGAATAGCTTCTCTCCCTGTCCTCTCTAGTGTACACAGTCATCACAATTTAGAACCAAAGGTGAATTAAATTAATAACAGTATAAGCTAATTTCAAGAGTAAGTATTCATAAGGCACTATTATCAAAGGTTTTATTAAAAATCTATACTAATTTTCAGTGCTCCCAAAAATGCTATAAAGTTTGTCTAGAAAACTTTGATCCTGATAAATCCAGGCTACTTACTCTACAGTTTGGTAATCCTAATAGTTGCACCACTCTTTTACTAGTGTTGTGACAGCAACTGCATAACTTCATTTACCTCTTTAAAGATCATAACCAAATTTGCTTTTCTCCAACCTTATTGCTCCTATTCAGTTAACTTTCCAAAACTAATTGTCATTATTATAACTATTAACAAAGTCTCCTTACACATTAGGATGCACATTATGTCTATCACCCTTTTTGTAATTTTCAGATGTTTCAAGTATTCTGACCTAATGTTATCAATAGTTTTACAAAGTTTAATTTCTACACTTCTTGTCTTTATTTTTCTTGGTTAAGACTGAAGACATACTTTGGCTTCACTGAGAATATGAAGAATTATGTAAATATAAGACATTATAAAATGAATGGAATGTGACAGATGATTCAAGCAATGTGATTGGCTAAAGTACAGGGCAGTAATTCTCTAGGAATGCCCTATTCATACCAATAGAAACTGCTTTGCTGATAAAAGGAAAATATCCACATGCCTATTTCTTTTTTCATTTTCATCTTATAATAGCAATAATGACCTCAGCATAGAGCATTTCCTGGGGATTAATGGCTGGCTGTGGTTAATGGCCCCCGGCTGAGTCTTGGGACATCAACTCCTCTTAACCAGCCATTAATCTCAAGTAAATGCCCTGCACCTCAATTGTTATTGCAGATCTCTCTTGGAAAAATAAAGTGAGTTTTCTCAAACAAAGTAAAAGACTACTGAGAACCCCTTTGTGTCATCAGGGCTAAGTGTGTCACAATATGCTAAACAGATTAAGAAGTTGTTGGTTCCCTTCTCTTCAACACCATTTTCCCAAACCGCTAAAGAACACTATTCGTGCAATGTGTGTTTGTCTTCTTTTTTTTTTCACCCTCCAAAAGACTTGGCCTAAACACACGCTGCCTAAAATACAGATATACTTATATTCTCATATTTACTGAGATCACTGCAGAGAAGCCAAGCATGGGAGGGTGGCGTGGCAGTGTGGAGCACAACAGGCTGCGCACCACTTTGGCACCTACCATTCATGTGGTGAGTGAGAGGGGAGCAATCCCTGCTGTAGCTCCAGGCCAGGCCCCTGGTTTCTCCTGTCCACAGTGTGGGGCCTGAGATGGCTGCCCCATTCTGACAGGATGGCTCTGCCCCTCATACCTTGCATAGCAAATCTCTAAATACTTTTGTGACCATTAGTAATACTCATATATCAAATTTAATTGTATTATTCATATTCTATATTAAAAATAGGTTGCAAAGCCAATCAGTCAAAAGTTAGAGAATGTCATAATTAAAGTTGCCTGTGCAACATTAATTTGGCCCTTTTGTGTATATGCATTATGATTCAGTCTTTAATTTCATGATCACATAGTATTTTTCCACATATCCCCTGCCTGAGTGCATATAATGAACCATGCCCAACTTAATAAGCAGTCATTCTATATAATGGTTTCTCCTCATTGTTCAATTCATGATACCTATATCAAGGAACAACATGTGAAAGATATATCAGTGAATAGAAAAGGCAATGATATAAAAGCTAATGGACTTCCATTTTACTGGGTATACTGGGGCTCAAAATTTATAACTTGCTGTTCAGTTTACCAGCTCCTATTAGACAATCAGACAAAATACTTGCTGAGACAATGGAAAGTCTACAGAAGCAACTATCCCCAAAGCCTCAGTGAGATTTCAGAGCATTCCAGTTTTACAGATGGAGTAAAAAAGAAGATGAATATGTGGCTGTGAAACCCACACACCTTCTGGGTGTGGTGTGCTGTCCCATCTAGTGGCACCAAGACCACTTACAGAGAGAATAATGAGTCTGCTCTACAGCCTGAGCTGAGAGCCAGCTGGCTTTTAGCTCATGCGGTAGAGACTCAGGCACTAAGTTCCAGAGGCCCCGTTACAACTGCGTTAAGGAAATTAACAAAGCATAGCCAGTAGAGAGAATTTAAATGATGTAGTAAAGGACAAGTTAGTGTAAAAATGAAGTAATCCAAAACCAGTTATTGACTGAGACTGATTTTATTCCTAGAAATTGCTACTAAAGATGCCAGCAACAGCATCAGATCTATGTAACAAATAAAGCAGAGTCAAGTAAAATGGACAACATGGAAAAAACTCAAAGGTTGTCTGCTTTTATGGTGGCAAACAGTTTCATCATGCTAATGATTGTTGGCTCGAAGGCAAGTCCTGTAGAAACTGCAAGAAACTGGAGCACATGCAGAAGATGTGCAGGTCAGCAAGAAACACAATTACTACCTTACAAGGGCAATACTGGAGAATTTCAGATTCATTAGTTTACAGAACACAACGTGGAATCCACGGAGAATGCTGTAGCATCTCTACAACTGTTTAAAAAGAAAACAAACGAGGTATTGTTTGGATTCCTTTGCAAGTGGAAAGGATAAGGCTTTAAATGGAGCTTGATTCTGGATCTGCTGTTTCACACTAGGATTATCAGAAGCTACTTTAAAGAGTGAAGTTGCAGAAGATCTTAATACTTCTGAAAAACATATACAGGGAAATGTTCACTCCCCTGGGTGTTGTTATGGGGAAACTAACAACTGCAAAGAGCATATGCTAAAGCTGTGTTGTGAAGCAAAGGGTCATGCATTACTTGGCAGAGAACGGCTGAGTGAGAGAGAGTGAGCTGGACTGGCAAAGCATAAATTGTCTGCAGACTAAAAAAAATAAAATAAAAATTAAGTACTCCAACCTAAACCAAAAATTCGCTGAACTTCTAGTTCTTATACACAGTATATTTTATCAATTGTCATCTTTGATCACATTGGTACCTTTTGTGGAAATGAATTTGCTTTCCATATTTGGAAGAGCAGATTGATTGACAATTTTTTCCCCTGCTACCTACTATTGGTTGAACCTCTCTAGTCCGGTATCCTCGGGACCTGATTGATGCCAAACTAGAGAATTTGCCACATCACAAGAGGTCAATATTGTCTAGCAGCATTACCAACACTTCCATTGCTCACTTGGCTCTTAGAAGACATTTAGGGGTAAATTAGAGCTAAATAACAGCACAGAACACTGAAACCCAGGACGGACAGCTGTGAACAAACTTTATGGGACCACAAGAAACTTGGCCACACTAATGATAAGTGGACATCCAGCTAACTAAAATCATGCCGGAGCACAGATGTTGCTAGAGCAGAGAACGCCAGACTAGAGAGGTTCAACCTGTAGTAGGTGTTAGTGGTGTAGGAGGGTCAGATGATAAGACATAAAAGCTGGCTTTTCAGTTGTAGCATATCTCAGTCAAAAGCACTGTGTGAGTATATGTGCCACTTCACAAGATGATATTGTGTGTCAGCTTTTATAGAAGCAGTTTTCATTCAACTGTGTGTTTTCATCTTGGTTATTTACAATCAGTTCAATAAAGCAAAGACTTTCAAATAATGAATAATTATTACATTATTCTTGAATCAGGTATTAATGAAGGAAATTGCCCATGTTGTACTGTATTTGTCAGAAATTACAAAATAGCATAATAGGGATATAGGTAATTGATTAGGTTTAGAGACCCAAAATACCTAAAAGTCACAAATCCACTGTACCCAAACACTAAAGGTCTCAAATGGCTGTCTAAGTTGAAAATATCACATACACAAAGAGCTTCTTATTAGCTATGTATCTGAATAAACTCATGAGCAATGTTTAGTCCAGCAATTACATTACACATTATACATTTTAGCAGAATGTGCTCCTGACAGACTTGTTGCTAACAAGAATATGCGGTCAGTTCTGCTTTGTGCTAAAATGTTCTCATTTAAGAGAACAAGGCACACGTGTTTGCTATAGTAAATTAAGATGATACTTTAATATTAGCATGCTGCGGCTTGCTTTTTTATAAAACACAAAAATCAGGCCACATCTTCACTGGCCCTCTGTTCTTGCTCCGGCATGTTTACAAACACAAAAAAGGTCAGCAGAATGTCTACATATGTCAAAGTATCCACAAAAAGGTAGCCACCATTTGAATATCTTTTATGTTCAAAGCAGTTTATAAGTAATACTAGAGTATCACCATTTTATAGCTGGAGAAATTCAGACAGGTATAACATGTACTGCTGAAGGTTAAAGAAAGAGTTAATGACTGTCAGGCTCATATGAGCCCTTTGTTAAAAGAATGTAAGCCATATAAAGGCAAACCTCATCTTTCATTTAAGAACATTGTCTTCACATTTATTTTAAGGGACCTTGTCCTTCAAATGTAGCATTGAAAAAAGTGAACCGATGCAAATCAATTATTACAATCAACAAGAATACCCAGCCAGAAGCTGGATGTAATGCCCATAGGTCATTGAACATAAACTGACATAAAAATTAGAGAGTAAATCAAATGAGTCTTAATTTTTCAATAAATCCCCCCTAAATCACCTCATGACCAAAATCTTTAGATGAGCCCTGTGCAAAGTTCTGGCATAATCATAGACAAAAATAAGGATCACATTTCAGAGGAAGCAGAAAAAAATTGTTTTGCAACCCATCTTAATGTTCAGGTCAGCTTTGGTAGTTAAAATGTTCAACTCTTGATGAACATTGCCCACCCCATGACCTCAGCTTCTGCTGCAAAGATAGCTCCATGCCATATCTACTTCCAAGTATGCAATACTGTGCATGCAGTATACACACTCTGTATAGTCCCTGCTATCTTTTTCCTTCTGCTTCAGCAGCACATGAGCAAGAAGAGAAAAGCCAGACACAAACTACTCCTGTGACAGATGTATAGGAATACCACACAAGCTGATCCACAGGATTTGGAACACCATGGAACTCTAATTCTTGACAACACTCTGAATCCCACCTATACCAGGGACCATGACAAAACAGTATTAATTGAGATAAAAATAAATTCCCTTTCAAAGGATTCCTCACCTCTTTCATATGATGGTCATAAGAGAAAATTTTTATTCCTATGAATGTGGAGGGAAAGAGAAAGTGTCAAGAGAAAGCTCTTTGTGAATTTTGGAGTTAGTCAATCATGTTAGCAGAAATAATATCAAACAGAGCAAATAGCAAATAATGAACAGAAAAAAAGCAATAGTCCCAGGAGTTAATAATGGAAAATCCCATAGGCTGAAATATATTTGCATAATCACAAAATAATTGTGAATAAAAACTGAGCAGGTAATATCAAGTGTGTTCCTGGGTAATTTGAAATAAAAGCAGGATCGTATTTGTTTTAAAAAAAAAGGATGTGAATAAGACATGAAGTTCTCATCATAGTTTACAGTGGAGCTTGGAAGTTGGAGTAGATAGAGCTGGTAGCATCTGTACCAGTGAGGCAAGAGTGTAGAGCAATGATTTCTGTACCCCCTGATACCTCAATAGTGGCCACAGGATGAATCTACTGCTATTTGGAAGCCTAAAGTGGATTACCTTTTCCCTTTGGAAAATCCACAGTGCAGTTACTTCAACTATGTACTGGGATTAGTCTCATAAGAGTTATATTTACTGAGTACTACCTTGAAATACAATATTTATATTTATTATGTAATGTCTTGTTACTGTTAAAAATCCACATTGCAGTTTACCTATTCATTTCTCCATGAACAGTAAAAACAAAATACCATATTCCTTCATTTTTGTAGCATCTCTCAATAAAATGCATTCCAAAAGGCTTTTGAATGGCTAAATAATAGTTATTGCATTAATATCAAGAGAGGAAAAGCAAGAGGTGCTCTGTAAAGAAGGAAGAAAATTTTTTCCTGCTGTTCCCAAGCCTCTAGTAAAAAGACACTGGAAATCTCTTTCCAGTAACAGTACACTAGAGGGTATTTGTGACAGTAATGGCAAGATCATATGAAGGGACAAAAAGACCTAACCACTGCCTACAACAATGGGATCCTGGTTCCTGGTTGGGGCTCTTTAGCACTAAGATAATACACAATAAATAATAACACATCACAGGAGGATATAAGGAGAGTCAAGAAAGATAAGGCATTGGATGAGGCGAGATCCAAGGAGAACCTTCAAAACAAACGTGGCAATGTCGACATAGACCCTGAAATCAATGCAAGCCATTGGAGCTGTTAAAGAATGGGTCAGTATGGTTACATTTATTTTCTGTGTAAAAAGGAAGGCAGCAACAGTCTACATGTATTAAAATCTAGAAAGCTAGAATTAGACTATAGAGAAAGGAAATACAAGCAAAAGAAGATGAAAGCTTCACTGAAGAAATATACTACACACAGTACTTTAGTTTTAATGCTCTTAAAATTCAATTTATTATTTCTAAAAACACTATTAAAATAGTATCACCTTAGTTTAGTTGAAGCTATCTATAATTATCTATATATTGCAATATTTATCAGGTTTAAGTCTACTAGTATTATCTATAAGTGGCTTCCAAAAACAGAGAGTAAAGGACCTAAAAGAAATCCGTCTCACACTTGTTAGATTTTTAATGATTTGTTGAAGTAAACAGGAGACATCTTGATAATAGGATTCAAGCCACTGTATCTATGCCATGTTAAAACAAAACCCACACCCTTTAATTTTAGAAATAATTTAAAGAGGTCAGATATTTCGCATGCTCTGTGCACAACTGCAAATACAGTATAGGTCAAACAACATGATCACTTGCTTGATAAAAGTCATTTTTATTTTAAGCAACATGAGATTATTAGCTTGGTTTGTTCTAAAGCCACGTTGTAAAGGATGCCAACCATTCAGTATAATATGACATTCGAATAAGTCAACACAAGTATTTCAAGAATTTTAGATTAAATTGGAAGCAAAGAAGTCAGTCTAACATTATTAGCCAAACAGTTTTCACCACCTTTATGAACTGAAATTATTTAAGCCAGTTTCAACATTTGAGGAACTTCCCCAGTCTCAAGGGAGATATTAAACATATACATCAGTAGTTCACAGATTGCTACTGCTGCTAGTCATCAGAATCTGGTTTTAATTCCATCCAGCTATTATTTTTTCTTAAATTGAATTTAATTTACTTTCCAAAAAAACCCACAAGATCAAATTGAGGAAAAAATAAATGTACTACCAATATACAAATTAAAATGATTCACTTCTTTTAAACCTGAAAAAGGGAGATACCTCACTATCCAAACAAACAGGACAACAAATTGTAAACCAATTTACATAATACCAAAGGACACTTAACTTTCATATGACTGTTTACATCAGTAACACATTGAGCTGAATAATGTAGAGAGCTAGGCTTTGAGGAAACTGTAGAGAAAGGAAACAAATAGACAAAGCAACAGGAGATAATAAACTATTAAGCACTGATTGCATGAATGTAAGAAAGAGATGAGGGCTCTTACTGTGACAAGGAGCTATTGAGATACTGAAGAGTGGACTAGGCCATCATATATAAGCGTCCTGCCCCATCCTTTACAGTAACCATTCCATGGCTTCCATGGGGAGAAAGAGAAGAATAGACTAATAGACATGTCATTTCACTGTGAAGAGGGAAGTTCAGGCAGTCCAGCTTGATGCGGTGAAGTTTTATTGGCCCCATTTTCTCTACCTGAATCTCAGCTCACTTTTAGAGACCTCAACCAGGAGATGATAAAGGGCCATGTGGTCTATTCAGTCTTCCCAGCTGTCAATCAGATAGGGAGGAATCTGCTCCTCTACTGTCTCCAAGAAACTGTCTATCTTAATTGTCTCTCAATAAATCCAGTTACCACATATGGCTTTCAGGATGCACAGGGATTGTGTCTCCAACCATGAGAAAGGTTGGAGGCCATGTAAATGCCATATGGCTGCCTTGGGGGAAGAAAGGCCTTCACCCTCAAGAAATATTGAACTATTTGCGACTGAGGCAATGGACCATGTTGAGAATCTGCTGAAGAGTTCTCAAGAACACTACCTGCCCCATAGAGTTATTTATAGTTATGTTATTGAACACTGAGCGCATAATTCCCCCATTAGCTCTTTCTAATACCTTAAAATGGAGACAGCAGCCCACTTCCTCAGCTCATGTAAATTAGCACTGTTCCATTGAAAATAGGTATGTTCACACCAGCTGACAATTTGGTTGAAAATCTTTGTTTCATGTATAAATGCTGATAAAGTCAATAACTGCAAAACAAAACATCTCCAGAAATCAAATGGGTTAAATTGCAATATGTTGTCATTCTAAATCTAGTGTTAGGTGAGTGGTATTTTTTGTAGAATCATTCTAAGCATATATGTTTTTAAACTCTTTCATTTTATGATTTTAATCTATATTTCTGTAAAAAATTCCAACCAAAAGGCCATATTGAAATATGGTATCAAGTGCATTTAGATAAAACTGACATCTGAAGTGCAAAAAGAAGGTCATGGGAAGAAAAGGTAATCAGTATATATGAATATATATGTATATGAATAACTCTTTACATGCCATGCATACATAGATACATATTATGGTCTATTATAGACAAAGTTGGTAATAATGCTTATAGTTAATGTTGTCTAACACTTTAGCTTCTTTTAACTTTGCCAAATTTTAACTTCCTGCTGACATTTTTCATATCAGCTATCTGCCTCAGGCAGATTTTCCTTTAACTTTCAAAAAACCTGTTCAGCTGTTTCTGAGAATTAGCTTTGGGGAAAATATATTATTTTTGACGATGTTAAGAAAGTCTTACAGCTGTTTAACTGAGAAACTCTTGTACCTTTGAGCTTTGGAGAACGGACTTCAGAGACTGCTTTCTGCCTGTATTTGTTGTTCTGGCACTGGACAATGAAATGGAGCAGGCAACTGTTTTTCCTCTGTCAACAATGTTCGTCATGCTGGAACCTTAATGGAAAAAGAGGAAGTATTTTGTCTTGAATACAGAAGGATGAAGTGGTAGAGGCCATGCAGGTGGGAGGGAGGGAAATAGGAGAAGAGGAGGTTAATAACAGGTTGTGGAGAAAAGAAGCAGATAAAATCGGAACAGAAGGGGCAGTAGGTTAGACACGCTAGAGTACAGCTGCAGAATGGGATGGGATGGGGGAGAGTGAGATGAGTCTGTAAGCAGCCTAAATCCTTTCAGAACCTGGGTAAAACCCATAATACAAATCTACCTCATAAAGCCAATATTGTTGACTTAATATTCGAAGACTTTTGTAATGTATTTGACGTGTTACCACATGTTATTTTGATTAAAAACCTAGAATCATATAAAACTAACAAAGTACATATTAAATGGGTTAAAAACCAACTAACTCATAGATCTCAAAATATAATTGTAAATGTGGAATCATCATCAAATGGGTGCATTTCCTGGAGGATTTGCAGGCATAGGTTCTCAGTCCCACACTATTTAACATTTTTATTAATGACCCTGAATAAAACATAAAATCCTCAATAATAAAATGTGCGGATTACACAACAATCGGGGCAGCAGTAAATAATGAAGAGGACAGGTAACTGGGCACAAGCAAGCAATGTGCATTTTAATATAGGTAAATGTAAATGTATATACAGTAGACTTCTGATAATCCGGAACCTATGGGATTTAGGTGGTGCTGGATTATCAAATATGCCGGACTATCAGGAGGTACTATAAGCAGGTTATATATATATACTGTATACATTATATACTGTATATAAAGTGTTCTTAACCCTTTTTATTGTACATACTGTATACAGTATACTGTAATGTTTTAGTTTTTTTAAGCCTTTTTACCCTTTTTGCTCAGTTCAGCTGCTGCTGTTACCTTGTGACTCATTTTTTGACGAAGCTCACTCACTAGGCTCTTGCCATTTTGATGCCGGACTATCAGGAGTGCCGGATTATTGGATGCCAGACTATTGGAGTTTTACTGTATCTTGGAACAAAGAATGTAAACCATACTTATATGATGGGGTACTATCTTGGGAAACAGTGACTCTGGAGAAGATATGGATATCGTGGTAAACAGCCATCTTAACATGACCTCCCAAGCTGTGTCTAGACTACACCTCTCCGTCGACAGAGAGATGTAGATTAGGCACATTGAAATTACTAATGAAGCAGGGATTTAAATATCCAGCGCTTCATTAGCATAAACATATTACCGCTTTTTTTCAAAATGGAGCTTTTTGGAAAAAAAAAACCAGCAGTCTAGACAATCTGTCAAAAATAAACCCTTTTTCGACAGATCCTGTAAACCTCATTTTTTGAGGAATACAGGATCTGTCGAAAAAGGGTTTATTTTTGACAGATCCGCATCTAGACTGCTGGGTTTTGTGTTTTTTTGAAAAAGCTCAGTTTCGAAAAAAAGCGGTGGCCATGTTTATGCTAATGAAGCACGGGATATTTAAACCCCTGCTTCATTAGCAATTTCAACGTGCTTGATTTGCATTCCTCTTTTGAAAGAGGGATGCAGTCTAGACGTAGCCCCAGTCATACAATCATAGAACCATAGAGCTGAAAAAGACCTCAGAAGGTCATCAAGTCCAGCCAGTGTGATAGTGCAGTCAAAAGAGCTAACTGGGATGCACGAACAAGGGAATCTCTAGTGGGAGTAGAGAAGGTTTTTTTACCTCTGTATTTGGCACTGGTGCCACCACTGCTGAAATACAGTATCCAGTTCTGGTACCCACAATTCAAGAAGGATGTTGACAAGTTGAAGGGGGTTCAGAGATGAACCAGGAACATAATTAAAGGATTACAAAATATGCCTTATGGGTATAGACTCAAAGAGCTTAGGACTATTTAGCTTAAAGAGAAGACTAAGAGGTCTTGATTGCAGTCTATAATACCTACATGGGAAACAAATATTTAACAATGGGGTTTTCAGTCTATCAGGGAAAGGTGTAACAGGATCCAGCTGGAAAGTGAAGCTAAACAAATTCAAACTGGAAATAAAGTATAAATATTTGAAAATGGGGGTAATTAACCATTAAAACAATTTACCAAGCTCCACAGTGGCTTCTCCATCACTGGCAACTTTTAAATCAAGAATGGATTTTTTTCCCTTAAGAGATATGTTCTGGAAATTGTTGTGGGGAAGTTCTGTAGCTTGTTTTACAGCAGGTCAGATGAGATGATCGCAGTGGTCCTTTCAGCCTTGAAATTGGTGAATTTACGAACTCAAGATTCCTGAGGAAACCCAATTTTAAAGTATGTGTCTCTTGCTCATATAGAAAGCCAATTCACATAAATGATAACAGCGTACTATGCTACCAGCTACTCCATTAACTCAACTAACATCAACATCTGACTCTCACATGGTTCCAGATGGTTCCACATTATTCATTTTTTATGTTAATCTTTTATAAAACCTGTGAAATTACATTTCAAAAACTGTATAAAAATGTGATTTAAATTGCAAAGCACTCAAATTTAGGAAATGCCTGAATTAAGATTTCCCATGTAAATATTAACATATTCCCCTTGCACTTATTCATTATATATTTCACTCTTTATTTACATGATCATACATCATTTTTCCAGTGGGCCTCTGCCTCACTCAGAGCATAGAAAAGACAGTGATCAGGGAATTAATGAGACTTATGTAGTGAATGGAGATGTTGGCTTTTAGACTCCTGCCTCATTTGTTGCAGAAGTTGAAAGGTGTGGAGCAACTGAAGCAGGGAGTGCTGAGAGAGAAAGGATGTTATCACGAGTAAGGCAGATGAATGCTGCTGTGTAGAGGTATATTCTATTACTGTCTCTGGCAGGCATTTTCTATGTAATGCTGGAGAATCATTTAAGCCAAACTTTTCATAAGTGGTCACTAATTAAGTGTTCCTCTTTTTCTGGATGTCCTACTTGAAACACCCAGATTCTGATTTTCAGAAGTGCTGAGCAATTGAAGCCAACAGAAGGTGTGTTTTGCATCTGAAAATGTTAAGTTGAAAAAATGAGGTTTAAGGTATCTCAGAAGTTGGGCATCCAAAATTACTGGACATTTGACAATTTTGGAACCTTTGTTTCTCATTTTTATTTTATTTTATTTTCCAGGAATGTATCAGTGTGTATTATCACAACAAAAAAGACAGGTGAAAATAAATGCAAAAAACTATTAATAATTTTTGAGTAAATATTACAAGTTATTTTGGCAAATGGAAAGACAGAGAGAAAAAGTATTCAGTAGATTAATGCTTCAAATTCCTTCATCAGTGTAGTTTCCTGCGGAATGAATGCAGAATTCAATGCCACCTCTGAGTTTAAGAAAACAATATATCTCTATCCCCAAATAAAAACTTATTTGAATAAACAATTTACTGTTGCAGACTTAGAAGTATTAGCCTATAAATATTTACATTTAATAATTGGGCCACACCATTAGCAGTGGATACTCTCAACTTCATCCTTTTCTCCTGTTTTTATTTTTTTTTTTAACTTCTGAATACTTCCTTGTGTTCTGAAATGCATTCTCATACAGATTTTCATTTTCTTCCTATTTTAGTGTGTCAAATCTGTAAATCTTTATATGCTAACATCTTGAAATGTGTATGGGGTAGGCTTGAAATTCTTCAGTACATTCAGATGCACATGCACTTCGGAACTTGTGTGCAGTGTGCATGCCTGATTATTGTGTGTATCTTCTAACCTACTACATAGCCTTACTTCAAAATGCAGCTTTGCATACACATACAGACCAAAGTATTGTCAGAATACATATAGCTCATACAATGTATTGTATTTTCCTAATAAAGCAAGTTATTTTTATATATTTGAATGAAATAAAAGTAAGATGAAAATCAGAAAAAAACTGAATACTTTTTGAAAACCTAGGGATTTTTTCCTTAAAAATCAGTTCAAATTGAAAATGAAGGGGCTTTAGTACATGACAAAGTATGCAGTTATGTCAGCAAATCAAAACAATGTGCATATTTTGGGTTATAGGGGTGAAGGTTGAAATACCTTCAGTTACTCGAGTGCAGTTATACCTGTCTGTTCTTACTATGTATTATAGGTTTTAAAACTTTTATGAAAGCAACTATTGGAAGAGACCTCAGGAGGTCATCGACTCCAACCCCCTGCTAAAAGCAGGACCAATCCCAAGTAAAGCATCCCAGCCAGGGCTTTGTCAAGCTGGGACTTAAAAACCTCTAGGAATGGAGATTCCACCACCTACCTAGGTAACCCATTCCAGTGCTTCACCGCCCTTTTAGAGAAGTAGTTTTTCCTAATATCCAGCGTAGACCTCCCCTTCTGCAACTTGAGACCATTGCTCCTCTTTGTCATCTGTCACCACAGAGAGCAGCCTCTTTGTAACCCCCCTTCAGGTAGTTGAAGGCTGCTATCAAATCCCCCCTCACTCCTCTCACATTCACATTTTTTTAAATTGTGCCACTTTAATGTAACAAGATAAAGTCTTTGTATAGTAAAATATGTAGGTTATTTTGTTGAGTATTTTTGGTATTTTTCAACTGTTGTTCTATCTTCCTTTTCAAGACAATCACACAAATTATTCAGTGCAAAAACTGTTTCTGCAACACCCATTAACATTGGTGGGAGTTCAATAATCAAAGAATCATAGAACACTAGAACTGGAAGGGACCTTGAGAGGTCATCGAGTCCAGTCCCCTGCCCTTACGGCAGGACCCAGTACCCTCTAGACCAGGGCTACTCAACTTTGGAAGCCCTGGGGGCCATAATGATACTCACAGCACATGCTGAGGGCTGCAATTTAAGTGTGGTTGCATACACATGCAAATATATATGCAAATATATGCAAATAGCTTTTTCACACTGACAGACATGAATACCAAGATTAAGATGGAGCTGGACCCCAAACGTGGCCAGCGTGAGCCAGTCAACACCTCTCAGGCTCAGCCCACAAGGATAAACAAACAGCACTTCCCACAATTCCCCGGCACTCCCAGTACCTCATCCCTGGGGGCTAGAAATGTACCCGTCTGTTCCAGCCAGCTGTCCGCTTGTGTCTATCAATGCTCGCCCCATCTAGGAAACACCTCACCATTGTGGAGTGTGTTCCCAGTGGAGGTCATGTTCAAAGGATTCTACCCACGGGCCCCATGTTGAGTAGCCCTGGTCTAGACCATCCCTGATAGATGTCTAACTCACCTGCTCTTAAATATCTCCAGAGATGGAGATTCTACAACCTCCCTAGGCAACTTATTCCAGTGTTTAACCACCCTGACAAGTTAGGAAGTTTTTCCTAATGTCCAACCTAAACCTCCCTTGCAGCAGTTTAAGCCCATTGCTTCTTGTCCTATCATCAGAGGCCAAGGAGAACAATTTTTCTCCCTCCTCCTTGTGACACCCTTTCAGATACCTGAAAACCACTATCATGTCCCCTCTCAGCCTTCTCTTTTCCAAACTAAACAAGCCCAATTCTTTCAGCCTTCCCTCACAGTTCATGTTCTCTAAACCTTTAATCATTCTTGTTGCTCTTCTCTGGACCTTCTCCAATTTCTCCACATCTTTCTTGAAATGTGGTGCCCAAAACTGGACACAATACTTCAGCTGAGGCCTAATTAGTGCAGAGTAGAGAGGAAGAATGACTTCTCGTGTCTTTCTCACAACACACCTGTTAATGCATACTAGAATCATGTTTACTTTCTTTTGCAACAGCATCACACTGTTATAATGGATCAAGTATAGTTTATAGCACTTTATATTCCCCTTCTTTCTACCTTTTAATGGGCAAAATAGTATCAGACAGTGAAAGAATAGAAGATATCCAGATGGTCAGAATCTTTGATAGACAATCAAGTTTATCCATTCATGAGGTCAACCATTATATAAATACCGTGGGCGATTCTAGACAATATATTCCATTCTGAAAGTTTTTCTGATATGACAGAGAGATTGCTTGTACATGCCGAGTAGTACTTCACTCCCAGAGTTAGTAATTCAAAAAGTGTGTTACATTTTGTACATTTGTACTAAGTTATGGTATCCTCTGCCAGTGGCTAGATAATTACCACCTGAACTCATGCTTTCTGAGCAATCAGTGGAACAACCCTGGAGAGTAAGTTATTGCTCAGAAATCATGAGTGGGGGACCCTATCAGATACGGTCAAACTTACAAAATGTAAGAAATTCTACCGAACAGTAGGTATGCCACATTCTTGGCTACATTTTAGGAAGCATGACCCAAGTAAATTGCTATCTTTGAGTACTTTCTGCCATTCATACTAGGGTAAATTTAATCAGCCATACCCCATATTCTCTTAAGAAACATTCTGGCTTCTCACATTCCATTGTCTTATCCAGTTAGACTTGTAGCCTGCTTCAAATTGTTCTAATGAACACTCTGTGTCTAGTACCCTCAGTAAGCTGGTGCTGCTGGCATTTTCCATTCCTCCTGTTTTTTCCATCATGTATAACAGAATAATTACTGCTTATTCTCAGCTTTGTGGTACATTTTCTGTTTTTCAACCTGCACTCATTACTTGATGCAGGTTTTTACTACCTCTGATTCACCATCTTTTCATACTTTAGTTGTGATTGCATAAATTCCTGGTCTTATTTCTCTATTCATCTCCTTCATTAGCCTCTCCACATCCTCCAGAGGCATTTCTTTCTTGGTGTACATTGCCAATATCCTGTACCACTGTAACCTTATTTAGGTTTTATTTTTGTTTCTTCATTACTTCTGTGGTACCTATTTTTAAGCAAACTATAAAACAGTTATTTTACAATACATCCTTCATTAATACCAAGACTATAACTTTTCAATCATGGGATTCAATAATCTTAAATAATTATATGTTTTTTTTCTGATTGACTATTCCATTCAATTATTTTTCCTGCAAAAATATTAACTGCAAAAATCAGTCTCTATCTTAACTCTTGACATTCTCCTTCATCTGTCATCAGCATCACTAGCACATCCAGTGTGAGATACAATGGATAGGGGACAGGGAAAGGAAAACACTTTGATATGAGCAATAGAAGGCAACTGAACAGAGACAGAGAGGAAAGGAAACACAGTGAAGGATATTGGGGTGCCGAAGTATCAAAGGTACATGAGACAGCAAAAGATGATTCAACAACTGAGGATTGAATGAAGGAGTTAGCAATAAGTAGAGAGAAGGAAGGAAAATAAAAATGGGAAACAGATGAGAGCAGAAAGAGTGACTGTAAATGGAGGAAGCACAGGACAAAAACAGAACAGATGGAGAGAAGGAAGAAAACAAAGTTGGTTAATAACATGAAGAAAAATGGGTAATTGTATCAAAACAACAAAAATGAGATAAATTATTTTTATCAAAATTGGAGATACAGAGATCATAATGAGGAACACTGTGGTCCTGTGAAGAAAGCTTAAGACAATAAACAGAAAGCATATTTTAAAATAAATGAGTACACAGTGATAAGAGCAGTTGTGCTGCTGTGTACTCTAAACAGGAAAAGGGTACATGAGTTATTGCCCTTAGTCCAGTATAGATCTGCAGTTTAAAAGGCAAACAGCATACTAACAAGGCATGAGCAAATGAACTTATATGGTGTACAGTTTTTTCTACTACTTACTTTTTGATACTCTGTGCCTTGCAATGTCTTGCATCAATCTATTAAAACTGACAGGCCCTTACTCTCATCACTCAGTGAGGTACTAGGAATGTGTACATGGATATATTGTTCTCAATGTTTTTCCTCAATATTTACTAAGATGTATTCTATCTTGTTCCTGCTAAACTCTATAAACATGTCAACGGATATGGAATAGACATACAAATTGTGATATTATTGCTTTATGAAGCACTGGTTAGACCACATGCTAAGTTGTGCTGATTTTTCCAGAGAAAAGACTATTATTAAACATCATAATGGGGTAACCAGGATAAATTCAGCTTTTGAGATGATTTCTTATGAGGAAAGGCATGTTGGCAACTCCCAATGACTTTGAAATGTGTCACCTGTTTGTATTTGAGGTCATGTCTACACTAGAAAATTATTTTGAAATAACTGTGACATAATAACTCCTGATATAACTATTTTGAAATAAGTTTATTCCCCAAGGAAAGGAGGAGCTATTATTTCAAAATAACCAGCCCCTTACTTCAAAATAATGGGCTTGGTAGTGTGAACGCTCTGCTTGTTATTTCGACATAAGGGGAGTTATTTTGTGTACATGCCCCAAGAGTAGAATTTCACCCATGGGATTTATTTGCATAGAGGTAAAAAGAAAGCTTCAAGGTGATCAAATAGTATCACTCAAAACTATAAGGTGTACCATATGAGAGAAAAAATTATGCTTACCTCTTCATAGTACTTTGAGAGCTATTAATTAAAAGCTTGTGGTAAGTATCATTATGCATATTTTATAGATGGAAAAGGTGTATTGCCATAGGTCACATAACAAAAGCAGAGTCAGGAATAGAACCCATGGGGGGAAATTCTGACTCCACTGACGTTAACAGCTAAACTCCCATTGACTTTAACAGAGCCAAGCTTCACTACAGGGCTCTAGACTCCCAGTCCAGTGATTTTATCCAAAACTAGGAATGAGAAACTATTTAAACCAGGGTTGGGCAAACACTGGCCCATGGGCAGATCCATTCTGCCAGGGTTAGCTCCTGGCAGGCCCCGACCACTATATTTACCTGCATGACCACAGGTACCAGTGATTGCAACTCCTGTTACTCATGGATCACTGTTCCTGGCCAATGGCAGTAGTGGTAAGTGGTGTCCAAGTCAACAACGCTTCCCACCACTCCTGTTGGCCAGGAATGATGATCCGCTGCCAATGTGAGCTGCGATTGCAGGTACCTGTGACTGTGCAGGCAAATATAGTGGTGGCGGCCTGTCAACTGCCGGGTTCTTGCTCACCCCAATTTAGATCAAAGAGAATGGGGAGCAGAGAAGAAAGGGAGGAAGCACAGAACAATCTAAAAATTAGTAATTAAAAATAATCTGAAATTAGGCAGAATTATTTTACATGAAGTGTAATAAGAATATGAAATGGATTGCCAAGGTTATCAAAGCCATAGATTTATGTCAAATCTGTGGGAGGTAAAGATAAGAGATGGAAGAGTTTTATATATATAGGGTTTTATATATATACACAACACCGGATTTTTAAGGAGTCAAATGTGGGTTTTTAAGAGCCTGAAAGAAGTTTTATTTTTAGCAAGGCTCTTGCAGACTGCCTTGGAGGTCCTTATTTGTTGCAGCAGCTATAATTTGTAGCTTGAGATTTCTATGCTTCTAAGGGTGTGTCTAGACTACATGGCTCCGTTGACAGAGCCATGTAAATTAGTTTATTCGGCATAGTCAAAGAAGAGGGGATTTAAATAATCCCCGCTTCATTAAAATAAAAATGGCCAACATGCTGTGCTGACGATCAGCTGATCCGGCACAGCGTGGCAGTCTAGACGCGGTGCGGTTGACAAAGGAAGCCTTGTGAAACTAGGTTTACTGGAGCGGTCAACAAAGGCTTCCTTTGTCGACCGCGCCGCGTCTAGACTGCCGCGCTGTGCCGGATCAGCTGATTGTCAGCACAGCGTGGTGGCCATTTTTATTTTAATGACGCAGGGATTATTTAAATCCCCTCTTCTTTGACTATGCCGAATAAACTAATTTACATGGCTCCGTTGATGGAGCCATGTAGTCTAGACACACCCTAAGTAATAGCTTTGGGGTATGGAGGCCCATGCTGATGGGAGATGAGGGGTGGGGTCTTGGAGCCATCAGTTCCTGTTGAATGGAAAGAGGAAATTAGGCAGGAGAAAATTGTTTGATAAATAAAATTGTTTATTAGCTATAGGTAGGAGGTGTTCGATAGCTGCTCTAAAGGTTCATCTGGATTATTTTTTCTAAGGAACACAGGGTGCTGGCTGACTGTGAACGTGTACTATAGGAAAGAGTCCTGCAGTGGCAGGGAGACAGACTAGATGATCTAAAGTACTAGTTCTTTTCTCACTCTAGATTCTATTATAACAGTAATGGCTATGAAATAGCTCTTTGATTATTACATTTACCTCCCAGCTAATCAACTTATTTGAACAGAGCATTATCAACATTACTTCTAATGCAAACTTTGTAAAATATTGAACTGTGCTTGCTGTCTTGTGTGTTTCACTCCATCTGAGACATATTAAAGACAGCCTGTTTTCTAATTTTGTTATTATGTACAAAATGTGACCACGGGAGCACTTTTGTTATCTAAACAATTCCCCATAAAAGTTAAACATAAAGAAGCACAATTAAATCTTATGAGATAGATTGCTAAGTAGGACTTGCTAAGGTATGTCAACTGCTAAGCAAACTACATAGCACATGTTGAAGCAGCAGTCTGGGAGCCTTCAAAATTCTTCCATTCCTGCAAGGTGAAATCCAGAGTAACACGGAGTTCCATAAAGAAAGACATACTTTTTCTGCAGAATAACTGAAATGGGAAGCCTCCAGATTGGTTAGAGAAGCTATAATTTCCAGCATGCTCTGGATTCAACTAATTAATACCTAAAAACATTAGACCAAGAGCATTAGCTGAATCTGTCCTAGGGACTGTCACCAAAAGACAAGCAGAAGAGGCTATGCCTATGGGAAAACAGCTGGGTGAAAATTCAAGACCTGATTGTGATCCTATAGACCAACCACTTGGCTTCACCATGCCATGTAATATATGAATCACAATGAACTACATCAGAACCTCACACAAGTGTTGCAATTACCTATTACACAAATGGAAAATGAAGGAAAGTCTGATCTGCAAATACAGAAAAGGCATCCAACCTTGGAACAGTTAGTGAAATTCTGCCATCTAAGATCCTTCTCCAGAGGGATAACTGTCGTTCATTCCATGTCATCAGAAGCTGCACAGTGGATGATAAACTTAGAAGTTAATTTTTAATATTGCCTTTTAAGTCGCCATACAAAAGAATAAAATGACAGTGTGTGTTAGCTGTTTCCACTGTCCATGTATACAATACAGCTGGCATAATCTCTTTAGCAAGGCTACCACCTTTCCTGGGTGACAGGTCACTGCCAAAATAGCCTTCTCCGTTTCTTGTGCCTTATCTGCCTCCTGGTTCTGAAATGAGAATTGCATCAATGTCAACAGTCGGTGCATGTCATTGCCCAGAGCTGGATCCATATCTTGGCATGAAGGATATGGACAGAAATGTAGAGTGTGCCAAGCCAGAAATGGGTGCGCTGAGAGCAATCCTGCATACAGCGGCACGGCTTATCTCAACATTAAAAACCATGGAATATGCCTCCAGAAGCCTTAGTACCTTGCACCAATGAGTAAAAGCACCAGTACACAGCACACAGCAGCTTGAGATTGGCTCAGGTATGGCATGCTAACCTAGGTGCTGATCATCCAGTTTAGTTCTTCAGTAAAGACATACCCTCTCAGCTATGCATCTGATTGCTAAGCAAGGACCATGGGATACAGCTCATTTGTACAGCTTGAAACCACACTAGTTGTTTTTCGGGTATATCTGGACTCAGTTATCCACACAATAAGCTTCATGTGGACATGGTGGCTGTAAAATGCCTAGCTGAAATACTCTCAGCTAAGTAGCCGAGGGGTAGCCGTGTTAGTCTGTATCTGCAAAAACAACGAGAAGACCTGTGGCACCTTAAAGACAAACCGATTTATTTGAGCATAAGCTTTCGTGGGCAAAAACCCATTTTGTGAGATGCATGGAGTGGAAATTACAGAGGCCGGCATAAATATACTAGCACATGTGTAGCTCTGTATCTGTTCATGTGCTAGAATATTTATGCCAGACTCTGTAATTTTCACTCCATGCATCTCACAAAATGGGTTTTTGCCCACAAAAGCTTATGCTCAAATAAATCTGTCAGTCTTTAAGGTGCCACAGGAGTCCTAGTTGTTTTTACTCTTTGCTAAGAACCTCCTGTAAGCTCAGGGCCCAGGTCCTTGATTCATGTACTGTATTGATGGAAGTCTGTGTGTCTGGCTATCTGTATAGGGCATAGTCATTCTCTAATGCTAGCATTATAAAGCCAACTAGATGCTTTCAGGTACCTTTTTTCCCTCTACATTAAGGTTCTCAGACTTACAATGATTTCTTGGCACATTCCTCAGAATCTGAAGCCAGCTGCTACTATTGCCAAGCTGACCCTACAAGATGTAGAAAGCATCCACATCTAGCAATGGCTGCAGGGAGAGACTTTCTTCTTTGTCATGACCTTGGTTTAGAAAAGGCTTCCTGATCCTAGTAGAAACAGACTACAATACATAGGACAAACTGCCCAATGCTAAAGGAATGTCCTCCAGTTGCCACTGATAGCTCCCATTACTGTCTCATTGGTACTAGAGAACGTATAGCCTGTCCTACAGCAGTTGAAGCTTCAGTATGACCAGTCTCACTGTCAAATACTTTTGTGATGGCTATTCAACAAACCAGGAATCCATTTTGTTCCCTGTGGATTTCCACAGCCAGATGCAAAAGCTCTTTTAAGACCCACCATATTTCTTCTGGAAGGAGCTATTCTGGTCTAACAGAAAACCTGTTTCTTCCCTTCTCTTGGTGACTCATACCTTGATAGAGAATCTATTTTCAGTATATATACACATAATTCCTTATACAGTATCTGTTCATCTATTTCACAATGGTATTGATGACCCATGTGATTCTAGCTGTTATTTAAGACCACACGTGTCATTCCATGACAGGGTTTCTTGTCCCTTGCCAGCTGACAATTACAGGGTTTCTTGTCACACATGCTCTTTGTCCACTGTTGGCATCTGTGAAAACAAAGGACACGCTTATTCCTGCCACTGCTGCTATTGGATCTTTGAGAGTAATCTTATTTCTTTACAACTTTCAAAGCCCACCTTCTCATTGTACATCTGTCCCAAACAGTCAAAGAAGAAGAATCTGCCTACCATGGCCCCAGGACAAACTCCCCAAGAGAGACAGTGCATCTCAGAACAGATCTTGGCAGACATAAACAATGGACCAGAAAAGACTCCATCAGCTCCCCAAGGCACAGAATGTCTCTTCCGAACAGTAGTGCCATAGTTCCACTTCTAAACTAACTTGCACCCTCCACGAATTAACAGACACAAAACTTCCCTGACCTCTCTCTCTCTGTGTGTGTGTGTGTGTATGTGTATGAGGCCGAGTCTAGACTACATTCCTTTTTCGGAGGAGTACAGGATCTTTCGAGACGGGACATTTCAAAAAATAAGGAGTACAGAATCTTTTGAAATGGCCTGTTTCGAAAAAAAGCGGTGGCCACCATTATGCAAATGAAGCACGGGATATTTACACTTTTGATGTGTCTAATTTACATCCCACTGCTGGCAGAGGGGTGTAGTGTAGACACACCCTGAGAGAGAGATTGTTGAGGGTAAGAAAGAAGCACCTGCTATAATTAAAATGAACTATTGACAATAGTTGGGTTATGAATATAATTTGTGGAAATGACCTTTTCCTTTTGGAACACAGTTTGAGGCAGGACAAACATTAGATCTGAATTTCACTGATTCTCCCAGCTGGTGCTAGCACTACCAAGAATGCAGTCTTTAAGGATAGATAGACCGAAAGCTTATGCTCAAATAAACACTCTCCTAGGGTATGTCTACACTGCCACCCTAGTTCGAACTAGGGTGGCTAATGTAGGCATTTGAACTTGCAAATGAAGCCCGGGATTTAAATATCCCGGGCTTCATTTGCATGTTCAATGAGCGCCATTTTTAAATGCCTGTAGTTGAACTACCTGCCCACGCGGCTACGCGGCACAGACTAGGTAGTTCGAATTAAAGCTCTAATTCGACTACCATTAAACCTCCTTGCAGGTGGAATAACGGTAGTTCGAATTAGGAGCTTTAATTCGAACTACCTAGTCCATGCCGCGTGTAGCCATGGGCAGGTAGTTCAAACTATGGGGCATTTAAAAATGGCGGTGCTCAGGAACATGCAAATGAAGCCCGGGATATTTAAATCCCAGGCTTCATTTGCAAGTTCGAATGCCTACATTAGCCACCCTAGTTCGAACTAGGGTGGCAGTGTAGATATACCCCTAATGTTTTAGGCAAAAACTCCATTAATTTAGTAAGAACTAGATCTAAGTAGTTATTGGTAGATTTATATACAGGAGGAAAGGTGTGAATCATTTCTTTCAGAAATCACTTAACTATAAGATGTACAAAGTTTAAACAAAGAAGATACTTAGATGGAGATATATGCGGACGTGGATGTCAGATGAACTTTGAGCGAACTTAAGACCAAGCCATACTTTAAAGATAAAATAAAATAATAATAATAATAATACATAGTCCAGGATAGGAGAAACAGTAGCAGATGCTGAACCATCTGTTTCTGGACAGTCCTAATAAAAAACGTCTTCCAGTTTATTGCATAAGTTTCCCTTGTAAATAGCTTGTGACATTGCAAAAGAATATGCTGCATCTTCTTATTGCGCTCATGGTCCAAATCTGTAAGGTTTCCTGATTTATACAGTCAGCTATGACAGGAATTCTAAAAGAGTCAGGACTTCAACTGAAGGCTCTACAGCCTGGACTAGAAGGACAAGGTACCAGAAATAACATGGCCAGCCAGGCAATAAACCAGGACACCAAGTTTGTGGGTATCTTAATTATTTTCAGAAGTCAGAGATAAATGTTTGGAGGAACACCTTGCTTTAGTCCAGCAGAAGAATTTCACTTAGGGAACCAGCACCTCTTACTCATCTGTTTCAACTTCTGTGTCTATCATTTACAATTCATGTTGGACACTGATTCCACAGCACATTTTCTGTGAGGACATTTCCTGGAAAGTGGACAGCAACAGGAAATATCCAATAGTAGATGTAGCATTTCCAGACTTGAACTGCTTCTCGATGTAACAGACTGCAATGAGCTTTTCCCCTGTTGTCTGATGTAATACATTTCAGTAGTGTCAAAACTTGGATTATTTTTTAGCCAGTATGCTGAAGAAAGGCTTTGAAAACTGAACCTAACTACGGAATTGTTATACACAGCCTGGCTTCTGCAAGCCTTCAAATTCTTTATATAATCGGGTGATTGATTTAAGCACCCCATCCTATCCCTGGAGGCATATATTACAATTACTATCAAATGTTCTTAAGGATGAGCTGTTCTGCCCCGTGTAGTTCCTTCCAGATGTGAGGGAATCCCTAATTTCCCAAGGAATGGTCACTGCAGACTAGATATTGCCTAGCTGAGGTAAGTAGACTGTTCTTAACCTCTACTGCAGGGGCTTTGCCCTGAGTCTGGCGAACAAAGTGATTTAAATGTGCTAGTAGCCTAAAGAAAAATATTATTCTTTGTTATTTGTATTGCAGCAGTGTTTAGAGTCCCCAACAAATGTGAAACCTCATTGTGATAGACGTTATACAAATACAAGAAATAGACTGTATTCTTGGTATGGGACGTCAGTTGGGGTATTAATTAAATGGGACAGACTATCTCTGCCTGGTCACTCATTAAGAGATCTTCAAGTTGCTGTTTTGTTACAGACCAATTCCACAAGCCAAATACACAGGAAAGGGTGGGAACTACAATTCATTCACAAGTTTAATTCTCATGCCAATGTTCTGAATCAGGACATTATCAACCAACCAAAAAATGAAGATGCCAATGGTTCTTTGTGTAGAATCTGGTGTTACTGTTCTTCCTCTCTAATTGCTAACTAATGGTTCTTATCTGCTTCTTTTAACTATCCTATCTTTAGGTGCTTATAGACTATTAGTTTGCCTGTTACATACTGCTCAGCTTTCCCTTTGATATTTATATACCCACTGCCTCTTCCCCCCCTTCCTTATTTTTGGTTCTGGACATCCAACACTTCAGTCATCTGAAGAAGTGGGTTGTGTCCACGGAAGCTCATGATACCATCTACATGTTTTGTTAGTCTTTAAAGTGCTACCAGATTATTTGTTGTTTTTTAAGTTTCCTCTACAGACTAACTCGGCTACTTCTCTGAAGCTTTTTAACTCTGTTCTGTCATTGATATGCTGTAATGGAGTCAATCAGGGGTGGCCTGTGAGCCTAGGCAAACTAGGCAAACCCGGGCGCCCGATGATGACGTCACAGGGCACCGGGGCACCCTGTGATTACATCACGGCCATTGACGGCCATGCAAGCGGGGGCGCCAATCACGCCTTCCGCCTGGGACGTCAGCTGCCGCAGCCGGCCTTGGGCCGCTCCTGGAGTCAATGGTGGCTCCCATAAAAGATATCTTTGGGTTTCGTATACATGTTGATTTATCAGACCCACTAACATACATCTATATATTTGAGAGAGTTTGTCTGTCTGTCTGTCTAAGCACTCCTCTTAAATGATAAAAGGTAAATTTGGTAAGCAGCTTCCTCTTATCATACCTTAAAGCAAGGGTGAGGGGTTTGGTTGTGCTAGGAAAATGGAATGTGCCTGGAATGGGATTGCTTCTCATAAAACAATACAAAAGGGGCTGGCTGGGGGCACCCCCCCCTCGCCCCCGGCCTGCCCCAGATCTGAGCATGCCTCCCGCAGGCAACAATTAGGGAGGGTGGGCAGGTGGCTGAAGCTCCCTCTCTTTCTCTGATTCATACAGGAACATTGCTGGATGTTTCCTTTTATCAGGGAGTGATGGGGAAGTGCACAGTTTGCTGTATTCCTCACTCTGGCTGGGCAGCACGGGGGCAGACGAACCTGGATCTGCCCCAGTGGGGGGGGGGGGACATGCACCTCTCCCCAAACTGTGTCTGCTGTTGCTGCAATTGCCATGGAGAGGTACGTTTCACCTGGCCCCAAGCTGCTGCATTGAGGGGAGGGCTGGGGTAGTCCCTCTCTGTCTAGCACAGCCTGCATTCTGAACCCCTCGTCCCCAGTCCCATCCCAGAATAATAATTTAAATAAAGCATATACATTTTCATTTTATTTTCCAAAACCCCTCAAAATTAATTTGAGTTATAGACCCAAGTAATGCTGAGTAAAATCTTCTAGTATTTCAATAAGAGAGTATATTATCTGTACAGCAACACATACTCCTTAGGCTAATTGTTGATTTTTATCAGTCAGGCAAACATAGCAATGAATCCTCTGGTGCAAGAAGGCCTGCCACTACAACCAAGAAGTTGATGAAGATTCTTGGAGTCATTGGTAGTCCAAAATAGTCACTTTGTTCTAACAGTAGTCCTTTCTGAAACAAAATCTTAGATACTTCCTGCATACTCCTCTGAAGGATATGGGGAAATATGCATCCTTGAGTTTGAAAGCCCCCAGACCAATCCTGTAGTTCTGGGAAGGGCTCATAGAAGCTAACATCACTATTATGAGCTTGAATCTGCAGACTCACTTCAGTTTTCTTAAGTCCTTCATATGAGAGCTGAACAAGTCTGACTGACACAACTGACTACTGGGACTGAATAACTCTCGCTATTTAACAACAATGCAGGCTCAACTAATTACCCTGCTGCTAACAAAATGGAGAAAAGCTAATTGGAAAATGCCATTACATGATTATTTATAAGTTAATATGAATATGCTTGATGAAGGGAAGAGCAAAGGGTGTTCCAACCATCTTGCAAATGGCAGTTGGAAGGCACTGAGGGCAATTGAACTGCAGATTATTATATAAACTCACACTGCTTGTTCTGTTCCAGGGGGAGCATGTGTGCCGCTCCAGCAAGTCCAGCTTTCCAGGGAGATTCACTTCAAAAACAAGGGCATTTGTATGCCCTAGAAGCTGGCAATCTGTAAAGACAATTGTTGGAGAAACACTGTACTAAGTGACAGCAGCATGTTTCCCAAGGGTGCGCTAGTCACCAAGAAATAGTGTGGAAGCCTCCAGAGTTAGATTATTTTGACACAGGTGAGTGGAAGGGAGCAATTCTGAAGTTTCCAATGTTTTAAGCTAGGGACATCTTTTGTAAAAGTCTTAATAAACTTTTTTTGAAGAGTCTGAGAATTGTTTTAAGACAGCTGACTTATCTGTTTGTCTGATATGTAACAGGGGAAAGAGAACAGAGGTTTAACTCAATGGCATCCTCTATTGGACACTGCCCAAGACATGATATGACAGGCAAGTGGTTCTATGTTTCTGCCATTTCTTACACTTTAAATTGTAAGTCTCTAAAGCTGATTTCCGAGGTATATATTTTGAGGTCAAACTCTCTTTTATCACCATTAAATAGAAAGCTGAAAATCCCAGATTTAACATGCAGATATGTTTATTATCACTAAATATAGTTCTCAAAATGAGCAGAGACTCACAGCTGATGAGTGCTTACTTTTTTTTAGCAGTAGAAAGGGACTCTAGGTATTTTTTTCTTTGAATCATATAAAAATTTGAGAGCAAGTGGGAAATAATTTAACCACAGAAACCCAAAATAGAAGATTAAAGAGGAAAAAGTAAATTAAAAAATAGAATAGGGGGAGAGAAAATGAAGAATTAAATCAAGGCTCTGATCACACTTCTTTTGCCTTGTGCACTTTTGGCCTAGGATTTTATGTTGTTAATGGAAGTAGGACATCTTTAGAGGCAGTACCTGTGAGACTTTGGCAGTGTTTCATTTAGTCTTGTACTGGTATGGCTAAGATGGAAATATATTAAAATGGTGATGGGCACTGTAGCCTTCTCTACATGATGAGGTAATGTGCTCTAGAGAGGTGTATTAGTTCTACAGCACAATAACATGTTGTATGTTAATTAGATTGTGTAGACCCTGATGATTAATACTAAAGGTGCGTTAGTGTGCCTTAACATAGTATTCTTTCAAAAAGCACTACAATAAAGTGCACCACACTCAGGGTATCTCTAGACTACATGGCTCCGTCGACGGAGCCATGTAGATGAGTTTACTAGACATAGGAAAATGAAGCAGCTATTTAAATAATCGCCACTTCATTTACATCAAAATGGCCGCCGCGCTGTGCCGATCAGCTGTTTGGCGGTACAGTGGGGCAGTCTGGACGCGCCGCGGTCGACAAGGGAAGCCTTTGTCGACTGCTCCAGTATGCCTTGTGAAATGAGGTTTACCGGAGCGGTCGACAAAGGCTTCCCTTGTTGACCGCGGCGTGTCCAGACTGCTCCGCTGTGCCGCCAAACAGCTGATCGGCACAGCGTGGCGGCCATTTTTATGTAAATGAAGTGGCAATTATTTAAATCGCCGCTTCATTTTCCTATGTCTAGTAAACTCATCTACATGGCTCTGTCGATGGAGCCATGTAGTCTAGACACACCCTCAATGTGGAGAAATTAAGATTCAGTGTTAGTGTTCATTACCCCCATCACGTAGACAAGCTCTATTCCTGGGGTAGGTCAGGTTGTCAAGTCACTTGGCTAGATTCATCCTAGCTAACATTGTGGATTCCACTGCCACATCCATGGAAGTTCCATACTGGGAAAGTGCACCTTTAGAGTGCCCACAAAGATACTCAGTGCTGGTTCCAGCAGGATAGTTGCAGGATTTACTTTAGTCAGCTGAAATTCTGGCCACAACAATGAATTTATACTGCCATACTGCAACAAGGGGGACAAGAAGATCTGAAATAACTGACTCTCAGATCTTTTGCCCTTAAAAATTACAGGTCAGAGTCTGTGCTGCATCTCTTAAATATACTTATGCCCTGGAATTGAAACATTTTTAAGTGGAAACCCGACTGCAGTTTTTAATAAAATTGATAATTAGTTTAATACATTTACAATGTTGGACTTTAAGCTCTGTGGGGCACAGATCATGTTCTAGCATGAGATTCGAGCTGCTAGTTTCTATGGGAGTATGAATATGAAATAATAAAATGGATTTGAAAGAAACTGTGGAAGTACAAAGGTGATAGGACAATCTAATGGTATACCCCTCTATTTGGGGGAAATGAAAGTTTGTCTTCTGTTGTTAAAAAGTAGGGATACAGTGAACAAACAGCATAAAGTCTGAGCTATACATACAGTACTGAGTGTGGTGATTTCCTGCTCTTACCAAATGTTTAATGCCAACTGAATGAGGAAAGAGTGCATTTTAGTGCCTCAGTGGAAAAGAAATGTACTGCTGTCAGAAATTGACCAGGAAGAATCAGCTGTGAAAACAGCTGAGTCTGTTACACAGGGCTGTTTCTTCTGATTCAGACCCCTTCTTAGAATTTTTGGCACATAGGAATACCACAGCACATGGGTGCCAAAACAACCCAAAACGGCATTGATGGAAAGAGAACCAAAACCCTGCTTCCAATGAGGCGAGACCTTTTGCAGCTAGAGGGATTGTTACATCACTGAGAGAATATGGCCAACAATCAGAGGAAGTGGCACTAGCGTACAAGAGTCAGCCAAAGACTTACTGAGCCTGGAGACAGGCATGCCTGTGAGTCTCTCCATTTGAGAGACACTAGAAAGAATGGACTAAAGGGATCAAGAGGAGTGCAGTGCTATGGAGATCATGCAAGATGATTATGCAAGAGGGACAAGCAATTTGAAGGAAAAAAAGACATATGAGCCAGTGTGACGGCCAGGGAGGGGGAAAAGACATATGAGCCAGAGTATCAACCCTGCACTGGCCAGGGAGGGGTTAACCAGGCCTACTGTACTGGGAAGGCCTCTCTCCCACAGTCCTGCTGGCACGCTCCAACTCCAGGGGCAGTATAAAGGCCGCAGGAGCAGCTAATTCAGGGCTGACCAGGGAAGGGGAAGGAGCTTCTGCTCAAGCAGGGGAGCAGTTACCCTGCTGAGGTCAGCCAGAGCTGGCTTTGGAACCAGAGCTGCTGCACCAGCCAGAGCCGCTGGAGCCGCCACAGCTGCCGCTGAGCCGGCTGGAACTGCTGCAACCGCCACGCCCACCTTGATCCGCAGCCGTCGCCACCGCACCATCCGTAGCTGCCATGCCAACCACAGCCGCCACAGCTGCTGACACCACCACCTTTGCAGAACCTGGTGGGGACACTGTTGACCCGCAGGCCGGGGTAGGAAGTAGCCCAGGGCAGGGAGCAGGAGGCACTCCAGAAAGCTTGGTGTGCTTCGGGGGCAAGTCCCCACCAAGCCAGTGGTGGGGACCACCCACTGCTGATAGGACCCTGGGATGGGGCCCGGTGGAGAGGGAGGGCCCGGGCCGCCCTACCCCCTACCCGTGCAACCCTGAGAAGGGAGCAAGGCTAGCAAGCATTAGAGACTCAGCCCCTGAGCCATATTTACCCCAGCCAGGGGCAATAGACACTCAGCCACTGGGCCACATCTATCCCAGCCAGAGGGCAATAGAGACTCGGCCACTGGGCCATATCTATCCCAGCCAGGGGGCAATAGAGACTCGGCCACTGGGCCATATTTACCTCAGACAGGGTGTATCGGAGACCTGGCCATTGGGCCATATTTAGCCCCCCAGATAGGAGGCACTGGACCTCACAGGGTGGAGAAACAGATCAACCCACCCAGGTAGGGGGCGCAGGCAGAGAACCCCGTGACAGCCAGCAAAAAACATTCTGAGAAAGCCTACAGAGAAACAGAGAATCATCTTCAGACAGATAGTTTGCTAGACTCAAAGACAAATGACAGAAAGAGAGAGAAAAGTCACTCCCAGCATGATTGTCTGTTGAGAAGACCAACTATCTCATAGACAATGGAACTAGCTGAGTCCATGATAAAGGGAAGACTCCAACTTAGCTATGTGCTAACAACCTCTGCCAAAGACATATGGGATAGGACCCTGAGTGTAAATTTTTTAAAAATATTTATCTTAAAATGTTTGTAAAACAGAATGATGTCTAACAACTAGGGTGCTAGGTAAATCACAATTTCATGGAGGTCATGGGAATCACAAAAATGCCTACAAACTGCAATTTTTAAAATACTATCTTACAGTGAGAGCACATTTCTTATGGAAGAGCTGACTGCTGTGTGCAAACTTAGTCAATGTGAAGGATGGAATGAATTAGTTGCAAGCTTAGTCAATTACAAAGAATGACTGAATGTCACTTTCAAATTTAATCAGTATTCTGCAGACAGGCTATGTTTGTTGATGAAATTCATTCTATTATTAAAATTGACTAAGTTTGCTAGTTACATTCATTCTGTGCATAATCTATGGCATTCAATACTTTCCCATTTACATTGCCATGAATATGTTTTAAAAAAATAGTGATTTCCACAGGGCCCTAATCCTAGTCTGTGGAACTGGAGTCGTAGGTGTGTCTAGTCGACAAAAGGGTTTTGTCGACAAAAGTGGACTTTTGTTGACAAAACTATACCTGCATCTACACTGCCGCCAAGTTCTGTCGACATAATGTCAACAGAACTCGGCAGTTTTGTCGACGCCGGTAAACCTCATTCTACGAGGAATAACGCCTTTTGTCGACTGAGTTCTGTCGACAGAAGGCGTTAGTGCATCTACACTGTCCTTTGCGTCTACACTCTCATGTTGACAAAGCAGCTTGCTTTGTCGACAGAACTAGCTGTAGTCTAGACACTCTTTGTCGACGGAAGCTTTGTCGACAGTATCTGTCAACAAAGCCTCTGTTGACAAAAGCCTCTAGTCTAGATGTACCCATAGAATCATAGGGAAGAGACCTCAGGAGGTCATCAAGTCTAATCTCCTGCTAAGAACAGGACCATTCCTAACTAAATCATCCAGCCAGAGCTTAGTCAAACTGGGACTTAAAAACCTCTAGGGATGGAGATTCCACCCCCTACCTAGGTAACCCATTCCAGTGTTTCACCACCCTCCTAGTGAAATCGTTTTTGTCTAATATCCAACCTAGACCTCCCTTCACTGCAACTTGAGACCATTGCTCTGTTCACTCATCTGTCACTACTGCAAACAGCCTCTCTCCATCCTCTTTGGAACCCACCTGCTGGTAGTTGAAAGCTGCTATCAAATCCCCCCTCATTCTTCTCTTCTGTAGATTAAATAAGCCCAAATCCCTCAGCCTTTCCTCATAAACCATGTGCTCCAGACTCCTAATCATTCTGTTGCCTTCCACTGGACTTTCTCAATGTGTCCACATCCTTTCTGTAACGGGGAGGGGGGTCCAGAACTGGATGCAATACTCCAGATGTGGCCTCACCAGTGCTGAATAAAGAGGAATAATCAATTCCCTAGATCTGCAGGCAATGCTCCTACTAATGCACCTCAGTATGCCCTTTTGGCTACAAGGGCACACTATTGACTCATATCCAGCTTCTCATCCACTGTAATTCCCAGGTCCTTTTCTGCAGAACTGCTGCTTAGCTAATAGGTCTCCAGACTGTAGCAGTGCTTGGGATTCTTCCATCCCAAGTGCAGGACTCTGCACTTGTCCTTGTTAAAGCTCAGATTTCTTTTGGCCCAATCCTCCAATTTGTCAGGCCATGCTGGACCCTAACCCTACCCTCCAATGTATCTACCTCTCCCCCTATCTTAGTGTCCTCTATGAACTTGCTGAGGTGCAATCCATCCCTTCATCCAGGTCATTAGTAAAGATGCTGAACAAACCCGATGTTTCAGCAGAGGCTACAGAAGTGGATCTCTGACTGTGGTGTGTAACTAAGCAAACTCATATGTTCATACCCTTTGCAGAAGGGTTTGGGAGTGTGTCCCATGGTGTGCTCTGGGACTGAAATGTGTAGGAAAAGATACCTTTTCATTCTACTGATCCCAGCACAATTTCCCTGTGCACAGCCCAAGAATAAAAATTGTGCTCAACTTCAACTATTTGCTAAATAAGTGGGGGTAAGAAGTGCAACTCAGAGCTGTAGCTACTTTTCATGGAGCTAGCATGCTAAAAACAGAAAATAGCATGGGACCCATGTCTAACCACCTAGAGACAGGCTAGTAGCTGCACTCCTAGGCTCATACTCAGAATAGCTAGTGTCTCATCTTGCACTGTTATTGCAGCTACCATGTTTAGCTCTCTTACTCCATGAGATTAAGATCAAGTATGTCTCCTCCAGTTGGGCATCTCACACCCCTAGCTCCAAGTGTCCACTTCCCCCCTCGGGTTCATTAGGAGCTGGCTCTGCCTCAAGAAACCCACTTCACTTTTACAGATGGGAGAACGGGGGGGGGGGGCAGAGAGCAACACAATGATGTGCCCAAGGCCACACAGTGGCTCAGTGGCACATCTGGGAAGTCTTGCGTCTCCCCTGCTCTGACGGCTGGACAGGGTGCTCCTGGGGGATGGAGGGGGGAGAAAAAGCTACCCGGCTCTGCGCAAACATGAGGAGCCCCCCTTCTCCCAGGGACAGGACCCAGCAGCGGGTAGGTGTGGGTCGCAGGCTGCGGGGAGCTGCTGCACTAGGCTGTGTCCGGCTGGGAGTCTGTCTGGTGCAGCAGGAGCAGTCAGCCTTGCTCTGTCCCCCCTTGGCGCTGTGGAGGACTGGTGGGAGGGGGTCAACAAGCAGCAGGCTCCGGCTTTAGCCCCAGCCCGTCGTGCCCCATGGCCCCTACTGCTGCGGCAGCCAGCCTGAGCCTTCCCCTCCCGGGCCGCAGGCTCTCGTGTCCCCCCCCCCCCCCCTTTTTTTTTTTTTTTTTAACAGGCGCGCGCGCGCTTTCCCCAGTGCCTCTCGGTGACGTGAAGGGGCGCGCGGTGG